>JBAMNC010001378.1:0-600000 GCA_037902135.1 Cetoscarus ocellatus
AATATAAGCTTTTTTTTGTCAGCTCAGGATTTAAAAAACACTAAGGCTAACATATGACTTTTTTCCATTTTAGACTCCGACAAAAAATATGCTCAAACATGACTTTTTGGTTGTAAAACAGGCCAAAACACATGCTACTGCAGACGGTTTTGTGATATTTGACTTCAAAATGGAATTTTTAGCCTTTTTCTGTCAGCTCAGGATTTGAAAAAACACTAAGGCTAACATATGACTTTTTTTCCATTTCAGACTCTGACAACAAATATGCTCAAATATGACATTTTTTGTTGGAAACGGGCCAAAACACATGCTAGTGCAGACGGTTTTGTGATATTTGACTTCAAAATGGACCTATGAGCCTTTTTCTGTCAGCTCAGGATTTGAAAAAACACTAAGGCTAACATATGACTTTTTTTCGAATTTTAGACTCCGACAATGAATGTGCTCAAACATGTCGTTTTGGGTGTAAAACAGGCCAAAAAACATGCTAGTGCAGATGGTTTTGTGATATTTGACTTCAAAATGGACTTATGAGCCTTTTTCTGTCAGCTCAGGATTTGAAAAAACACTAAGGCTAACATATAACTGTTTTTCCATTTTAGACTCTGGAAAAATATCTGCTCAAACATGACTGTTTGGGTGTAAAACAGGCCAAATACATGCTAGTGCAGACGGTTTTATGATTTTTGACTTCAAAATGGAATTTTTTGCCTTTTTCTGTCAGCTCAGGATTTGAAAAAACACTAAGGCTAACATATGACTTTTTTTCCATTTTGGACTCCGACAAAAAATATGCTCAAACATGACTTTTTGGGTGTAAAACAGGCCAAATACATGCTAGTTCAGACGGTTTTGAAATATTTGACTTCAAAATGGACCTATGAGCCTTTTTCTGTCAGCTCAGGATTTGAAAAAACACTAAGGCTAACATATGACTTTTTTTCTGCCTTAGACTCCAACAAAAAATATGCTCAAACATGACTTTTTGGGTGTAACACAAGCCAAAACACATGCTAGTGCAGACGGTTTTGAAATATTTGACTTCAAAATGGACCTATGAGCCTTTTTCTGTCAGCTCAGGATTTAAAAAAACACTAAGGCTAACATATGACTTTTTTTCGAATTTTAGACTCCGACAATGAATGTGCTCAAACATGTCGTTTTGGGTGTAAAACAGGCCAAAAAACATGCTAGTGCAGACGGTTTTGTGATATTTGACTTCAAAATGGAATTATAAGCTTTTTTCTGTCAGCTCAGGATTTGGAAAAAACACTAAGGCTAACATATGACTTTTTTCCATTTTGGACTCCGACAAAACATATGCTCAAACATGACATTTTGGTTGTGAAACAGGCCAAAAAACATGCTAGTGCAGACGGTTTTGTGATTTTTGACTTCAAAATGTAATTATAATCCTTTTTTTGTCAGTTCAGGAATTGAAAAAACACTAAGGCTAATATACGACTATTTTTCCATTTTAGACTCTGACAAAAAATATGCTCAAACATGACTTTTTGGGTGTAAAACAGGCCAAAACACATGCTAGTGCAGATGGTTTTGTGATATTTGACTTCAAAATGGACTTATGAGCCTTTTTCTGTCAGCTCAGATTTGAAAAAACAGTAAGGCTAACATGTGACTTTTTTTCCATTTTAGACTCCGACAAAAAATATGTTCAAACATGACTTTTTGGGTGTAAAACAGGCCAAAACACATGCTGGTGCAGACGGTTTTGTGATATTTGACTTCAAAATGGACTTATGAGCCTTTTTCTGTCAGCTCAGGATTTGAAAAAACACTAAGGCTAACATATAACTGTTTTTCCATTTTGGACTCCGACAAAAAATATGCTCAAACATGACTTTTTGGTTGTAAAACAGGCCAAATACATGCTAGTGCAGACGGTTTTATGATTTTTGACTTCCATATGGAATTTTTTGCCTTTTTCTGTCAGCTCAGGATTTGAAAAAACACTAAGGCTAACATATGACTTTTTTTCCATTTTGGACTCCGACAAAAAATATGCTCAAACATGACTTTTTGGGTGTGAAACAGGCCAAAACACATGCTAGTGCAGACGGTTTTGTGATATTTGACTTCAAAATGGAATTATTAGCCTTTTTCTGTCAGCTCAGGATTTGAAAAAACACTAAGGCTAACATATGACTTTTTTTCCACCTTAGAATCCGAAAAAAAATATGCTCAAACATGACTTTTTGGGTGTAAAACAGGCCAAAAAACATGCTAGTGCAGACGGTTTTGTGATATTTTGACTTCAAAATGGAATTATAACCCTTTTTCTTTCAGTTCAGGATTTAAAAAACACTAAGGCTAACATATGACTTTTTTTCTGCCTTAGACTCCAACAAAAAATATGCTCAAACATGACTTTTTGGGTGTAAAACAGGCCAAAAAACATGCTAGTGCAGGACGGTTTTGTGATTTTTGACTTCAAAATGGAATTTTTAGCCTTTTTCTCTCAGCCATTTTGAAGTCAAACACATGCTGGTGCAGACGGTTTTGTGATATTTGACTTCAAAATGTAATTATAAGCCTTTTTCTGTCAGCTCAGATTTGAAAAAACACTAAGGCTAACATATGATTTTTTTTTTCCATTTTAGACTCCGACAAAAAATATGCTCAAACATGACTTTTTGGGTGTAAAACAGGCCAAAACACATGCTAGTGCAGATGGTTTTGTGATATTTGACTTCAAAATGGAATTATAAGCCTTTTTCTGTCAGCTCAGGATTTGAAAAAACACTAAGGCTAACATATGACTTTTTTTCCATTTTGGACTCCGACAAAAAATATGCTCAAACATGACTTTTTGGGTGTGAAACAAGCCAAAACACATGCTAGTGCAGACGGTTTTGAAATATTTGACTTCAAAATGGAATTTTTAGCCTTTTTCTGTCAGCTCAGGATTTGAAAAAACACTAAGGCTAACATATGACTTTTTTTCCATTTCAGACTCCGAAAAAAAATATGATCAAACATGACTTTTTGGGTGTAGAACATCCCAAAACACATACTAGTGCAGACGGTTTTGCGATATTTGACTTCAAAATGGAATTATTAGCCTTTTTCTGTCAGCTCAGGATTTGAAAAAACACTAAGGCTAACATATGATTTTTTTTCCACCTTAGAATCCGAAAAAAAATATGCTCAAACATGACTTTTTGGGTGTAAAACAGGCCAAAAAACATGCTAGTGCAGACGGTTTTGTGATATTTGACTTCAAAATGGAATTATAACCCTTTTTCTTTCAGTTCAGGATTTAAAAAACACTAAGGCTAACATATGACTTTTTTTCTGCCTTAGACTCCAACAAAAAATATGCTCAAACATGACTTTTTGGGTGTAAAACAGGCCAAAAAACATGCTAGTGCAGACGGTTTTGTGATTTTTGACTTCAAAATGGAATTTTTAGCCTTTTTCTCTCAGCCATTTTGAAGTCAAACACATGCTGGTGCAGACGGTTTTGTGATATTTGACTTCAAAATGTAATTATAAGCCTTTTTCTGTCAGCTCAGATTTGAAAAAACACTAAGGCTAACATATGATTTTTTTTCCATTTTAGACTCCGACAAAAAATATGCTCAAACATGACTTTTTGGGTGTAAAACAGGCCAAAACACATGCTAGTTCAGACGGTTTTGTGATATTTGACTTCTAAATGGAAAAATAAGCCTTTTTCTGTCAGCTCAGGGTTTGAAAAAACACTAAGGCTAACATATGACTTTTTTTCGAATTTTAGACTCCGACAATGAATGTGCTCAAACATGTCGTTTTGGGTGTAAAACAGGCCAAAAAACATGCTAGTGCAGATGGTTTTGTGATATTTGACTTCAAAATGGACTTATAAGCTTTTTTCTGTCAGCTCAGGATTTGAAAAAACACTAAGGCTAACATATGACTTTTTTCCATTTTGGACTCCGACAAAACATATGCTCAAACATGACATTTTGGGTGTGAAACAGGCCAAAAAACATGCTAGTGCAGACGGTTTTGTGATTTTTGACTTCAAAATGTAATTATAAGCCTTTTTTTGTCAGTTCAGGAATTGAAAAAACACTAAGGCTAATATACGACTATTTTTCCATTTTAGACTCTGACAAAAAATATGCTCAAACATGACTTTTTGGTTGTAAAACAGGCCAAAACACATGCTAGTGCAGATGGTTTTGTGATATTTGACTTCAAAATGGACTTATGAGCCTTTTTCTGTCAGCTCAGATTTGAAAAAACACTAAGGCTAACATGTGACTTTTTTTCCATTTCAGACTCCGACAAAAAATATGCTCAAACATGACTTTTTGGGTATAAAAAGGGACAACAAACATGCTAGTGCAGACGTTTTTGTGATATTTGACTTCAAAATGAACTTATAAGCCTTTTTCTGTCAGCTCAGATTTGAAAAAACACTAAGGCTAACATATGACTTTTTTTCCATTTCAGACTCCGACAAAAAATATGCTCAAACATGACTTTTTGGGTGTAAAACAGGCCAAAACACATGCTAGTGCAGACGGTTTTGTGATATTCGACTTCAAAATGGAATTTTTAGCCTTTTTCTGTCAGCTCAGGATTTGAAAAAACACTAAGGCTAACATATGACTTTTTTTCCATTTCAGACTCCGACAACAAATATGCTCAAACATGACTTTTTGGGTGTAAAACAGGCCAAAAAACATGCTAGTGCAGACGGTTTTGTGATATTTGACTTCAAAATGGCATTATAAGCCTTTTTCTGTCAGCTCACGATTTGAAAAAACACTAAGGCTAACATATGTTTTTTTTTCCATCTTAGAATCCGAAAAAAAATATGCTCAAACATGACTTTTTGCTTGTAAAACAGGCCAAAACACATGCTAGTGCAGACGGTTTTGTGATATTTGACTTCAAAATGGACTTATGAGCCTTTTTCTGTCAGCTCAGGATTTTAAAAAACACTAAGGCTAACATATGACTTTTTTTCCATTTCAGACTCCGACAAAAAATATATGCACAGACATGACTTTTTGGGTGTAAAACAGGCCAAAAAACATGCTAGTGCAGACGGTTTTGTGATATTTGACTTCTAAATGGACTTATAAGCCTTTTTCTGTCAGTTCAGGATTTGAAAAAACACTAAGGCTAACATATGACTTTTTTTCCATTTCAGACTCCGACAAAAAATATGCTCAAACATGACTTTTTGGGTGTAAAACAGGCCAAAAAACATGCTAGTGTAGACGGTTTTGTGATATTTGACTTCAAAATGGCATTATAAGCCTTTTTCTGTCAGCTCAGGATTTGAAAAAACACTTAGGCTAACATATGACTTTTTTTCCATTTCAGACTCCGACAACAAATATGCTCAAATATGACTTTTTTGGTTGTTAACCGGCCAAAAAACATGCTAGTGCAGACAGTTTTGTGATATTTGACTTCAAATTGGACTTATAAGCCTTTTTCTGTCAGCTCAGGTTTTGAAAAAACACTAAGGCTAACATATGATTTTTTTTCCATCTTAGAATCCGAAAAAAGATATGCTCAAACATGACTTTTTGGGTGTAAAACAGTCCAACAAACATGCTCGTGTAGATGGTTTTGTGATATTTGGCTTCAAAATGGACTTATGAGCCTTTTTCTGTCAGCTCAGGATTTGAAAAAACACTAAGGCTAACGTATGACTTTTTTTCCATTTCAGACTCCGACAAAAAATATGCTGAAATATGACTTTTTGGGTGTAAAACAGGCCAAAACACATGCTAGTGCAGACGGTTTTGTGATATTTGACTTCAAAATGGAATTTTTAGCCTTTTTCTGTCAGCTCAGGATTTGAAAAAACACTAAGGCTAACATATGACTTTTTTCCGATTTCAGACTCCGACAAAAAATATGCTCAAACATGACTTTTTTGGTTGTCAACCGGCCAAAAAACATACTCGTGCAGATGGTTTTGTGATTTTGGCTTCAAAATGGACCTATGAGCCTTTTTCTGTCAGCTCAGGATTTGAAAAAACACTAAGGCTAACATATGACTTTTTTTCCATCTAAGAATCCGACAAAAAATATGCTCAAACATGACTTTTTGGGTGTAAAACAGGCCAAAAAACATGCTAGTGCAGATGGTTTTGTGATATTTGGCTTCAAAATGGACTTATGAGCCTTTTTCTGTCAGCTCAGGATTTGTAAAAACACTAAGGCTAACATATGACTTTTTTTCCATTTCAGACTCCGACAAAAAATATGCTCAAACATGACTTTTTGGGTGTAAAACAGGCCAAAACACATGCTAATGCAGACGGTTTTGTGATATTTGACTTCAAAATGGCATTATAAGCCTTTTTCTCTCAGCTCAAGATTTGTAAAAACACTAAGGCTAACATATGACTTTTTTTCCATTTCAGACTCCGACAAAAAATATGCTCAAACATGACTTTTTGGGTGTAAAACAGGACAACAAACATGCTAGTGCAGACGGTTTTGTGATATTTGACTTCAAAATGGCATTATAAGCCTTTTTCTGTCAGCTCACGATTTGAAAAAACACTAAGGCTAACATATGTTTTTTTTTCCATCTTAGAATCCGAAAAAAAATATGCTCAAACATTACTTTTTGGGTATAAAAAGGGACAACAAACATGCTCGTGCAGATGGTTTTGTGGTATTTGACTTCAAAATGGACTTATGAGCCTTTTTCTGTCAGCTCAGGATTTGAAAAAACACTAAGGCTAACATATGACTTTTTTTCCATTTTAGACTCCGACAACAAATATGCTCAAACATGACTTTTTGGGTGTAAAACAGGCCAAAAAACATGCTAGTGCAGACGGTTTTGTGATATTTGACTTCAAAATGGAATTTTTAGCCTTTTTCTGTCAGCTCAGGATTTGAAAAAACACTAAGGCTAACATATGACTTTTTTTCCATTTCAGACTCCGACAAAAAATATGCTCAAACATGACTTTTTGGGTGTAAAACAGGCCAAAAAACATGCTAGTGTAGACGGTTTTGTGATATTTGACTTCAAAATGGCATTATAAGCCTTTTTCTGTCAGCTCAGGATTTGTAAAAACACTAAGGCTAACGTATGACTTTTTTTCCATTTCAGACTCCGACAAAAAATATGCTCAAACATGACTTTTTGGGTGTAAAACAGGCCAAAACACATGCTAGTGCAGACGGTTTTGTGATATTTGACTTCAAAATGGAATTTTTAGCCTTTTTCTGTCAGCTCAGGATTTGAAAAAACACTAAGGCTAACATATGACTTTTTTTCTATTTCAGACTCCGACAAAAAATATGCTCAAACATGACTTTTTGGGTGTAAAACAGGCCAAAAAACATACTCGTGCAGATGGTTTTGTGATTTTGGCTTCAAAATGGACCTATGAGCCTTTTTCTGTCAGCTCAGGATTTGAAAAAACACTAAGGCTAACATATGACTTTTTTTCCATCTAAGAATCCGACAAAAAATATGCTCAAACATGACTTTTTGGGTGTAAAACAGGCCAAAAAACATGCTAGTGCAGATGGTTTTGTGATATTTGGCTTCAAAATGGACTTATGAGCCTTTTTCTGTCAGCTCAGGATTTGTAAAAACACTAAGGCTAACATATGACTTTTTTTCCATTTCAGACTCCGACAAAAAATATGCTCAAACATGACTTTTTGGGTGTAAAACAGGCCAAAACACATGCTAATGCAGACGGTTTTGTGATATTTGACTTCAAAATGGCATTATAAGCCTTTTTCTGTCAGCTCAGGATTTGTAAAAACACTAAGGCTAACATATGACTTTTTTTCCATTTCAGACTCCGACAAAAAATATGCTCAAACATGACTTTTTGGGTGTAAAACAGGCCAAAAAACATGCTAGTGCAGACGGTTTTGTGATATTTGACTTCAAAATGGCATTATAAGCCTTTTTCTGTCAGCTCACGATTTGAAAAAACACTAAGGCTAACATATGTTTTTTTTTCCATCTTAGAATCCGAAAAAAAATATGCTCAAACATTACTTTTTGGGTATAAAAAGGGACAACAAACATGCTCGTGCAGATGGTTTTGTGGTATTTGACTTCAAAATGGACTTATGAGCCTTTTTCTGTCAGCTCAGGATTTGAAAAAACACTAAGGCTAACATATGACTTTTTTTCCATTTTAGACTCCGACAAGAAATATGCTCAGACATGACTTTTTGGGTGTAAAACAGGCCAAAAAACATGCTAGTGCAGACGGTTTTGTGATATTTGACTTCAAAATGGACTTATAAGCCTTTTTCTGTCAGCTCAGGATTTGAAAAAACACTAAGGCTAACATATGACTTTTTTTCCATTTCAGACTCCGACAACAAATATGCTCAAACATGACTTTTTGGGTGTAAAACAGGCCAAAAAACATGCTAGTGCAGACGGTTTTGTGATATTTGACTTCAAAATGGAATTTTTAGCCTTTTTCTGTCAGCTCAGGATTTGAAAAAACACTAAGGCTAACATATGACTTTTTTTCCATTTCAGACTCCGACAACAAATATGCTCAAACATGACTTTTTTGGTTGTTAACCGGCCAAAAAACATGCTAGTGCAGACAGTTTTGTGATATTTGACTTCAAATTGGACTTATAAGCCTTTTTCTGTCAGCTCAGGTTTTGAAAAAACACTAAGGCTAACATATGACTTTTTTTCCATCTTAGAATCCGAAAAAAAATATGCTCAAACATGACTTTTTGGGTGTAAAACAGTCCAACAAACATGCTCGTGTAGATGGTTTTGTGATATTTGGCTTCAAAATGGACTTATGAGCCTTTTTCCTTCAGCTCAGGATTTGAAAAAACACTAAGGCTAACGTATGACTTTTTTTCCATTTCAGACTCCAACAAAAAATATGCTCAAACATGACTTTTTGGGTATAAAAAGGGACAACAAACATGCTAGTGCAGACGTTTTTGTGATTTTTGACTTCAAAATGGAATTATAAGCCTTTTTCTGTCAGCTCAGATTTGAAAAAACACTAAGGCTAACATATGACTTTCTTTCCATTTCAGACTCCGACAAAAAATATGCTCAAACATGACTTTTTGGGTGTAAAACAGGCCAAAACACATGCTAGTGCAGACGGTTTTGTGATATTTGACTTCAAAATGGAATTTTTAGCCTTTTTCTGTCAGCTCAGGATTTGAAAAAACACTAAGGCTAACATATGACTTTTTTTCCATTTCAGACTCCGACAAAAAATATGCTCAAACATGACTTTTTTGGTTGTTAACCGGCCAAAAAACATACTCGTGCAGATGGTTTTGTGATTTTGGCTTCAAAATGGACCTATGAGCCTTTTTCTGTCAGCTCAGGATTTGAAAAAACACTAAGGCTAACATATGACTTTTTTTCCATCTAAGAATCCGACAAAAAATATGCTCAGACATGACTTTTTGGGTGTAAAACAGGCCAAAAAACATGCTAGTGCAGATGGTTTTGTGATATTTGGCTTCAAAATGGACTTATGAGCCTTTTTCTGTCAGCTCAGGATTTGTAAAAACACTAAGGATAACATATGACTTTTTTTCCATTTCAGACTCCGACAAAAAAATATGCTCAAACATGACTTTTTGGGTCTAAAACAGGCCAAAAAACATGCTAGTGCAGACGGTTTTGTGATATTTGACTTCAAAATGGCATTATAAGCCTTTTTCTGTCAGCTCACGATTTGAAAAAACACTAAGGCTAACATATGTTTTTTTTTCCATCTTAGAATCCGAAAAAAAATATGCTCAAACATGACTTTTTGGGTATAAAAAGGGACAACAAACATGCTCGTGCAGATGGTTTTGTGGTATTTGACTTCAAAATGGACTTATGAGCCTTTTTCTGTCAGCTCAGGATTTGAAAAAACACTAAGGCTAACATATGACTTTTTTTCCATTTTAGACTCCGACAAGAAATATGCTCAGACATGACTTTTTGGGTGTAAAACAGGCCAAAAAACATGCTAGTGCAGACGGTTTTGTGATATTTGACTTCAAAATGGACTTATAAGCCTTTTTCTGTCAGTTCAGGATTTGAAAAAACACTAAGGCTAACATATGACTTTTTTTCCATTTCAGACTCCGACAAAAAATATGCTCAAACATGACTTTTTGGGTGTAAAACAGGCCAAAAAACATGCTAGTGTAGACGGTTTTGTGACATTTGACTTCAAAATGGCATTATAAGCCTTTTTCTGTCAGCTCAGGATTTGAAAAAACACTAAGGCTAACATATGACTTTTTTTCCATTTCAGACTCCGACAACAAATATGCTCAAACATGACTTTTTGGTTGTTAACCGGCCAAAAAACATGCTAGTGCAGACGGTTTTGTGATATTTGACGTCAAATTGGACTTATAAGCCTTTTTCTGTCAGCTCAGGTTTTGAAAAAACACTAAGGCTAACATATGATTTTTTTTCCATCTTAGAATCCGAAAAAAAATATGCTCAAACATGACTTTTTGGGTGTAAAACAGTCCAACAAACATGCTCGTGTAGATGGTTTTGTGATATTTGGCTTCAAAATGGACTTATGAGCCTTTTTCTGTCAGCTCAGGATTTGAAAAAACACTAAGGCTAACGTATGACTTTTTTTCCATTTCAGACTCCAACAAAAAATATGCTCAAACATGACTTTTTGGGTATAAAAAGGGCCAAAAAACATGCTAGTGTAGACGGTTTTGTGATATTTGACTTCAAAATGGCATTATAAGCCTTTTTCTGTCAGCTCAGGATTTGAAAAAACACTAAGGCTAACATATGACTTTCTTTCCATTTCAGACTCCGACAAAAAATATGCTCAAACATGACTTTTTGGGTGTAAAACAGGCCAAAACACATGCTAGTGCAGACGGTTTTGTGATATTTGACTTCAAAATGGAATTTTTAGCCTTTTTCTGTCAGCTCAGGATTTTAAAAAACACTAAGGCTAACATATGACTTTTTTTCCATTTCAGACTCCGACAAAAAATATGCTCAAACATGACTTTTTTGGTTGTTAACCGGCCAAAAAACATACTCGTGCAGATGGTTTTGTGATTTTGGCTTCAAAATGGACTTATGAGCCTTTTTCTGTCAGCTCAGGATTTGAAAAAACACTAAGGCTAACATATGACTTTTTTTCCATTTTAGACTCCGACAAAAAATATGCTCAAATATGACTTTTTGGGTGTAAAACAGGCCAAAAAACATGCTAGTGCAGATGGTTTTGTGATATTTGGCTTCAAAATGGACTTATGAGCCTTTTTCTGTCAGCTCAGGATTTGTAAAAACACTAAGGCTAACATATGACTTTTTTTCCATTTCAGACTCCGACAAAAAATATGCTCAAACATGACTTTTTGGGTGTAAAACAGGCCAAAACACATGCTAATGCAGACGGTTTTGTGATATTTGACTTCAAAATGGCATTATAAGCCTTTTTCTGTCAGCTCAGGATTTGTAAAAACACTAAGGCTAACATATGACTTTTTTTCCATTTCAGACTCCGACAACAAATATGCTCAAATATGACTTTTTTGGTTGTTAACCGGCCAAAAAACATGCTAGTGCAGACGTTTTTGTGATTTTTGACTTCAAAATGGACTTATAAGCCTTTTTCTGTCAGCTCAGGATTTGAAAAAACACTAAGGCTAACATATGATTTTTTTTCCATCAAAGAATCCGAAAAAAAATATGCTCAAACATGACTTTTTGGGTATAAAAAGGGACAACAAACATACTCGTGCAGATGGTTTTGTGATTTTGGCTTCAAAATGGACCTATGAGCCTTTTTCTGTCAGCTCAGGATTTGAAAAAACACTAAGGCTAACATATGACTTTTTTTCCATTTCAGACTCCGACAAAAAATATGCTCAAACATGACTTTTTGGGTATAAAACAGTCCAACAAACATGCTCATGTAGATGGTTTTGTGATATTTGACTTCAAAATGGAATTATAAGCCTTTTTCTGTCAGCTCAGATTTGAAAAAACACTAAGGCTAACATATGACTTTTTTTCCATTTTAGACTCCGACAAAAAATATGCTCAAACATGACTTTTTGGGTGTAAAACAGACCAAAACACATGCTAGTGCAGACGGTTTTGTGATATTCGACTTCAAAATGGAATTTTTAGCCTTTTTCTGTCAGCTCAGGATTTGAAAAAACACTAAGGCTAACATATGACTTTTTTTCCATTTCAGACTCCGACAAAAAATATGCTCAAACATGACTTTTTGGGTGTAAAACAGGCCAACAAACATGCTCGTGCAGATGGTTTTGTGGTATTTGACTTCAAAATGGACTTATGAGCCTTTTTCTGTCAGCTCAGGATTTGAAAAAATACTAAGGCTAACATATGACTTTTTTTCCATTTTGGACTCCGACAAGAAATATGCTCAGACATGACTTTTTGGGTGTAAAACAGGCCAAAAAAACATGCTAGTGCAGACGGTTTTGTGATTTTTGACTTCAAAATGGACTTATAAGCCTTTTTCTGTCAGTTCAGGATTTGAAAAAACACTAAGGCTAACGTATGACGTATTTTCTACCTTAGACTCCGACAAAAAATATGCTCAAACATGACTTTTTGGGTATAAAAAGGGCCAAAAAACATGCTAGTGTAGACGGTTTTGTGATATTTGACTTCAAAATGGCATTATAAGCCTTTTTCTGTCAGCTCAGGATTTGAAAAAACACTAAGGCTAACATATGACTTTTTTTCCATTTCAGACTCCGACAACAAATATGCTCAAATATGACTTTTTGGGTGTAAAACAGGCCAAAACACATGCTAGTGCAGACGGTTTTGTGATATTTGACTTCAAAATGGAATTATAAGCCTTTTTCTGTCAGCTCAGGATTTGAAAAAACACTAAGGCTAACATATGACTTTTTTACATTTCTGTCTCTGACAAATAATATGCCCAAACATGACTTTTTGGGTGTAAAACAGGCCAACAAACATTTAAGTGCAGACGGTTTTGTGGTATTTGACTTCAAAATGGACTTATGAGCCTTTTTCTGTCAGCTCAGAATTGGAAAAATAAATAAGGCCAACATATGACTTTCTTTCCATTTTAGACTCCGACAAAAATATGCTCAAACATGACTTTTTGGGTGTAAAACAGGCGAAAACACATGCTAGTGCAGACGGTTTTGTGATATTTGACTTCAAAATGGAATTTTTAGCCTTTTTCTGTCAGCTCAGGATTTGAAAAAACACTAAGGCTAACATATGACTTTTTTTCCATGTCAGACTCCGACAAAAAATATGCTCAAACATGACTTTTTGGGTTGTTAACCGGCCAAAAAACATGCTAGTGCAGACGGTTTTGTGATATTTGACTTCAAAATGGACTTATAAGCCTTTTTCTGTCAGCTCAGGATTTGAAAAAACACTAAGGCTAACATATGTTTTTTTTTCCATCTTAGAAACCGACAAAAAATATGCTCAAACATGACTTTTTGGGTGTAAAACAGGCCAACAAACATGCTCGTGCAGACAGTTTTGTGGTATTTGACTTCAAAATGGACTTATGAGCCTTTTTCTGTCAGCTCCGGATTGGAAAAAACACTAAGGCTAACATATGACTTTTTTTCCATTTCAGACTCCGACAACAAATATGCTCAAATATGACTTTTTGGGTGTAAAACAGGCCAACAAACATGCTAGTGCAGACGGTTTTGTGATATTTGACTTCAAAATGGACTTATGAGCCTTTTTCTGTCAGCTCAGGATTGGAAAAATAAATAAGGCTAACATATGACTTTCTTTCCATTTTAGACTCCGATAAAAAATATGCTCAAACATGACTTTTTGGGTGTAAAACAGGCCAAAACACATGCTAGTGCAGACGGTTTTGTGATATTTGACTTCAAAATGGAATTTTTAGCCTTTTTCTGTCAGCTCAGGATTTGAAAAAACACTAAGGCTAACATATGACTTTTTTTCCATCTTAGAAACCGACAAAAATATGCTTAAACATGACTTTTTGGGTGTAAAACAGGCCAACAAACATGCTCATGCAGATGGTTTTGTGGTATTTGACTTCAAAATGGACTTATGAGCCTTTTTCTGTCAGCTCAGGATTTGAAAAAACACTAAGGCTAACATATGACTTTTTTCCATTTCAGACTCCGACAACAAATATGCTCAAATATGACTTTTTGGGTGTAAAACAGGCCAAAACACATGCTAGTGCAGACGGTTTTGTGATATTTGACTTCAAATTGGACTTATAAGCCTTTCTCTGTCAGCTCAGGATTTGAAAAAACACTAAGGCTAACATATGATTTTTTTTCCATCTTCGAATCCGAAAAAAAATATGCTCAAACATGACTTTTTGGGTGTAAAACAGTCCAACAAACATGCTCATGTAGATGGTTTTGTGATATTTGGCTTCAAAATGGACTTATGAGCCTTTTCCTGTCAGCTCAGGATTTGAAAAAACACTAAGGCTAACATATGACTTTTTTTCCATTTCAGACTCCAACAAAAAATATGCTCAAACATGACTTTTTGGGTGTTAAACAGGCCAACAAACATGCTCGTGCAGATGGTTTTGTGGTATTTGACTTCAAAATGGACTTATGAGCCTTTTTCTGTCAGCTCAGGATTTGAAAAAACACTAAGGCTAACATATGACTTTTTTTCCATCTTAGAAACCGACAACAAATATGCTCAAATATGACTTTTTGGGTGTAAAACAGGCCAAAACACATGCTAGTGCAGACGGTTTTGTGATATTTGACTTCAAATTGGACTTATAAGCCTTTCTCTGTCAGCTCAGGATTTGAAAAAACACTAAGGCTAACATATGATTTTTTTTCCATCTTAGAATCCGAAAAAAAATATGCTCAAACATGACTTTTTGGGTGTAAAACAGTCCAACAAACATGCTCATGTAGATGGTTTTGTGATATTTGGCTTCAAAATGGACTTATGAGCCTTTTTCTGTCAGCTCAGGATTTGAAAAAACACTAAGGCTAACGTATGACTTTTTTTCCATTTCAGACTCCAACAAAAAATATGCTCAAACATGACTTTTTGGGTGTTAAACAGGCCAACAAACATGCTCGTGCAGATGGTTTTGTGATATTTGACTTCAAAATGGACTTATGAGCCTTTTTCTGTCAGCTCAGGATTTGAAAAAACACTAAGGCTAACATATGACTTTTTTGCCGATTTTGGATTCCGACAAAAAATATGCTGAAACACGACTTTTGTGGTGTTATACAGGCAGGACGACATGTCTAAATAAATTGTATTTTTTATTTTATTTTTTTCACCAAAAGCAAGATTATTAACAATAACAACATTGATGCGACTTAAGACTTACTGAGTACTTTTAAAAATATGTGGAACCAGTAGAACAACGAGAGCCTCTAACCTTGAGTTCAACAACTGGCTATCTTGTACTTTCAACAAAATATAAGAAACCAAGACCTATTTAACTACTATCAAAGCAACAACACGAAATATAATCATTCACAGCACCCAATCCCCAATGTGACTAGCAGTAATTCTTAAAATGTGTACAATGTGTTCTAACATCAAGATGTTCACAAATCTAGTGCTTCAATAACTTCACAGAATTAACAACAAGGTTTATGGATAACAGAGAGGTGAACGAGCAGGGCTGGCTACTGCCTGCTGGTGATTCTTGGGCCTACCGGCTTCTTACATCCTCAATCAGTGCTCCTCATTCACTCCTGATTGGTGGATTCAGCTAGTAATCCTTTTGTGCCATTCAACCTTCCCCAGTGCAGGTGGACTGAATCAATGATTGGTCCTGCTTCAGCTGCAACCTGAGAGCATCAGTGGCAAACACTCAAACCAGAACAATTACACACACATCAAAACACTCAGACACACTTGGAAGGGAGGAAGGTAAAGTCCTCAGAATACTGTGGCGACAAAAAAAAGGACTTACAAGCATTTTTCCATCAGGTCAGATTTAAAAAAAAATAAAAAAGTACTACATGCTAACATAAGACTTTTTAGTGAGTTTTGGGCCCAAAAAAATGCTAAAACCTGATTTTTAAGGACCTTTACAGCCAGAAAACCACTCAGGGACAGAAGGTTTGGTCATAGTTCACCTAAAACATGACTTGTAAATATTTTCCCTCAGGTCATATAAAAAATAAAAAAAAAACACCAAAAAATATGCTAAAACTTGACTTTTTGGGACCATTACAGGCAGGAGAACACAGAAGGTTTGGTCGTATTTCACCTAAAAAATGACTTATAGGCGTTTTTCCCTCAGGTCAGATCTTGAAAAAAACACATGCTAACATAAGGCTTTTTTGCCATTTCGGAACCTGATAATTAATATTCTCAAACATTACTTTTTGGGTCTTAAACAGGCAGCCAAACATGCCTACGCAGAAGGTTTGGTCATATTTCACCAAAAAAATTGCTGAAAATATTTTTCCCTTGGGTCAGATTTTTGAAAAAAACTACATGCTAACATATGACTTTTTAGTCAGTTGTGGGCCTGAAAAAATGCTAATACATGACTTTTTGGGTCTTTAACAGGCAGGAAAACATGTCAATGCAGAAGTTTTGGTCATATTTCACCTGAAAAGTAACTTATAGGCATTTTTCCCTCCTTTCAGATCTTGAAAGGAGCGACATGCTAACATATGACTTTTTTGCGATTTTGGACACTGAAACAAAATATGCTAAATCTTGACTTATTGAGACCTTTCCAGACAGGAGAACACTGTGGTGCAGAAGGTTTGGTCATGTTTTACCTAAAAAATGAATTATAGGCATTTTCCCTCAGGTCAAATTTTTGACAAAAAAAACCCCAACATATGACATTTTAGGCATTTAAAAAAATGCTACTACATGACTTTTCTGGTCTTAAACCATCAGGAAAACATGCCTGTGCAGAAGGTTTGGTCATATTTCCCCAAAAAATTGACTTAAAAATAACTAAAAACTACATGCTAACCAACATATGACTTTTTGCAGGTACCTGGGTCATGGGATTGTTTCCTCACTTTTGCTGTTTTTATTGCAGAATTCAGTTAAACTCTGTTTGTCACAGTATGCAACTATCAACCAAAGATGGCATGCATAAAATCTAATTTTTCAGACTCATATTGTTGTGAAGTTTAAAGTACAGATTTCTGTAAACGGTTCCCTGAAGTCTTGGCAATAAACAAACTCAGTGTAACCTTGTGTGTGATTCTTGTACCATTTGTCAGAATCTGCGCTAAAAATGTGTTCTCTGTCCCATTGTGTAGAACGGAGTGCTGGTCTCAGAGGGTCACACCCTGACCGTTAAGGACGTTTCGTTTGATGATGCAGGAAGTTATGAGTGTAAGGTGACTGTGCCGGAGATCGAGGGGATGGAGATCAGCGGGTTTCTGCTTCTAAACGTTGCAGGTCAGTTTGAGTTGTTAAAAGATTAATAACTTTGATATTTTTTGACGCTACATGATGTTTTTCAGCACTGTATGTTTATTTAACAGTACTCTTTACATTATTTTATTACTGGGAGGGTTAAAAAGTTTTAAAGCTTAAAAAAAATTTAAAGTCGGGTCCTTGGGGGAGGAAGAATCCTTTAAAAAACTGAGACTGAAATAGCATAAAGGCAGCAGTTGTGGTACATTTAGTTGAAAATACTTGTCAATGTCTTTGTGCAACTTTGTCAGTGTGCAATTTTTCTGCTGTTCAAAACATTGAATTACCTAGTATTAGCTGAAATAGCTTAAATATTTTACACAGAGTAATTGAGCATTGATTAGTTTTATTTGCTTTTTCCCAAAAATCATATGAGTTTGAATTCCTGGTATTGAAACATCTTCATATTCAATAATCAACCTAATATTCCATAGTTTCATATTCTTTGCTGTTTATTTCTGTACTTTGTCTCAATTTTATGTCCAATTCTTTATTAAAAATGAAAAGTTTCTGTTTTTCTTTGTTACCAGCAGGCACAGATATAAACAATTGGCAAGCAAGTCTAAAGTTTTTTTACGAAGCTGAAATGATCTTTTCATCTCTGTGCAGGTTCACCACAGATCTTGAAGCCAGACAACACAGAGATTATTAGTAATGAGGCATCCATCGACCTGACCTGCATTGCAAGAGGTTACCCAGCTCCTGCTGTCACCTGGACCACTTCAGATGGACAGGTATGGAAGAGGAAATCCTGTTAATCAGATTTTCTGCAAGTAGACATAAACAAGTGAACATCAGGTAATATCACCTGCCTGACGTTGATTTGCTGCCAACATGAGCATTGTTTCCACTATTATTATTTTGAAATGACCCGGACCCTCTTTACTGTGTTGGGTTTGTTTTGCTGGACAGACATCAGTGCAGGGTTGAAGCAGCTCACACTGAAAATGGAGTCAGCGTGTATTTCTGGTGATCCTGTGTGAAGGTGTGCTGCTGGCACACTATGAGAACAGATTGAGGTGCAGGCTGTGGAAACAGACTGGTTGACTTGACTAGGGATGATTTGCTGCAGAGTGCGCAGAGTGTATGGATCACTGCGCAGGCGAACTGTGTAGAAACTAGGGGTGACTCGGTGAGTAGCTTAATGAGAACCTCTAACATTGTTTTTTCTTTTTGTGTCTTGCCTCACAAGCAGATTGACACCATTCTTTCAACTGTGTGTGCAGTAACAAGGAGACAGACAGAGCTCGCCCACCACTAATTAGCTTAGCTCAAACTCTGGGAGTCAATGGGTAGTGTTAGCCTGTCTGCCTACAGTCATCAGATGAACTCTTAAGCAACTCTAAGCGGTCTTGTGTGCTTGTTGTGACTCTATTTTTTTTTTTTACTACACTATGTTGCGTTATCTATTTAATCTATTTTAAACCACCACTGACGTGCTTGTAGGTCAACAAAACAAAGCATCTCCACCGTAGTTTGCACATGTGCCCTGCAGTTTTATTTTGTATGTATTTCTTTTGAAAATTGCATAAAGGGCTAATCTTAGTCTAAAAATAGGTAATGCAACATAACACGATAAAAAAATGAGTTACAACAAGCACACAGGACCGTAGAGTTGCTGAAGAGTTTATCTGATGACTGTAGGCAGAGGCAGGCTAACGCTACCCATTGACTTCAAGTGTTTGTGCTAAGCTAATTAGCAGTGGCCGAGCTCTGCCAGTCTCTTCCTTGTTACTGCATGCAGAGTTAAACGAATGGCATCTATCTGTTTGCCATGGACTCGGGAGTGAGGCAAGACACGAACACAAAAAAAGGTTGTTGTATCCCTTTAAAACAACAGTCTTGACAGCACTCGAATCCCTGCAGATATCATTCTCAACAGATTGTGATGTACATTAATCTGTATTTAATGAGTGCTGTGGTTGTGTCATGTCTGACAGCCCTACTGGGTGTAGAGAGTAATCAAACTTGTCCTCCATCAGTTCTCTGAAACCTTGCAAACCCCTTAGAGTCCAAACTGCAGTGAACCAAATTCCCATATATTGTTGCTTTAAAAAATATTCTTGTGATCATTTTCACATATTTTTCTGCAGGACCTTAAGTTTTCACAAACAACGACTGAGGATGGAGCGCAGAGCACGGTTAGCATCCAGCTCACCTCTGACATCATTGCTTCCTGCAATGCCTCCAACGATCACGGCACAGACTCGGTGACCTTCAACATTAAAACCAGTGAGTCCTCCCTGCTGCTCGAGGTTCTTCCTCTCTGCTCTTTATGTTCTTGTGTACGTCTCCATATGTTGTCCCCTGCTTCCCTTCTTTTCTGAGTCACTTTGTTGTTTATTTTTACTTTGTCTGAAGGCCTCACGCTCTGTGAAGTGCTCTAACATGTAGCCTGTGATTCTGGACATGTCAGTCAATGTTGTTTTTGTCGTTTCTGAACCGGGGCGCTGCTGTGAAGCTGCGTGCGGCTGTTGAACACCCCCTCCTTCTCTTTCCTTTGGTGTGTTAACAGGAAATGTCCTCCGTTTTTGTGTATACCTCTACCTTTTTTGTAGCTGTTAACACCACCCCAGCACCAGTCACTACAACTACAACTAGAACTACAACTACAGCCACTACTGCCTTCAATACTCCTAGTATTTCCTCACCCGCAGGTAAGACACAGTCATTCTGCAATAACCATCCAGCACCAACAAACATGATCAAATTTGAAGCAAAATAAATTAGGGCCCTGTTGTATGCCACGCAAAATATTGTGGCGTGAAGCGCTGATGCCTTCTCCAATCTCTATCCTACGTAAAATTGTATTCCTTGTTCACTCTTGCAGTTTAAATGGAAAATGATTGTACAGTCCAGTGAGTTTCTTTCTGACTTTATGTCAAAAGATTCTGTATTTTTGTCCTTTTATGACAATTTCAAGGAAATCAAGCAAGATAGGGATTCAAAGAAGCATCTCTCTCTGACCTTATTCACACATGTGAAATATTACAGGCTTGTCTAAGAGGGAGCTAGAGTCACGTAACCCCTCTGGCAGCCCAGCGCAAAGTGTTTTAGCATAAAGCACAGGTCTCCTCTCTAATTTCCGCCTGATGCAGGTGTTGCTGTTTAAATTGCAAATGATCATGCACTCCAATTTGTGCCCAGGGGTGTGTTCGTCTGAAAATAAGGAGTGGTCAGGCTCAAAGCTGGAGGGTTCTTAACTTGAGGACACAGGAAATGACTGGACTTTAAACCTCCTTATATCTGGTCTAAAGTCTGTGGCGTAGGGCATTTCTACTATTTTTAGGATGCATTAGAGAGATTGTCACACATCCGCAGGATCAAAACACACTTAACTGAGCTTGTTTTGCTTCCACAGGATGCACATCAGCACTCATCAAATTATCAGAGAATTAGTGAACAAATTATTTTAAATTTTTTAACTGTACAGACCTGAAAGACTTTTTGTTCGGTGCTCCAGTGTGCTCCAGTGCTTGTAATACTCCCAGAGACCAAAAAAAAAAACCAAACACAATTGAAGGTTTTCAAGCGACACAGTCCTAACTTTCCGATATTTGTGTACTTACTGATAAATCTCACTGATAATTATGATCACAGATAATAAACAGGCTATACAGTGTATTTTATGCACGCATATAAGAACAGAGGTAAGGATTCATGCAGGGAAATGAGTACATAAATTGTTTAAAGCCAAAGGTATATGGTGTACAATAAGCAGGTCTATTATCAACATAACAGGGAGATCCTGTTGGCTATATCTGGAGATTCAAATAATGAATAAGGTTTTGATTTTACACTCCTACTGGAGGGTCTTAGCGGTCTTTGTGATCGTCTCTTTTGCTCTTGGATACGTTCGTAAACGAACACTTTAATCTGAGCTTTAACATGTTTCATGTAATATTCTGTGTGTGTTCTTTGAGTGCAGTGGCACAAATAGGACAGGAATCAAATAATTTGACAAAATTCAGACCAATCAATGATCTCCACCATGTAAAAGTTTAAAGGCCAATCTGCCCTGTGTACACTGATTTAAAGGGATTGACAGCTGACACTTTGATTGGTTTGATCTACGTTATGCCCCAAACACATCCATGTGTAACCAAGACAATAATCCATCCCCTTTGTGTCAAGAATATGCGTCGCCATAAAAGCAAAACACAAACATCTGCGCCAAAATGTGCCACGTGTATCACACAGCAAGCTTCATGCCATTAAAATAGGGCCATAAAAGGGCTCAGCTGAGGGCTACTTCAGTCCAAAGTGAAGCTTTAAAATCTGAATGTTCACAGTTTCTTACTAAGTCAGGCACAGAGAATTAGAGCAGGAAAGGACCTGAAGGCAAAAAGTTCTTTAGAATTTTTAATGTGAGATCCTTGTGAGGTTTTTAATTGCTGCAAGCAAAGTGCTTTAAAATGTTGGCACTGTTCTGCTAAGTTTTGTTTAACTGATTATAACTTTGTTTGCTGGAATGTGTTTTAATGAAAAAGTGCAGCATTTACATCAAAACCAATTATCAACACAAAGCTATGAACATCTTCACTGATGTGTAACCCTGTGACAAGGCCATGTGGATGCTAGAATTTTGAGTTCAGTATGATACTTGTAAGATCTGTGATATCAATATTTGTTTCAAAACCAAAGCAAAAAACTGAAGTCCTTATCAAACAAAGCAGGTAAATTCTTGTTTTTGATACCGAGGTATAAGAAGCAGAAGCAGCAGTAATAGTTTTATGGCTACCAGGTCATTTTAATTACAAGTGATTGCAAAATATTGAGGAAAAAAATATCATTTATAGTCCTGGAGGTTGCTTCTGTTGCTTGGCCATTACAATGCATAAATATTATTTTTTTACTGTAACTCATTGCCCCTGCACTGCGGGTAATAAGAATTTTATCCAGTTTGTTCTGGGACATTAATGTTACTAATAGAGTTTATGGAGTCATAAAGTATTTCAAAAAGTAATTATTATAAGATTAAATCCTGGGCCAAAAAAAAAAGTTTGGAATAGGCTGATTCAACCAGTGTGCTGGAGTTTACATGTAACTTTTACACACCTGAATTATAAAGCCCAATTCCACTGAAGTTGGGAGGTTGTGTAAAACTTAAATATTAACACAATACAATGCAAATACTTTTCAACCTATATTCAATTGAATACACTACAAAGACAAGATATTTAATGTTCAAACTGATCAAATTCATTGTTTTTTTTTGGCAAATATTCACCCATTTTGAATCTGATGCCTGCAACTAATTCCAAAAAAGCTGGGACAGGGGCAACAAAAGACTGGGGAAGTTGTGGAACACTCATAAAACACCTGTTTGGAACATTTCACAGGTGGAAAGGTTAATTAGAAATGGTGGGTGTCATGACTGGGTTTACAAGGAGCATCCACAAAAGGCTCAGTAATTTAGAGGCAAGGATGAAGTGAGGTTCACCACTTTGTAAACAAATGTGTGAGCAAATAGTTCAACAGTTTAGGAACAAACTGCCTCAGTGTACAATTGCAAGGAATTAAGGGATTTCATCATCTACAGTCCATAATATCATCAAAGGAATTTGGAAAAATCTCTGTAAATAAACAGCAAGGCCGAAAAACCAACAATGAATGCCCGTGATCTTCAATCCCTCAGGCATCACTGCATTAAACCAACATCATTCTGTAAAGGATATTACTATGTGGGCTCAGGAAGTTAAAACTCTACCATGCAAAGCCATAAATCAACAACATCCAGAGGTGCCGCTGGCTTCTCTGGACCTGAGCTCATCTAAGATGCACTGACACAAAGTGGAAAAGTCTGCTTAACAGAATGTTCTTGATCATTTAAGTCACAGAGATGGTAATGTTTTCTAACTCATGTTGATAAGAAGACCAGTTTATCAAAGTTTGGTGAATCTTAGGAAAGTATTATTTTGCACCAACACAAACACGCTCACGTGCACCACGGGAGCAGGAAGCAGCTGATGCTTTAAAACACTCTCACAGGGAGCCTCCTGACTCCCATTACAGCCACAGCTGTGTGTTTGCTCTCTTCTTCTGTCTCTGCTCTCTGTCTTGTACGTTATGCTGGGTAATTTCAAGCCCCTTGGGAAACTGTTCTTGGTTGTTGTTTCTGTCTAAGTGCTGTTTAAACAAGAGAAACCTGAAGATTTACACATTTGAATCCAATGATATGATTGTTTGTGTTTGTTTGGGTCTCTGCTGCAGGTCTGAGCCGCCTCTGAATGTGTTTGTGTGTTTTATTGAATACATGGTGATAACTGTGCTCATGTGGTTTCTCTTAGACAAACCTAAAGAAACAAACTCAAACTCACAAGAGAGAGTCAAGACAGGTTTGTATGTTACGCTGCTGAAGACCCTCCCTCATGCCTCCTTCCTCCACTTTTGCCCTGCAGCTCCACCCTGCATCCATCAGACCCTTCCCCTCCTGTGGTGATCAAAACTATTATCGAGCTGTTCATCTTCACAACTTTATTTTTTTGCATGCTCTTCTGCTGCAGTACGAGCACATTTCTCCTTCCTTCATGGGACTTCCTCTCTTTAGGATGCCAGTTTTAGGTTGTCATGGTGATGCTTGTGCTGCACTTTCTCTCCACACATGCTGTTTTCTACCTGTGAATGCTGCACCGCCTGCCTGATGCTGCCCTGTATTGGACTCTCTCTCTCTACCATCATCTCAGTCATGATTTAATTTTGGAGAGTAACGCTGTGGTTGTACTTTTGCTTCTCGTCCACCAGAGAGCAGGGGTGTCATCATCGCAGTCATCATCATCTGCATCCTGTTGCTGGCCGTCCTTGGCAGTGTGCTGTACTTCCTCTACAAGAGGGGAAAAATCTGTGGACGATCGGGCAAGCAGGACCTGTAAGTATGAGAAGAGCTATTAAGCCATAAATTACATTCACAGGTCCAGATAAACTTTTTAGCCACAAAAACCTTTCCATTTTTGGTGACAACGTTGCCGTGTAAACGGGCCCTAAGTCAAACAACAGACACACTGTAAAAACTAAAAGACCCTTGAAGAACCTTTAGAGGTTCTTCAATTTGCAACTGTGGAGGAACCTCTTTAGGTGCTCTGAGGAACCTTTGAAAAGGGGTTACATTACTTTGTTATGGTTCTTTGAAGCACCTGTTTTCATACTGATGATCCTTATAAGTTCTTCCCGGCACGTATAGGTGCATTGATGAACTCATGGGGTTCTTGGAGTAGCCTATAAGCTCTTAAAGGAACCTAGAGGTTCCTCAAGGCCCTACCCAGTTTTTACAGTGCAGGAGTCAAAATTGGTCGAATTGTGACATCTTTGATTTCACAATTTGATGTCAACATCACCCACTGTCTGCGCCCGTGTGATTTCAAGCAATGGTGGAAACACCAGCATTCTTTCATGCAGCAGAGTGTTAGATATCAGGAGTGCCATGTGCTTGACTTGGTTGACACAGTGAACATGTGCCAGCCAACTTTTCCCACCCATAAGAGAATTGAAACAGATTTGATATAACAGGCAGAATCGATGATGGCATCTGTATCAACCAAATCTTTCTAGTACAGTGATTTCTTTGATGAGATAGAAAATTTCAGTTTTGTCTGACTGTTGTCCTTGTCCTGCAGCACCAAAGAGAAGTCAAGCAAAGATAACATTGTGGTGGAGATGAAGAGTGAGAACACTGAAGAAGCCGTCCTGCTCGGGGTCAACGGGGAGAAGCAACCTCCTAATGACCAGGTAGATATCTGCTGTTAAACATGATGCTGATTTTACCATGAAACCATTAACATATTCAAACTCTTCCCCTCTTCCTCCTCTCTAATACCCGTGTTTACCCTCTGGAGTAAAGAGCAGTGCGTACCTGGACGTGCAGAAGTGAGGAGGTGACAGCTGCTCCAGTTCTTCCTCTCAGGCTCAGACCCAGTGCTGCCTTCACGCCGCCGCCACCACCACAGCTCCTCCTTTCAGGGTAACATGAACACGCTTGGCTTTCTACCCGCCATGATGGACGATCCCCAGTCTCCTCCTACCAAGACTGCAGCTTCAGCTTCCTGCTCCTCACGCCACATGAACGCAACTTGAGCTTTAAAAAGAGATGACGTGAGCGCTCCATGCTACCGTCGAACCTTCAGATGCTCCTCCGGGCTGCTCTGCCACATGAGCCTTGTATACTGCTGACTGTGTGTAGAAGAATAGTTAGAGCACAATGCGACCAGGGACTGTTTTTATACGCAACACCTCAGGCACCGCCGTCACTGAAGAGCAGCCTGACAGAGCTCTTTATTGAGTGTACATATGATATTCTATGTATATATTTCTTTATTTAAAATAACACCTTTTCAGATAAGCCAAAAGAAAAAGAAATGACCAGTGTTTTATTTTGTTTGGGTGCTTTTTATGAAATATGATGTTTTATTTTTCTGTTGGTGAATGTTTCCAGTTTGTTGAAGTCTGTACACTGAATATTTTTAGGGATGCTGCGATGCTTCCCCCTCCACAGCCGGACAGTTACAGCCTCACTAAGTGTTCTCTTTGGCTCTGAAAGCAAACATGCAGGTCATATAGACACATATCATACACACTGTAAGCTAGCTCTTACCTTTAAGCTGGAGATATACTTGTAGTTTGTCCTTGCAGGTTTTTTTACCTCCGCCAAGGAGGTTATGTTTTTGCCGGCGTTTATCTGTCTGTCTGTTTGTCTTTGTTCAAAATAACTTGAAAAGTTCTGATCGGATTTGGATGAAATTTTCAGGAATTGTCGGAAATGGGATATGCAAGAACTGATTAAATTTTGGGGGTGATCCGGATCACCGTCTGGATCCAGGAATTTCTCTAAAGGATTCTTTAACATTAGGAGATAGGACCATTTTCGGCATTTGTGCATATAACTCCACAAAAACCTATCTTGGTGGAGGTTTGCGCTCTTCGAGTGCTTTCTAGTTGTTTATGTTTTCGCCTGCAGGTGATAAGTGTTAGTAGGTTCAAGAAGGCTTCAGGCTGTATGTAACTACCTGTTGTGTTTGAAGTAAACAACAAACATGGCAGTATTTCTGAGTGTAAAGTAAAAAACTAGAAAACACTTGGGTAACGCAAATCTCCGCCAAGGTAGCTCAGCTCACATGCTGTTTCATCTATAAGCAATAGTTCCATGATAAAGTTACCATATGATTCCTTGACCCTGAAAACCCACTCTAGATTATTTTGATATCATTATTAGACAGTTATTTAGAAAAAACTATCATTTGTTAATGTTGGTTATCTGGATCACCCCCAAAATCTTAGCATTTTTAAGTTGGGCCATTACCATCATCTCCTGAAAATTTCAGCAAAATCTTTACAGTAGTTTTTGTGTAATCTTGCTAACAACAAACAGACAAACAAACCTACGCCGGCAAAAATATAACCTCCTCGGTGGAGGTAATAAACTGGCGGCAATCGTGGAGGCTAAAAATGAAGGCCGTAGTACCACGAATGTCCACTTGATCCTTGATCCTATTCATGTCTTGCCCCACTCCTGAGTCCATGACAAAACAACATTCTTTGAGCTGTGCGTGCATTAACAAGGACGACACAGGCAGAGCTCCCCCACCGCTAATTAGCTTAGCTCACACACTGGGAGTTAATGGGTAGTGTTAACCTGCCTCTGCCTACAGTCATCAGATGAACTCTTCAGAATCTGTAAATGGTCCTGTGTGCTTTTTGTGACTCTTTTTTTTTTTTTTTTTTTTTTTTTTTACTGTGTAGGTCAACAAAACAAAACACGCACGCAGTGGTTTGCACATGCGCCCTGCGGTTTAGTTTCACATGCGTTTCTTTCAAAAATTACAAAAAAGTGCAAATCTTTGTTTAAAAATAATGTAACATAACGCAGTAAAAAAACAAGTCACAACAAGCATATAGGGCCCTTTAGAGTTGCTGAAGAGTTTATCTGATGACTGTAGGGAGAGGTAGGCTAACACTGCCCATTGACTCCCAGCTTTTAGCTAAGCTAATTAGCACTGGGCGAGCTCTGCCCGTCTCTTTCTTGTTACTGCACGCACAGTCAAAAGAAAGGTGTCCATCTGCTTGTAATGGACTCAGGAGTGAGACAAGAAATGAAAACAGAAAAAATGCTGGTGTATCCCTTTAAGGTAACCGCTGAGGGAATCCCAGTTCAACCGGACATGGTCGTGCTGAATCTAGGAACGCTAGACAGCCATGGCGTCTACAAAGTTAACAGCAAGTATATCTCCAGCTTGACTGTACCCTGTTTTTAATTTGTGATTTATTGGAGTTCATGTTATTTGTAGTCACTTTGTTTTGTCTTTTTCTCTGTTGTAGTTTGTTTTAGTGAAAGCATTTCAAACAGCATCAACGTCATAAAACCAAACAGATGCCTTAGAAATTCAATCAGCTCCTTATAAAATCCAACATTTTTAATGCTAGTTCTGTCTTTATTTAATGTTCTGTGCACTGATTTCTTTGTAGTTCTCTGATGTGAATCTGTCGTTTAATTTTTTGTGACTGTACTCAGATAAAACTTGTTTTTATGTCATTTATTTTTATAAAGGAAAAGGATGAGGGTAGGATGGATTATTGGTCAGAAATGGTTCACGGCATGAAGTTTCCCTCCTGAGTACACTAAAATATATGATGAACCTGTGGTTTTAACTTTGTACTGATCTCTGAACAAACTCCCCTGAGACCTTCTCAAACTGCTCCCTGAACACAACCATGTCCTCAATTTTGAGTCATGTCCACATCTGAGTGAAGCTTCCTCCGTTACCATGGAGGGTTTGAATGCAGCATTTTTCTGACCCTCCACTTGAGCGCTCAGAGTGTTGGAAACAGTTTGAGAAAGGTCTGTTTTGATTTAAGTGTAACACTATTGAGGAGGGGAGGATGACTGTGACTCCATCTGTGAAAACTGACAATCAACCTGAGCAGGTATCCAGACTGACCCCTTCTACCTTCTCATAGTCTGTTTGTTTCTGCTGTTTTTAAGAACTACCACTGTTGTTTTTTTAGTTTAAGTTTTTCTAATTTTGAAATGCCTTCAACGCCTTGGAGTTGTAAATGTAAAAACAAATGTTAAATGAAATTCAGGCAAATTTCCTGATGAATCCACTGTAGTTTTTTGAAATTATGCCCAATAAAGATCGACTGTAAATGAGAAGAGATCAAGACGTGTCTTAAAGTCACATGGAGGAACAACTTAATCCAAAACTGAGGTTGTCGAAAACAGGCTTTGTTGCAGTTTAATAGCTTGATTTTTACCTCCGCCAAAGAGGTTACGTTTTTGCTAGTGTATGTTTGTTTGTCTGTTTGTTAGCAAGATTATGAAAAAACTACTGGACAGATTTTCTCAAATTTTCAGGAGATGTTGGGAATAATTAGATTTTGGTGGTAATCCAGATAATTCCTAATAGCGAACGATTGTTTTTGCTCAATAACTGTCTAACTTATCTTGATATCAACATGATAAAGAGTGCTAGATATAACAGTAACGGCAATATGTGAGCTACCTTGGCAGAGATTTGCGCTCTCTGAGTGCTTTCTAGTTTTAGTATATTATTATATTTTATTGTATATATTGATTAGTTTGCCTGCCTAGAAGCAAAAAACGTATTACTGGCAACTAATGAACATGCTTGATCAATTCTGTCCTAGAACCAGTTAATTTAATGGTCACATGTCCTAAAAAACGTAATTTATTTGCTTTTAATGTTACAAGGGTCTTGGTGAGCCAAACATGACCCCCTTTACTATACTCCGTTCACAGAGAAATGCGCTGTACCTCTTCAAAGAAAAGCCTCTTAAGAAATCTTGCTTACTTCCTGGGATTTATGATGTCATAGTCATACAGCCTCCGCCTACACGCGTGTTTTCTGCTTGTCACAGGCAGACACCATGACTGTTTTGAAAGTCTAAGGCCTGTAACCTGTCCTTCCCCCTCCCACGAGGAATAGTTTTCGCAGCCAATCAGCGCAGAGCTCATTATCATAGCCTGCCCCAAACCTGGCACACCAGATGGACTGTTCAATATATATTCCACGAGTCCATCTGGGCAACAGCCCATAGAAAGTGTTTGAGGGTGGGCAGAACCTTTCAAGCATATCCTACATGCATGTATGATCGTTCAGTAAATCACACTCATTACAGGCCAGTCAGGTAATTAAATAGGGGGGTGTGGTGTAACAAACAGAACATGAGCCGCTTGGTAGAGCAAACTCTTGGTACAACAAGTTGGAAGTGGAGCTAAATTATCCTTCCTAAAAATAATTTTGAAGTTTTTTTATATATTTTTTATTTAATAAAAAAAATGAGGTAAATATCTGATAAAACTACTGAATCTGTTAGCATCTATGCTACTCTTCGTACAAGCATTCACTTCCTGCTGTCATCTCTATCGCTCTTCCTGCTCTAAAGGATGCTGCAAGGTTACCTGGGCCCCCCACGTTTCCAAAGGGGAGGGAAACATGCAGCCTCCCTGCACTCTTAATGTGGCCCACTGGTCAATTTAAAATATCAACAATTGAACACACATGAAGGAGATGTGAGTAAACCTGAAATAACTCTAAAAATTGCATCATCCTAGAGGAAACAGTTATAGTTGGCTGCAATTGTTTTATTAATCACTAGATGCATTTGTAAAAATAATGTACATAAAATATACTGTGATAACAACTAAGTACTCTATTACTTATCTGAAATTGGCTTCAGCTCTATGTTAAGTAAGTTTAACTATTCGCATTTCGTTTTTAAGATTTAAATGATATAATACTTTCTTCTGACTGATAAACACTGGTCCCTTTTTATTAAAAAATGAGATATTCTGATTGCAACAATGCAGCCTCCTGCAATGAGGAGAAAATGAATGCAGCCCTTTTGTAAAGAAAGTTGCCCATTCTTGTCTTATAGAGATGAAATTTTTCATTTTTAATTGAACTAAATCAATTTCTTAGAAAAGAGTGCAGGACTGCTTATGGTGTTCCTCAAACAACGGTGTTAATGGAAGGCAAAAATTTCAAGAAACATGAGGAAAACCTCAAAAAATGGGTGCAAATAATCAAGGTCAAAATGGTTTGAAAAAATATAAAAGGGGGATAAAAACATTAAAAACTAGAGAGCGCAAACCTCCGCCAAGGTAGCTCACATATTGCTGTTAAATCTATAAGCAATAGCTCCATGATGAAGTTACGATCATCATGTGATTCATGACCCCGAAAACCCACACCTAGCACTCAGAATCATGTTGATATCATTATTAATTCGACAGTTATTAAGCAAAAATGATCTATAACTAATGGCGATTATCTGGCTCACCACCAAAATCTTATCATTTTTAAGTTGGGCCATTACCAACATCTCTTTGCTTAAAAGACACCCAAGACATTATGTGTACGGTCGAATTCACCAGGACATTGGACTTTAAAGGAGGCCTTTTTGAAAAAAACTTAATTTTTAGAACTCAGTTGGTACAGCAATAACTTTATGAGTTTATAAATACTTTAATGGATCAACAGTTTATGCCTAAATTTGATGTCCTGGTACATTCCTGTTTAAAATACAATTTCTTAATTTTGCTTGAGAAAGATAATCCTGATTTAAGCCGCCACTACACAACAGTTTTGGATAATTGCCACTATGAATTTAATTTCTATCTACTTAACAAATACAAGCTAAATAATATCAGGGAAGTTGTTTGTGACACTGTTATTGTAGCCGTATTTTATCCAGCTAAAAAAATGAATTAAGTTAAATCTTTGAGGTCTTAGTCTGAATTCAAACCGTTTTTAACCATTTTTTAATGCAGAAACCACACCTTGTGCTCACTGGGGTTGACCTTGTTATCTGGATATAAAGCAGATTTTCTTGTGATGACATATTAGTTTTTATTTTCTGAGATTGAGTAATTTACTCATTATAAGAGGGGAACAACCATCGTGCTTGTGAGATTTTCCTCTGGAAAGGTGAGGATCATGAAAACTAACGGAAATGACAATTGTGGAACAGGGTGTGAATAAAATTATGAATGTATGTCTGCTCCTTTTAAACTCTTCAAATCAAACTTCATATACACAATATTTATTTTTTTAAAGTATTGGTATTTTTATCCTAAGAGGTACTCACTCTCTTGCACTTTCCTTTATTTTAATTTTAGTCTTTCTCTGAATGACACATCTTTTCCTTCCACACCGAAAAAGGACACCCACCAGGGCTTCTGCTTATCATTTTTATTAACAGCACTGTGCATACTTTCAAATTGATATGAGCTTTAGAAACCATCGAAAAGTTAATGAATGCCATTTACTGACGAGAAGCGACATGGCTACATGGAATAGCAGCTCCCTCTTCTGGCAGAAAGTTGAAGTACCCCAACACAGGGAGTTAGGGTGAGCGGAGCCGGGACTCGATCAGTGTCCGTGAGGCCCGAGCGCTGACCTGAGATCCGGTTCGTCTTTACTCGGGGAAAGCTGAAACCGCTCACAGATCAGCGCCGGAGCTCACAGACGAACTGATTCGGCTGACAAGGCAGAGAGGAGGACAGATAAATTCAAGCAATACTGCACAATGTGGCCTTCAGAGATCGATCCCCGCAGACTCTCCTACAAACCGAGGCCTGACTCCAAACACATCGACCATCTCTGAACTTATGGCACTGCTCACAGAATTATTCACAGAAGTAAACAAAACCTTTGGAACAAAATACATGTACAGGAATGCAAAATGAAAATCAAACAGCTCATTTTTCTTTTCATATCACCAACTTTGTACAATGAGCTTTTCTTTAGAGTGACAGTATCCGAGCACAAACTGGTTATTGTGCCAAAAAAAAAAAGACATAAAGGTCAATAATTACTCAACACGCTCTAAATAAAACATCAGTACAGTATTGAGGATTGGGGAGCTCCCCGTCAATTACCCATCATTCAAGAGCTTCTCAAGGCAACTAGGAACAGAAAGAGTGAAGAAGAGCTGGACAGCGCGGGGATGAGACAGCGTTTCTCAGAAGAAGCCGGGGCTGATTAGTTATCAACATGATTAACTCTCCTTTAAAAACATTCTTCTTCATATACCAAGAGAGATTCATGCCAATGTACCTAAAAGCTCCCTGCATCGAGCATTCAAAGTACCTGAAAATCAAGCTGCTGCTTCCAACTCTGCCAACACTGGAAATAATACAAATAATGTGCAAGTCATAAAGAGAGAAGAAGAAGTAATAGGCTACTTGTGTGACTTCATAAAGCGGATACTTTTGGCTACATGTCGTCTCAGGTGAGCTGATAGCCAAGCTGAACGGCTCCTAGTTTAGTTTAATGTTATTCCTGAGAAAGTTTTTTTTTTGTTGTTTTTCTTGTTTTTTTTACAGTTGGCCCAAATACTGATTTTAACGTAGACTTGGGGGTGGGCCGACAAACCCATGAGCCTACTTTAAGAAGAAATAAAATCACAGCAATCGCTCTCTTTCAAGTGTCGAGGAGCCCCAACAGGAAGAGGAAAGCTGATGTGACAGAGGAGCCTGAATCTAGTGGAAAATGGCCGACTAGGGATGCACGATGTTGGATTTTTGACGATATCTGATATGCGGATAGTACAAAACCGAGCTGATGGAAATATCAATATATACATGTCACTGTATTTGGGAAAAAAAAAAAAAAATCTCCCACACAAGAATTAACCAGACCCTCTTACAGTGAGTCTTTTCAGTTTGGAGACAGAAAACAGAAAAAAATAAATAATTTTTTTTAGTGATGGACCTAAATAGATAAAAACTGAAGAAAGATTTCAACTGAATGGAATTTTTGTTCCAAGGAAAATGTATTTAAACTAGGTCTGCCAAGAGGTTAACACTTCAATCACGATAAATCTTCAGCTTTTGACAGTTAACTCAAAAATAATTGCACATTTAGAATACTTGCACTTTGTCAGTTTTATGGTTGAGTGCATATTGATAAAATCTTGTAATTCTTACCATTTATTGATCAATACATCAAGTGAAGGCAAATGTATATATTTTTCATTGTTTGTAAACAAATCCTCCCCGTCAGTGGTATCTGAGATGCCACAAACACGTAAAAAGGAGTAAAAGCATCCCTACTTTACATCTGCAGGGGAGCAGCAGGTGTTTGGAGATGCTGCTTTATGTTTGTAATCCTCATCTGGGTGAGGGGAGCTCTCTCAGCTCTGGTCAGACAGAAACTTTGGTCTGAGGAGACAGTATCTGCCAGAGCTTCAAAGCTGACACTTTCATATCCTTTCTTTATCCATTTCTGCGTGCCATCTTTGACATCCCTCACTGACTGAAAGTACGGGGGCCGATGGTCAATATTCAACGTGTGCACATTAGTTGTGTGTAAAAACAAAAAATATATATATAGTGGCATAATAAGAGCTTTGAAGTTAACAGGTTTTATCACAATAACTTTGAACAAAAAAATAAAGTGGAGTCTTATGGTACATTCATATTTTCTGATATTTTAGCCAATTTATGAGACACATATGGCTAATAAGAATGGATGAAATATTAGCTGCAAATATGGGCAGAAATTTCCCTATTTATAAGCATTTTAGGCCATTAGTTAGTGTATATATTTGTATCCAGTTGCAGGCACTGAATAAGGAAAATTAAAAAAATAAAAAGGCATTTAGTTCATAGGGCTTTGAAACACTGAAAACTACAAGTGCTCTGAGAGCACAAACCTCCACCAGGAAATAACCGCTTTATTTCTCACTGTTAACAAATTCACATCCCAATTTTCCAAAATCTAATCCTTTCTCACTTGCTCTATGACAAACATTCTCTGAAAATGTCATCCAAATCTGTTGAGAAATTATTGAGTTTTGGGGGAAAAATGCGAAAAACTGTCCTGGCTAACAAATCTTGAAAAAAATTCCTGGATTTGGATCACTGCCATGGTTATATCTTCCTTGTGCAATCACCAACATTCCCTGAATATTTCAGTAAAATTCATAGTTGACTTGTAGTGTACTTTTAGTTATCCTCCTGACAAACAAATCGGTGTGTTAGGGTTTTACCTGAGGAGGGCGAAAGCCAATACGCGTTGGTGTAATTTAACATTTTTTTATCTGTATATATTGAAGGCCTTTTATATTTTTCCAACCATATTAAGTTCCTGGACCTGGACTTTTTATGCCCACTGTTTTGGTTTTAGGTTTTCAATGTGGTTTTAGGCTATTTATATGCTAATACCAATATCGCTGATAATACCGTGCATCCCTGTGGCTCACTAACCTTCAAGCATTTCATTTATTAATTCATTTTCTAAATGATGCTATGCCAAGTCTCCCTTGTGAGGATCGGAGGGTATTTGTTGAAGAAAAGGTTTAAAACACTGAAGACTGGACAGCTTAAGAGGGCTGCAGGCTCACAAGCCCTGTGTACTTTCAAGTATGCTACATTACGGACTGAAGAAAGGCGCGATACTGTCACTTTAAAGAAACCAAATGCAGTTCAACACAATATTCACAAATGTACATTTAAGGCGTAATTGTTTAGCACTAACAATAGTAGCAGCAGTGAAGCACTTCTGAATTAATTTTAATAACAATATTTATGATCATATTACAATAATATATTACCAAAGTAAATCAATGACTTTTTTTTTTTTTCGTTTCTTAACACCGGACTGAGCTGCGGACAGAAATCTGAACCAGCCAGTCAGCGAGGTTAGACAAAGACAGAACGAAAACTTTTCAGCCACCACGGATCACACTGAGCCTGTCTGGTACTGCAGGGTCGTCAACATTAACGCGTCGTTCTGGTTTAATCTCACCGCCAGGCTCTACAGCCACGCTCTGCCCTGACTCACACAAACACGCAGAGAGCAGTAGTACGTTTACAGAGCGCGGGTCTCCTGACCGTAAAGCCACATTCATGTTGTACAGGAACACGGGTTCTTTAGGAGTAGGTCTGGCACGCACGCATGGACACAAACACACACACTCACACCGCCAGACGCCAGGTCAGACCTGAAACCATCGTTTTGCTACTTTGAAAAATACAACACCACAAAACATGTTTTTTTTTTTCCTTAAAAAAAAAAAAGAAAACGTACCAAAGCAACTCTGTTAATCAAAAGGCCAAACTGACTGAATCATCGTGAAAAGCTCTCCTGTATGTCTTCTTAGCTGCTGCTGAATATGAGGAAGAAAACCCGGACTCTTCCTCACGTATTCTCACACACCTCCATCTGCCTCAAAGGGCCAACCCCCCCTTTAATCTGGTCCCCATCTACCCCACTATCGCCTGTACCAACAGAGACCCTCGGAGCTGAAGTCAATTTACATACTGTATATGCACGTACTGTATATATTACACACATTTCATATATATTTACTCATATATTAAATCTTATATAGACATACATTTTAAGTTTTATCTGTGAGGTGTTGGTTACATTTTCAGCGAGCGGCTTCAACATGAAAGTTTGTCTTCCCAGGATTCCTACAAAAGTCCTGTGGCGTCCCGTCATTGTTCCACATGCCTCAACTGCGGAGGCGTCTGAAAACCAAGAGGCCCGCTGTAGCAGTTCCAGGAAGGCCAGACACTGTTGAAAGCGCATGGAGTGCAGGGCGCGGCCTCCCAGAGGTGCTGTAAGCCAGTTAAAAATCCACAGTGGGCGTTAGCCGGCACCGAGCGAGCGCTGCAGGCAATGGGCTTGTGGGCAGGGGCTGTGCCGACCTGTACCCAAACCAGGCCGGGCCAAGCTAGAGCAAACACGAGAGAGAGAGAGCGAGACAGAGAGGCACGAGGAGTGTGCTATGTTAGGACATGCGCTGTGGAGGGAATGGAGACAAACTCGCGGAGGATGTTCTTGGCCATTTCGATATTGTTCTGTGCAATCATAAGTGCCTTCTGGATGTCCTGGTACGAGTATCCCTGACTCATGAGGTGCTCGATCTCGCTGCTGATTTGGGGGTTGGTCTCTCCTCCTGTTGCCCCACTAGAAGGCGGGGCAGGGACTGGGGGCACAGGGCTGGGTCTACGGTCTGAGTTGATTCTTCTGGGCAGGGGCTTTGGGGGTCTCTCTGGTGCCTCCACGGGCTCTGAGAAGGCTGAACAGGGAAAACACGAAACAAAAAAAAAGGAAAAAACAAAAAAAAAAAGGATTTTACTTAAGATTTGTTTTTAAACAACAAAACATCTGTAGAAGTAAAATTTACATGCAGCCAAAAAATTCAAAATTAAAAAATTACAACACTGAAATGTATAAAAGCATGTAAACATCTTAGTTCTACTGGTATCGTATACAAACCCCAATTCCAATGACGTTGGGACATGGTGTAAAATCCAACTAAAAACAGAATACAATGATTTGCAAATCCTTTTCACAATGTATTTAATTGAATACACGACAAAGAAAAGATAATTAATGTTTAAACTGATGTTTTTTTTAATCGTTTTTTCACAAGCAAGGATGGAGCGAAGTTCACCACTTTATGAAAAACTGTGTGAGCAACAGTCCATCACATCAACGTACTGTCTCTTTTTAAATCCAGACTTAAAACCCACCTGTTCAGGTCTGCTTACCCCACTTGACAATAACATACCTCCTCTTCCCATTTCCTCTCACTACCTGTTGTGCTTTGCTACTGTTGGTTTTTATTATTATTGTTGATTTTATGATTTTTTTATTGTTGATTTTGTTGTTATTGTTTTAATCTTGTACAGCGTCCTTGCGTGTCGTGAAAGGCGCTTTTAAATAAATTGTATTAATATTATTATTACAACTGCAAAGAGTTTAGGGATTTCATCATCCACAGTTCATAATATCATCAAAAGATTCAGAGAATCTGAAGAAATTTCTGCACATAAGTGGCAACGCTGGAAACACAGAATGTTAAAAACCTTTGACCTCTCAGGCAGCACTGCACTAACAACCAACATCAATCTGTAAAGGATTTTACCACGAGGGCTCAGGAACACTTCAGAAAACCACTGTCAGTTAACACAGTTCGTCACTATTTTAACAAGTGAAAGTTAAAACTCAAAGCTCAAGCTTATATAACATAACGACGTCCAGAAACACTGCTGGCTTCTCTGGAGCTGAGCTCATCTGAGATGGACTGACTGGGTCTGTTTTTGGACATCATGGACATCATGTCCTCCAGGCTAAAGAGGAAAAGGACCATCCAGACTGTTATCACAGCAAATGTCAAAAACCAGCATCTTAATTGTATGGGGGTGTGTTAGTGCTCATGGCATGGGTAACTTGCACATCTGTGAAGGCCCCATTAATGCTGAAAGGTACATACAGGTTTTGAAGCAACATATGCTGCCATTCAACAGCATGGCTTTGTAGTAAGAGTGCAGGTGCTAGACTTGTGTAGCACATTATGAAGCTCAAAATACTACAATGGAGACCCTACCTTTGAGCAACTGAAGTCGTCTATCAAGCAAGAATGGGAAAGAATTCCATCTAAAAAAGTTCAATAATTAGTGTCCTCATTTCCCAAAAGCTTATTGATTGTTGCTGAAAGGAAAGGTGAGGTAACACAGTGGTAAACATGCCCCTGTCCCAGGTTATGGATAAGAAACATGTTGCAGGCATCAAATTAAAAATTTGTGAATATTTGCAAAAAACCCACAAAGTTTATCAGTTTTAACATTACATTTCTTGTATTTTAGTGTATTCAATTGAAAATAGGTTGAAAAGGATTTGTACATCATTATATACTGTTTTTATTTACAATTTACACAAAAAAGTCCCAACTTCATTTGAATCAAAGTTTGTGCTGTAAAAAGAAAAGACCTGCAAGTTAAGAGTGGATTTATTACACTGAAAAAGTAGATTTGAAATAATGAATTGTTTTATTGAGATTACTGAACTAAAACAAAAAAGTCATGTCTCTAAATATTAACCTAATGAGAGGACATCAGGAAGCAACACAGATATGAGGTAGAGCATTAAATCATATAAAAAGAGAGCAACTTATCATACAAGTGACGTGTTAGGGCTGAATGACTATAGAAAAAGACCCAATTGCGATTTTTCTGGCAGATATTGCAATTTCAATTTGATTCAAGATTTTCTTCCAATCAAACTTCAGTGCAATTTTCACTGTGTTTACAGTATAGACAACAGTAAGGAAATCAGTGATCAAAAGCACATAACACATTATTCACCATCTAATATTGATGATAATTAATCTGTTTTCATTATTTAAGGGATACTCCAACTTGTACTTTTAAACAGATGCTTTGTGGTGGAGCCATTCTTAAATGCAAATTGCCTGCAAATTTGTAAAATAGTTTGTGTAACATAGATGACACAACAGCTCCTGGGTCAGTCAAATTGCAGCTTTGGCGATCACATGATTGCGTTGTCTGAAATTGCTATTTCAATCCTTAAACGACAAATCTTTCAGCCCGATGTCACGTTGCTGGAGGTTTTTTTTCAGCTGTTTTCTTAGGCAGCCCAAAAAAGATCATTTCCACAGTCTCAATCAACATGTCATCTCAAACTCAGATCAGAAGTAACACTAAGATCCTTAAAGACGTTTAAACCCTTGAATTACAAAAATGAAACATAAGACTTCTGAAGTATCTGTGAGAGCCCTGCTAAATGAGTGAGTTGTCTCACTCAGCATATCTGTGGGGATAAAGAAAGTCCAGACACATTAAAACTTTATTGTCCATGTAAACCCTCAGTCTGAATTAATCTCCATTTTTATCAAAGTGTATAAATGATAAACTCGATGACCTCCAGCTGCAGTGATCTTTGATATAATGCTCATAAAGCCTCTAATTGATCTGAGAGTTTTACCTCCTCGTCTGAGAGCAGCTTAAGCGCTTCTCAGATACACAGATGTTGGTTTTAAGTGGAACACTCAGACATCCAGCAATCATCACAGGTGCTAAATGTCAACTGAGTGCAGGGACGAGGAGATTACTCTGAGAAATGAAAGACCGTCTCATGGGAACAGCTATGAATCAACGGCAAATACACCGTCATCAGTCTGTTCCACCTGCACCTGCTTTTACAGTGTCTCCTCTAATGAAGACACAGCTGCTGAATTAGAAACTCACTGAAGCCTTGTTCACATGTCACATTTCCTTGACTTAACATGCATGCTGGATAATCAGATATCAAGCTGGCTACGCTTAAGAACATGCCTTCACAGCAGAGGTTAACAATGTGCCGCCAATGACAACCTGCCATCAGAACTCACTTTCAACTCCCCAGCTCTGCGCAAGACTAAATAATAGGGGTGTAATGATCCATCGATCTGGATCGATACATCGATTGGTTAAGCAATGATCCAATCAAATCGATGGAAACTCAAAACATCGATCAACATCGTCATCTTCAACGCCTTCATTTTGAAATTCTGACCGGATATCCGGTTTCACCGCTTCCGCCCAATAGCGCCTCGTTCTTAAGTTTCAACTTTACAGGGCTCTCAAGTCTCACGCATTCAGCGTATGAGACGCGCACCTTTTTGCTCTCTCACACACCACACCCGGTATTTCTCCTGCATGAAAATGTACTGTGTAGCGCCCACCGAGTAACACCGCTATATGCTAACGCATAGCAACACGCTGTTAGCATCATAGAGCTAAACGGGAGCTTGACATGTCAGCCAATCAGAAAATAGCACTGCTGTATCCGGGTAAGATACAGTCGATCTGACAGCAGAGGATGCATACTGCACACACACGACAGGAGTAATCACACGAGTACAGTAAGTTATCTCATCATTTGATTTTGTAGCGCACTGATTATAAAATGTACTTATTGTATGAACGGAAAACAGTGAGAGCTTATTCTTATTCTTCCTCCACACCAACCATTAAACAGTGAAGCAAAGTCTAAAAACACCTGACTACTAATTAACTCAATTTTAATTTTAAACATGATTAGATCATACAGATGGTTATAATCCTCTATAACCTATCATACCCAAAGGTCAGCACATCGTTTCATATTTCAGTAATAAAACTATCAAAACTTAGAAATTGCTTTGTATCTCTGTCATGCTTTAGGTGAAATGTAGCTGATTGTGTTCAAGAAGTACACAATATCGTCTTAAATCGATTGAAGGTCCCTGAATCGTATCGTATCGAAATCGAATCGTGGCAGACTTTGTGATATCGGCAAATATCGTATTGTTGTCCAAAGAATCGATATTGTATCGTATCGTCATGAAACTGGTGATTTACACCCCTACTAAATAACACACATTATTTCCCTTTAAAGGAAAATTAATTAAAAAACATGGAAGAGAAGCTTGTTTCAAATACACCACTAGCCTCTTAGCTCATGATGGCTACATGCTCTGTGTGCAGTTGCGTCACTTACAAAGTAACTGAGGTCAAATAAGCTGCAAGCTTAGAGGCTAGCAGTGCCTAGATAACAGCGCCTATTTGACAGCTTTCCTCCCTCACTGCCACATAAAAACTGAAATAGATAGTTCTGAAAATAAACCTGGCAAAGCACTGGTTAAATTGAAATGTTGATTAAATTGAGAGCGATGTGTCCAAGCTCAAGAAAGTCACATTTTTGTCTGCTTCCAGCTGTGACATAAAGCTACAAGAATAGCATTTATCTCACTTTTACAAAAGTTAAGCTCCAAGTATGTAGGAAATGTACAGTACTGTTAATTTGTTCATATTCTTCACATCCAGCTGGTGAGCCACTTGCTAACTTTTTATTCAGATATTCAATATTTAGGAGCTCCATAGCAACTATGGCTACCACATTATCCTTGATTTTGAAGATCTGTTTTGAACTGGGGCTAAAGGCCAAGTTCAAACTGTAAATATACATTCAAATTAAAAATATGCAGCAAAGCGCGGCAGCACAACCGGGCTGCTTGAGCGGTGAACCAAACAGAGGGCGCTCTCAACGCAACCTGACCTTCTATACAATAATGCTGCTCTCTGGACCTCAGAAAACAAAAAGAGAAGTACAATTCAAGAAAATGGAGGGCAGGCAAGGCCACTCTAACTGGACAACAAGACACATAAACATATGAAGAGCGCAACAGGGAAGCACTTTGGGCTCCATACTGCCAATGACTAAATAGAAAACAAAGTGTGTGTATCGATTATGTGCACAGCAACTGGCCAACTCCTCATCCACAACAAATTTGAATCTCTTTGAATATTAGCATGTATGTTAGACAACTGTTCGAAGAGTGACAGCCCTATTTGTAGCTTGGTGAAAGGGTATATGTCTCTTCCTCAGACGTCACTGTTGGTTTAAATAAATAAAAGTTTCAAGGGAGCTCTTTTTGGTGTGCGGATTGTCTTGTACTTTTTCATGCCATTTTCTGGATCCAGCACCCTACATAGGATGTGCATGTCTACTTAATCTTTCTACGAAAGAGTATATGTCACCACTTTTTTGATTCCCTTTTCTAATAAAGACTAAGCCATTAAATTTCGAATCATCTTTAGTACACATCAAGATCTTCAAACCTGGTATTAAGGATTACTATTTGGTATTTGATATAGCAGCACGGATGTTAATGGATGTTGCTCTTGTTTACAGTGACGTGCTCTACTTCAGAATGCTGCACTGCGTAGCACTGCCGTGATATCACGCAATTACGAAGCTGGCTCAACCCGCTCCTCCTGGCTCACATCCTTGCCCTCAAGTGAAGGTTCAACTGGCAGTGGAAACGCAACATCAGGGTTTAGCCAAACCAGACCACTCAGTGGAAACACAGCTTTACCCTCCTCTCTTAAATTCTAATTTCTCGAAGACTGAAGTCAATTGAAATAAAAGTCTAGATTAAAGGGTCAGTTCACACAAATTCCCAAAAAGTAGTCCCCCCTGTCCCTCAAGGATCATATTCATTTCCTTTTTAACCTCCTCAGAACTTATTTTGTGATTTCAAACAGCTGAACTTACATGTTGCAGCCATTGCCTCTGAATCCAGTGACAGGCGGCTGAAAGCAGCCGTGGAGGATGAACACGATGAAGATGATGAAGACGAGCAAGATGATCCGCCTAATTCTGAGAGGGTCCGTCTGGCTGGAGGCATGGGCAGTCGAGGTTTAGGGAAGTCGTAGCCGTTCTCCTCCTCGTCCCTGTCCTCTGGAGCTGGCTGCTCTCTGGGACCGTTGGTCAGTGTTGCTGGGGGCAACTCTGAGTAGTCTGAGCAAGATACAAAAAAACATGCTTTAGCACTTTGGTGTTTGGTAGGTTTGCAGTTTAAATAGAATTAGCATGCCTGTTTTGTTGATTCAGAATGATTTTTTTAAATCTTTGGATGAACCAAAACTAAATCCAAAACCATCATTTTGTAGGAGAAGGTGAATTTTCCATAGGAGGACATGTTCTTTTAAGCTGAAACTACTGTTGGCTGGTTAGTGTGAGGGTTGTCACATCATTGGTTCATTTTACAGCAGTGATGACACACAACTCATTGAACAGGAGGAAAAAAATCAAGCAGAAATGTTTTTGTATCCAAGTGACTCATGCCCACATCATCCTGTTCCCACAGAGACCAAACATTCAGTCCAAGTACCTGAATCTCGAGCATGCTGCGACCTCGTCTGGATGTTGTACATGGCTTCATACATTTGAGGTCCTTCCTCCATTTCAGCCGGCATTGGCCTTCATTAAAAACAATCAAACATGGACAATATGTTGTAATGAACAAACATAACTCATCCTAGCATGCTGTTTTGAGTGTTTTCACTGAATATTTGAAGTACCTGGAGTTGTGTGTGGAGGTCTGAGCCTGAGTCTGGAGTGCAGGTAAGGGCTGAGGCTGTGGAGGCCTCGGTACAGGTGGGCTCTCGACTGCAGGGACTGCAGCGATGGGGGGCAGGACAGGACGAGAGGAGGGGACCATGTACTCTGACTCCTCCTCACTGTCGCGGGCTTCCTCTCCTGCCACTGAACGGGGGGCTGGAGAAGGTCTGAACGGGAATAAATACACACAAACTTAAACATTCTGGTTAATTTGAACCCTGTCTACTCTTCTCAAGGGCATGTTGACTCACTATTTAACTGACAGAACCCATGATAGGGATAAAAATATTGTTATGAGTTTTAAAGGAGAAATTACTGCAGAGAAAATATGTTTGGAAGCAGATGGACATGATGACACTGGTAGCAAAGGGGGCAACACATTAAAAAACAAAGAAACATATACTTTATACACAATTCTTTACTTTTGCCGTCCAACTGTTACGATATATTAAACATCCACCACCATCTTTCATGTAGCATGTCCAAACTTTCATATCAGTGTCAGAGAACTTACCTGATGGCCAGCGAGTAGATGGCATTGGCCGAGGATGAGGGCTTCACTTTGAGGCCGTCATATTCTGGACCTGCGATTGCAGCAAAGTTCTGAGAAAGAAGCAGAGAATAAAATTCAAATAACTTTTCTGCAGGACATTTCTTTTAAAGTGTAAAAAAATACTAACTACATCTGAAGAGCAATCTGATGTAATAGTAAAGTTTTTATTTCTTGCCTCAAGTTTGATGAGAAAATCAGATTGAACTGTTGGGGTGTTTAAAGGCTTAGTTAAAAAGTTAAGACTGTGTACAAGATTAAAAACTAAAATGTTTTCTGATATATGCATGCATCCATATTGTTTTTAAAGTGCAAATAAAACACATAAATGTACCCATTGGGCAGAAGTTGTTATCTTGAGTATTTTTGCTAAACTGAGCTAAAAGCTATCATATACACCATTTCAGTGCAGCACGCACTGATGTATACTGAATGAACACCTGCTAGGAATGTACCGATAAAATGATAAACTGTGGCAAAATTTCAGATGGCTAGTATTACTGTTTCCTTTTTAAATTACCGTTAAAACCATGTTTGATTTCCTCACTCTGTCAATAACTCAGTGATACTGCTCATTGCCTGGAAAAGCCAGGCTTATGTGTCTGCTTAAGCGATTGGTGCTCGCACTGACACTGTACTGGAGATTTTTTCGCCTCGAAATGGACAAAGTTTGAAGTCTGGTCCAATTTTGGATCACCCTGTCCACAGAAAATGGGGAAAAGGTCTCCAGGAGGCAGGGAAGCACCACAAACACCCAAACAGCAGCATCACAGGGGGTGGCCTGGCTGGATTGTTGAGAAAGACCTCAGCGAGGAACCAGAGAGGTGAACAGGGTCAGGTTCTGACCACTGCAGACTGTTCTTAAAGTCACATTATTTTTAACTAAATAAAATTTTGTTAGATGATTTCAGTGCATGCATAAGTACTTTTTGAACAGTTTGAGCACAGTGCAACAATATTACGATTGGGATAATTTTGGTCACAATAACCATGATATGAAATTTTCACACCATTACATCCCGAATGCCTGCATACATGTGGAACCATTCTTCAAGTTAGTGTTCTACATGGATCTGTAAACTGGAGATCCACCTAACACTAAGTTATAACAAGTGTTTGAGAGTGTGACAGAAGTTGTTGGTGAGGGAGTTGTATAAAATGAACTGTACTGTAAATGTAACAAAAGTGCACTAAAGGTAACTCAAAAAAAACAGACACTGAATCGAACCCCCTCCAACCAACGTGAAAAGCATGGTAAACTCAAATATCGGACAGCCCTGCCACATTCCTCTTTCACCTTCACACACAGCTAATTGAGTCAGTTAAGAACAAAAAGCTTGATGAGTGTGTGGAGCTGTGTGCTTCCTCTCACCAGCTGGTGGTCCAGGCTGAGGGAGCTGTTGTTCTTCTGCGAGTCTGGCCGGGTGTCCAGGGCAGAGGGCAGGGCCAGGGGGAGGGAGTGTCTGTTTGAGAGCTCCCTGACACCTGCTCGGATGTCCCCTCCCAGACCGGACACCTGTGTTGACGAGGAAGATGATGAGGATGAGGAAGATGAGGAGGTTGGGGCCTTTGGGACAGGCCTGGAGTTCCAGTCAGCCATGGGCCGGTTCGGAGGTGTAGGGGGGAGTTTGTCTCGAGGGGGCTCCCCGGGGGTGCAGGGTAAGGGCCGCCTCGGCAGTTGTCTGTCTTGCGTGGTGCCGGCTGAGTGTGGGCGGTCAGGAGGGGGAGGAGGGGGGAGGTCTCTCAGTGCTGGGGGGAGAGGCAGAGGCTTGTCTTTGTGGTGAGATGCTGCCTGAAGAGGAGACAGAGGCAGGGAGCTCATTTAGACGCCACGAAAGAAGGATGGAAAAATCAAAGGAAGCAGTGGCTCGTGTCATCTTTGTGGGGAATAGTTAAGGAATATTTTATATTTCAGGATCAGTTCAGTATTTTTGAAGCTGGGTTGTATGAAGCACTTAGCAATAATCAGTGAAGAATAAAGATAAGGCCAGACCACCAGTATGGTACACTGCTGTTAGTTACTTCATGCAGTTGTGTGAGTTTTACGTTACAAATAAGGCACAAACTATGTTGGGTCGAATGTATGATTGGGCGACAAATGTCAGGGCGCTTTATTTTTCTTCCAGGAAGTCTAGTGCCAACACTATTTTACAATGCAGCAAATGGCTATGTGTTCTTCCGCCTGTGCACAATGCATTTGCCAATCTGCTGTTTCGCTCTGTGGACTCAGGACAACGACAGTAGACGATGTATGATCATGAATATGGAAGTGTACATTTAAATACGTTTTTATGTGTAAACTGTATATACATAGTATGTAAATATGTATATAGGTATATAATATATACATTTATATAAACAGTGTATGATACGTAAATGTGTATAGATATATATAATATATTTTCTGACAAGCTTACAGATTATTAGTGTTTTGTTTACCGTAATTTCTTGAATACAACAAGCCCTCGTTAATAACACGCACCCCATTTTTTCATTTTTTTTTTTCCAGGAAAAATGCTGTATTCAAATATAACACACGCCCACATTTTGCCCAAACCTTACAAAGGTAAAGGTTAACTAATTAAGACACAAAATATTGGATTGGAACAGTTTAACAGCCAGTTTAATAAGAATTACGTATGTTTCGCAGAGAAAGAGAATATTTCGGCTTTTAGTATCAGATGTGTTGTAATTGCGATGGTGGGAGATGAAATAATTTACATATTTTGCTTGTGCTTGTGTATAATACGCACACAAAAAGTAGACCTTATTTAAGAGCAAAAAAATGTGTTATAAACAAGAAATTACGGTTGTCTGTAAGAGGTTTATTTGAAGAATTGGGTTGTGCTTGCGGAGATTTATTTGTCTATGAAGATTTAATGTAGTGTGTAAAATGAAGCTATTGCCCATGTATTTATATTGTTTTCCATGAACAATGACAGCTGGTAATAATTTGTGATTTTGATTCAGTAATGGATCTGATTAGGGCTGGATAAGCTTTTTGCTTCATTCTGTTCCTTCTCAGACTGGTTGTGTTGACATACATGTGTATTTCCCCACATGTGTAAATATATTTGATGGACATTCACAGTTGTTTGGTGTACATATGTATTATGTTGCTTTGACTTCGTTTTTTTTTTCTTTTTTTAAATTTGAGATAAAGAAAAAAGAAAGAAGGAAACCAATCCTGAACCAAATATGACTGATTTTGACTCAACTGACGATGACATTCTTTTTACTTGTGGCTGCACAGGGTTAGTTTTATAACCCAGAGTATACAGAAGAAGAAATTCTCCAGAACGAGATTCAGCAGGCAGAATCAAGCCACACATAGCCATTTGATGCATCATAAAATAGTGCCAAAAACAGAGACTTCCTGGAGGAAAATAAAGCACTCTGGAATTTTTTGCCATAGAACCGAACTTCAAACTTCAAACCCAACAAGACACTGGCATTATGGCATTTATAAATTCAAAATTAAAAAATGAAGAGGAAGAAAGGCATGAAAATATAAAATCTTTGACAGTCTTAGCATCTTGAGCCACATTTTATTAAAAACTGTATCAGAAGAGGAATTACTCTCAAATCTGGTGTGCAAATCACACTTCTATTTCAGCCTCTGACAGTTTTTAGGTGTCACTTTGTGGAATGAAGGTCGGCTTTCTGCATCATGAGTTACATTGTGGCCCAATAAGGACAGGTCCCATGCAACCATATCCCACTATTTTAACCAAGCTGTTTGTGCTTTTACTGCCTTCATTACAGAACCTGAGCTCTCAGCCTGCTGCAGACCCACCAGATTTTATGACAGCTGACTTCGGTTAACACTTTCAGGTTTATAAATGTTCACGTTCAGCTACCTTAGTGGTGGCCCCTGGGCTGGAGGCACCAGGAGGGTTGGGAGGTCTGTGTGGTAGCAGGTCGAGTCTTGGTGGTACAGGAGGAAGAGAGGATTGAGGAGCCATGGACATGGGAGATGGAGGACGCTCCACCTGGGTTAAGAGACAGAAAAAACGTGGTCAACTTTTCATGATTAAAATGATCCATAAATGCTGCTGTGGATAAAACTTCTGTGTCACTCCAGATATAACTTTCTGATATTTAATGTGCCCGCACTTTATAAAGGCAGCGATTACGGTTAATAAAAAGAGTAGGGAAGGAAAACAAATGTGTGTATTGAGTAGGGATGCAAAAATACAGTAAGTCCACATTTTTGTTTTTTATTTAATAAATTATTTTCCATTTTATGGCGTTTAAGGCATCATTTTTCAGAACAGCAATTGGTTATTGAGGAGAAAAGGCTATTTTTTAATAACTAAACAATTTCTTCATTTTACTTTTCTGCAAACAAAAGGCATTTCCATAAAGATCCCTGAAGCAATTTATGATTTCTTTTTAAACACAAAAGCACTTGAAAACAACCTTTTTAAGTGCTTCTCAGCCATTGGGATCATCTGTTATTTCTTTGTCATAATGCTAAAGAAAGAAATCTGACCTGCAATTAACTGCAATTCTCAAGTTTCTAGACAAACACTTTATTTTCTTTTCCACAATGTTGTATTTAAACACATCCTGACTATATTTTACTTATTGATGTAACTGTCCTTCCTCTGTGTTGTCATTGATCACATCATAATATAACATTCACGTCTGCTCAATAAGACCCAGTGAAGCTTTTTAAGTGCATTTTATAACAGTAATCCTTACAACTTTATTCAAGACTTAAATGAATTTCAATTATTATGAAATGGGAACATTTTGAGCAGATGAGGAGGATTCTGTCTTGCTGCAGAGGTTGGTATGTTATGAGTCTGTCATGGAGTTATTTTATTACAGTTTGTTGTAAAAAGTTCAGGCATTTTCTGCCCAATTTAACTCACAATGCTGATGTGCTTTAAGCTTATGATCCCCCTGAAAACCTGATGGGTATTTTCACATCAACATTATTCAACAGGCCCCATGAGGCTCCAAGGCTTTATTGATAAGCTAAAACATTGATTTACAGGTCTGGAAAATTCTAAACATTGTGTTCCCCTTTTTACGACTACAGTTAAGGCGAACAAGGGTTGCTTATGTTGGGAGTGTGGGTGCATGTTCATCATCCTCCAAAATTGTTCTACAAGAGCGTCACAGGAAGTCATTCCTGCCTGCAGTGCTTCAGACGATAAAAAGGAGAAAAAGGTCTGCACACCATAAGTTGCTCCAAGGTCAATTTAACGATGAAAATCACCACAGATGTGATGTTTCAAATTTTAGCCCTTCAACAAATAAAGTCCTGAAACATCACATCTGTGATGATTTTCATTATTTAATTGACCTTGGAGCAACTTCTGGTGTGCAGACCTTTTTCTCTTTTTTCACTCCCAGCACTTCAGATTTTTGATGTGTGGGCTGTTTTCTCTAAATCATCAGACTTCACCACTCATCACTCTAAATGTCACTTTCTCTGTCAACCCCTGGAAACTGTTCATTTATTCTGTTTCATTTGTACTTCAATTTTATTGTCTTTCATAAATAATATATTTGTTATTTCTTAAAATATTCTGCTCTTCATAATTTTTCACTTATTTCTGTTCAAATGTACACTTGTGCCTTATTTTAAGCTCTTTATCTTGATTTTCTTAGATCTACACTGTGTATAAAAGCAAGTCAACAACTGTAATCCCCCTTGGGGATTAATATAGTTTTTCTGATTCTGAAAATTGCTGCCTCTCCTCTCAGAGTAGTGTGCTTTCTTGGCTCAACTTAAGCACATAACCACTACTGTGGCAGGAGTTTACGCACCCTGCCCTCTGACTCGCAGGCACATACCGAGAGAAAAGGCAAACAATAGCCCAGTTCCTACTGTCAGTTCAAGGCGCAATATTTACCTCTCTGTAGGGCTGGGCAATATATCGATTACATTGATTAATTCAAATTATTTTCTGCAGAAGATTCAAAAATTAAAAATTGAGATTTTTTGTCTTGACTTACTCCAATTGTAAGTTGTTGCAATGTTTGAAAATATAAATATTGAAAATTTACAGTTTTCATGATGGTAGGCCCTGTCAGGTTTTGCACAAACACATGCTCAGGCTTGTATTTGTTTTACAATTAAGATTAAATATTGATCAGAGAGTTCTGTGTTAATATACTGTGAAAATAGCTCAGCTTTCAGTGTTTATGCAGTCAAACCTGCCTATGTTGGACTACATAATCAACATTTCACGACCAAACTTTAACTTTAGACAGGAATGCTGCAAGTGAGCATCTCTGCCTTATGTGGAGGCACGCGAGCATCCAAGTCGTATTGCAGCGTGAACTGACACAAATATTACGGCCTTCTGAATTAATGTGAATGTCTCTAGATGTATATATAGGAGAACCCTGTTGCAGGTGCTGTGAATTGTGCTAATGGACGACAGCTGCTTGTGATCAAAACGAACAAAATTGCAATTCCTGTGAGAATATTGAGTCTGAACAGGTCAATACTTTGAGGATTGTTGAATCCCTCGTATCACAGCGGTTTTGTTTTCAAAGTCCAAATAAGGTAAAATAAAACAAAAACCCTCACTCATTAGTAATGAAGTACACGCAAGTAGTTCACAGTTACAAAGAGGTCAAAGATGTGAACGAGGCGGGGTCAGCAATCAAAGCCAAAAAAATCTCAGGAACCACATCAAAGTGTGTGTGATCTCAGGTTTTCACCTACTGTACAAGCAGACTAATGCACGGCGAGTTTCTCCGAGGCACATTAAAGATTAAGACGGGGAGAATGCCCCCACATATCAAATACCAAAAAGCTCCAAAAAAAAGCTGCTACCTTGGCACCTTGAAAGATAAAGATGAAAGATCTGAGATATGAGCGCTGAGTTTGAAGCTCAAAAAAATAAAAGCCAGAGGCAGCAGGGTGTTTCATCTGTGCAGACGTGGATCAGAAGAGAAGAGGACAGAAAGAACCTAAGGGGGGCACCCGAGGCATCAAACCAACTAAGCCGAGTGCCTCTGTGTTTGATAAATGACAAATACCTGAGAAAACTCTACAAGCCAGGATAACTTAAAGCAATACTCAAACTTTTATTTTTCTTTTCTTGTCTTGCCTTACTCCTGAGTCCATGACAAGCAAATAGACAAGTAACAAGGAAGAGACGGGCAGGGCTCGCCCACCTCTAATTAGCTTAGCTCAAATGCTGAGAGTCAATGGGTAGTGTTAGCCTGTCTCTGCCCACAGTCGTCAGATAAACTCTTCAGCAGCTCTAAACGGTCCTGTGTGGTTGTTGTGACTCGTTTATTGTGTCATGTTGCATTATCTGATAATATCATATCATCTTCTTCTACTTTTAAACAGAGGCTTAGCTCTGTTAACCTACTTTCCAGTGGTTTGCTAGAGATGCAATGTTCACGAAAGAGTCAAGTCTTTTGAACAGCTCTTTTAAGTGAAGATGAGAACTGATTCTGGTTCTTATATTTACTTAAAAGAGCTGTTCAAAAGACTCGACTCGTTTGCGAATGTTCCATTTCTAGCGCAAACCACCGCAGACGTGCTTGTAAGTAGTTCAACAAAACTAAGCCTCTGTTTAAGAGTACAAGACGATAATATGAAAATAATAAAAGATAGCGTAACATAAAGCGGTAAAAAAACAAGTCACAACAGGCACACAGGACCATTTAGAGTTGCTGAAGAGTTTCTCTGAAGACTGTAGGCAGAGACAGGCTAATGCTACCCACTGACTCCGAGTGTCTGAGCTAAGCTAACTAGTGGTCGCCAGGCTTTGGCCGTCTCTTTCTTGTTACTGCAAGCAGAGTTGAAAGAATAGTGTCTATCTTCACCTCTGCCAAGGAGGTATGTTTTTGTAGGCGAATATTTGTTTATTAGCAAGATTACGCAAAAACTACTGGATGGATTTTGCTGAAATTTTCAGGAGATGTTGGTAATGGCCCAACTTAAAAATGATTAGATTTTGGTGGTGAACCAGATAACCGTCATTAGTGAACCATCGTTTTTGCTCAATAACTGTTTAACTAACAATGATATCAACATGATTCAGGTGTGGGTTTTCACAGTCAAGGAATCATATTATGATGGTAACTTTATCACTGAAATATTGCTTATAGATGCAACAGTAATATGTGAGCTACCTTGGCGAAGACGGAGTGAGGCAATACACAAAACAAAAAAAAATGTTGGCGTATCCCTGTCAAGTCCACAGTCTCACCTTTGAGCAGGCAAGTTTGCTCATCATGAGGTGTGGGTCTTCAAGTTTGTCATCCTCGTCATCATCATAGCACGGTGATGGAGCACCTTCAGCCCCGAACTGACTCCTACAGGAGCTCCCACTGTTGTCCTTCGGGTCAAAAGGATCCACAACGATGGGCTCTGTACCCTTAATCTCACAGCGGCAGAAAGGGCAGCCTGTTCCCTGACCCTCTGATTCCTGCACACACAGAAAGGCAAATGTAAGTGCTTTAAGATTCTTATTTTGTGCTTTACTGTCAGTCAGGTGAGTGGACAGGTGCTCCCCAACACCAGCTCTCCTCCCAGCAGGCATGACTTATCAAACCCACGCAACCCCCTCTCCATCCGCCCACTCCCGTACCTGCCAGGCAGTGAGACACGACGTGCACATGAGATGACCACAGGGCTCAATCTTCACATCCTTGTCGTTCTCGGCACAGATCTTACACAGCTGGAAAGTGGAGCCCATCTCGCAGTACAGCTCATATTGCTCCTGAGGGGGGAAAAAAAAAAAAGAGACAACAGTGAGCTTCTCGTGCCCCAACACAGACTGTAACATCATACGGCGCTAACAGCACCTGAGATCATTTAAAGTGAGCCTGGAAGGTTCTGGAGCGAAAAATGTGTGGGTGTGTTTTTAGTTTCAGTCTTGTGTTTAAGTTAAAAAAAGAGGGTGCTCATAAGCAGAAGAAGAGTCCTGACATTTTACTTGGGGGAAACAGTTTGTGAAGTTAAGCTATGACGTTCAAAGAAGATGACTCAACATTGACGGCAAAACACTGCCAAAAATATTGTATTCAGAATCTTCTTATGCAGTAGAAAGTTCTAAACTGATCTTCGATGCTGCTGTACTTTTTTTTCTGCCTCATTTACTGCAATTTCTGCTGCAGGGGGCTTTCAATCCACGCTCCCCTGCTGTTTTGAATCAAGAACTCAATTCAATAAAGTCTGCACTCCACAAGGTGCAAACAGTACACCTCTTTTTCCACTATGAGGAAGACTTACTGTTTAAATTTGCCCTCCCGCTTGTAAAGACCTATAGGACAGCTTATGGCAAAAACCATGACGGCAAATATTAGAAGCTTTTCTCGCTTATAACTTAAAACTTATAAGCGAGAAACGTGAAACTTGTGTAAAACTTTCTTAGTTCAGAAAAGCCTTAAAGCATAACTTAATTAATGCTCATAGGGTATAATGGTAGTACAGTATTATGATTTATACAGGGGTGTTTTATATGTTTTTCCTTCAATGTCAAATATATCTTGGATTGTACAGGAAAAATAAGCCACAAGCCTCAGCCTTTACCTTTTTTGGCTATTGACAAGCTTCTGTTAAATGACTGTATTCTATGTTTGTTCTTAACATTTATGTAACAGAAATAAAAATATCCATTTATTCAACTTTTTCCATTAAATGACAACACAAGAGTCATTTTTTGAAATGTATGCCATAGTGCCGTCAATTTAAACTCAATATTCATTTCTCTTTGATACAGCTTTCAGTTAGGAACCAGCTCATGGTACACAGTTAAGACACAAAGTTAAGATGCAATAGGCTTAGACTGTCTGGGGATCTGGCACACTGGGCTCTCTCTCTCTGTCTCTCTAACGCTCTTTCTCCATATATGCCTTTGCCCATTTCTGCTTGGTCCTGTACTCGTCTCTGGCTCTTGTCTTGTAAGTGATCTCGGATCCTTGGTGTAGACCACCTGCTGCTATGGAGTTACAAAGTTTCAATAACTACTATTACAGATATAACAAATATTTGGCCACTTCTTTAGCCCCATTCCAGTTCATAATCATTATAGTTGTTAATGTAGACATTAGCATGATCTCCCTATCCATGGTTGACTATACATCCATAGTAACTATCTTTAGCGCCATACTGACATGAGGTCCCTCTTGAAAATGAGGTGCCACATCTAAAGAGGTTTACCTTTAACAAATTTATACTTAATGGAAACAAATGTGGTGGAGACGTATTTATGGTCCGGGCGTCCATGAGTTTGTCACTACCACGAATTCTTATTTTCAGTCCTTTGTCTCTTTTTTGTATATATTTGCATATATATGTTTATGTGTATTTTATATGTATATGTGTATCCATGAATTGAGGAGTTTGTCTTCAGCGTTCTCTATTGTAAAATGACTTGAGATAACACTTGTTAAGAATTGGCGCTACACAAATAAAGATTGATTGATTGATATACCTGTTTGAACTCGGGGGCATAAATTCATTTCCACACTATAAATATACACCAGAATTTAAAGTATACAGTGAAAGGAGCGCAGTAAGGCACCTGAAGCGGTGAACCATCTGATAAAACAGAGGGCACTCTCGGTGCAACCCAACCGTCCATTCCTCTATTGACCTCAACAACAAGGAAGTACACCTCAAGAAAATGGTAGTTGAATATCTTCAAATGTTAATGTGTGTTCAAAAAACATTCAAAATTGATTTTGGATAAAAGTGACAGCCCTAGTAAACAGAAGAAGTCGTTTGTGCAGCTGCACCAACACATCCAAATACTTATTAAATTCTTTTTATTTATCTGCTTTACAAACTGCTACTGGAATCTTAATTTCCTGAGGGAGTCTCCCAAAGGGATGAATATCTAATCTAATCTAATTTAATCTAATCTAATTTTATCAAACCAAATCACAACAAAAATTTTGGTGCATGATTTTTCTACCATTTAATAGATGTCAAAGCCAAAGATGTTGAACCCTTCCTACCTTCTCTGATCAGTCTTACACTGCCCTCCTGCTACATAACAGAAACATTATTAATCAGGCTCACAAGCATTTTTTCCTATTTAAAGTAAAGATTTAGGCATTGTTTAGGTGTCAGCACCATTTTAAACATATCTATTTAGCACAAAAAATGCACAAAGATACCCAACCTGACATGCAAAGGTCAGACATAAAGTACAACTGATTTAAATACTTCACAAAGTCAGCTCGTAACAGTGTCAGTTCCTGTGCAGTAATTTAACACATCCTCTACCTCTGCCCTTTTTTGTCAGGCACTGTAGCATTGTTTTTCATCCTGCTAAGATCTCTACTGATCTGTGTGCCCGGCAAAAGAGACTTTTAACCTTTAAGATAAAATGCCAAACACCAGCAGGAATGTTTAAGTTATTCCAAGCTGGATCCGGTGGGCTCTGACCTGTGTGACTTTGATGTGGTCTTGAGGCGACGGCTCGCACAGTCCTGTCAGGTCTGGGTTTTGGGTCCGGCCATCAGGAAATAAATAGCTGAAGATGCAAAGGAACATAAAATTAGCAGGAGCTTACTGAGCTTCCTTTAAAGCATCAGCCAGTCATTTCCAGAAATCAACAAACTGTAAACATGAAGAAAACAAGACAGAATCCACCAACCTGAGATACCAAGAAGACCCCATGCACAAACTGGGACATGTGACAGAAATATTTCTTTATTAACTAGACCATAGATGAGCAATTTTGGTTACCAAGAGGGACATATTCAAATTATCTTTATAGTCAGAGGGCTACATTTTTGCAATCTGAAGAACAAAAAAAGACGTGTATTAAGAAGTATATCCGTCAAATTACTTTTTTCACCATTTATATATATATAAAAATTCAAATGCAATGGGCAATACTTAAACTGATGCACTTAGCATAGAATTCAAGCAAGTTTCAGCTGCTCTTTTGAAGCATAAATAGATCATTTACTGGTTTATCAAAGTTACTCACATGTTATTTTTTATTTAAAAAGCACAAAAGAGAGTTTTACAAAAACATGTAAAGCCGGTTATGGCTTGTTATTTCTTGAAAATATTGGCATTTCTATGTTTTAATGACAGGTTATGTTATTTTTTTATCATGAGCATACATTTTTTTATATATTTAAAACTGGCTGGCTGGCCACATAAATGGAGAAGAAGGGCCACATACGGCCCCCAGGCTACCAGTTTCCCACCTCTAATCTAGAATGTCAGTATATATTTTGTTTTTTGCAAGTTATGAAGAGCTCACTTTGCTTCAATTGTTTCCTAAATCTTTTTTTAAGAAGCATTAGAATAATATATTAAGCACCAGTTAAATACTTTATTTAAAAAAATGTTAAAAGCTTGAACTTCAAAAGCTTTTTTTGCTGCATTAAAAAGAAGTTTAAGATAAATTATTTGTACTTATAAGTTACTGGTTGTCAGTGAATGTTTTACCCATATTGTTTTTATTTTGACAAATACGTATTTTGATCATGGACATACATATTTTCTAGAGTTGCACAATATTATTGGACAAATATCAGTATCAGCAGATAATTGTCTTAAAATGTGATTGTTGGTATTGGCTTTGTATGAAAAATTTTGCAGGGGTTTACAGGCAATTTTTTGGCCATATAAGTCTCATTTATTTGCCGTTATATTAGCAGAATGTACAAATTTACCATCAAGGTTTACCTCATCATCACTGGATGTATTAACCAGAAATATTTCTTATTAAGGAACAAACTGTTGCTTTTCTTGCTTTGTATCAATTTTTAACACAATTAGATTTTACCAATAATGATGTAGATATCAGTATCTGCATAACGATTTAGGGAAAATCCACATATCAGATATTGGCAAAAATCCAACGTGCATCCTTTATTTTCTGTATATTTTAAGCTGACTAGCTGGTCACATTAATGGAGTAGAAGGGCCACATGTGCCTCCAGTTGCCCACCCTTGATCTCGAGCATTGGTATATGTTTTGTTTTTTTGCGAGGAATTAAAGAACTTACTAGGACATAATTGTTTCCTAAATCTCTTTTATGAAACTTTACAAGATAACTTTCAACATTAGATATATACATTATGAATAAAATGGCAAAGGTAAAATATTTGTACTTTAAAAGACTGTTAAATATATATTTTTTATTTTTTGCATACAAAAAGAGGTTAAATTTTCTTTAATTCCAGTTATAGCATATGAATTTTGGTATAATCAATTTTGATGACAGGGTTAATATTTATTATTTTTGTTTATTTTATGTAGACCTAATTCAACTCATTATAACAATGTGGCCCTCGGGCAGGAAAAAAAAGGTTTTATGTGGCTTTCTTGGAAACCAAAAATCCCATTCCAGCTTTAATGTCTTCTTGGTCGTTCTAACAAACACTCACATTTGAAAGTTTACCATAATTTGACGGTGTGATTATGCTGCATGTATACCTAATAGGCTGTAATAATGAAAACATCCGCTTAATTAATTTAATCTGGCACTGCGTGGTTATATCATTATCATTGTGCTGATGAGTGTACAGTACAAGACTATTTTACAAATGAGTCAGATGCTGCAATTACTATTTCACTAATGGTTTGTAGATACAGGCGGTTAAGTGTAAAGAAGTTGCCTGCTTGAATGTGATTACAGGTTGAGACAGGCCAAACATAGCTTTCATTAAACTGAGGAATCAAAGCTGGCAAGGAAAGATCGGTGTCACAGCAGCCAAGTGAACCGCTGACTGAGCTCCACATTAGAAACCAACATTTCTATTCTGGTTATGATAACAGTGAAATGATGGGTGCAGGCAATATGATACGCCTGGTTTGGTTTAGAGCAGAGGCGCAGATTCAATCACAGGATGTAAAGCAGAGCTGCATAGTTTACTCAGAGATTTATGCTGTAGGGAAGAACAGAAGAAATGTATGGAGGAAGTTCTGCATATGACAGGAAGCTCAACTTACAGATTATTTATTAAAACCACATCAAGTGACGACCACAGAGACAAAGAGCAGAGGTCCAACACTAACACTGAACCCCTTGAAAAGGAGATGAATGTGGCCAATACAATGGAAGCAGACTTACAATCCTTCCCTGAAGCCATCTATGAGGGCCTGGAAGAGGGGTTTGTTGTGGGGAATGGTCTGGAGTATGTTTCCATCAGCCGTCACGTAGCCGATGGCCCACTGGCCCAGCCGTGTACAACTCAGTCGGAAGATGTAACTATGAAGAGAGTCATGAGACAAATAACATTATTAGCAGTACTCATAAAAAAAAGCAGAAAACACAATAATTATGCATTTCTTTTGGATAAAAACCCCCATGTGAAAGCTATAACATTGCAAATAAAGAAAGGAAATCAGTGTTTAGTATATAATCATGTCATTGTTGTAACAACACTTCTTGGCAGTAGATCTTATACCGTTGTAAATCCTGTTTGCTTCTCTTCTAGATGGTGCCACATTTGTAAGGAAACGTGCAATTGTGGATTCAGAAGAGCCGAATATGTGGGTTGCACCCATGAAAAATTCCATCCTCAATCAATCTTTATCTGTATAGTGCCAATTCATACCAAACGTTATCTCAAGACTCTTCACAATAGAACAGGCTGAAGCCATACTCTTCATTTTGTAGATACACATATATGCATAGATACATACAATTACAAAATTCTGATTCTGAATACACATATACACTTACATACAAATACATATACCCAAAACTCAACATGAATCCATCATGAGTTCAGCTCTGGGCCAACCAAACTACTAAACTAAACTCCTCTCTGCCAATGCCACACAGTTTGTTCTGCCATTGACCCTTCTTCGGCGTCATTTGGTTAATTGGATGATCAAAGTCTGAAGAAATGAGGCACATAAGTAATTTAACGATTCATACATCAAACAGGAGCCTCAGTAGCATGTGAAAGAATCATACACAGACACAACAACTGGTAACCAGCCTGGTGATGCACTGTGGTAAGACGGCATCCCTTTCTTCAACTAGCATTTGGCAAAAGTCAGCCAACGTGGTTGATTTGGTCTCTCAGACCCGAACAGCAAGCCCAAGCTTTCCGAGGACTGAGGCTGTGCGGTGTTAGCAATCAGATCATGCTAATTTTTTACAAAGCTATCTTAGAGAGCCTAATCAGATATGGAATCACTGTCTGGTTTGGCAACCTAACAGTACAAATGATAAACAGATTGGCTAACTTGAACAAAACAGCAATGAAGATAACTGGTATGAAACAATACCAGTCCATAGAAAATTTGTATAACCAGTCAGTTATGACACGAGCAACAAAAATCTCCTCAGATTCACATTGTCTTCAGAAAATGAACTACTCCCTTCAGGAAGATGATTTCATGTACCAAAGTATGAAACAAATCATGTTAAATTATCATTTGTTCCAGCTTCTATCAAGCCGTTGAACAATGAAAAAAACAAACAAACAAACTAGTGCAATAGAGCAACATGCAATGAACTTTAGCACTTTAAACTGTCTGTCTCTGTATGTCCCTGTTGTCAATGTAACGTATTTCCTGTTTTCAGTCCTGTCTTAGTAGTCAATCCTGTGTTTAAATGTGGTTGTATTCTTTTTTAAATTATCTTCTCTGCCCTGTGAAGCAATAATATAGCACAACGCCCAAGACAAATTTCCCTAACAGGACAATAAAGTTTACCCTGACCCTGACTCTGATCCCACAAGTGTTCAGGGGGTTAGGATCAGGACTGCTGGCATGCCATTCCATCCTCTCCACTCCCAAATTCTGGACGTAGTCTCTGACAAACTCAGCTCTGTGGGGGTGAGTGTTGTCCCAGACTGTGAAGAAATGGGATTACCACTAGTTGCAGATCCCTCTCTGCATTAAGATTGCCACCAATGATGACAAGCCTAATTTTTCAAGTGAGGGAGATGCCGCCCCACATCAACTTGTTTTTACGGAGAACCACCCTGAAGCTGCCCTATCATACGGGCTCTATCCAGATCAGTCAAACTTGGCAGAACCATCCTTGGAGCAGACACCAACAAACCACCAGGGCCCGTGCTCACAGGTTCTGATTATCAGTACCTGGGGGAACCAGAAGCTAAACACGAGAGTCAATAGCAACAGCAGAAAAATAAATAAATATACAAAGCTGTGTGGATTTGGCAAAAAAGATTTAGCAATTTTTTAATTGGCGCAACCCTAAAAAAAATTTTACCAAACACTGATACCCTTAAATTTTGTGCTTAGTTTATTGATATTAGGAACTTTACAGTGTATCATATATTCTGTGCTAATATTAAGGGTAAATATAAACAAATAGGTTTTATCAGAGGAATGACTTTATAAAGACAACATGAACAAATAAGAGCATGTCTGGTACGTTAGCACCCATTTCTTGGCTTAAAACTGAAACACATTTGACACAGTTTGGTTTGTATTATGCAGTAAGGTGTAGTAAGGTGTGATACGATCAAAGTCTACTTTTGTTGACACACCACGATGTTGACCAAAGTGCAGAAAAGACACATGGAGATTCAAAGCAATGATAGACAGACTGTGATAAAGAGGTGTGAAGACTAGACACAATACTAAAAATATTTTTGAAGAGTTTCCAGTTTATCTCCTTTATGAAGGCTGAGGCATGTGTTAGTAATCAGTCCTGTACATGAGATGTTTTTGAGGCAACTGTTACATAAATAAAACATTTACATAAACTACTTTTAGTTTGTTTGGAGAGATTCACTTAAGCCGTCATTGGACAGAGCAGAGAATGGGGTTGGAAATCGGGAAGAGATAAAGTGGAGTATGACATGCAGAAAAGTGGCCACAAGCTTCCTCTGTATACGAGCTCGCAGACATGACCACTGTATTTATATCTATATTTTTTCCTTCACAAAAAATAATAAAGCAAGCAAACAAAAAACACTAAATGAAAAAGAAAATTTTTCTCAGTTTTAGGTCAAGATGTTAGAAAGTTAAGCTGAATTTCTCTGATTAAGTTTTATGCTGCAATTTTTTTTAATATCAAATGAGTAGATATATTGATATGTCACCTAGGAATACTTATTAGTCCAAAAAGATCCATAATATTTCCACAATAAACTTAGATTAGTCTTATACACAGACAGGTAGTTTTCAAAGGGGATTTTTCATATATGCTTTGACAACTGCCTTCCTACAGTCCCCCATGACTCTTCTTGAAAGACTGCAGGAAGTTGGTAGTCAAAACATGTTAATATCAACAATCACTTCAAAATTACTTGTCTGTCAAATAAAATTAACGTAAATAACTATTATTTATCATGTATATATACATATCAGGGATTTGTATTGGCAAGAATCTGGCGATATGATGAAGGGCAATGTTTGTCAATTTTTCCCACTCAAAATGCATGCATTTTATTTAATATTCATAAAATTAACATCTCACTATATTATTTGCAGAGAAAAAATACAGTTAATCTGTTTTCTTTATATAAAGCATGGCCCCCGCAACATGTTTCTAGGCTGTATTGTCTGTCCCAGTAACAGAAATAATACAAATAAATACAACAGAGAGAGAAAAAAGTAAAATGGCTGAATGCTTGCTGCCATTTAGTGGCTGGAGGCTGAGCAGTAATAAAAACCAATGTCCCAATTTCGTATAAATTATTGAATAATATAATATCACAATATTGTCAGCAAATGGCCCGGCACTACTGCCTATGAGCCTGAAGATCCATGAGATCCTGTCTTAACCCATTAATATTCCTTGTTTCAATTGTCCATCTGGGCATTTTCTTGTGTCGAAAAATGCCCTTGTGAAAGGCCAGGTTATTAAATTATGTATCAAAAATCCTGAAAGTCCAGGTCATTGAGTTATGAGTGAAAATCCTGAAAGTTCGAGTTATTGAATTATGTGAACACAAAACTCCTGTCTTGGTTAACGCTCCATCTGCAGCTCTTTTGGAAAGCTGCTGACCGCTGGTATGTGACTGGGAAAGGCCAAAAAAGGGCATTACTCTAATCCATAAAAACTGGGCACGTATTGGTGTTTCAGACAAAAGAAGGAGCTCTGAGCTGCTTCACAAGTGGAAAAAAGCCGTCTTAATGATGGTCACAGTGTACCGCTTAGAGCCGAAACAGCTGCTGTGACCATTACACATACAGGACACCTCTGGCACTAAGCTGCAAGTCACACTGTTGAAATCCTTCACCCACATTGACCAATAACAGCTCAGATGTCAGTGTGGCCCCTACGCAGAGCCAGGCCAAACTGTGACATCAGCTTTCAGTGTACAATCAGGCTATTTATGCGAGGTACCAGTGCCATGCTGCCCTGGGTACTTCTCACACACACCCAAACACACACATACACACACACACACACACTTGAATATATCTAGGATAGGTGAAAACTGTATCATCAGGGAATATTCAAGGTTACATTTTATTGATCTATGTTTTGTGAGTCTGTCCTGTACGGGCAGGGTCCAAAATTAACTTTTTGATTTAAAAGATTCCCAGTCAAGCATATTCTTACAGGCCAAAATATTAAATTGGGGTTATAGTTGCATACATTTGTTTTAGTGCATTAAACTTGGTATTATGTTCCACATATCAGATCCTTCTATCAGTTTGGGAAATTTAAAATGGTTAAAAAATGTAATTGTTCAGCTTGTTTGATGACTGCTTGGATACAAAAATGCAGTGCAATTAATGTAGTGCTGCCTGAGGGATCAAAGGTCACAGGCATTCAATGTTAGTTTTCAACCTTGCTGCTGGTGGGCAGAGATTCTTAATAATTCTCTGAATCTTTTGATGATATTATGGTCTCTGGGTGATGAAACCCCTAAATTCCTTGTCGTCTTACACTCTTAAACTGTTGGACTATTTGCTAACGCAGTAATTCACTCAGTGCTGAACCTCAACCCAGCCTTTCAGGGGTGCTGCTTTTATGCCAATTCATGACAATCATTTGTTTCAAATTAACCTATTCACCTGTGGAACATTAAAACAGGTGTTTTTAGAGCATTACTCAACTTTCTCAGTCTTCCATTGCCCCTGTCCCAGCTTTTTTTTGAGCATTTTGCAGGCATCACATTAAAAAACGATTAAGTTTATCACTTTGAACATTTCTTATCTTGCTTTGGAGCGTGTTCAATTGAATATAGGTCAAAAGGATTTGCAAATCATTGTTGTCTGCTTTTACTTTTGTTTTACACAACCTCTCACGTTCATTGGAATTGGGTTACAACTGTCACAATAACTATGTTTTTAGTTTATTTCTGATAAACCACCAAGGCAAAATGAGGTCAAGCACCTTTTGTTTACCAAGTAGCTGCCTGATCGTTTCCTTATAAGAAGTTGTCTTTTATCTCACGAGTTTATAATTTATCTCATCAGGTAGTGTGTTTGATTATGATGATATACTTAACAGCTCTTGTAAACTGTTTGCTATTAAACACGGAAGAGACCGATATAATTACCAGCATTTCATAGCACTTGACCTGAAAACAAATCACTTCACAAACCTTGATAACACAAGATCAATATTCAAGCTCTTTCAAGAATTAAATCACCTGGGAAAGCTCCAGTGCTAAGCGCATCTTATGTGCCTGATTTGATGGTATATTAAACACATATATTAAGTCTGTCCTCTTACCTTGGAGCTACAGTTCAGTCACAAACAGATGCTGCCGCTTTAAAGGGAAACGCCATCATTTTTTTTGTTTTGGTGTCTTGCCTTGCTCCTGAGTCCACGACAAGCAGATAGACACCACTCTTTCAACTGTGCGTACAGTAACAAGAAAAAGACGGGCAGAGCTTGCCCACCGCTAATTAGCTTAGTTCAAACACTGGAAGTAAATGGGAAGTGTTAGCCTATCTCTGCCTACAGTCATCAGATAAACTCTTCAGCAACCCTAAACAGTCGTGTGTGCTTGTTGTGGCTTGTTGTTTTTTTTTTTAACTGTGTTATGTTATCTATTTTTAGACAAAGATTAGCAATTTATATAATTTTTGAAAGAAATACATACAAACCACAGCAGATGTGCTTTGTTTTGTGACCTAGTTATGTATGTATGTAAAAGTAGTTAACATAACATAATTGGGTAGAAAAAAAAAACGATTCACAACAAGCACACAGGACCATTTAGAGTTGCTGAAGAGTTTGTCTCATGACTGTAGGCAGAGGCAGGCTAACACTTCCCATTGACTCCCAGTGTTTGAGCTAAGCTAATTAGAGGGGGGCAAGCGCTGCCTGTCTCTTCCTTGTTACTACACACACAGTCGAACGCATGGTGTTCATCTGCTTGTCATGGACTCAGGAGTGAGGCAAGAAACGAAAAAGAAAATAAGTTGGAGCATCCCTTTTAATATGAACATGGTCATATCAAGTGTGACAGTTTGGTCCATAACGATGATTAAAATCAGTGCATTTTTCAGACTAACAAGAGAGATGATGAGGGACTCGACACCTTTACCTTTACAGCTACTTCAGATAAAGACCATTTTTTTAGTAAAACTTTAATCTAAAATCAAAGTAACAGTGTTTTTGACTTATTACAAGCTGTGTCTGTTTAAATTGAAGTGCCTCACCTGCCGGGCTTGTGGATGAACTTCTGTAACCTTGCTTTGACCTCATCGTAGGTGAGAAAGGCCATGTATCCCGGGTGAGTAACTGCCAAGCTGTTCCAGTTCCTCAGCAGGGATGACCAAGGCTACGCACACACACAAACACAGAGAGGAGAGAAGAAGAGAGAGTGACTCATCTGGTGTTAGAGCGAACAGTCACAGCAATAACGGCATGAGCAGAGTAATGGAGAAATATACTGCATCATGAATGATGCTAGCACAGCCCTTTGCTGACGTCAGAGTGATTTGTTATGGCAGTTTCTTTTGGGGTTGAGTGATGAAAAAAAGTCTTCAAGGTAAATTTGCAACTCTTATTAGACCATGCAGCTCATTTGGCACCATGAGGAGCAACAAGATGAAAACTATCAGACGGGCAATAGTCTGCTCCAAAATATGAGAAATAAAACACAGTGGACTATCCGAAGGCTGAGTGAGTGCAGTAGTATGTGGGTGGTTTCACATATGCAGTCGCCGGTCTGTCTTGTGTGAAAGGAAGCAGAACTAACACATCAGAGGCTGAAAATGAGCTGCAAAAGTCACAGCAGGGGTTCATCAGGAACAGCAAATGCCACCTAAAGCTCACTTTTTTTTGAGACTGAATCACAGAGGAGTGAATCGCCACGGTCCCACGACTAGGGCTAAATGATGATGGCAAAAAATGACATTCAAATATATTCTCCTCCTGTGACGTATTTTGCGATTTTTAAGGGAACTTTCAGGACAAACGCCGTGTTTTTATGTGCAACAACTGAAGTTGGAACTTCAGTTCTACTACCTATAGTCCCACTTGTTCTCACTGTTACACTGCAGCCCTCTGACAACAAGTTACTGTAATTCACATGGAAAGGGAGCAGTGTAGCGAGATATTTCCTCATTGAAAATAAACTTGCAGCCTATAATTGCATTACTTGTGGCTGATGTTTTTAACCACTGCTAAAGTTACATTTCAAAAACAAGATAAATGTTTTTAACCTCTTAACCCTTTAAGTCTGAAAAGACAAATTATAGCCAAAAAATTCTAATTTCTGGAGATGAAATGTTCATTCCACTTTCAACTGAAATCCAGAAACATCAAAATTTACATAAAATTTAACAAATATATTTTTTGTATCTCATTTGATACATTAGGTGTATTTGGCAACTGATAATCCACCTGAGAACACTTTTATCATTTATCTAACTGTATTCAGATGTTCTTTTAGTAATTTGTTGATCATATTGATTAGATAGGGGTATCATAAAAGTATGTATCAAATATGATACAACAGGCATTCACACTCACAAAGTTCTGCAGAACATCTGCTCCAAAACGGTCACCATGGAGATGAAACTCTGCAGCTAATCATTGTACACTTCTTAACATGTAACACTGAAGTTAGGACAGGATAGGATTTTTCTAGCAGACATTTCGATTTCAATTTGATTCACGATTTTCTTCAATCAAGCTTCAGTGCAATATTCACTATGTTTGCAGTATAGACAACAGTAATGAATTCAATGATCAAAAGCACATAACACATTATTCATCATCTAATATTGATGATAATTAATCTGTTTTCATTATTTAAGGGATACTCCAACTTCTACTTCTAAACATAGGCTTTGTGGTGGAGCCATTCTTAAATGCAAATTGCCTGCAAATTTGTAAAATAGTATGTGTAAAATAGTTGACACATCAGCTCCTGGGTCAGTCAGGAGAGATGCAAACAAATGCAGTTTTGGCGATCACATGATTGCGTTGTCTGAAATTGCGATTTCGATCCGAAAAGATAAATCTTTCAGCCCTAATATAAATTGTGATATGAATTGTTCGTCCGCTCTCATATTATGAACAATGACTTCCGCCATGTATATTTGACATCTTGTGGTGCCTGTTGGTGACCCCCAACCCCCACACTTCTCCCCACACTACTCCCTGCAGGAAGGGGAGTAAATGTGTACGATCATGTCAGTGAATTATCCGGGCAGGCTGCCTGGACCTTATCCTGATAATATCAGGGCTGCATGTGTGAGAAGGGCTTAAGTTGCCTTGCCAAGTGCTTTTAGTTGTTGCCATCAAGAACAAGTGTTCATATAATGTGTCTTTTTTTCTTAAAGACACATCTCATAAGTATTCTTGTAATTATGATTCAAAGAGGGATAAAAAAGGAGCTTTAATCCACATTTAACATGCACACTCTTTGAACCATCACACTGCTGTAACCATGAAAAGTGCCCTATGTTTGTTCATTTTACCTTCAGGAAACACACACACTGCATGCACCATAGTCTGTTCTCCGAGTAGGTCTACCACTGGCACCACTTGTATTTTCCTGTCTTTTAATCTCCTCTGTACTTTAAACAAAATATATCTTTATTTTTATCTTATATTTCTAATTTTGACATTAAAATGTTCGAATGTTCTACATTTTATTGCCTCCTATTGCTCATTTAATGTATTTAATGCTCTTAATGTCTTCTTTTTATCTCTGTAAAGCACTTTGAATTGCTGTTTGTATGAAAGATGCTCTGCAAATGAAAGTTGCCTTGCATTGTTTGCAGCCATTGTTTTCCCACATGTTAGCTGGTGAGATGGTTAGTGAGGTATTACCAGTTGTAAGGCCAATTTCCCCCAGGTAAAATAAAAAAACCTTGATCCCTGATCCTGTGTTTCAAGGAAATTACTATAAATATGTCAAACTAGCTGATAAGTTATCACTGTGCTGTTAGATTCATGACCTCAGATCTATTTAACACTCATCATAGCATTCCTGTATCGTAAAGCTGGTTACTTTCATCTAGCACGGTCATGCCACACTTGCTTCCTTTTATTCATCAAATCTCTCAGTGGATGTACATCATCTTATTCAGCATAAATGCAGGGCTGGACTGCTGTGTCCAACTATAGCTGCTTTACTGACTGTCTAAAGCCTTTGGTCTGGAGTTCACACTGAAATAGGGACATTTACTTTTAGCTGTGGCACTTAAAATTTAGCTTTTCTTTTATAGATCAAAAATGTATTTTCTCTTAGACAAATCGATGAATTTATCTACAATAATTTAACTGTGCACTATTGTCTCACTTTTGCTCCTTTTAGTTTGTTTTCTTGCCATAATTGTGACGTTTTGTATCTTGAAATGATGGGAACCTTAATGATTCTTGAGGCTTAAACAAGGTTGAGGCTGTTTTCTGATTTATGCCATTTTTATTCTCTTTTTTAGAACAAAGGCAACAGCCCTCTGAAATATTATGAACACTGTCATTATGTTTTTTAAGAACGGTAAGGCACGTCTCCCCACATTTACATTCCTCTTAACACTGTCTGCAGCAAATACCGATGCGAGGGCTAGATTTGTACACAGAAGCACAACAACTTTGAATATTCTTCAGTAAAATGATTTATCAAAGTTGTGCATGGTGTTGAAAAATTGGGTTGAGGCATGCTCAAAGACATCCTGTATTACTCGCTTCTCACTAGCAGCTGATCTTCTCCGACTTGAACAAGGATTAGCCTAAAACTCACAAGTCAGCTTGGCTTTACTTTAAACGAAAGAGCAGTTTGAATGCCCGCTCATATGACTGATGAAGGAGATTTCCTGTAAGAATTATGGGATTAAATTTAAACTAGGGTTTTAGTTATTATCCAATGAGAGCTCTTGAAAATTTTGTGCTGAAACTGCTTTTTCGTTTCTGTGACATCTTGACTTTCAATTCAGCAACTGTACACACAAACAAGAAGTGATCTTTTCACAGTGAGACTCATCAAAATGCATTCGTCAGTCTTCTGTTTAAAACACAATCCTTTAAAAATGTTTACATATTCAACTAATGTGTTTATGATGCATATTTCCATCCATTATAACACTTGTCCCTTTTGGGGTCATGAGGGCTGGAGCCTATCCCAGCTGACACTGGGTGGGAGGCACCCTGAACCAGTCACCAGACAATCACAGGGCCACAAAGAGAGACAGACAACCATTCATGCTCACACTCATACCTAAGGACTATTTGGAGTCATCATTCAACCTAATCAGCATGTTTTTTTGTTTGTAGGAGGAAGCTGGAGTGCCCAGAGAGAACCCATGCATGCTCAAAAAGAACATACAAGCTCCTCACAGAAAGGCCCAGAACAACCCAGGGATCGAACCAGCAACATTCTTGCTGTGAGGCAGGTCCACTACCTGCTGAGCCACTGCACTGCACCATGGTGTATATTTATCAACCAAAATTGCTAGCGGTGTATCCGGCATAAGTTTACCGAATGCTGCCTTATGATCGTATATATGGTAGACTTTTGGAAAGTAATTGCAGTCAGGTCGATTTCATAAACTTATGTACACTCATAGCTGTGAAGTGCTGTTGGGGAAGGCTAACCTAGGGCCTTATAAAACCTGCAATCACAGAATCGCGGACAGAATCACAGAACTGGACATCAAAGCCTCATGGTGTAGTTTGTTCCCTCATCTAGTGGTGAAACTGTATTTTGCATTCAAACAAATAGTGCTCTCTAGCGCCTTGCTTTTTTAAATGTGCGTTGCCACCGCTGAACTCTACTGTAGCTGGTATGTGCCTAGAAGCTATGTCAACATGTCAGCCAACACTTCGAGTTTTCTTTCTGGTGAAGAGATACATTATCTCGAACAAACTGCAAACTGCACTGACTCATTAGTGTTAGGCTTTCAATTTTGCCGGGGCAGTGACAAGCGCGTCTTGCAGTGCTCCTCCTCTGTTTCAGTCACGCTGACTCTGAGCGAGAATGTGTTTAGCCTTAGCCAGTAGTACTACGTAGTGCTTTGTGTCCCTCTCGGCTGTTCATAGTTTTTATGGACCGGGAGGACATGGAAGCCTCTATAGGACTTACCAGTCTTTTGTAAATACAGATAAAAAATTCTTCACTCAGGAGGACAAGTCAGATTGTTGGCAGAGGCAATTTGACACAAATAAGGACATGTTTATGAATGTAAACATTGTTTAAGCTCATAAATTACTTGAAACACTACACATTGTCCCTTTAAAAGCAGAATTGTATATAAACGCGGAATATCACGCAAATGGCTGCCTTTTAACGGAAAAGTTTTTTTTTTTTGCGGAATAAAAAGGAATGTATCTCTAGGGAAAATGCTCCGAGGGGGTCACTAAGGTTGGGGACGATGCACGCTTCACTCCCTCTCCCACTCCTCCTCCCCTCATTAACAATGCAAACAGCAGCCGCCTGAGACACCGGCTAAGTTGGCAAAGAAGCTATGAAACTCCCAGCTAACTCCAAATTACAGGGCAGAGCAGTTTCCCAATGATTACTACGTGTCAGGCGATCAAATATTCTGAAAATTTGGTCAACATACAGTTGACTGGACCCGTAAAGATACGTGTGAGGGCCACTTGAAGAGTGAGTGTCTATATATTTCATTACTTTACATGGTGTCTCAGGGTTAAATTTGCATAAAATACTAAAAATCAAATTTTCAAAAAATCAAAATGGAAAAAAAAGGAATATGGGAAAAATTAAAACAGATTTAATAGGGTCCTAGCTAACCCTTGACAGTGAGTGACAGCAATATGCTCAGCCTTCACTGGGCGGGTTACAGGGACAAACAGTCTTCCTGGTCAAAGCACGTGCATCTGTTAATATTTACACCGCCTTATTTGTGTGCAGCCAAGCATTAAGGACCTCCAGCTATGATTATGGTAACAAAATGCCAAGTCACAGCCGGGCCTGCCTGCACCATGCATCCCTCTGTTGATCTGCGGTCACAGCGCTCTTCCTCAGACCTATTTGTGGAAGCTTCCTTCAACTGACCCATTATTTTTCCCATTTTTACATAATCTAGATAAAGAACGAGCATCCAAAGTAGCGACAGTGGCTCTTTTATTCGTAGCCTTTGCTTTTCTTAAATTGGGGCATTTTTTTTTGCAGGGGGAAGTTTTTGTTTTTAACAGGCATCGGAAGAAGTGTTCACAAATGTAGTCTGAAAAAGTTTCAGGTTGTGAATGCATCTGACATATTTTTATAAGAGTGTCTAAACTCATTATAACTTGGGCTTTAATAAGAACTCCATATTGGGGGACAATGAAAATTAAAGCAGACCACAAAAGTTGCTTGCAGTAAACTGGTTAATAGTTATTAGAGCACACATCACAACAGCCTCTACGTTGTATTTAAAACACTTCAAGGGCTTTTGATAACCATCATGTTCACACGCTACATGTCAGGATGGAGCTCAAAATGGCCACAGGCTCACTTCCTCTTTTAAGTTTGAGGACATTTAGAGGAGGGCTTTTTCTGTATGAGGGAGTGTCATAGGAAACGTCTGTAATCTGTTTAGGCTTCATTAAGCCTGTCTGTGTCCTGCATACAAGTGGACCAGATAATGTCATGGGGGGAGTGAAGGACATGCACTCCTCAGTGAGAGATATGATGACAGAGGATTCAGAAAAGTGCTAGTTAAAAAAGTGAAGGAAGGTTTACATTTGAGATGGTAAAAAGGTCAGCAGTTTTTATTTGACTCAGTGTTGTTAACAGTGCAATAAGCTCTGCACATAAAGACTGATAAGAACAGTCTTTGACCTCCTTTAATTCCATCCTTTTTCTTTTCCTGGTGTTTGTCCTTTCACTTCCTTATTGCACAAAATAAGAGAAACTAAATTCACAGCAGCAGAGCAGCATGTTAAACAGATGTATTCTGAAATACTCTGGCTCTGTGACTCCTGGCCGCCTGCTGTGCATTCCTATAAAGGAGCAAATACAGGGATGGGAATTTATAGGATTTTATTGAGACCAATACCCTGAACAAATCTGCTTATTGATCCCATTCCTCAACAATTCCCTTATCAATCCCTGCTGATTTTCTCTGTGGGGAAAAGGCAGCCTGTAAAGGTTTACAATGGCAACAAAGTCAAACATGTGACCCTCCTGATATTCAGTGCTGCATAGATAAATGCTTCTGCAAGTTGCTGGCGTTTTTTTACTAAATGAAAAAGTGGACATTTCATGATGATGAGGTAAACAATCCGTACATTTTACCGATATTACAGGCAAATACTGCAAAAATGTTCACATCTGCTGACAAAGAACACCATGATTACAAGGAACACTGGCTCCTAAATGGGTGGTTGAATCTTGCAAATATTATAAATATGTAGAAATTAAAAACATCACTGTAGGACGTGGTAATAAAAGGGGTAGGATTAAATAAGTTTATGCTTCTGCCCACTCCTTTTCGAGCATGTTGGCTTGCTGAACATAAAGGATGCCATCAGTGGTTAACCTTAATCGTTTTCTTTTGTTTTTGGTATATGCATGTGTTTGTTTTTGTATGTTCGAAATAAAGCATTCAAATCAATTCAATAAAGAAGAATACAATTCCCTCTAAATATAACTACAAACACAGCTCTTTTCAAGTGAATTAAAGCATTTTTATTATTCTTACCGCTAATATCAATGACTTCATGTTGCTCTCTGCAACTCAGCAGATGGAAATGTCAGTCTGGTGCGCAAATTGTGACACCAATCATACTCTCTATAGGCCAACAATTTATACACAGAAAATCCACAAGCATCAATGAGGGAATCCATTGGAAATTGCACCAATGAGAGATGGCATTGATAAAGTCTTATCAGTATTTCATCCATAATTGCATGAGCAGATTCTTTTCAATTTAATATTAAGTTTACTAAGCAGGAGTTTATTAAAAATGAAATAAATTCTAAAAGACATTAAACTTCCTCAACCATAAATTTTGCTTAGTTTGCTTCCAGTCAAGGGAATGATTCAACAAATTTTCCCCCTTGCTTCTTATTAATGACCTGAAGGAAAAAAAATAAACCTCAGGGGTGCTCATGTAATCAAGTCTGTTTTTAGAGGGATCTCTGTGTGACTCACTTACTGAATATGAAACTAAACTAATCACTCCAGCCTGGGATGACAGCAGACACACCACATGAAGGGACGTTACCAATAATTAATGTTTCTATCTGCAGCCAGATGGCAAAAGGAGAAAAAGTTCAGCAGATAATGTTTAAAAGTTGGTATGATTTCTGGAAACAAATCAATGGAGTTCACAAAAGTGGCTGGTTTGAATTAATCATTGATTACGCCAATGAAATGTTTCCGACACCAGGATGAACAGCAAAAGCTTCACTTAAAATGACTCACCGTCTCTATTTCTCCACCTTTGTACAGCTTTGTTCTTATTATCCTACAGCTCAGTGATTATAAATAATAAATGAGGATTACTGTGTGCGTCTGCGTGCTCCATACCTGGAATAGCCTGGTGAAGATGTCAAACTCAAAGACAGAGATGTAGTCATTGCAGGTGAGGTCTATAGTGGACTTTAGAGCCATGGCCTCCAGACCAGAGCTGATGGGATGAAACTCATGAAGAGACTGACGGAACATCTTCCAAGGCACGATGGTCCTGAAACACACAAACCAGGAAAATCAGATGATCACGACCTGTCTCAAAAACTAAATCCTACATTCAAACAACATAAACAGTGTTCTGTGTGTGGGTTATGGACACTGGACAGAGGTGTAACAGATCTGACTCTAACTTTGGGTTTGGATCTTCTGCATTCTCCTTCGGTTTTATATAAAAACTACTAACTGCACTTCTTGATAAATGACTCACATGTGATTGATGGATATTCTTTTCTGTGAGGAGAGAAAAAGAAAATAGAGACTGTGGGGGGATGTGTGGTCATGAACCCAAACCTGTGTTGATCTTTTTGGATCACAGTTGTTTGATTTGCCAAAGGATCAGTAAAACTGAAAAAAAACAGAAATTACAAAATACCACAACTTTCCTAAAACAGTGCCAATGTGATTGTTCACTTAGTGCTGGAGAAATAACAGTGTTCCTTTACACTTTTACAAAACAATTTAAGTCATTACAAGACAATTTTCAGATTCAAACTGAGTAAAATCAATGCAGGTCGCATACATTAAACTTATTTTATATCACAAACCCCAATTCCAATGAGGTTGAGACTTCGTATAAAACGTTAATTCCAATGCATACAGTGATTTGCAAATCCATCCATTTTCTATACCGTTTACCCCTTTCAGGGTTGCAGGGGGCTGGAGCCTATCCCAGCTGACATTGGGCGAGAGGCGGGGCATGTTCTTCCCGTGCATGCGTGGGTTCTCGTTGGGCAAAGCCTGAGCCGGATTGCCCAGCGAGAACCCACGCATGCACAAGAAGAACATGCAAACGTCACACAGAAAGGCCCTGCCTGGCCCAGGGATCGGGGATGGCAAATCCTATTTGACCTTTGTTAGATTGAATACACAAGAAAGATCAGATATAGTGTTCAAACTGATAAACTTTATTGCTTTTTTTCCAATTATTTACTTAGTTTAAATCAGATGTCTAGGATACATTCCAAAAAAGCCAAGACAGGGGAAAAATGACTGGAATATTCCATACACCTGTATGGAATATTCCACTTGTAAATGGGTTAATTGGAATCAGACAACATATGCTGCCATCCAAACAATGTCTTTTTTAGGGACGTCCCTGCTTATTTCAGTAAGACAGTGCCAAGACACATTCTGCAAGTGTTACCACAGCGTGGCTTAAAAGTAAAAAAGAGTGCAGAAACTAAGCTGGTCTGCCTGCAGTCCAGACCTGCCACTGAAAATGTGTGGAGTTTCTGAAGCAAAATACGCAACGGAGACCCCAGAGCAACTGAAGTCGAACATGAAGCAAGAATGTGAAAGAATTCCTCTGACAAAGCTTCAACAATTAGTGTCCTCAGCTCCCAAAAGCTTATTGGATGCTGTTAAAAGGATAAGTGATGTAACACAGCGGTAAACATACCCCTGTCCCAGCTTTTTTGGATGGTGTTGCAGGCATCAAACTCAAATTCAGTGAATATGTGCAAGTAAAACAATAGTTTGTCAGGCTGAACATTAAATATCTTGTCTTTGTAGTGTATTCCATTGACTACAGGTCCAAAGAGACTTGCAAATCATTGTATTCTGTGTTTATTTGTTTTACACAACGTTCCAAATACATACAAAAATGGGGTTTGTATTTCCCCAAATGCCTCATGTATAACTGAGATTGTTGTTTAGTAACACATCAAAATCCAGGGTGCCTGATATTGATTTAATAATAGGATATCAAGTTACATTGCTCTCCAAACAGAGGAATAGACATGAGAGCGAGTGTGCACATGCCTTTTGACCCTTCATTTCAGAAAGTTTTACATGATGAGAGGCCCTGCTGCTAAAATGTTTCTGTGGTTCACTGGAACTTTTTTCTTTCACTCAACACACCTGAGTACAATCAACTTACATTGGAGCACTTCAAATTTTGTGGTTTTGTATTGGATATGGGCTAAAACTTTGACATTTTAAGGATTTCTATTACTTGAGAGCTTAAATTAGTTTCAGAGAGGTTTATACCTTTATTACAATATTTCCTTAAGAACACACTGTTGGGTCTAAATGAGAGTCAAGAACGCAAGCTTGCAACCACCAAGGCAATAAATAAATGTATGCAATGATAGTTATATATAGACTCACTTGTCCCCGAAGGCGCGCCTCCAGAACTCCGCAGCATCAGCCTTGGTGATGCGGAAGTTGTCGCCCTGAAACAGCCCGTTGGGGAAGATGGCCTTCAGCTCTGCCAGCATGTGGCTGAAGATCAGCGAAAGTTTGGTGAGGTTTCTCCTGTGAAAGAAGAAAAGGGCGTGAGAACTCATGTGTTTGTCATTGCACTGTGTTCAAAGTGTTATCAGCAGAAGAAGAAGAATAAACACCGACCTGCAATAATAATTCAATGATTTATACTAAGTGTGGCTGCTCATATTATAAGAGTGCTCTGTGTTTAACTGTCGAGTAAAGCAACCTGCAAAGATCCAGTTTCTTCTCTGTCTGAGACACTCCACATGTGGGCCCAGACCACTCTGATTGGTTGATTGGTTTACTCTGTGGTAACTGGTCAGTTCAGCTCTGCTTAGTGCCATCTTTTCAACAACTCAGCATTCATTCTCCAGTCTTTTCTCTGCATTGGGCTCACCAGCCTCAGCCTATTGGATTAAACTGCTGTAATGGCCGACAAAACAATGGTAGATTTACTCAGGAGGGCCGGGGAGACACATCAAACACATCACTTAACAGGAAGTGCACGTTGTGTAGCAATGTGTAGCTCATTTATCTTAGCTCGTTAGCTTTTGTCCTGTTGGTCTCACTGTGTGACAGTCAGCACAGACTCTAACATTGGATTCATAATTTTGACTGAAAGGACTGAAAAAGTCTTGGAGGTTCTTTTATAATTTACTGAAGAGGTTGATGAATGGATGGCATCCATAGATAAACATGGGGTTAATCTACAGGTGATGAGTATCTGTGACTACAGGCATTAATTTTGATCCATCATCGGTCAGGTTGACCTGCTAGTTACAAGCACACTATCTTAATACTTCAGAGGCCACATGATCAATGTGTGTGATTATTTTAATCATACCAACTAATATTAGGTTGATTGTAGCAAATTAAGTTCAAATTTCCCAATGTGTAAAACGAAAATGTTGTTTCTGCCAAATTACATGTCATATGGATTATTGATGAAATAAATGAAATGAAATAATCCAGATCAAATTAGGGCTGGACAATATGGCTTTGAAATAAAATCTCTGATTTTGTTCCATAACACTCCATTTACAATTTGAATCGTTTTATTTTCCCTCTCAAAAAAGAAAAAAAACAACACAAAAATTCCTAGTTACACAAAAAATATATGAATCTGATTTTGTCTTTATGTTATCAAAACATATTCCCAAACCAAACAGAATATCCCTCTTAAAGTTTAAGTGTTTGCATAAAATGTTGATTATGTAGTTCGAATGTAGGCAGGTTTGTCTACATAAATGCTGAAAGCTGAGCTATTTTTACAGCATATAAACATGGAACTCTCTGATCAATATTTAGTCTCATTTAAAACAAAAACAAAAGCCTAAACGTGTAAATGTTCAGTATATATGTTTTCAAACATTGCAACAACTTACAATTGGGGTAAGTTAAGAGAAAAATCTTGATTTTTGATTTTTGAAATCTTCTGCGGAAAATAATTCGGATTAATCAATTTAGTCAATATATTGCCCTGCCCAATCAATCAATCAAACTTTACTTGTAGCACAAAGTGCTTTACATAAAAAGAAATAAAATGAAATAAATAAATAAGAAGTTGAAAATGAATACAATTAAAATACAAGACCCCACCCATCCTCGTGATCCCCATACAGCACACACTCACCTACACACACAAAGACATTAAGAAGAGATTCTGACAGAAAACAGAATTAGAGGACTGAGGAAACGCTATCTTGAATTAAAAATGAGGAAAAACAGGAGCTAAGAATAATATTATAATAAAGAAATCATGATACAAAATCAGATAAAAAAATACTATAGGGAAAAATAAATAAATAAACAAAAAAATAAGTACATAAAATATAACTGAAAATAATAATATGGTAAAATGAGATAGCCAATTACCAAATGGGTAATAAAATCTACTAAAGTAGGATAATGAAGAGAAAACTGATTAACAGAGAAAAAAATTCTGAACAATAAATCTTAACTGAAATTGGGAAATAAAACATATTAAGAGGGTTAAAAAAAAAGATTAAATAAAAGTGAAAATAACCAGCTAAAAGCCAGACAACTAAGGTAGGTCTTGAGTTTGCCTTGAAACTCAAATATTTTAATTTCACATACATAAGATGTACAGATCCTTAAATCTACTCTAAAGCCAGTCGATCATACCATCTGCAGCTAAAAGAGGAGGCTCAGGATTAGAAGAACTGAAGCATGAAATAATGATATTTTATTCAAGGCCGTGTTTCTTCTTGGTGTTTTTTCTCCCACTGAGCGTCCCTAGCTGCTTCCATGATACAGAAATAGCCACAGGTCTTCAGAGGCAGCGCAGCAGTGTTCACACACACACACACACACACGGGAACATGGAGGAGATGTAAGGGAAAGGATGTGCTGAGCTACAAAAGACTGTCTGAAGCACTGGAGACAGAAAACCAGTGAAAAAAGGGAAAATTTTAAGGTTGAGGGGAGGGTGCAGAAACAAAAAAAAAGAGAAAATGGGAAATGGCTGGATGAAGCCGCTCACTGTCACCATACCCCCTGCACCCCATCGCAGCATTGGGAGTGTTTTGCCGAGAAAGCCATGATTTACGAGGCGACACAGAGGGAGATTGTGCTGAGCTGTTTGGCGGGCTGAATTGACATGCACAAGAGAGACAGCAAAGAAAGCATGGCTACGCTGCAGCTGCCCCACACTACACTACGCACCCTGTGAGCGCCAAGAGGGGGGGAGCGAATGAGGAAGGAGGACAGTCGCTGAAGATCGATGAATAAGATTAGTGTATGTTGAGTAGCTGCCAAAATAGCCCGACCCTTGTTGGGATGACAGTTTACTTCAGAGAGAGCGCGCAAGGATCTAAAAGAGAAGAATGCATCACTGCAAACTGCCATAAAGCGGTTTTATTTCTACCCTCTCAGCGGTAAATGATCCTCAGACAGTGAATACTCTGGTAGCTGGGTGTCTGATCTTTTGAACTGCTCTACCCACTTCAGATCTACAGCGCAGGACTTGCAGCCAGATGCGAGGACTGTACGTCTTTGAAGCCGGGGGCCACCCCTCATCAGTGATGCAATGTGGAAAATGAGACCTTCAAGTACTCCCAGAGGAGCTCGTGCAAACGCAGCCGGGAATGTCTTTTCTTTTTAGTGTCATCTCGGGGAAGGCGGGCGTTTTGTGACACTGCATGTCTGTGTCTTTTGAGTCAGCAGCAAGCATCTCAGCAGGAGGTCCTCCTCTGTTTCTGCTGCCTCTTAACCCCACAGGCCGGCCCAGCATTGAAGCTATGGAGGCTCTCTCTCTGCTTTCATCTGAGTTACTACTCCTGCTCTACTTTCATCCACAGCGCAATCACAAGAAGACAGTTATCCTCTCTCCTCACTTTCTGTGTGAAATTAATCTCCCCTCACTGGAAGCTCTCGTTTCCATATTTAGTTGGTTTACTGTCTTATCAATCCATGAGCTCGCTCGCCTCATCTTGCTGCCTGAACATTCATCGAGGTTACTCAGGACTTCAAGCTTATGAAATCTTCACATCCATCATTTAAATTCATTTCTAATTCACCCAAAAATGCAAATGATATGTTTAAGTATTCACTCTTCAGGCAGCAATGTCTTTGTGCACAATTTGGAGTGAAATTTTGATTTCTACAAGGGCAAAGGTTCAGCTGGATTAACATATTTTAAAGAGGCCAAAGGGTAATTTAATCAGGCCAGTCCACATGTTTTTATGGATAATATTCAGCTGGCTGTAACTCTGCCCGTCCTGTTTTAAACAGAGGTCTTAAACACTAAAAAAAAAAAAAGATTTACGATGCCCAGAATGGTTGAACACTAGGACTGTTACCTTATATCTTGTGGTAAATAAATTGTATTTGATCTCTAAATATACATTAAAATTAAAAATATACAGTGCAGCACAGGGCTGAAGGAACAATCTCGGATCAAAATCACAATTTCAGTGATCACCAATGCTGCAATTATTTGCAGCGCTCCTGACTGACCCAGGATCTGTTGTGTAAACTTTTTTTGCACATACTATTTACTTTTTTGCAGGCAATTTGCATTTGCATTTTTACAGAAGTGCTGGTAAGCATGTCAACAATACAAAGCATCTGTTTAGGAGCAGAAGTTGGAATATCCCTTAAATAATGATAACAGATTATTTATCATCAATATTAGATGATGAATAATGTGTTATGTGCTTTTGACCATTGATTTCCTTACTTAGCATATTTTATTTTTGGATTATACATTTTTTTATTTACTTTTCTTTACAGATGCAAAACCAGTGTGCAGAGCAATACAATATTAACAATCCTGAGTCAACATCTTGAGATAAACCAAACTTGAACATGTCAAACAGAAAACATGAGAAAAAAGAAAAAAATAGCAAAAATGATAATAGACAAATGAAAAAATTCAATTATTAAATAATAGTAATCATACAGTAATAAACATGAAATGAGCAAATAGTGTAGAATGATAATAAGATGCAAATTCTTGACATTTAGACTCATCACCAAACCATGTTACATGACATGTCCATGCCTCAGAATTACACAGCAAAAAAGGTATGCGGGAGGAGCGTACAAGTACTAGACAACATGATCAACAATTTCTAATCATTTCCAGATAAGGGGACCATACTTCCAAGAAGAGATCTAAATTTTTATTAATCTTATAAATTAGTTGTTCAAAAGAAGCTATCATGGTTAGCTTATCTCTCCATTCCTTGAAACTAATCTTCTCTTTCGACTTCCAGTGCCTTAAAACTACCCTATTTCCTGTTGCGAGGCCTAATTTCACCCATGAGCATATTTGAAAAAGCCTCCATTTTAACCAAAACAGATCTGTTCCATTCATGGAGACAGTCTGTGTTTGAAACAGATACGAAACAAGAAAAACAAGACTTCATTCTTTAACAAATAGTACTTGTAATTTTTATTAGTGGACATTCAGAGATGATGAGGTAACCATTATTCGAACACTGACAAAATTACAATCAATATTTGGGAAACATGTGGCCAATATGTAGGGTCAAAATGTCAACTTTTTATTTCAGACAAATCTGATAATATTGTGCATCCCTAGAGCAAACTCAGGTAACCTTTTAAAGCCTGCAGCATAAAACATTAAATTCACAATGAGAAAACCTGTGAATTATGACACATGGAGGTGGAGGTGTTCATGTGAGAGACTAACACCTCAACCATTATGCCTGCAAAAGCACAGGTTATTCATGCAGTGACCAACACTGTGTTAAAAAAAATCCCCACATGTGTGACTTTCCACAAAACTGTGCAGTATTAGTACGCTGTTTAGCAACAGCGGTCTCAGGTTGAGACCGTCTGGAGTCCACATAAGATCCCACGGTGAGTCCACGCAGAGCTCCATATGGAAACAGAGACAGAGAAAGATTGAGTGTGAAAGTGAGCACTGGCCTGACTGGCATCACTCACAGGGTGGCACAGCTGTCTCTGGCATGAGATCTGCAGAGTGAAAGACACTCTGTTGTGTCTCTAGGGTGCATGACAGAGCAGGGCTCCCACTCTTTTCTGGAAATCATTTTCCAGAACTTGTCAAGGGCTTTTTCAGGACGTTTTCATCCCCACACCCCCATTCACACACACTTTGCAGTGTCCTTTTCTACGGCCGTGCCTTACCTTTTGTACATTTACCAAGATTGCTATGTTTACGCCTCCTCCACCCCAGACGTCGGATTTACAAGATGTGCAGTCTATGGTTGTAACAAACCTATGAAATATTATACATTCTCTGACATTATTAGAAATTATGGCAAATTTGTCATAGAATAGCACAATGACACCAACAGATTCCAGTGTCATATAGCCAACTGAAGTTAAAATATTGATGTGGGCAATCCTCACATTAACCCATCCTTCTTAAAAACAAGATTAAAGGGTGATGACCAATATCTCTTGCTGGCTCCACCGTATCATATTGAACTTAAAATTTATTCAGGCATAAACATTGTCTGCTAGCTATCTTTTAGTCTGGCTTTTATGTAGCGTCTTACTATTATAAATTTATGGTTTACACTAGGGTTGTCAAAAATATCGACACTCCAAAAAGTATCGATACTCAAACGCCGTATCAGGATACGATACTAATTTGCCATGGTATCAATACTATGGTGCGCGCACCCGCAGCGACCCGCCGCGCACACTCTGCAGGCAGCACAGCAGGCAGACAGTGTCCAGCAGTCAGGAGAGTCCTCACTGCGACCCTGTTTGCTGTCCTACGTATTACTGCTGCAAGTAGCACGACTAATTTGGCAAAACACCTTAAGGACCGGCACCCTGGCCTTGGTGACGAATTCCGACAGGTTAGTAAAGCTCCAATTCATCATTTACCTTACTGTATTAAACTGATTACTGATGTTAGTCTGGCCGGTGGCCTGAATTAACGTTTGTTGTTTGTGATTAGCTGTGGCTAGTGCGCTACTGTAGTCCGCGCTAGCCTTGTTTAGCTTGCTGCTCAATGAATGTTGGTTGTTTTGTTATTAGCTATTAGCCGCGGCTAGCAGCCTTAAGCTTGCTAACGTGGCTCAAATGTGTTTTCTTCTATTAAAGATGCAGACTGAAGCAGAGAGAAGTCGACCTGCCACTAAGCCTAAGAAATTACAGCCAACTCTGCTGTTTGAAGAACAACGAAAATATGATCCCAAGTCTCCTGAAGCCTTGAAAGTAATCAGAGTTGTTGCAGAGTACATCTGTGAGGATCAATTAAAGAATCCTGGATTCCAACAACTTCTCATGCAGCTAAATCCACAGTATGTTCTTCCATCAAGAAACTGTTGTACAATACAGCAAAACAAACACTCATGCAACAGCTTCAAGGGAAGTCTTGTCTTGTTTTTTATTGTTTTGTTTTTTTCATTTTCTGGTTATTTATTTTATTTAATTGATTACTTATCTGCGGTTCTGTTTTTCATGTTAATAAAACTGTTTTTTGTGCCTTTTTAAGTATTTGTCATTTTTTATCCCTGCAGTAAAAAAATGAAAATGGTATAGAGTATCAAATATCGTCTTGGGTACCGATATCAAGTTTGAAATTTTAGTATCGTGACAACCCCAGTTTACACTGATTTTTTATCTTTATTTACTCTGTATTTTTATAAATATATTTTGTTGATTTACTGTGTTAGTAGCCTAAATTTTATTTTGCCGTTTTTTATTATTTCTTTTTGTCGCTATTGTTTTGAGTTCTTATATTTTATTCCTTAACTTGCATTATTTTATCTACTTCTATTTTATGGTTAAGTGTGCATTAGTTACCAAGTACATTTTTACTTCATTTGATTTTTGTTCACCAACAAGGTAGAAGGAAGATAAATAATTTTCCCGGACATTTTACTTTTTTCCTCATTTTCCATATGTTTTCCATGACTGGAAAATTGGTCAATCATTTTCCAGGTTTTTCAGGATGTGTGGGAACCCTGTAGAGAGATTTAACGAGAAAGCAGGATGTCACTCAGAAACTTTTAAAGTAAGATGCAGTTTTAAGACTAATCTCATCAGAAGCAGTAGATTTAGCATGCCGAGCATCTCCCAGTCTCTGTGTTTGTCTCCATCCTCGAGCAGCAGCCCTGCGCTCTGAGTGTGTGTTTCTGTGTGTGACCTGGGCAGCAGCCAGCGCTCATACAACTGTTACTGGAGTTAAGCTTCTGTGCCAGCGCAGACAATGCAGAGTCTGAGCGCCTCAGACCTACAGAGAATGGTTGGACTGCTCAGATTGATGCGTGTCTCCACTGTTTTCTTTTTCTCTCCCTCCTTCATCTGAACCAAGCCAAACCTCTTTCTCCGAACACTCACTTTTTTGTCCACCATCCCCCTCATGCTATAGATTGCCCTCTGACCTTGCAGCTGGCTGCTCCCTTCCTGTTTCCTGCTGGCTGTGATAAAGTAGCGCAGCTAGCCAGCCAGCACCGCACTGCGCTTAGACACCGCAGCACAGCCAGCGAGGGTCGACCTGACAGAAAGAGAGCCTGTCTGGATTGGCAAGAGTCACAAGTAGCTGTAATATCATCGTGCAGCTGTATTATCTTTTCAGCTCCGGGCTTAAAGTAAAAACCACATCAAACACAAATTAAACCCTTCCACAAGCTCCCAAAGTCATTTTCAACAGTTTATAAGATAAACTTCAGCCCATCTGAAGCATTTTAAGGACAACTACTCTAAAAAAACAGCGAGAACCCAACCTGCGTTTGTCATCTTTTCACAGAAGAATCATGTTATTTTCATCTTGAAGCAATTTAACGATTTTTCAAGACGCTCATGGCCAAGAAATGGAACAACATAGTCAATGAAAGTAGCATTTAAATAATATAAAGAGATGTGTTATGCATGCAATATATTGGATTTTAAAACCTATATAAAACTTTGAGAAGCAGACCATTTAGTAGGGGGGGAAAAGCTGAGTATTGCAATACTCAACATTGCAATACATTATAATCTATAACCTACAGTTATACACAGCTGATAAATTGTCCATAAATATCTACTGTGTGTACCCCTATATCGGCTGATATAGGTGAAACTGTCACTTCAGTTTTGTCAAAAACAGGAGTAAAACTCAGACTAATGTCAACACATAGCCAGTTAATTCAGTCCGCTCTGCTGTGCTCAGCCTCCGTTCAGCTTCTACCTTCACTGCTCTGTAGACTTTCAGTGCTGCTGTGTCGGTGAAATACTGCAGAGATGGGGGCACATACCTGGGCTCCAACTAGCATGTAGCATGCAACACTAACATGTTGAGGCCTTGAATCTTTGCCAATAAAGTAAGTCTTGAATTGAGCTATTTTCTTGGCTTGGAAGGCAGCTCTGATAAGCTAAGCATGTAAAGTGTTGGCTGTTTTATCGGCAGAGTTAGCTTAGAATTAGCTCTGCTGACGATAGCTTTCACTTTTCCTGGGTATTGCCAAGGGACTTCACTTCTCAGAAATTGCATGTGTCATGCCAATCTAGTATTTCCCTTTAAAAGTTCAAAAAAGTCCACACAATGGATTTAAATGCTGACAGTGCAATCAATTTCTCCCTCTCTTGGGCTGCCATGTTTGTTTTACTAGCTTTCTCCTGCACAATGAATGTCACCGCTGCTGACCTCACCTGCTAAATGGTTCTACAGCATCATTTTATTTCCTTTACGGGATCTGTCAAGCCAAATTTCAATGCATCATGATCCTTCCTGGACTGTGCTAAAGTTGCATCTTGATTTTATTTTAAGACGGGCAAAAATAAGTGAGCCTTTTTTGGAAATTGATCTTAATGATGTGGTGAAATCTTCACAAAACAGAAATACGCTGAAAATAAAATAAATGCTGTAGTTTGAAAGGGGAACTCAGTGGAGAGTGTGGTTGAAATTCTGGCTCGCAGTTTCCCGAGTCATCACTTTTTAAATTTAACTCTCCGGAAATGGCCTCAATCCAGATCTCCATCAGGAAACAGGCATGACAGCACACAACGCAACCTACCACACCACACTTACATGCTTCCTTATACTAATTTTTGAATACTGGGTCCAAATAAAACCATACAGCTGGACACTTACAGTGCATTTTTACTGTAATCTTTCTTCCCAGGGTTTATTTTCGTGGTCTGTTGGACAAGTTATTGTGAGGGCGAAAACAGGAGCGTGAACAAAAGAGAAAAACAGCAGAGCGGTTTAAGCCTGATCCTCTGTACATGGTTAAACAGCCGTATCTTAGTGTATCTGAGCTTATTTATCTCTGTGTGCATAAACAGCAAGTTCTTGCTGTACCCTGCAGGGCAGACAAGCTAGTGACTTGCGTCATGCTAATCACCATAATCTAATAGTGTGAGGACTACATGAGTCTGCTGCTCACAGACACTGCAGCGACATAAATAACCATGATGCCCTGCTATTTGTGAGCATATATCTGCTCATAGGGCCTCAAGCTGGAAGTGTTGGCAAATGTAATTGAAGCTGAAACACCCGCAGTGTGAACTGTGTTTTCCATTCCCCGCACTGAGAGCCATTTGGCTGCGAGGCTAACCTCTAAAAGCTTTTCTTACTTTACGCCCAACTCCATCACGACAAAGCCGTGGTGACTCCCTGCTGTGACGGCACTGAGAGAGGCAAAACTTTCTCTTTTTTTTTTTTTTTTTATCCGGCTCTGCTTAGTAGAAAGACACGAGCCAAAAATCCAGCACATTCAGTTCCATCAAAGAGTGAATGCAGCAGAGAGGAGCAGAGGTGTGAAACAACAAGAGAGCTGCACTGCAGTGAGGCACCTTCAGAATGAAACAACATTCAGTAGAGTTACATCATGGGTATGCACGGGGTGTCGGCCTCGTTCGTGTCAACATGGGATAAATAAGGAAGCAGGTATCTGCGTGATATTATGTTTAGTTTAGCTGCTTGTTTTTTCCTCTTTATTTTTCACCGAGACATCCCATAAAGAAATAAAAAACAAGAAGAGACACCCAGAAGAAAAGCCCAGAAGACTCAAAAAAGGAAGAAAGAATAAAAAGAATATTAAAAAAATTATCAATAAATCAAAACACATTAAGGGTAGGGGTGGGAGGTATGCGGATATAACAGTTGCACGTTTTTTTTTATGGCAGTATCCCAATCTTGATTTTTATCCCGATTCTTTTCGTTCTCATTGTTTACGCTTAATTACAAATTACGGACTAGAACTAAGCTCATAAGCATTAACATCCTTTAAATGTACAAATACTGAACTACAAATACAAGTTATTTGTTCAAAACTTTAGCTCGTCTTTGGTAAAAACATGTTGGTCAATGCATGAAGTTGTAAAATATTTGGACTTTCAGTTGGATCTATTGGGTAAAAAGGGTGAATGAAAAAAGTATGAACTATTTCTTTTCCTGCATTCTGAAACATTACAGAAATTTGGCCACTTTCTCCCTGCTATCGGCTGGCGACTGGTCCAGGGTGTACCCCGCCTATCATTTGGCTACTTATGCTGCAAATGATCCTACAATCTCTCTGCTTTGACAGATCCCTGATATATTAGGGTTCTTTACATTTAAGATATTCATATCACACACCCCTACTTAATGTTGAACTGTTACTAAAAAAAAAAGTACTGTGTGTAGGAACAAATTATTGAAATGAGTTCAAGTTTTGGTTCAAATAAACCTTAGATATACATATCCCAAAAAGTCCACATAACTGATGTTTAAAGGAGATTTTTAATATCCATTTGAATATCATATAGTAGCAGGGCTGGGCGATATGGCCTAAAAATACAATTTGGGTTTATTTTCTTGCAAAAAAAACCCTCCACATGACAGAAATTCAACAAAGCAATGTTTGCCTAAATATTAATAAAATATGTCCACAAAGAAAAAAAAGATTTTTTTTCTGTTGTATTAAAGTGCATGCTCCTAAATGAAATGTACATTATGTAGTTTGGATATAGGCAGATGTGTCACACATTGACAATGAAAACTGCACTATTTTCACAAAATATCAACATGGGGTTGATTATCTTGTTAGTATTTAATCTCATTAAAAACAACAAAACTTCATGTGCTTTTACAAAAAAAAAAAAATGGCAGTGCCATACCAGTGAAAACGGTGAACATTTCAGTATTTCTATCCTCAAACAATGCAACAAATTACCAGTTGTTATTGTGTTCCCGTTGAAAGGAAACTTGGGAAAGGGTTTGACTCTGGGAGTCCAAAGCAAGTGATGGAGCAAGTCAATGAAAAAAAAACTTTGAACTCTGCAACAAAAAGTTGATATGATTGATTGATTGCTCGGCCCTATATGGTAGTGAATTTAACAGTTTAGGAGCACAAAAACAGAGAGCTCTCCCCCCCCATGCCGATGTAAGCAACAAGACAAACATCCAAAAAAGTAGCTTCACAGGGGTCTACATCGTGGACTATGTGCATGGTCTTTCCGTGGACTTCTATGGAAATGCAGACACAAAAAACAGGGCCACAGGAACCATTTAGTTCCTTGGAAGTCCAAGAAGCTTTTGGTTGAAATGGGCCTGGAGAAAGCTGTTTCCCTGCTGACTCATTTACAGTGACACAGTTCTGCCTCTGTTCTAACTTGATACGCCCTCAACAATGAAACAGCTTTGGTCTACCTTTAGCCTTTGTGACATTAACATCTACAGCTGTCGGGGTTTAATCTGTCTATTTTAATCATTTCTTTGCGAGAACCAGACTGTGGGGAAACTTCCCTATAATCTTGAACCAGCAGGTGAACACAAAGCATTTCTACATCCAACAAGTCACGTTTTCAGCGTCAGATGAACCAAGTGTTATAGAAGTGGGAGTAACCAAATCATTTAACTAAAGTTAGTTCAGTTGCTTCTGATAAAACAGAAGTAAATTTAGTTCATACAAACTTTTACCTGTAATCAGTTGGATCTGACATTTGCAGAGGGCACCACTGTTTTTCCTAATGGCTCCATCCAAAACTACAGGACCTTTTCCTGCAGCCCTGTAGCTGTAGTGATGAGATGTCTTTTCAGATAGTCAAATTGAAGAGCCGTGCTGTCAGAGACAGGCCTTTGTTTCACATAGATGTCAGCTAGCTTTACAGAAAATAGGAAGTCATATTTCAGGACAGGGCTCTCTGGTTAGACCAAAATAGCAATGGGTGCAAATGACATTTGCAAATACCGGAGGTGCTGAACCATACAATGACAAGTTGTTCTTTGTCTGCGCAGGATTAACTGCATCAATCATTGATAGTACAGAGGCACTTCACAGTAGATGACAACAGAACAAATTTCATGCTCTGGTGTTTTGCTTAACACCGAGAAAATTAGCAAGATGTGACCTGAGCTACAAATTAACTTAACAACTGAGAAGCAACACCAAAGAGACATTTAGGTGCTGTGACATAAAGCAGGCAAGCCTAGTAACTGTGAAGTAGATGGCAGTGCAAAGACCATCCACACTCACAGAAAAAAGACCCCATGTAGAGGGATAACACAAGAGAATGATATTCAAATTAGAAAAACACTTTTCACATCTATTCGGTAAAGAAGACACATAAGAGAGTAAAGAGCAAATCAAAATTTTCAAGTAGATTCTGTCTTTCTTGCAAAAATCAGATCTTCAGCCTTTGACCGGCTGAACTGAAGAGCGAGCAGCCCAGGAAGTAGGCTTGGGTAATGAAAACCAGTTCTAATTTAGAAAAGGTTCTACATTTTCAAGATTCAAAAACTCAACAGGAGGCACAAGTTATGGTTCTGCTTTTTTGGTTCCTAACAGGTCCATAAATGTTTTTAATGGTTAAACCTCAGTGAAAACACTACTGTCCACATCCACTCATCAGCCATAACATTGAGACCACCTGCCTAATACTGTGTTGGACCCCCTTTTGCTTCTACACAACCACCTGTGATGCTCTGTGTATTCTGACACCAGTCTACCAGAACCAGCATTAACTTCTTCAGCAATCTGACCAACAGGAGCTCATCTGTTGGATTAAAGCACATGGACCTGGCTTCCCTCTCTACATACATCAATAAACCTGGGCCAACCACGACCCTGCCGCCGGTTCACTACTGTTCTTCCTTGGACCACTGCAGATTGGGAAGCGCTGCAGTTTTGGAGATGTTCTGACCCAGTCAACGAGCCATTACACTTTGGCCCTTGTAAAACTCCCTTAAATCCTTACGCTGACCCATATTTCCTGCTTCTAACATCAACTTTGAGGACAAAATATCCACTTACTGCATGATACATCCCACCAACTAAAGTGGGGTACACACAAAAGGATTTTCTAAATCTGAAGAGATGTTTTATCTGTTAGATACCCCACACATGAAGTTAAAATAATCAGGCATTGAACAGTTTCGAGTTTTAGTACTGCGTGGTGTGCTCCAATAATCTCCACACAGCACACCACACCCATAATGATTCTGTCCCACCAGCGATCTAGAATCTAGTCCTCCAAGCCAGAAATCTCACGTGATCAAATGTGATCTAACAAAAGCGAAGAAGAAACATAGCAAAAACCTGAAAGCAAATTGCAACATGAAGGAGGACACACATGAAGAGAGTATGATGGTGGTTTTAGGACTACTTCTGACAGAAAAATCCTGAACTAAAAAAAAGAAAAGACTGTGGATCAAATCCTGGAGACAGTATGAACATGGGAGCTAGTCCTCTGTTTCTGACTTCCAACAAACTTAATGTTGATGTTTCAGGTTGGCCATGCTTGTTGTTTTTTACGCCTGCTTCCTTGTTCCTCAGTCAACTCGCTTCTTGATTTGCTACATTCTGTTCCACATCACAATTCGCAGAGTCATGACTTGGGAGTCGTCGGTTTTCCCCACACACGTAAAGATTTATGGTCGTAAATATTGAACAAGTGTAATATTTATGATTGTAGCCCTGACCTGTTTCAGGGCTGATTATCGGGACTAATTCACTCATAAAACATCTCAGACCACAGGATAATCTTATCAGACATAAAATAATCTGCCGTTTGCTGTCCTTGGTCAGGAAGGGGGAACGTCGGGACAAAAACAGCCCGATAATCTTTATGTGTGTGCCCCGCTTGACAGGTGCCATGAATCAATATAACTTATATAGCTAATTTTTCAAAGTGAGTAAGAGAGTTTTACTAGTTACTATCCATTTAAATATATTATGTGAGGCCTATAAAAGTTTTACAGAAACAATTACAGTCATGTAGAGCTCTATTCTTTGGAAAAAACTGCTGTTTTGTTTTTTCTGGGAGTTTTTTTCTTCATTTTTTCCTTGTATTTGTATTTTTTTTGGATATACTGTATGTACTTTTTTTAAATCTGAACTTCATGGAGTATGGGGGCTGCATCAGTGTTAATTTTGACATCACTTTTTAATTTAGTTTTAGTTTTTTGCCTAAAATATCTTTTAGTTTTAATTTTAGTCTAGTTTTAATTGATGAAATATCACAACATTTTAGTCGATGAAAGCTACCGTAAATTTAGTCAACTAAAATATGAAGTGTAAGGTGTAAGGCATATTTTTTGTTTCCTTGAATTTCTGAAGTCATCTTTTACACTTTGATCCCGCCACCATGAAGCTAACGCAGTTGTGATTGGATGTCCCTCTTAACTCATTCAACCTTTCCGCACAACCAAATTAGCTGTGACTCCTAACTTGGGTCTACTTTCTACAAGACAAAATTAGGTCTGGTTGGATTAAGTCTCTGTCAAACATTTTTGTCTAGTTTTTATGACAAAAATGTCAGTTAATTTAGTTTTAGTTTTTGTCAATGTACACTTGTTTTTTTTTAGTTATAGTCTAGTTTTAGGAAAAAAGGTTGTTGACGAAAACTATGTCGAAAATAATTAGTCGACAAAATTAACACTGGGCCGCAAGTGGCCCTTGTGCCACCAGTTGCCCACCCCTGTTGGAGTTTAATCATCCGGTTATTTCTGCTCCAGTTATGATCAAACAAAAGTGTGTCATTTCACAGAATAATCTGGTTGGGATTACAGTGTTCAATGCTTTAGTCACTCCACAGCTGAAAAGGAAAAGCTTTTCTGCACTTGGATTGAAAGCTACAGTTTCCATTCAGCGCCGCTCATTTCTGCGTGGCTCTTTGTCAACTCTAAGGTCAGAAAATGTCTCAGCTGTACTGTGAAAAGTCAGAAGAGGAAGTGAGCGAGGCAAACAAGGAGGAAGTGCTGACTTTGTTCTGTTGATCCTGACTGAATATGGGCTGTCAGTGTTAATAATTAAGTCTCACCCACAGGCAGCAGACTCACTTTCATGCCTTTTTCCCCCCTGTGAACGCTGAACAGTTTCTCTTTCTTTCAACCATAAAAATATTAACTCTGCAAATATTGAGGACCTCAGCCTTGGGTCCATGTAAGACAAGACTAGGCTTAGAAGGCCGTTGCTCAACAGAAAAACATGAGCTTTTACACCACAGCCTCATCATCTCTGACAAACTGTGAAGGACATAAGGGACAGGGGGCTGAATAAATAGCGTGTTTAATTCTCGGGGGAAGACATTTCAGAGAAGCTTGCACGCCATCACAACATAGCATGTCCACCCACGCCACTCATGAAATGCTTGCGTCCTTCACTCTAACAGAAAAGACAATAATCCACATTCGAGTGCTGTTCATCTCCATTTTAGTCATAACTATCACATACTGCTGTCGACAAAAGCCACACTGGTTGAAATAACTGCAAAGGTTGGCAAATTCAAATCCTGACCGCCTCGGAGAACTCAAAGTAAGCTGTGTGTTATCAAAATTTCAGCGTTTGGGCAGCAGTGAGATTATCTTTTATCCTCGCTGTTCAACCTCTCACCCTGAGCCATGTGCTGAGCTCAGCTGCAGTCTAACCACACACTAGTCTCTGTAGCCGCTCCACATCATTGGTTGATTCTAAAGCATTCTTAAGTGGGCTGATACCCATTGGTTAGTGTCACTGCCACTGCCTTCTGCACACAAACAATAGCAGTCTTTGTGTGTAATGCTCGGCTACTGTGTGTGTGCTTCCTCTGCTTTAACTAGGAATTTCTCTCTGTGCAGCCATTCGGTGCAATGAAGTGATGTTGTGTGATTTCACAGAGAAACGGCTAAAACGGCTGAGAATGACTTTGTGACAGCGATAGTTGGGATTAAATCTTTCTGCTCTCTGCAGTTGGTTTATTGGGTTTTTTTCTGTCTACAAGATTACTGTCACGGGGGTAGAGGAGGAATAACCCAACAGAGGAACCAGGCAACAAGAAGAGGATGTACGACCTCAGACTGACTTGATTAAACTATTACATTATTTTCTCATTCTGTTTCTATTCAAAACACGGACACTTAAAATAAGAGGCAGCAGGTTAAGCTTTTGTGTGTCCAACCAAATTCTTGTTTTTGAGTACTAAACTCAATTTAGAGAAGCTGAATTAACAGCATCCTGATTAATCTGGACCCGATCATAACCTTTTTCCACTGAACGCAGCAGGTCACAGACCGTACAAAAAGTCTGGCCTCTCGCTCACTTCCTCCCTCTCTTCTTTGCTCTTTCCGCCAACACCCTATTTCACCTTTGACCTTCAGCCATTGTAACAAACAGTGAGCTGAACTAACTGGCTTCTTTTTAGCAAAAGGTTGGTGTGAGGAATAGTGTCAGGAAAGTGTCTGGGGGGGTGAGAGGAAATGATCTGGGTAATGTTTGAGTGAAAAACTTGGTTGTTTGCGTTCACACATACATCTCGCCTGGATAATGTCTGAATGATTTCAGGTTTTTTTACAAGTTTAAATGGGGTTTGAGGTACCTTATGAGCCAAATTAAAAGCTGTGGGTATCTAGCACATCATGTATCTTTCCACCAAAGCAGAGGGCTGTCCGTCCTCAAGTCTCTCTAATGTAGGTTTGCATCTCCTGAATGGCACTCCAGTTAGTTTTGCCAGGAGCAGCAGCCTTCTCTTCTTCTCTGGATGTATGGACAGTCAAGTTACGCTGAGAGTGCCCTCTATTGGACTATATTTCACCGCTTCAGGTGTCCTAATGAGCTGCTGAACTGTATATTTTCAATTTGGATGTATATTTGCAGCTTAAGTACAAATATTTACCCCAAAGTTCCACCGGATATTTGAAAAACAACCAGGGGTACGCGAGAACATTGCAGGGGGTACATGTAAACATTTAATAATTCATTTCCAACTTGGAAGTAATGAGATAAGCCCATCAATAACATGGTATGTGTGCGCTACTACTACTTTTCCCGGGGAGACAATAACCTGTGGCACAGCCGGGCCAAAATGAAAACAGCTGCTAACCTGCAGCCAGGCAAATATGGATAAATGTAAATAAACGGCTGATAAATGGCTGAAACGTCCAGTTGCTCTGAATTCAAAAGAGGGCTCAGAGGAGCCCGCGGAGAAACTATTTTCTTAGGTGTTTTGTTCCTGATTTTTTAAAGTTTAAATGCCTGTTTAAAGGGGACTTATGTAAAGGAGCTCCAGTGTTTGTGGTAAATGTAACAACAGTTATATCTAACAAGGGCAGGTTGATTATTTTGATTTCGTATCTATTTATTTAGATTACTTATTTATTTTGAAGGCAACATCTGAGAAAATTTCTGACAATCAAATGTTCAAATTAAGGAGATAAAATAAAATATTTTCATTTAATAATCTGTTCTACTTTTGAAGAACCATTAACACATATGAGCGACGGGGTACTCATGGTACGATGAATAGGATCATGGGGTTTACAAGACAAGAAAGGTTGGGAACTACTGCTGTAGAGTACCTCTGTGTGAGTAAGGATGCATGATAATGCATTTTTTTCAATATCTGATATGCTGACATTTCCAAACTCATGGTCACTGATGATATTTATCCCAATATTTTCTTGCTTTTTCAAACACAAAGTCTATTAGAAACAAATGTGAGGCAAGAAAATGAATATTTCATTCTTTGATAGATGAAAGTTTTGAATTGTAAAAGCAGACAAGTGTAGACCAGATAAAGCATTATTGTACATTTGTACATTCTGATGAATGCAGTTACGCCTACAAGATATCGTCCGTAATTGTCATACCTGCTGATACTGATAATCACCTTTTTAGGCAATAATCTGTCAATATGGATATTGCTCTGACAATATTGTGCATCCCTGTTAATGAATCATGACACTCACTTACATGAGGAAACCTGCTGCATTGCTTTTTGAAGGTCAGTGTACATCTCTGTTGAACAAAGTAAATAGTGTTGCGGACCGACTTGTAGGACTGTTTATTGGCAGGATATCTGGCAATAAAATATGTATCACAATACAAGGGTGACAAAACAATGTGGCACGTGATATTGCATTACTATAAGCAGAGCTATATCATATCATTTTTTGTGTTTGTTTGTTATTTACTAAATAGTCTATTTTAAAAAGGAATCAACAACTTTACAGCACAGAAACACAGTTTTTAATCAGTGTTGGGGATAGTGGCTGAACTACAATCCAAAAATGTCATGAATATAAATTAATGACTAATAGATTATCAATACTGCCTTGTAAAAAAGTCAATGTAGATAAAATAACGCAGTATATATATTGGTGTATCAATGTTTGCCCATACCAGATAACAATGACTCTCATGTTTTATTTTTTATCAGGACGGGGTGCCACCAATACGAGGACTCACTTCCACAAAGCTGAGCCAGCTAACCACCCGCTAAGTCAGCTGCTCTAACAAAAACAAAATGTGATCTGTATTAGCTGATATCTCTGAAAAGGATTGGTAATCAATACCTGCAGAGAAACCCTTATCAGGGGATCCTGATCTTAAATTACCATTTAAATGGCACCTGCAGAGATAAGAAAAAGCAGTGCAAACATGGAGCACGACACATATTGGTCAATGGGGTCATCTCGGCTCAGTCACATCCAAACTCTCCTGAAAGCTTTACAAACATCTAAATAAATCTGCTGCTCTTCCCTTTTGTCTGTAAGCCTTAAGACATCAGATGCATGGCCAAGTCATGGCCTTGATCTGGAAAAGGACACACAGCAACACCAGAGATGCAGCGACCCATGTCAGACTATTTCATATCCCCATCTGCTGCACATTGCCCCTGCCTTGGAAATTGTTTTGTAACAAATGTGAAGCCCTAAAGCTTTCCAAGCTAGAGGTGGACGACCGCCTGCCTCTTTGATTCTCTCTCAGACGTCATCCTCAGCAGCGGGTTTGCTCTTATTCTGCCATGAGGTTTACTATTTCCTGTCATTGTCAGGATTGAGCTCACACTTTGGGTTAAGAGCAGGAGTGTGCTTGTAATGATTGATGCACCAATAGTGAATGTCTAAAACAGCCAAGTGCAACCACGTCCTCTTAGGCAGCTCTGCCAGAGGTGTGAATAGGACTGCAAGATTCATATGCAAGGACATGTGGCCCACCGCTGTGGCCTCTGGAGAGGTAAGTAACACAATGATCTAAAGGAAATGCATCATGTCTGTGTTGCAGCCGGGCCGGCAGAGGGGTTACTTTGCAGTGCAGTTGGATTCCCCTGATTAACTGTCTGTATTTAGACAGATCCATCTTGCCAAGCTCCAATCTATAAACACTGAATGGCCAAAAGCAGAGCGGCCCAATCAACGTCTTTTACAGCAGGAAGAGGTGGAAGCTATGAGTTACTGCTCGAACAGAGATTAGCAAAGGTCCGAGCAGCTTCAGTAGTGGTTTCAGTAGCAAGTGAAAAGCATCTAACATTGAAAACACTTTTCGATAGAAAGGATATTTTCTAGGGATGCACGATATTGGATTTTTGCCGATATCCGATATGCCGATATTTTTTAATTCATTATCGCCGATGATGATAATGATACCAATACTGATACTGATATTTCTGGTCAAGAGCACAAGCTCTGTACTTAACAAAAATGGACTTGTTTCTTTCCGTTTTACAGAATATTTTTGGGAGGAACAAGAAAAACAGCCTTTAACTCTTGCAAAAATGAAACCCTTGATTTTTAAATGTACCTATGCAGTGATGAGAAGGTGTATTAGTATTGTACATTTGTGTAATTTGCCGATATTCCAGCTGATATATAGTCGATATGTGTGGCCGATATGTTGTTTGTAAATATCTGCAAAAATTTCAGTATCTGCTGATACCGATACTTAACTTCTTAGGCTGATATCGGCCGATACCGATATCAAACTGATAATATCATGCATCCCTAATATTTTTGCTCCACTTTGGACATATTCTGGCACAAGTTTGCTCTAAAAAGTGGCTTCTGTTTTATATTTAACATTGTTTTTGTTTTGTTTTGTTTTTTATTCAGTCTCTAAATACGACAAATGTTAACACCACAGAACATCTTTGCAACAGAAGTGACTGAAAAGGCACAGGAAGTGGCATAATGCTTGCATTTATGCCTGTCCTAATTAAATTAAGCAGCAGCACCCTCCTATTACATTATCTGATTGACCTGTAATGACTTTGATTGGCAGAATGATTGTCCAATCACCTCCCGGATATGCCCAAACACAGATGGACAAAAGAAAGATGCTAAACGGTCCATCTGGTGTGTCAGATTATCTTCAGTTATTAGTGTGAAGGCTTGAAAGTCTTTCCAGTTTCATTTCTGGGAAAAGTCACAGCCCTAGCAGACACAAAATCCGCATTAATGACAGACAGAGCGAACACAGGAAGCATTATTCACAGCAATGACATTTAGTACTTGCTTGAACCTGAAATCGAAACTTTCAGGTAAAAAATAAACATGACTGTTCATCGTCTTTGTTAAAACTTTTAGTTCAGGGTGCTGGTTTGGCAGAGTGATGTTAGCAACCAGGCACGTCCCATATACATGCTTCTGCCGGCCCGGGTTCGAATCCAACCTGTGTCCTCCCCGACTCTCTCGCTCTCCCTTTCACCTATACGCTGTCTCTCTCTCCTCAATAAAAGGCACAAATATGCCCAAAAATTAATCTTAAAAAATTTGCAGTTCAACAAAAATATCGTAAAAGCGGAGCAGCTCCGTGCAGCAGCTGGTCTGCACCTCTGTGGCTTCTCATTAACACAACAATCACTCTGAGCTCAGGAGAAGCTCCATTTGATTGAAGGGACTTTTGCACGTCTTCAAACGAATGCCTGTTCTCATTTGGTGTTTCTAAAATAAGCGTTAAAAGCTGGAAATATTCTGATTATACTACCAGGAGTTCCTCTGCATAAAAACACAGGATTTGAGAGTGTGAGTGGGCCTGTTTACTCGAAGGACAGTGAGAGGAGACTGTAAGAGAGAGGGTGATTTCAGAGAGTGTAAGACGGCTCTATGAAGACACAATGCTGAAGTTGATGGTAGAGATAAGGAGACACAGAAACAGAGTGACAGGTAGGCAGGCAGCTGTAGATTAGGCTTCATCCTGACCACAGAGGAGCTCACATGCACAAACCACAACACCTCTCTATTCTTGTTTTTGATGTATATCCAGCTACAACCGCCCTGGGGTGCTGAAAAGGGTGCTGTTGTTCACACTGTCAGCTCAGATGTAATAACTCAGAATGAATGAAAAACTGAAGGTGTGAGGTTTTTGTGATGCGGGAGGTATTGCAGTGAGACGACTGATGATGGAAATCACCAAAATGACTCAGAAAAGAAGGTAAAACCAAATTAAGGCATGTACACACAACTCACAGGAAACATCTAAATTCAAATTTGGTGCAATAATCCCATCCACTGTCTTACCTGGGTTGTGAGTTCTCCTCGTACATGCGCTCCTTTCCCTCCTTGAACAAGCTGATGGTCTGCTTGGTCTTTTTGGTTAGGTTCTCCATGAAGACCCGGAAGTACTCGTTGTCCCCAAGAGTCTCCATTTTGCCCTCATAGCGAGACAAGATGGTGCGCAGGTGCTGGTAGGTGTCTGGCAGCAGGTCCAGGATGTAAGGGGGGCTGTTCTTCAGAGCCAGTTTGGGGTTTTGGCACAGGCGCACCACCTGCAGAGAGGATGTGTAGAGGTGGGGGGGGAGAGGATGACGAGATACAGTTAGAGACAAGAAGTGGGCGCAACAGTGGAGACATGAGAGGAAAGAAAGACGGAGAAGAGGGGGGAGGTTACAGAGCAGTGTTGGGGAAAGAAATTCAGAGATATTTAAAATTTATAAAGGCATGCATCAGTCAGATATTAATTATTTTGTATAGGCAGACTCTTGCATAATACAGCTCTTTTCTGTATCCAACCACTTATCTGTGGTGCTTTCAGAGCGCCCATAGAGGAGACAGGCAGAATGGAAAGTGCCAGCAAAGGTGAAGACTGAGAGAAAGGCCTTTAAAAGCCCTGTTAGAAGCAAGCTTTCAGAGTGTGGCAAGTCCACACATTAGATAATGGAAAACACAGAGTTTCATTGATATATTCCCTTATGGCATCAGGATTTATTTCCCCAATGTCACACCACTTCCTCCTGTGGCTGTAAAAAAGAAAAAGTGCAATAGGACAAAGACAGGCCTGCAAAACACTGCCAAACCTAAAGGCCACATCAATATTTTGAGCTTAATAGTATCTATGAACACTTTTGTTAAGAAATAAGAAATCAGTATCACATCTTGTTGCATTATCCGGGTAAAAAGTCAAACAACATCAATGCTGTTTGATACTTACGCATCAAAAATAGTTAATCTTGGGCAATCTTTCATTTTTAAGAAGCAAAATTTGCAGACCATTTCCAGGCCCTGTCTAAAAATCATTCAAAATCACTGCCAATATTTTATATCAGCAATGTCAGAAAATACTAAACACTTCAATACAATGTGTTTTGGACAGCTCCATTGGTTTTAAGATCACTGAATGAATAGTAAACTAATAATACTTGGGTTATATTTTGAATTAAGTATAACATTAATGTTTCCTTAACCCCTAAAAAGAAAAAATGAAATTATCCAGACATTATTCACACAGATTTTAATTTCCTTGCACCCCTTTAGTATTTTATCCATGTAAGGTCCAAGTAGGCTCATGTCTGAATCTAAGAAGAGTAACATAAACTCAAATGTGCCTCTGGACATTAGAAGTGTTGTTTTCACCAGTGTTAATTTTGTTGACTTACTATTTTGGTCATAGTTTTCATCAACAACCTTTATTTCCCTGATAAAAACTAGACAGTAACTAATAAAAACAAGTGCACATGGACAAAAACTAAAACTAAAGTAACTGGCATTTTCGTCAACAAATTAAAACTACACGAAATTGTTTGACAGACATCCAATCAGAACTAATTTCATCATGTAGAAAGTAGGGACAAGTTAGCAATATATCCAATCACAGCTACTTTGGTTGTGTGGAGAGGTTGGAGGAGTTAAGAGAGACATCCAGTCACAACTGCCTTAGCTTGGTTGTTTTGGGATAAGTTGTGGATCTCCTCCAATCAGAGTTCCTCTCTTTATGAATTGATATATTCATGTAGAGCAGGTTCACTGTTTGTTGTCAGTTCTGGTATTCTAACTGAGATGCTCTGCCAGGTAGCCAAAGTAAAGGTGACTGCATTTCACACAAAAGTTCAATTTGTTTCTGTTCATTTATACATTCAAACTTTACTAGCATTCAATAAAGGGTTATTAGATGTTTTATTTTATCCAAGTGTAAAACATGACTTCAGAAATTCCAGGAAACATAAAAAATGTCTTACACTGTACACTTCATATTTTAGTCGACTAAAGTTACAGTAGATTTCATTGACTAAAATGTTGTGAAATTTCATCAACTAAAACTAGACTAAAATTAACACAATTAAGATGACTAAATTATGACTAAAACAAAAAGATATTTTAGGCAAAAGACTATAACTAAAACTAAAGTAAAAAGTGCTGTCTAAATCAACACTGGTTTCCATTGCACACCAAAGTTCTGTAGAGATCCGGTCTAAAACGTTAACCACGGGGTCTCTTGTGCATCCAAAGAGCTGCTGTCGGATATGGAGATACAACTCTGCAGCTTTCTTTCTCCAGTTTAATCGTTGTGCAGATAGTGATGCTGCTTTATATACCCGGGCAAGCTGCCCTACAATATCCTGATAATATCAGGGCTGCATGCGTGAAAAGGGAGTTTTATAAAGTGCATGTACAATATTATTGGCACAAAACAAAAATCAGCTGATTTTGACATTGTTGAAGACATTTACAGCGGATATATTGGCCATTTATACCCTTTATTGTACAATAAATATGCAAACAAAATACCCAGTGCAATATCCTTAATGTCAAACTGCACCTTACTGTCAAACTTTGCCTTTGGCACAAACAGCACTGTCATATTTATATTCATATTATAAATATTGTTAATGTTAATAGTGTGAATTCTTTGGCCTTATGTATAGTCTCACTTCTACTTAATTTACTTATTTTCCCTTCATAAGGAAGTTGATGTTGCTTAAAGATTCTGCATGTTGCAACCTGCATACTTAATTTTTCATTTTATTTTATTTAAATTGTTTGCTCTTATCTATTTTAATGTCTTTACTTGGTATTCCTTCTCCTATACTGTGTATGAGAGGAACTGAAACAACCAAATTCCCCCTTGGGGATTAATAAAGTATTCCTGATTCTAATTCTAATTATGTTTGTTGTGATGCTGCCAAAATACACGTGCAAAATGCACCACGTTGCTGCACCTCATTACTGCATGGGTACATTTAAAAATCAAGAGCCTAATTTTTCCAAGGGTGACATTTTGCTTTTTCTTGTTTTAAATCTGTTCCTTACACAAAAAGACTGTCACATTCAAGATACAAGTTAATTTTTTGTAAAGTAAAGACTGTGTTCACAACAAAAAATATAGGTATCAGCGATAATACATTCCTTTATCTGCAAAAATCCAATATTCCTAATATACTAACATTATATTTCTTACATTCTTATTCCATATTGTCTAGTTTCTTATTGGTTAGTCCCTTCTCATTGTCCTACTTACGGGTTAAATTGATCATATTATCTTGTTTAATGTTGATACCTATGTTCCATCCTTATGTGAAGTCATAGTTTAACATTACTTTAACCATAACTTTGAAATTATTTTTTCTGTGCTCAACCTTCTTGTATTACATTTATAACCCCATTAATATTGTATCACAACAACCTTTCAACAGTTGTCTGTTTATTACACATTTTAGCTTCATCAGCTGTGCTTACCCATTTTGTTTTATTTTATTTTTGCTCAATTTTGTGAACTGCTCTGTTGAGCCTATTTTTTGTTGTTCTCTTAGTCTCTGCCTCTGTTAAAGCACTTTGCAAACAATTTTTAAAAAGGTGCTGTATAAATAGACAGTAGTAGTGCTACCATTATTATCATTGTATATTACTTAAAAAAGAAAAAGATATATATTAAGATATATTAAGTTATTTTTTCTCTCACTGTGTGTGTGACCACTTAGGCGTCCATTTGTAGATGTGCTGCACTTTTCGACAACCATTTCAACAAACGTGGGTTACCAAAGTCTGACTCTCCTTTTTGAAGCACATTTAGAGAAGCTGTTGATGTTTACACTTCCTCATTTCCATCTGCACGTCTCACAGCACTTCTGCATGAAAAATTCTGATTTCTCTGCTCAACATTTGAACATGATTGCCTCTCAAATTTTAACAGCTGAAGCTCAGAGTGATGTGTTTGCAGTGTGGGTTTGAGCTTAAGTGGATTTCATTTGAAGAAATAAATTTGCCAGGCATGAAAATAAACACAAGAATCTGCTCACATTAATAATTGACATATGAGAGAGTGAGCTCTGTAATGGCTAAGCAGAGATGATCTGTTAGGTGGCTTCATAAAACATTGAAGGTGAATCGAACACATTTGCTGGTCTGCATGAATGCATGTTACATCTTCAGTAATGTTTAACCTCTCTTCAGCCATCTCACTGTACCGCTGCACGGAGTCTGGGTCACCTCGTTGAACATTACGAAGACTTTGCATGGACGTGGTTATTATCACTGCATTTAAAATCAACTCCCTCCATAAGTTCACTTTCTTATCTGAAGAAATCCAGGGTCTCTTGTCCTGATCTGAACCCAAACTGCTGCTGCACTGACTGAACAATTGTATGTCAACAACAGGACACGGCTCGTTCTGCTTGTAGATTATGAAAAATTATTGTTCAATAAATATGAGGGAGGGTGAGAAAGAAATATGTCAGGAAACGCTTTGAAACATTTGAAGTTAAAAGCCTTGCTTGACCTGCTTTCTGCAAATCACTGTTGTAGCAAAACAAGACATAAAGACCAGATACTAATCATTTATTATAAATAAACTACAAAGGGCTGATAAAAGATGATCAGTTCTCTTCAAATGTAAAAAATAAATGCTGTTTTAAAGTTTTTTTAAGGTTGTAGTTTTTGTATGGAAATGAAGAGGGGTACACGAAATTACCAGAACAATATCAGTATCAATTAGAGATGGACCATACTGGATTTTTGCAGATTATCTAATATTCTGCATTTCCTAGCTCATTACCATGAATAACGATACCGATACCAACATAATTAGTAAAGAGGACAAACCTCCTCATAACTTATCGGCACTTTTATGTTTTCAGCTCATTTATGTAAAAATCAGACTAGAAGCAAGAAAAAAATAGTTTCCTAAAATATCAACACTTTCAATGTTTAAAACTGGACATTCAGTGATGAGGTAAATCCTTATGGTAAATTTTCCAGTCTGCCAATATTATAGCCTATTATGGCTAAATTGTACTGCCAAATTATAGTCTGTGAATATCATAAAAAATGTTAAAACCTGCAGATCTGGATAATCAGCTTTGAAGGTAATGATATGCTGATACTGACATTGTTCTGCTTTCATTATGCACTCCTAGTATTGACATAAATTATCCAAAGAGGTGATTACTGGTATTGGCAGATATGGGCATTTTGCTGGTAAAACAGCCGATACTTTGACCATACAGGCCATAAACATGAGTGTGTATGAGTGTTAATATTTATGTAATATATATATATACTAGGTGTGAAATTGCCAGAATGTACAAATTTGGGTTACTTGACCATCACGTGGTGTCCACTTCCATAAGTCAAAAGTAGCTTTTATAAAATAATAAAATGATTTTCTTACTTCACATTCATTTCTAACAAAACTACACTGTCACCATTGAATGAACAGGTTGATTTAAGGGACGTAGAGGCTTTTTTACCTTGACAAAAATATCAGTATCTGTGCTGATGCGAAAGTTGGATATTGGAAAGATCCAATACTGTGCACCCCCAGAAAGAAAAGCTTAATCTATATCTAACCTTATTTAAATTATGCCCTTTTCACAGTGTATTGTGCAAAAGCAACAACAATACTCAGCATCATAACACCTTGAGACATTTATTCTAGGTCAATCCACAGTGTAATACAACTTTGGAGCCGAGGAGGTGGCACAGTTCGTGTTTTCCTTACCCAGTCCATGTGCTCTCCTCTCACCTTTATTTTGCCTCTGATACTACCCCAAGAGACAGAAGAAATTTAGCCCCCTTGCCCTGTAACATTCACAGTGGGGTCAAAACGTCACAGAGACGTAAATATTGGGGCTTGAAATGGCTGTGAAGTGGGCTATAATCCAGCAGCCACAGACCGGCTTTTTTCATTAAATTTTCCAGATCATCATACCTATATTTTACACATTAGCTATCACTTGCCTAATACTTAATAAGGCATCAACTATTTTGTGTAGACACCAAAGACTGAAACGTTAGCAAATACATTTTTCATACAGATATATCAAACTTTTTTTTCTAGTCTAATGGGTCTGTATTAATTACACAGCTCTCACTTGATACTGCTGGCTGGCTACCAAGTAGAAGAATTAATCAACTCTCTGGTCATATAAAAGCTTTAATTGTTTGATTAATAAAAGTTTTTAAGAGTACGCTCTATCACTAACCATCTGCAGTACCTGACTCTCTTGTCAAATACAGGGGGTGTCATATAAGACATATTTAATTTCAGTTTGTAAAGTGAGCCGCTCGCACCATCATCATCAGGTCAATGTCCCTGTAAAAAAATACGGTCACACTTGGGCGCTGATGTATTGAAAACAGTACTGATTTCACAAAAAGCAGGATATGTTTAGCCTATGTTTACTCATTTCTGTCAAGCTACAAAGCAAGATTCACACCATCATCAGGTGACTGAATTCATGAAATAGACTTTGACTTTCAGATCTGAATAAAAACATAAACTGTGTTGTCAATTCATTTTTTTATCACCTGAGGCTTTTGCAAAGATATAAAGACATATTTGGTTTTTATCTTTTAATGATCTGGAGGAAGTGGGTCATGTTTTTGTTTCTTTACACATGGACTACTTTAATGCTCTTTACATATGAGTAAATCAGGCTGCCATTGAACGCTTAGGGTTAGTCCAAAATGCTGCAGTTCAACTTTTAACAGGTACCAAAATACAGAACTCACTTTAGAATTTATTTCAGGATTTCATCTTTAAGCGTTCGAATTGATTTGCACCACGAAACATCTCTTAATTTTTACAGTCTACACCCCATCGAGATCTTTGAGGTCTGCTTATCAGCTTCTCCTCTTCATTCCTCAGGCCAGGCTAATAACTCAAGGAGATCAGGCCTTCACTGTTGTGGCCCCTTAATTCTGGAACAACTTGCCTTCTGGAATCAGAAAGTCCCTAACCTTGCCTTCTTTAAAGTCTTGTCTTGTAACCTATTTTTATTTGTTGGTTTTTAATTTGGCATGAGTTGTGTGGTCTCTTTCTCTGTGTGGTCTCTGTCTTTCTGGCTTTAATTTTCTCAGTCGTCTTTAATTTTAACTCTCTTCTTTAATACATTTTATATGTCTTTGTAGTTGATTTTACAGCTTTTTAATGTCTTTTGGGTTGTTTTATATTGTTTGGTTTCACATCTGTTTTTACCTCCGCCAAGAAGGTTATGTTTTTGGCCCCGTATATTTGTTTGTTTGTTAGCAAGACTATGCAAAAACTACTGGATGGATTTTGCTGAAATTTTCAGGAAATGTTGGTAATGGCACAACAAAAACCTGATTAGATTTTGGTGGTGATCCAGATAACTACCATGAGCAAACGATCATTTTTGCTCAGTAACTATCTAACTAATAATGATATCAACATGATTCTGAGTGCTAGGTGTGGGTTTTTAGGGTCATGAATCACATTATGATGGTAGCTTTATCATGGAACTATTGCTTTTAGATGTAACAGCAATTTGTGAGCTGCCTTGGCGGAGGTTTGCGCTCCCTGAGTGCTTTCTAATTTACATTATTTGATTTTATTCCTGATTGTCAGCGCTTTGGTAAACTTCTTTTGTTTTTTAAGAGGACTGGACCGGTTAAAATGATCATATTTCTTTAAACAGCTACTTGGTGGTTTTCTCACTTAAATTATCCAACAGCACATCTAAACTCAGGGTGAATGAGCCCAAAGCTCCTTCACAACCACGTGCCTGACCTCATCTCCATATTTTGTATCCTGGATAATTTGCCTGTGGTTTGTGTCTGAATGAGAACCAGTAATTAATTTGCCTACATGTTCAACTGAACAGAGATTACCCTCACCTCGGTGTCATTACCAACACCGTGCTCATACTGCTTTAACCCTTCGTCAGCCCTCTGAATACAGAACGTCTACCCTGCAAATGTCTGACACTAGATAAGACGGTTGCCAAGGTAGCCCCGCTAACATTATCATCTACCATGCTTACACTTGTACCAATATCTCTGCCAAATACACATGCATGCTTGCACATGTACAAGGCCAAAACAACTGAGAGCTCTCAGACGTCAATGCCAATCAAAGGCTGGAGTAAAATATTGACTGTCTCCATGCTAAACTGCATTCCACTCATCCTTTCTCTCTTCAGGCTCATTCACACCTGACAAAGAACAGCCAGGTCGATTGGTACATAGAGTTCCTTGGAGGTTATTGAAGAGAGAAGTTGGCCAGGAAATTTTTTTTAGACGGCTATAAACACAAGCAGGAAGTTCTTCATTTTTACAGGGCTTGTAAACTTGAAAACTTATATCACTGATGAACAAACCACAGGGTCTGACAGCAAACAACGGAGTATGATAAAATGAGCCACCTCTTTTCAAGAGGTGTTCAAACTACATGAAACCACTTTGAAAAACGTGTTTGGGTTGAACAATCTGCTCAACTGATGGTGCTACTCCACTCATTCTTATTCTACATTTTTCATCAGGAATTAAATTTGGTACCTGCTCCTTTTTTGTATGTCCTCTTACCACTAATGGAGCAGCTGAACCTGCCTTATTCAATGTCTGTATTTAGACCCAACAATCTCACCAAGCTTCAATCTACAACGATTGAGAGCCCAAAGCAGCACGGCCCTCTTAGCATCCTTTGAAGCAGGAGGAGGAACGAGCTGCGAGCGAGACGACAGCAAGCTCATACAGAGATTAGCATAGATGCTAAAAGCTTAAGTAGCAGTTTTATCAGATCTGGACATTTCTTTGTTAAACGAAAACAAAAAGCAACAGTGAAAGTACTTCTTCACTGCAAACTTCTAAGAATATTATCACTCTACTTTCCACATGTATTGGTCTGTTTTGCTCATAATAAATGTGACTGATGGAACAATCATCCAATCACCTGCCAGATATGCTCCTGAGAGGCACTGCCCTCCCCAAACACTTTCTATGGGCTCTTCCCCAGATGGACTAGAGAAACATATTGAACGACTAGGTTAACCTGCCACTCCCTGATCACTGATTGGTCAGAGGAGATCATCACTTAGAGTGTCAGATGTAGGACGCCCGACGTGAGGATCAAACCCTGCTAGAGGCTGGCTTTGTACCAAGTACAAATAAAACTGTAAAGCACTCAGAGAGCCTAAACCTCCGCCAAGGTATCTCACATATTGCTGTTACATCTATAAGCACCAGTTCCATGATAAAGTTACCATCATAATATGATTCCTTGACCCTGAAAACCCACACCGAGCACTCACAATCATGTTGATATCATTATTAGTTAGACAGTTATTGAGCAAAAACGATTGTTCCCCAGTGGCGGTTACCTGGATCACCACCAAAATCGAATCATTTTTTAGTAGGGCCATTACCAACATCTCCTGAAAATTTCAGCAAAATCCATCCACTAGTTTTTTGCGTAATCTTAACAAACGTGCTGGCAAAAACATAACCTCCTTGGCAGAGGTAATAAAATGGAATATAACAAAACCAATAAGAAAAACAATCTAATAAGAACACCTGACAGTTTGTTAAAATAAAACACCAATTTTGAAGAATAAAAGACATAGAGCAAAGACCAAACAAGTCTAATGCTGAATTAAAAGCCAACAAGTAAAAGAAAGTTTGAAGGCAAGATTTTAAAGCAGGGATGGCGAGGGCCACACCAGAAAAAGCACAGTCACCTCAAGTTTTTAGTCTGGCCTTAGGGACGACAAAGAGAAGCAACTCTACAGACCTCAAAGATCAAGGTGATAATCCAATTACAGAATTAAATAATAATTTTAAAATCTTAAATAAATACTAAAATAAACGGGGAGCCAATGGAGAGAGACCAGGATAGAAGTGAACTCATCCTTTTTAGTACTGTTAAAAGACAAGCAGCAGTAGTTTGGACTAACTCTAGACATTCAATGGAAGCCCGGTTTCCTCTAGCATAAAGTACGCCACAGCAGTCCAAACATGAAGAAATAAAAGCATGAATCACTCGCTAAAAGACATTAAAACATGAAAATGATTTGATCTTGGATAAAAGCATCAGATGACAAATACTGGATTTAACAAAAGAGTTTATCTGCTGATCCAGTCTAAAATCGCTGATAAGTTTTACACAACGTCTGGTGAGGAAGGGCTTAAGATGAGGCTTCAAAGAGCTCAGGTCTGTATTAGGGACATCCCCAAGTCTGCTGGAGCCAAACACAACATCTGCTCCGGTTCCATTTAATTTTATACATTTTTGTAAACAACTAACCAAGAGCTAATGGTGCATTCCATTTACCTCGGAACTGGGAAATACACCACATCCCTCTTATACGAGTTCCAGTTATAAGCAGGGAAAGTCAGTGCGCCCAAATTCATCCAACTTCCCTAGTAGAAATTCCGACTGAAGGGGCATTCCCTGTGACTTCTCTTAATTTGCAACTCACACATTCCGATTTTCCAATATCAAATGGAACGCACCATAAGTTCACCATCACACTGATGTCCCCCAATGTTGTTGTGATGGACAACAGTGCAGTCAGTCAACCTGCATTTTGAAGTCCAATACCAAATCGAACATAACCAAGCCGAGCTAAGTCACCACAACATTTCAAAAATGCACCAAAATAAAATAAAACTAGCAACGGTCAATAAAGCAAATGGTAATACTTCTGTTCTCATCATGTTTTACAAATTTGTACATGCTTTGAGGGTTAAAGCATGCAAAAAAATGTTTCACTAGGCCAAGCAGCACAAATAAATCAATATGTAAAGAAAAAGGTTGGTGGTTAGATAGATAGATAGATAGATAGATAGATAGATAGAAGGGCTGCACGATATGGTCTAAAAATAAAATCCCCAAATTTTTTCCCACAAATCTCAATTTACAATTTTAATTTTTTTTTTTCCTTTCAGGGAAACAATCAAGCTTCGCCTTCATGTTAGAAAAAGTATTTTGAAACTAAACAGAATTTCTCTCTAATAGTTAAATTGCATGCTGTTATTTTTTATAAAATGTTGATAATGTAGTTTGAATGTAGGCAGATTTGTCCACATGAACACTGAATTCTATATTTTCACAGTACATTAACATGGAACTCTCTGTTCAATATTTAATCTAAATTAAAAATCAAATACAAGCCTCAACATCTGCATCTGCAAAACCTGACAAGGCCTATCATCAGGAAAACTGTAAATTTTCAGTATTTGTATTTAAAAACATTGCAACAACTTACAATAAGAGTAAGTGTAAGTCAAGAAAAAAATCTTGATTTTTAGTTTTTAAATCCTGCAAAAAATAATTTGAATTAAATCGATTTAATTGATAAATTGCCCAGCCCTACTAGATAAATAGATAGTTTAAAGAAAAAATTTAATTACATTTCAGAATGAAAATTCACTCTAGAAGACACTCCTAATTGTTTGGTTTCACCTAGCAAACACTTCATCCAACCCTCACTGAGCACATGACCTGATGATGAACAACTGTTATTACAAACTTCATTTTAAAGTTCAAGCTCAATATGGGGAGTCAAACTAAAACCACACCACTGGACGGAGAGTCAGACATTCAAATGGACTCAGTGGGAGTTTTTTTGTGCCAAACAGTTGTGGAATCATTAATGCAGACATGATGTGACATAACCCTGCCAAAATTTAACCTGGTTCTCTGCAGGAGTTTTTATTTTCTCTCAGAGAAACAGATATTATTCAGCAGGTGTAGGTCGAGAGTATATGTTGGGCTGTGGTTTTCCTTTAGACAGAGCTGAATACCATTTCCTCGTCTATTTTAAACAGTCCGGTCTAGTAAAAATACTTTGGTCTTGTAGCTTTTTCTAGAGGTAAGACATTTTTTACCACACTGGGGCTGCTTTTGACTGTATGCTGGGGTCTAATGAAATGAGGTAAATTGTTCTTACATTGTCGACTGAAAGAATCAGGCTGTGCAGGTGGTTTAAGTGGTATATGGTTAACTATGCAGTCATCTGATCTGGATTAGTTTTCAGGATGCAAAGACAAAGAAGCTTTTAACACTGATGACAAAAATAAAAAGTCAGGTTGTAATGTTAAAACTTTTCTTACTCGAGTTAGCTACAATGCCTCTGGTTTGCGTTGGTACAGAATTTAAAAGTCCAGAAGAAAGAAACTACAGATGATTGCAAAGAGAAAGTGTTCTTTATTTTCTTAACAATGGCTTTGGCTAAGTCTCTTAAAATCAGAGCTCTGAAGGAAGGCCTCAAAGAGGAAGAGGAGATACAAAAGAGTGTCTTGTCTTCCTTTACACTCAAATATTGTTGTGTGAATCTCACAGGAAACTGGGGGTCAAACTGCTGCAGACTTTTCCGAGAAGTTAAGCTGTGAAATGAGTCTCCCCTGTGAAAGAGCATAATTGGCCTTATTATACTGACATATTTTGGCGTATTTTTACCTCAGCCAAGGAGGTTTTGTTTCTGTTGGTGTTTGTTAGTCAACAGAATAACTCAAAAACTTACGAATGGAATTAGGAAACGATAACACTAGCTTAAGGAAACAACATCAATATGCTTAACAATTCCCTTATCACATTCTTCTACTATGTCCTGCATGTCTTAAATCAAAGACGTCACACCCTAATCAGATATACCAAAAACAACAACGTAGAAGTTAAAGGTGTGAACCGAGCAGACAGACTAATTTATATTTATGTATTAATTTTACATAACATGATGCTAACTGCACAACATCAAGTGTCTGTGTCTACTCGCAAGCAAAATGCCAGAGCATTTATCATTGCAGCACAGCATTAAATATCAGCTGTGACATGTTTTAATGTTACACATTAACACCTGTAAGTCAGCGTTTTTCCACACGGAAAATCCAAAGGAACTGACAGACTAATCAATAAAGACGATTGTTTTGTTATAAATAATATCTTAGACACTTCCATCCCTAATCATCACACAAAGAAGAAGTAATTAGATTTCGGTGGCGATCTGAATATGGATGCAGATCCAGGAAGTTTTTTTAAAGGCTTTGTTAGCATTGTGAGAGAGGGCAGTTTTCCACATATTCGCTAATAACTCATTAAGTTTTTCACGGATTTGGATGTCATTTTAAGGGAATGGTTGTCATGGCAGACTGAAGAAATTTTAGATTTGGGTGGTGATCTGAATCCTAAGGCAAATAAATGAATTTAAGTCTGTTAGCGTGGTCTCTGTAGCCCGCTTTATGGATAATTCTTATCGCTCTTCCCTGTAATGTGAATAATTGTTTAATGAAATTTACTAACAGTAACCAACATATGGCAAAATAAGTGAACAGTACAAGATCCTTATTTCCTTATAATTTAACATAAATTTGTTTGCGTTAAAATAGGGGTATTCTTTGAATTTTTGTTTTTACACATGCAATTTGTACTATTTCACAAGTACCTCAGGAATTTGTATAACCATGTGTTAATAGTATAACAATACAGCACCTTAAAGTTTAGTCTTTAGTGTTTTAAAAGATCCCTTTAAGACCTTGAACAGTTTTGTAATAAACAGAAGAAGCAGGTTTTTGCAGATTTTGCAAATGTTTGTAAAGCACTGGTCTCAGTAAATGTAAATATCAAATCGGGACTTGAACTCAGCAGATATTCATTATTTAAAAACTTGGACTGGGAATAGAGAAGCAAAGCTGATGGGGACAGCCCTTGCAAAAACTAGATTTAAGGATTTTAAATTAATCAGAGCATATTCTCAGTTATTTGTTTATCCCGTGCAACACATATCCATTTCTATCTTATAGTTGTACAGAGATTTTCAAGTGCATTATCCAGTAGGATTTTATCTTGTGTATGTTTTGTACCTAAACTTCTTATCACTACTTTATACTTTACTTCTGTTTTTGTTTTTTAACGTAACAATCCACTGCACTGAAAATGGAGAAGCTCTCTCAATGTACATTTTGTATGATGACAATAAAGGGCATTTCAATTTAATGCTTCCTGACAGAATTGTTTTATCCTCACAGCAAAGGAAAATTGTGCCAAATGCAGCAAATCTGAAGCTTTAACTCAGCCAAACTCACCTTGTTAAGTGTTTATAAGTCATTTCTCCATCTATTTTAAGGGAGCACTTGGGCATTTAAACGTGGTCCTTATCTCCCCAGTGTGACAACAAACCAGTTAGCATGTAGTAGCAAACATTTACTAACAGATGTTTTCAGGAGCCTTTGCCTCTAAGAGCAGATATCGTCTTATTAGTTACTTTGGCAGCTCACTCCTGCCTTCTGAACCCTGGCACATATGCTAGAAAAACGGCAGAGTTTGGGGAAGCTAATTAGCTGACACGGGCTAACCATGTCCCCAGCTGACTAGCCTGGTTAGCGACGCCAGACCTGCAGCAGGCGGAGATTAGCTAGCTTAACGCTAGTTAGCTTAGGTTAGCTGCCAACACCTCCGCCAGCCTCCGCGGACCTCCAGCTGACGCACGTACCTTGTCCATCAGCTTCCAGCATTTCTCCACGGTCTTTTTGTCCACGGCCCCGGGCTGGTGATGGGAGTGGAGGTGGTGATGGTGGGGCTGGAAGGCATCCTTCATCATACCGATGAGTCCTCCACCTTTCTTGAGGTTCCCTGCCATGTTGGATCTCGGCTAAGGTCGGCCAGAGCGGCAGACAGGCGAGGCAGGGCAGGGGTCAGGGGGACCGAACCGCCGCCTGGCGATCGCTGGACCCGGGCGGTGGTGATCCGGGACCCCCTGGCGTGGACGGCGCCCGAGTGGCGAATCCGAGCCAGGGTCCGACAGGGGTTAAAGGATGTGAGGGGTGGCTATCGGATCGAGGCTCCCATCAGTTCACCAGACATCAGCTTTGGTTAAAAAAAAAAAAAAAGCGGCTGTGGCTAAAGCGAGTCCCTCACACCCTTCAGCCGAGCGCTGCAGCTAGCTGCGCCTCTGCGGGGACCCACGCAGGCTAATTAGCCGAGCACAGACCGACTGTGGCCGCCCTCAGCTGGAGGACAACAGCTCCGGGTGTCTGCCCACGAACCCCGCGGACTGAAGCGTGTCCCGTCCTCCTCACATACCCCGACGTCGTTCCCCTTTTTGTCCGCAGCAGCAGCGGCAGCAGCTCGTCTCCTCTGCTCTGGGTCTTGACGGGAAGTTGAGTGTGACAGTGTCAGCCTGTCTGCGGGCTCACCGAGCGCCGAGCCGAGGGAGTCCCACCGAACACCGGGAACAGCTCACAAACACGGCAGACACACGGGGACATAAATAAACGCCAGAATTACACATTGCCCACTGTTCCTTTTTGTTTCCCCCTGTGACGTGTGTGTGCGGCCCTTTCCTTTCCTGTACGGCCCCTTCCGTTTGCCCCCCACCCCCTTCACTACCCAAACTCCACGCCTTCTCCATGCGCGCTCCCGAGCGCCATGAATGTAGACGGGGGCGCGCCTCAGCCTGTGCAGCATTCATAAAACGCTGAGGCAGAGCGGAGCAGGGGCGCTGCCAGGAATGCAGGGCCCCATGAACAGATGCCAGGCTGGGCCCCATCCCAAAACATCTCAGCGCAGTTTCTCAAAGTAAGCATCTACAAATCTAATCAATAAATATATAAAACAACGTTTATTTTTGATGGACCACTTAAAATTGTTACAGACAAAAAATTCTCAAATAAGCTTCAAACAGAAGGCAAAACACTATTCAGCCTAGATTATAGACTACATTATGACTTAAACTGTACACAACACAGAACTATATTGTCATTTGTTGTTAAATCAGTCCTCACAAAGCTCTGGTCTTTTAACTTTGAAACAGGTTTATTGTATCTTATTTTTTATCAACATATTCATTTGTCAGATTTTAAATAAATGCTCAACTGGCATTAATAAACTTACATTGAATGTTACTTCATATACAAAGACACAACAGTAATTTAACAGTTGTTGACATGACCTAAAAGAGGCACATTTTCCTAAGCCCTTGTAAATAAGACTGACTGAATTAAAGCACTTGAAAAACACAATTAAATGCCTTTTTTACAGTAAATTTTAAGAAGTTTATATCTGTGTGTGTTTTTTTAATTATTTGTGTTTTAAGGCGGTAGCAGACTTAGATGTCAAATATGTATCACTAGCTCATTGAAAAATGAGCTATCCTACAGATTCAGTTCCAAGACAAGACTGAAACATTTCATGGAAAATGAAGGGGGTGGGTAAAAAATATATATATAGATATAGATATAGATATATATGTATAGATAGATAGATAGATAGATAGACACACACACACACACACACACACACATATATATACATATATATATAAATAGATATAGATATACATACATATGTATGTATGTGTGTGTGTGTATAACATTTTCTTTTTTTAATTGCAAAGAAGTAATATTCAGACAACTTTTGCATAGATACACTCTCACAAAATCAAATTCATGAAAAAGAGTTCTCCACCCTTTCTTCTTCAGAGCCCCTCTAGTTTTATTAAATGAGAGTCACGCCCCCCTGGGACTTGTATAAAAAATATTGATGTACTGCTGTGCAAAATAAACACCAGTTTTAATTGTTTCATGATCAAAATCAATGTAAATGGTATTAAACACACATTTATGCACAAATACCTTTAAAGAAAGCATGCCCATTCTTCATTATCATTGTTTTAGCCAAAATATGTTAACCAGATTTTGATTAGGCTACCTCAAAGCTGACAGTGCCTCCCATCCCCTCTGAGACTCTTTGGCTTCCTTTAATTACTTTCCAAGGTATTTTTTTTAAGTCCAGTGACAGTTTATGGGGTGATAGTTACTGAATATATGTCAAATTGATTGATATGTAAAAATAAATAAATCTAGTGTTTCAGATTATTGTATTGCACCCAAAGGGAAAATACAGTAAGAGTGAAAACATGACTTTAGCTGTTTATCAGCTAATTTAGGAAACATGATCATGGCTATCATCCATTAAGTGTTTTAGTGACATTACTAAATAATAGCATTATAACAATGAACAATTTACATAATTATCTTCAGCTTTTCTTCTTCACTAATTTGGACTCCCAGAGGTTTTTCCCCTCTGGGTGGCTTGCAGCCCTAGCATGCCTGCACGGCCAGAGCACTAAAGAGATGCTGAATGCAGCCCTGGATTCCCTCTGCGCTGGGTTTGGTCACCTCTGGCAACAAAGGACGCTTCAACATGTTTCACTGATAGTAAAGATCCCATTACATGGCAAAGTGTGCAGCAGCTAAAGGGCAGGGGTAACCCAGTCAGGCTGTGATTGGCTGTTAATGAAGTCAATCAAACTTGACAACTGGGTGCCATGGCGACCTGCTCAGCAAACACAGCCCAGTGAGCAACAAATACTCATCTCTGTTCACACTGTGATCCTATGCAGTTAGTGAAGGAGGTTTCAAGGTCTGAACAGGCATCCTGACGGCAAAATCATGGCTCCAAAGAAAAAAACAAAAAAGGCCACAAAGAAGATTCCAGAAAAATGTATTTCACCTCCGATATTACAGTATGTTCGGTGCAATACCATGTATCTTTTTTGCTGACTAATGTTTGTAATTTGTTACAGGTGAAAATGACTTGGAGGCAAAGTATAGGCGCAGTATTCTGGATATAGCCGTCCTGCAGGATCGCATTGGTGAGCATGTATCTTAATCTTTTTAGGAAGTGTAACACTGGCCTTTATCAGGCTAAAATTTTACATTTAAACTATATTTTTTTGATTGATTCTATTTTATGCAAGGTATGGCTATTGAATAATGAGACTGTGCTGTGGATAAAACCACGTTGGTCACATTCACACTGAGTGTTATACACTGCCTGGCCAAAAAAAAACGTCACCACTAAAAAAAAGGTCACACACATTTTGTTGAACCACCTTTAGCTTTGATTGCAGCATGCATTCGCTGTGGCATTGTTTCGATAAGCTTCTGCAATGTCACAAGATTTGTCACAGATCATAGCACTGCCCCCACAGGCTTGTACAGTAGGCACTAGGCATGATGGGTGCATCACTCCACCTGCCTCTCTTCTTACCCTGATGCGCCCATCACTCTGGAACAGGGTAAATCTGGATTCATTAGACCATGTGGCCTTCTTCCAGTCCTCCAGAGTCCAATCTTTATGCTCCCTAGCAAACTGAAGCCTTTTTCCCAGTTAGCCTTACTGATTAGTGGTTTTCTTGAGGCTACACAGCTGTTCAGTCCCAATCCCTTGAGTTCCCTTCGCATTGTGCCTTTGGAAATGCTCTCACTCTCACTATTAAATACCCCTGAGTTCTGCTGTTGTTTTTCTTTGATTTGGTTTGGCCAAATGTTTAAGTGGTTGCCAGTCACAATCATTTAGGATTTTTTTATGACCACATTTCTTCCTCGAAGACGATGGTTCCCCACTATCCTTCCAGTTTTTAATAATGCTTTGGATAGTTCTTGACCCAATTTTAGTAATTTCTGCAATTTCCTTCGATGTTTTCTCTTCTTGATGCATGCCAATGATTTTACCCTTCTTAAACAGACTAACATCTTTTCCACAACCACAGCATATGTCTTTCGACATGGTTGTTTCAGAATTGAGAAGCTACTCATTGCACCAGTTGGGGTTAAATAACTAAAAATAATTGCCCATGCAGCAATTACCCAATTGGAGGCTTGTACCTATTTGCTTGGTCAAATCCAGGTGGGGACTTTTTTTTTGGCCAGGCAGTGTATATTAAAGGTGGTGTATTCACACACCATCGCTGTTAATTTCCAGTAAGTGACTTCTATGGTTCACTGCTAACTATTGACTGAAGTGCATGTGTTTTTGCCAAGGAGTTGGAGAAATGCATCCACTTGAATTTGTTGGTGAAATCGAACAAAACAGCAGCCAAATCTTTTCTTACACTGGGGAACATCACATGTCATGTGTGTTTAAATGGCACGAAAAATTTGGTGAAGTATGAGAAAGTTGTCTAAGATGATGAACATCCTGGGAGCACATGCACAATCAAAGACTCCTAAAAACATTCAACACATTGAACACATTGTTGTGTGCCAAAGTTGTCCCTAAAACTTCTGACTCCTGATCAAAAGGAAAAGCACAAGTACCTTTGTGGAGACATTTTGAAACAAACAGAAAGAAACCCAAGTTTTGGGAGGAGTGATTACATGTGATAAAACTTGAATCTTCCAATAAAATCCTGAGATAAACTGCAGTTAGTGCATTGAAAAAAAACACCATCGTCACCAAGGGTGAAGAAAGCTTGACAAAGCAAGTCCAAACTCAAGGTAATGCTCGTGTTTTCTTTGACATTAAAGGGATCATTTTTGAGGAGTGGGTTCCAGAAGAATTAACGGTGAATCAACACTAAACAGATTCTAGAAAAACTGAGAGAAGACATCTGAAGAAAGAGACCACAGCTGTGCAGAAATGGTTTCATTCTTCATCAAGACAACGCTCCAGCTCACACTGTGCTCTTGGTAAAGCAGTTTCTTTCCCAAAAACAAATCGCAGAGCCTGATCTCCCTCCTGTTTGCCTGATCCAGCACCATGTGACTTTTTCTTTTTTCCTAAGATCAAATCTGTGCTTGGAGAAACACGAACTGTCTGAAGAAGTCCTGCTGCACTACTTTGAACAGTAAAGACCTGAATGCAGACGGAGGAGACTGAAGGAGAAAGACACTGAAAAATGCTCACGTTCTGTAAAATTGTATCACAGCATTAGCCTTGTTTATTAATAGCCATATCTTGTATAATGGAGTCTTCCTGCACTGTTGTGATCTGACTCTTATTGAATCAAAGGATCCACCCACCAGGGGAAGCTATAGTTGCACCATCTGTACCACCTTTAATAGATGGCAGTTTATGTGTGAAAATATGATTAAATTCAGGATTAAAGGCATTACAACACAGTTTCTGCACATAAAGAAGATGCAAACACAATGCATTAATATGTTTATGTAAATACCATCAGCTTTACAGTGTGAGTCCATAATAGAAGTCCAGTCTGATAGAGTGGACCTGAGGAAACGAATGAGAGACATGGAGCAGAAGCTGCAGCACGAGAGACAAGACCACAGGGACGTCAACTCTGGTACGCTACAGACGATGCATGAAACAGCAATTAGTCTTCCTTTTAATAACCTGAGATAAGGTATGGGTCCCTCTGGGATTTGAGGACAAGAGGTGTGTTTGCCAAGGTTAGGGTAATTTTTGAGGAACAAAAAGCCTAATTAGCCGGGTGTCTAAGCTGTTTGCTGCATTACCTGTGCAAAGAGGATCAGCAAAGAAGGCCAAGGCTGACATTGTTCATACAAATGTCTTTTTTAGACCTCCGACGGCAGTACAAAACCATGCAGGCAGAGCTGAGCAGCAAGGTGAAGAGGCTGGAGAAGGAGGTCGGCCAGCTGAAGGAGGAACTCGGTATGAAGACATGAAAGTTTATTTAATAAGTAAAGATATGAAGAGAAAAGATAAATCTAACTACATGCCAGGTTGTTTGTGTGTAAAGTCTTGTGTCAGGGTGAACTGAGGAGAGAGAAGAGAGAGCGTGTGCAGGTTGAACAGGAAAAGGATGCCATCATATCAGACCTCCATCATAAGCTGAACAACATGGAAACGGATTATGAGAAGATCCTGCATGTGAGTTTCAACCAAAGGTGTAAATAAATATCCAATATACACTCGCATGATGATGAAAATTTACGTAAGTACAACTGAACATAGTACTTCATAAATCTACCCAAGTAAAGGTTAAAGGTACATTCAAAATCCAAGCTCTAAATATTTTAGTTCACTCTTTTGTGTAAGAAGGAAAAAAGCTGGAGTGTGATGAGTCAACCATGTAATTGTTTCAGTCCATAATATGGTTTACGATTACATTTTACACACATAATATAACCACAGAGTTATTATTTGCTTTTATATGTTTGAAAATAAAAATCCTAATTCCAATGAAGTTGGGGCATTGTGCACATAAATAAAAACAGAATACACTGATTTGCAAATCCTTTTCAACCTATATTCAACTGAATACACAAAAAAGACAAGATATTTAATGCTCAAACTGATAAACAATTTTTTGCAAATATTCACTCATTCTAAATCTAATGTCTCCAAGATGGTCTAAAAAGCTGGGACAGGGGCAGCAATCACTGGGAAGGTTTAGGAACGCTATAAAAAACACACCTGTTGGGAACATTACACAGGTGAACATGTAAATTGGAACCAGGTGAATGTCATGGCTACTTAGGAAGGAGAATCCCTGAAAGGCTCAGTCATTCACAAACAAGGATAGGGTGAGGTTCATAACTTTGTGAAAAACTGAGTGAGCAAATAGTCCAATAGTTTAAGAACAATGTTTGTTAATGTGCAATCCTAAGGAATTGATGGATTTCATCATCCACAGTTCATAATATCATTTAAAGATTCATGGAATCTCTGCACCTAAGTAATAAGGCTGAAAACCAACACTGAATGCCCATGACTTTTGATCCCTTAGGTGGCACTGCATTAAAACCAACATCATTCTGTAAAGGATATCACCATGTGGGCTCAGGAACAGTTCAGAAAACCATTGTCAGTGAACACAGCTCATCTCTACATCTACAAGTGCAAGATAAAACTCCATAATGCAAAGACAAAGCCATAAAATGACAACATCCAGAAACACCACAGGCTTCTCTGGCCCAAACTCATCTGAGACACAAAATAGAAAACTGTGCTGTGGTCTGATGAGTCCGCATTTCACATTGTTTTTGAAAATCATGGATGTGATGTCCTCCAGGCTAAAGAGGAAAAGGACCATCCAGACTGTTATCAGAGCAAAGTTCAAAAGACACCATCTGTGATGATTTGGGGGTGTGTAGTGCCCATGGTATGGGTAACTTGCTGCTATCCAAATTATATTTTTTTCAGGGACGTTTCTGTTACAAAGCGTGAATTCATAGTTGAAGAGTACTAGACTGGCATGCCTGCAGTCCAGACCTGTCTAGCTACAAAGCTTCAACAATTAATGTTCTTAAAAGGAAAGGTGATGTAACACAGGGGTAAACATGCCCTTGTCCCAGCTCTTTTAAAATGTGTTGCATTTATTAAAATTGAAATGGGAAAATATTTGAAAAAATAATGAAGTTTATCAGTTTGAACATTAAATATCTTGTCTTTGTAGTATATTCAACTGAACGTAGGTCAAAATGATTTGCAAGATATTCTGTATTTATTTATGCTTTACACGATGTCCAACTTCACTGGAATTGAGGTTTGTATATGCAAATCCAATCATAATGAATAATAATAGTCTTATCTCTGCCAAGGGGCAATTTTGTCTCCATTACTCTTCACTTTTCCATAATGAATGTAGCAGTGACTTAATGTAGATTGACATTTCCTCTTACCTCTGCAGTGAGATCAGGCTTTTATGTGTTTTTAGCCGAGCAGAAACTGATACGCAGGGAGAGACACTTCTCTGTAATAACTGAGTCTGTGCTTTGGTTTGTGGCGCTTTGCCAGCAATATAGTGTGAAAGTTAACAAGTTAATGACACTGCAGGGAAGCCATTAATATTAATGCTCAAAAATTAAATTGGCTGCCGCACTGCTCACATAAAAGAGTCATATTTTTTACAGCCTTAGTCTTAAGTGTCAGTTTTGTCTAATAGTTTAATACAGCATTTTATTCACTACCATCAATTAAAGTCCATGTGAAGAAGGGGAGTCCAACCTGTGGCCAAAGGTCCATTTTAATTGATCCACAACAAATGAAAAGATAAGGGAAACATGGCCCATGTTTGAATGTACTGTAAAGCTTGTGCATGATTGTACTGCACTTCTTAGTTTCACCACTAGGCCAAAACTGAGAGAGAGAATAAACACACAAATCCTGATTAATAACGGCCTGAGCAATGTAAACATGGCACCATATCAGCATGAGTTGTACTCATCCCCTCTGCCTTAAGGTGACAATTAACAAGTTTACAGATTATCTTAAAGCACCAACAAAGTTTGGCATTCTTGTGCTCTTTGCTCTTGTTTTGTGTCTGAATGTGGAAATGAGCCTTCAGCGTCCCCCCTCTCTGCTGTATGGAGCATTATTCTCACCCTGATCAGAGGTGGATCTAGGGGCACCAGGAATACCAGGATCTTCTGAGGGCCACATTGATGGAAATTTGGGAACTAGGCTGTTTTTTCTTATAGCATATTTAATTAGTTAGCATATCCCAACCCTACGTTAGATTGGTTTTACTAGCATGAACACACTAAATTTGAGGTGCATCAAGGTGTTCCAGCCTTCCAATTTTTTCTGCATGTGGGCCTTAGTAAAAAAAGGAGGTTTGGACACACATATAAGGTCAATGAGGCTTTTTTTTTAATCAAATATTAAGGAGTGATAAAATAATTTGTAAATTCCGGGCAGCCCAGGGAAGACGTGTGGCCCTCCTCCTCTCTTAATGTGGCGCACCACTCAATTTAAAATATATAAAAAATATGTTAATGAAGAAAACCGATCAATATCTGCCATGACAGTATTAAAAACTGCAGTACTTACAAAGCTATACAAGGCTATAGTCCTCCCATTACACTCCTTTTTATGCATTTGTGAAAACAGAAATAAAAATCTAAACAAAATGTGCTTTGAAAACCAGTACATGCCTACTTACTTGCACCAAATAAGTAACCAAAACTGGCTTAAATCGCATGCTTAACTAATTGGATTGATTATTGCTGGTTGCATTTGAGTTAGAGATACATATAAATGTTGATTAAGTATTTTTATGATGGCATATATACTTATTTGAAAAAGTTTGGAAATGTTACTTTGGTCAATTATTTCTCCCCTTTAATAATAACTATTTTTTTTTATATATCCTTGAAAGCACCCCAATAAGACCAGTTCCTCACCCTTGCTTCACTGAAGAGCCGTTTGTTTCCTCCAGTGGAAGAGAGATGATTTTGGCATAATTTTTGGGAGCATTTCCCACATGTTTGAATGTGTTGTTCATTCCACAAGTGCACAATCCTTACAAGTTTTACCTCACTATAAAGGTGACAAATCAGGCTTCCAACGATTTAAAAGACAATTACAACTCTCTTATTAAAGGAAAAGAGTAATCACCTGAAATTACCTTTCCAAACTCCAAGGAGTATATATTCTTTTCTTTATGTACCCTTCAACTAGCAAAAACATTTGTCCCTCTGACAATCTGGATAACGTGAATGTGGCCCTCTTGGTGACCAAACTTGCCCACCCTTTAATTTAACGAGATAACACATCTATGTGAAACAACTTTAAATGCCTCACATGACAGCCCAAACCTTTTCTCAAATGTCAAAAGCAGCCATTCGGGTGCATGATCAAAAGTGGACTTTAAATGTACGTGCTTCGACTGAACAAAGCAACACAACATCTATCTACATGTTGGCCTGGATGAATTTGAATGTCAATGAACAGAAGGATGTAAAAGCCATAATGAAGATCAAACTAAAGCTGGTCTCCTTTGTCCATTTTGACTCTGTTGTGGATCTATTTTAAAGCATTGTGCACAAGACTTAAAGCGTACAACGCCCACAACACTGATGTGAATGTTATGCTAACCTATAGGTGCTTTATATTACCTCAAATCAGGACAATAAGAGTCGAAATAGAACGGGGTCAGCGTGGACCTCAACAGGTTCAGCCCAGTTTCCTCTGTATAGACAGTAGATGTAAATTTTCTGAGAGCGGATCTTCAAAGACAAGTGGTCAGGCCTGAACCCCTTTATTACAGACTCACCCTGTGATTATGCAGCCAGGACTTTAAATAAGTAATTATCATTATTTCTGTCTCCCCTTGTGTGACAGAGGATCTAATTATGCCCCTCCTCCATCAGCACAGTCCTGCAACTTATCAGTGTTTAAAGTGGTTAAAGGGGAGGGAGGAGATCAGGTTAGACAACCAAAGAGATTGAAAAGGAAAAATTTCATTCATGTCTCATTTTCACTGATTGAGTTTCTTTCCACAGGAGACTCTGGACAGTCTGACTTCTCAGCTGTCTGTGGCTGGAGAGGGATGGAGGACAAAGGATACAGAGCTTCATCAAAAGCATAAGGAGCTGCTCTCTGAATTTGGCCTGAATGCTCTGAACATCTAAGCGACAGAAGTGACACAGCTCACCGCCAGACTGTTAGATTTTTGGTTAAATCAGGGGTGTCCAGACTTTTGGAAATGAGGGCCACACACAGAACTAGAAGTGCTTTGAAAGCACAAACCTCCGCCAAGGCACTTCTAACACTGTTGAGTGAGTTATTGTCAAAAATATGGAAAACTGCCTTATCCAGAATTGTTAACACATTTTTGAAAAAAATCCTGAATGGACATCTGCATCAAAAAATCACATCAGTTGTTCCTTGTGCCATTATCAACGTTCCCTGAAAATGTCATCCAAATCCATTGCAAAGTTATTGAGTTATTACTGAAAATGTGGAAGCTGCCTGATCTTGCACTGTCCAAATCTGTTTATTAGTGTCAGAGTTATCCTCTTAACAAAGAGACAAAAAACTAACTACAAGTGCATCAAGAGCACAAATCTCTACCAAGGCATTTCCAACATTGTAGAGCAAGTTATTGTAAATAATGTGGAAAGCTGCCCTATCTTGCACTGCTAACAAATCTGACTTAAAAATTCCTGGATCCACATCTAGATTCGGATCACCACCAAAACCATTTCACTTGCTTCTTGTGTCATGACCAAAATTCCCTGAAATTTTCACCCACATTTATTCATCAGTTTTTGAGTTATCTCATTTAAATACAATTTTGAATTAATTTACTAACTAAAAGTGCTCCAAGAGCACAAACATCCACAAGGCATTCCCAACAATGTAAGGCAAGTTAGTGTCAAAAGGGCAGAAAATACCCTGTCTCACACTGTTAAAGATAATATCACCAAAATCTTGTCTCTTCGAATGTACTGTGACCAACATTCCTCAAAAATGTCTTGAAAATACTTTAAGAACCTTTTAAATTATTAGCAAAAATGTGTAAAACTGCCCTAAATAATCCTTTAAAAAAATTCCTGGATCTGCATCTGTGTTCGGATCACCACCATAAACAAATAACTTCTTTCTTTTGTGCCATGGCCAACACTGCTTTAAAATTTCATCCACATTTGTCCTTCAGTTTTGGAGTTATCCTGTACACAATCAAACAAACAGAGGTTATTGTCAAAATTTGAAAAACTGCCCAATCTTGCACTGTTAACAATGTTTTTTAAAGTCCTGGATCCATATCTGGGATCAGATCATCACCAAAATCATTTCATTTCTTTCTTTTCTTTTTCTACTCAATCAATCAATATCCTTTATTTAACCAGGTAAAATAAAACTCATTGAGATTTAAAACCTCTTTTTCAAGAGTGACCTGGCCAAGACAGAAGCACAAAACAGAAAATAAAACAGATTACTATTCCTTTTTTCATGACAATCAGTCCCTGAAAATGTCATCGAAATCTGTTGACAACTTTTTTGAGTTATTAGCAAACATGTGTTAAACTGGCCTATCTCACTAAAAATATGATATACTTCAAAAGATTCCTTGATCCCAATCCAGAGTTGGATCACCACCAAAATTTAGTCACTTTTTTCTTGTACCATGACCAGCATGCCCTGAAAATTCCATGAAAATTCCTTCAGAACTTATTGAGTTAATAGTAAAAATGTCCAAAACTGCTGTATCTCCCAACGTTAACAAGTCCTTTAAAAAAATCCCTTGATCTGCATCTGAGTTTGGATCACCATCAAATTCTGGTCACTTCTTCCTTGTGCCATGAACAACATTCCCTGAGAATTTCATTAAAATCCTTTAAATATTTGTTTCCTGTTCCCAAACAAAGAATGAACAAAAGCAAAATCTCCTTGGTGGAAGTAAAAGTACAGAGATTCTTGGGCCACCATATATCTTTAACTTTATTTTACTTGAGTTTAGGACTTCAGAGAGGCCACTAAGAGTTCACGAGGCCCTGGTTAGCCTTTGCAATCACCATACTGGCTTCTGGAGAGGATAAGAAAGATGCTCCGTGCAACAGAGGGGAGACCCTTACAGCTCATTTTTACTCTAAATTAGGCTTGTTGGGACTTTAAATGATTAAAGATGATCATGTATAATCCCAGATAAGAAGGAGATGGTGGAGAAGATGTCTGTGTGATAATGAAAATTAGCTGCCATAATCCATTCATCTTTATTTATCAGTCAAGCAAAAGCTTAATATCATCATGTGGGCCATATTTAATTGTGATAATTTGTTGTGGGCCAATTAAAAGTGTCCCACAGGCTGCAGTTGGCCCCTGGGCTATAATAGTTTGGACACCCTTGGTTTAAATAAGAGGTCATCAACGTTCAGCTCATTACTAAGGATGCTGTTGTCACCACATTTCATTATCAGAGCACAAAATAGGCCAACCTTTTGTTTCTGTGCATGCAAACATTGATAGTCCACGAAACATTGTGTGTGTAATGTTGTGTTGTGTCCACTAGGTGTAGCAAATGACTGTTTATGTTCTCAGAGAGGTGGAGTAGCACATCTTAAATACCTGAAGCTCTACATGATCACCTATGTGCTGCTTTGCTTTGGAGAGAATAAACAGAAATTTCTTTGAATAATAAAAATATACAGGGAACACACCAACATGAAATTGAAGGGAATGTGCTTAACAAAACAGAACAGGCTCTACTTTAGATAGCTGTGTTAGATATGGGGGTAGTGAGGATTTTCACAGGGTAGGTTTTCAGTGGACCAGGTGAAAAATAATGCACTGACAAGTTAGGGCCTGTACTCCATGATGTTTTCATACCACCTAATTATTACATCCGGTGTGGATAAAAGTTCTCTTTCCCAGCAGGAACACCATAAACTGATTTCTCTTCCTCGGCTGTCATTTGGCTTTCACGGCCCTCTGCAGGGATCTTTTTAGTTTTTCCTGGTGAGGTAATGAATGGTTTACTCTGGGATTAAGATAATTCTGTGCTCTGATGACCCATTAACACCAGAGCTCAGGAGGCCTTAATGTGAAATCCAATATTTTCTCCTCAAACCAGCAGAGCCTCTGCTCTCAGAGGGTAAAGATTTTTTTCCAGGGGTTTAATTAGGTTACCTGAAATACTCTCAGGGTTCAAAATGATAAAAGCTTAATGTTTTACAACTGAGCACAGATAAGCTCTGTGTAATGAGTAATATTTCTCCTATGAAAAAGCTCGTGTAAATACTCGCATGTGGGAGGAAGCGTGAGGGAGAAACTTTTATAGAGATACAAAGGTGGAGAGTAAAATCTTAACTGAAAGTGAAAATCCAACATTTAAAATCTATTTAAAGCTTCTGGTTGTAGTTTTAAGTTGATTGCATGTTAAAGGACTGTGTGAAATAATTATAGGCTATTAAAAGCTTGTAATAATGAGCAGAAGAATTTTTTGAAATTGATTGATTACTTCTAGATTGTTATTTTAATGCAATAATTAATCCTAAACGGAAGGATTATTGAGATGTCACAGAAAAAGCTGTTTTTTGTCTTCCCCCACAACAAAAATTACTGATGAGTGAAACAATTTCCTCCTAGGAAGGATTTTATTTATGCACAATGGGCTTATAGGGCAACATAAGAAGGGATAAAAGTGACCTGGAGGATGCTAAAATAGACACAAACCCTGTAGATCAGACATAGGCATCTATGATTAACAAGAGGGCCACATGAAACCTTTCCTCACTGCCTGAGGGCCATTTTGACACAAACTGACAGACACTCAATGGAAATAATAACTAGAAAGCACTCAGAGAGCGCAAACCTGCGCCAAGGTAGCTCACATATTGCTGTTACATTGATAAGCAATAGTTCCATGATAAAGTTACCATCATAATATGATTCCTTGACCCTGAAAATCCGCACCTAGCACTCAGAATCATGTTGATATCATAATTAGTTAGACAGTAATTAAGGAAAATGATCTTTCGCTAATGACAGTTATCTGGATCACCACCAAAACCTAATCATTTATGAGTTGGGCCATTACCAACATCTCCTGAAAATTTCAGCAAAATCTGTCCAGTAATTCTTGCGTAATCTTGCTAACAAACAAACAAACAGGCCGGCAAAAAAACAACCTCCTAGGCTAAGGTAATGATGGTTAAAAAGCAAGTAAATACAACCTTGCATGGACATAAGTGACATGTTCATTCATATGTTTGAGCTCTAATGCAAATAACATTGCATAGTTTAGGTCAACAAAGAAGTGTTGCCAGTTAAAGCTTCCTTTTATACAGTAAAACAAAGGGTGTTAACCAGTTTTTGGTGTACAAAAACTTAACTATTTTCCATTCTTCAACTGTAGTTACAAATTGTAATTAATTTTAAAATAGTCTGATAACTCACAAAGTTCTAGAGGACATTTACACTACATTAAGTTAACTTTTTAACTGCAAACAAAATACAAAAAACAGTAATCAAAGGCTATATAAATCATATCATAACTTGTGCATCGGATTGTATGGTATCACAGGATGTCAAAACTCACTCAAATACTAGTGCTTGTCCATTTTTCCTGCTTCTATCATCATCTTCAAGGACAAAATGTTCACCTGCTGCCTAATATATCCCACCCACTAACAGGTGCCATGATGAAGATAATCAGCACTATTCTCTTCACCTCTCAGTGCTCATGGTGTTATGTCTGATTGGTGTATATTCAGATTTAACAGGCTCTTGTATCAGAACAACTCTCCCAAATGAACTAGATGTGAAATCGACCTAAAATGTGTCCAAAAATGAAAATGTTTGAAGAGCACTAAGTCCCCCTCTGATTTTTTGAGTGGTTAGGTGAGAATTCACATTAGAATAACAAGGGATATGGCATGACTTTTGAGCACAAAAGGTGAGAGTATATAATCCTGTTTTTGGTTTAAAATCAATATCTTTTTCACAAGTAAACCTTTTTGCACATCCAGCTGGCAGGTCTTTTGTCCATGCTGTGTATGATTAATGGACTTATTCTAATTATAACTCTGCTAATGTTTGTCTGCCGTCACCGATGCATTTTCTGGAAGATAAATGATGCGGTGTAATAAAGTGGAGCCATTATGGAGGGTGACTGATTAGCACTTCCTCTTTGGAGCTTCCACTCAAGGTTAACACAAAACTTTTAATGCCACTTTCAGAGCCCTTCTTGAATTCTTATCACTGCTTTACCTTTGAAGAAACTGAAAGAACTCGGCGCTTTGTTGGGCTGTCGTTTCCTGTTGATCGATTTCCACAATAAAAGCTGTCTGTTTTCATTTTTCTGATGAATACCTGGGAACCTGCCTTGGCTGCTGTGCTTCCTCTGGAACTCCACTTGGCTGTCTGCTCAGCTTTTTGGTAATCATGCAAGCAAAGGCCCTCCAGCTGATGAATCCAGATGCCCACAGTGATTTCCCATGGAGGCAGGAATTAGACCGAGCCTGTACAAAAACAGCAACAAAATGCACAAACACACACTCTCTCCTGCACAGAAACACAAAATTAGGTAATCGATGCTTCCCCATCTGTGGGTCCATCGATCAAGGTGAGAATGAATAGTGAGGGAACAAAACACAAAGTAAATGAAGCTCCATTTTATTTCTCTGAAAGACAAACAATGCCAAGATGTTTTGGTCAATAAGTTCAACAACAACCGTCAACAACAAAGAGCCGGCTAACCGACGGCGCTTCACCTTGGAGAGAATTCCTCCACTCTGAATACCTTTTCTCTGAGTGCACCCAAACATCAACAATGACAACAACAAGCCTTTTTGCAATTAACTGCAAGCAAATCAATGGGAGAGCTCTCACTTAAGAATGTGTTCCTGTTTCACTGTGAATTAGACTGACTCCATACTCTCTCTGCTTTTTCCCTCCACCGGTGTCCTCAGATCCATTGCTCATTAGCGGCTGTGATGGGGCGGATGCACACATGCATGCTGCTAACCTTGAGATAGCTGCTGTCAAAGCCAGAGCATGACAAAGGGATGCAATCTCAGCATGAATCTGGGCTGAATAGATTTCAAATTATTGTCAGAAAACAATATAGTCATACTGAATGCATGTCTATAGATAGATGAAAACAAAAGGCAGGTAAACATTTCAGACATCAGGGTTTGGCAGAACTCATGCGGCTCAAACATCAGATTACAAACATACTAAAGGATGAGTGAATGAAAAGTCACTCTTAAAATGTTCGTATGTAAAATGATCTGCTGTGCTATTTTTTTAAAAAATACTTATGATATGTCCAGAAACAAAGACTGTTAGAGCCACTTCCTATGAAGCTCAACTTTGAAATGCATTCTAAACACATTAAAAGCATGTTTTTAAGTATTAAAATGTGCTTCATAATCAGAGTTTTAATCACTTGTGTATTTTTAATGCTTTGTAATAGTAATCATAAGTTATTATAATGCTTTTGTATATAATGAATTATAAAAGTAAGCTTTATTGTATGGCCTTGACAAACAATCATCTGTGAATTTGCTCAACTCCAAGTTCTTTATCCTGCATCAACCACCAACATAAATAATATAATTTAACATAAATTCATATTTTTAGACCAGTTAAACATATTTTAAAGGCAGTTCAACTAGACGCTGCTATATTAATCAACATCAGTCCTCTCTAGTTAATAATCATTATAGATGTTAAAGTGAATATAAGACCTCTCTATTCATGGTTGTTATTGATTAAACCTCCATAATAAATACCTTTAAACCATATAGACATGTGGACCTCTTGAAAACAAGATGCCACATCTCAAGGGCTAACCTCGAATAAATCTATATTCAGCAGAGACAAATATGATGAGGACAGATTTATGGTCTGGGCGTCCGTGGGTTTGTTGCAATAATAAATTCTTATTTTTAGTCCCGCTGTCTCTGCCCTGATGGATACATCTCTGGATGTATGTATATGTAAATATGTGTATGTGTGTATTTCATATATGAATATATGCAGATATGTATATCTTTTAAATGAAGAGTGTGGCTTCAGCCTGCTTCATTACTAGATTTTTAAAAGCATAACTCAAAAAGTTATAAACTGAATTTTATGAGTTTTCAGGAAATACCAGCACAAGGGAGTAGTGATTTGATTTTGGTGGTGATCTGAATCTGGATGCAGATCTAGGACTTGTTTTGAAGGATTTGTTAACATTGTGGGGAAGGTTAATTTTCCACGTTTTTGATAATAACTCAATAAGGATTTGCTTTCTATGGGAGATAGGCCAGTTTTCCACATTTTTGACAGGAACCAGGCTGGCAATGTTAATGTCTTGCAGAGGTTTTTTTTTTTCTCTCAGAGCACCTTTAATTATCTCTTTGAACAGAGTCAGTTTTATGATTTAATTTTAATGGATTAAAGTCTTGAATTTGAGCCACTAAAGGTTTGAAATGTTGATCATGAAATTTTAATTAAAAAGTTTACTTTTGCTTTTTTGCATCTAGTGAATCTAACTTATACATTTATTTTTCAATTTACTCAGACCATCTATTTACCACTTATAGACACTTAAAATCAAATTATAATAGTGTCTGTAATCTGTTACAAATTGTATCACAAGAATGAAAATCTCTATCAACTCTTTTATGATACAGAATGTGACCTGCATATATGATGAATTAACCCACAACTTCATCAAACTTTATAGAATAATTGACAGGGTCTCAGATGCATTATAATGAAGCATTACGAATATTTATAATTTCTTGTAGCTAAAAGCAAAATTTTATACACCAGCAGTCCCAGGTGCAACAAACAGATGCCGTTACCACAAAATGAAACTGCGAGACAGAGGGGAAGTTTGTGAAGCTCTGAAAACAACATCTCTGCCTTTAAGATGTGTCACAGGGGGAAAAGCAGCACAGACTGAAGAATGAGAAATGATGGAGGGAAAGAGCAGAGGCACCAGAGAACCTCAGTGAGTAACTGCCAGCATTTAGCATCACGCTAACATATTAATTCTCATGACATTTGGAGAGACAAACAAAAGTATAATAACGCCAATAGAGGATGTTTGTTTGCAGTCCTAGACGTTGCCCATACTCATTCCATCATCATCATGTTGGTCATAAGTACAGTTTCTTACAGCTGTGTTGTTTGTCATGCTTGTCATTAAATAGTTCAAGTTTTTTGAAGTGGGATACATAGCAATAAATGGTGCCACTGAAAGTCTTGCAATTAAAGCACTTTAAGGCTAAAACTGCACAACAAACAACACTGGCTTGACTAGACACTATGGTAAGATTCTTTGCAGCATTTCACTTTTCCTTGATAAAGCTCATGTTTAGAACTGTTGTGTGGTCCAACATATTGACAACAGTTTGTATCCTTTCACCAGTAAAGCCCCGCTTTCCTCTCATCAGCAGTTCCGGTCAAGGTGCTGCAGCGAGGTCAGTTAGTGGCCACTGAAAGCCAAACTATGGCTCTCCTGAGTGTTGTCAAAATCTGTAAAAACTGCCCTATCTTGCACTGTTAACAAATCCTTTAAAAAATTCCTTGATCTCCATCTGGATTTGGATTACTACCAAAATCTTAACACCTCCTTCTTGTGTCATAAGTAACAGTCCCTGAAAATGTCATCAAAATCCATTCATAACTTTTGAGTTACACTGTTAACCAATGAACAAATAAAATTGCCAGCAAAAACACATCTTCCTTGGCGGAGGTAACAAATGGTCACAGTACTGGTTTCTGTCGTGTGACGTGGGCCTTCGCCAACTTTGGCTTGTTGTTTTGAAGATGGACATCAGGATCCCCCTCTGTAGCAACAGAAACTTGTGTTTGCAGAGCCTAACTTATCCATCAGAATCAGAAAGGTCCATAAAGAATGGTTGCTAAGTCCCACTCGTGACAGCAATGGGCCGCCAAGTTAATGGGCATGGGCTCACAGCTCATCCATCAGCACCACCAGGTCATTTGTCCTGCTCCTCAGTTTCCACAACAGTTTTCCATCCCTCTAACTGTGACACTATCTGGAAAAGGTCTTTCTCTGTGTGCTCCAGGTCATAAAGATATCCTCTTATATCCAATGGCATGTCGGCATTACTCAAGTCAATATTGCTCACTTTTAGTTCCATTTTAGTGAAGCTAGTGTTTTTGCTAGCGAAGGAAACATAACCCTTATGCATCACACAAAAGTTGTAAACACAGGGGCTTCATCAAGGAAGAGTTGCATGCTGTTCTTACTACAGTATCTGGTGGAGCCAGTGTTGTTTTGTGTTGTTTTTACCTAAAGGTGGGGTAATTATGGGGCTTTCTGTGGCACTATTTACTGCTATGTATCTCCATACCAATCTGTCTCTCTGAATGGTCAGAGTTGGCCAGTTGCTTTATTGGCAGTTATATTTACCTCTGCCAAGGAGGTTATGTTTTTGCCAGCATATGTTTTTTTGTTTGTTAGCAATATTACGCACAAACTACTTGACAGATTTTGCTGAAATTTTCAGGAGATGTTGGTAATGGCCCAACTCATAAATGATTAGGTTTTGGTGGTGATCCAGATAACTGTCATTAGCGAAAGGGCATTTTCCTTAATTACTGTCTAACTTATAATGATGTCAGAATGATTCTGAGTTCTAGGTGTGGATTTTCAGGGTCAAGGAATCATATTATGATGGTAACTTATCATGGAACTATTGCTTATAGATGTAACAGCAATATGTGAGCTACCTTGGCCGAGGTTTGTGCTCTCTGAGTGTTTTTTAGTTAAGTGCCATGGGCCTTGAGCAATCCAACTTCAACAAACCCAAACTACCCCTTTAAACTCACAGTACAACATTATGACTCCATCATCATCTGTTATTGTCATAATAGACAAAAAAAGTCTTGTCTGACCCAAGCATGAGGATATTAATGTCATAATCTCTGCATATTAGTATTTACCTTTGTGGGAACTGGCTTTGCTATGCACTACATTGGGCAAACCTGAGCAGTGTAGCAGATTCTCTCACATTTCTGTGGGCACTGTGCCCATCATGGCCGCCATAAATCCAGCAGCAGTTTGGTTTGTCACTGGTGGGTAGGGATGAGGTGAATTTATGGACCTGGAGAGGCAGCAAGCATGAGCGCGGTTAAATGGACTCGACACAGCAGTGACATACAGGTGGCGGTGAGTGTCGAGGTGTGTTTGTCACTCTTGTTTAAGAGTTCTGTGGGCGCAGGAGAGATGCAGCGCGACATGTAGGCTGGGGACTGCACCTGACATGGACAGATGGAGAGACAGGCACTCGGAGAGGAGAGAGAAGTCTGAATGAAACCATAAATCAGATGCAGTTAGTTGTTTGACGTTCACTCACTGTCCTGAGGAGGCAGAAACAACTCCTGAAAATCACAGTGATAGATGGAGTACAGCTTAGTAGATGCAAATATAGCACATGAGTGTGCTGTTAAAGTCATTAGACCTCCGTTAAGACTTCACCCCCACACAAATTCTCAGCTCTAAAACATATTCACAAGTGTGCAGATGCTTATGTAGATGTGGGAAAGAAAGGAGAGGTAGATGCATCAGTTCCCTCTGGTTCACTCAACAAATCGGCATGTTTACTAAGCTAGAAACTCTGAACATCCTCATGCTGCAAAACAAAACACAGCACAGCCTGAATATTCCTCCTCTGAATATTAAACTCAGAAAACAGAGTGCACTCAGGGGCTTTTTAGCATGGTCGATCTAAACAGATTAGAAGGTCGAATAAATCAAGAGGAAAAGAAAAGACAAACCCAGAACCCCTCAGAATGGAGGTTTTTTTTTTAGAAATGTATTTATAATGGGATAAAAATATCAACATAAGAAAATAAAGCATATAAAATATAGCAGCCATCTCACTCAGAGGTCTCCCAGCAAAGGCTGCCCAGCGTTTCAGTGGGATTTGTTTTAATTCTTACTCCACTGCTCATCCTGCCTTCAAGGTAATTGGCAATCTCATTCCAACTACGCTTGATTTAGCACCCCTGTAAATGTTTGGAGTGTTTAAGGAGTTCACATCGGGTGCAGCGAGAGCCTCCACACTCTCATGCGATTTTAAGTGAACATTCAGCAAATGGATAGAAACTCCTTTGATAAAGCTCACAATGAAATGTGTTTTTTTTCTCTTTGCCATGCTCTTCACTGTTTATGAGTTATAATAGAATGGTGCAGGAATGAGTCCAAAAAAGTGGGTTTGAGTTAGTATTTAGCACTTTCTAGTTCCAAAAGGTCAAAAAACACGGAATAAAGAATACCAGTTTTGGATAAGTGCCTGAATAAAGGTCCATGATGAACACATGCACATGAGAGTTGAATGTGCAATCTGAAATAATAAATGCATCTGATGTTGCCCACCTTTACATTTTACAATATTATTGTGTGTTTAAAAGGACAGTTGCTAAAAACTGCTAATAAGTACTACAAAAATGGCCTGGGACCCTGCTGCAAGGGTTTTTGGATTATTTTTAAATTAATAACACAACAACTATGACCACAGCCATAAGCACCAACCCGATCAGGTCTCTTGAGTAAGGGAAAGTTCTCAGACAAGAAGTCAAAACAAGAAGTTTTACATTAAAATACTGCATTTGCTTCAAAGTCGAACCGCCATGTTGTAGTTCCACAGTAGCTTAATGACAGCTTTCCACTCTCGCCAAATACATTTAACCTACAGGCTTTTAGTCGAGAGAGCACGCCCGATGCTAACTTCCACGTTAACCTTCAAATATGCATCATCCCTGCACCACTCTACCTGAAGGAGCATAAAGCTTTACAGTCTGTGATGAGTTGTTATTTTATCGTTCTGCTCTCTAACTCTGCTTGTATACGTTTGTCTGTGCCTCAGTGTGTGATGTTGTGCCCATATAAACTCCGAACAGATGCAGGCGTGTATGTAGGGACTGTTTTAACACTCTGGACCATTACCGGGGAGCCCTGTTGATCAAACTGTGTTTACACACCGACTGCGAGACACTTACAGCTAATTACTTAAAGATTAGGAGCACTGGCGCAATTAACGCAATGCCTGTAGAATACCCATTAATTTCTTTGGGGTGCCAAATGAAGCAGATTCAGTGCTGTTTCAAACACTGCTGCAGACCTGAGACTGAACGCTGTCTGAACTGAGGGAGCTGAAATATAAGAGAAAAAAAAACCCATACATTTAGATTTCAGTTGCAAAAGAGGTTAAAACAATCTATTCACTCGAAAAGTACAATGATACTTATAATGCAGCATACTCGAGGTCTGATCCAGCAAAGTGTCACAGTCTCTGAAACAGCAGCCAATCACAGCCCTTCATGCAGAAACAGGTGCTTTAAATACACAGAGGCAGTTTGGGTGAAGTTATTTATGGAGGGGATGATTATGTGTGGATGAGTGGTAACAAAAGCAGAGTGATTCATGGGTAGTAAATATGTCAGGGATATTTGTCATCATTAACATTGATACGTGAAGACGTAACAAATTGAAGGGAACTGATATTCTGTTTTGGAGTAGACGTCAAAGTTAGGGATGCATAATATTATCTGTACGATGTCAGAATCAGCAGCTATTGGCTTAAAAAGTTAAATATTGGTATCGACTGATATTTAAATTTTTGCTGATATTTCCAGCTGATGCATTGGCCATACATATCTGCCATATATCAGCTGTGATATCGGCAAAATACACAAGCGTACCACAATGCTTTGCCTTATGATCACTGCATGGGTACATTTGAAAATAAAGAGAAAGGAAATTTAGTTTTTACATACCCTCACATTAAAGGCAACAAGCCAATTTAATATGACAAAAGATATATGAAGATATCTGTGTCTGCGATAATATGTTTAAAAATATCAGCAAATTGGATATCGGCAAAAATCAGATATCGCGCATTCCCAGTCATAACAGATGTGCACGCAAACTGGAGGCAAGAGCGTGTTGTAAATATATGTAGATAAGGATGAAGAGATTACTGATAAAAGGAGAAAACTGTATTATTGTGCCACAGGATGGCACTGTGGGAATAAAAAACATTTATGAGAATCACTGTCACCAAAGGCTCTCCCTGAAGCAAATTACAGACGTTTATGGTTGTGGTGATAGTAGTAGGGGTTTACTTTGTTGTAACATTCATTAAACAATTAGCAGAGTAATTAACAAAGAGTTAATACTCAAAGAGCTATACATGGGAGGTTGACTTTTGGGTTTTCACATGTTTATAGCCCACATCTTCTAAAGATGTCTTTTTATATTCTTTATTGCTAGCTAAGTGTTTCTGTTCCAGGAGAGGCCATGCTAACTGGTGATTTTCAGCAAGCAGCAAATGCTGATGATGAAATGTTTCATAAAAATGTCTTCTTATTGAAGATTGTATTAACACTGCACCTAATGTGTAATTTTGGCCTCGTGATTATAAGGACAAACATTTCTTCCAAGATAAAAACAGACACATCCCTCTGAAAGTCAGCAGATAGCACCGATACTTTTTACACCATGACACTGCATTATGTTGATCCATATTACACAAAAATATCTAAAAAAAATATCAGTATTTAATGTCCTGGACAGGTCAGCAAACTTTAAATCACAAGACTAAGCAACCAGTTGGTCCACATCTCCATGATGTTCATTACTGGTACCAGTCATCTCCTAATATACACACGTTTTTTTTTTTTTTTTTTTTTTTTTTAAATTCAACATTTTCATTGAGAAAAATCTCACAAAGGAAACATGTAGATCATCAGATCTTAAAGTAAGCTTACATTTTTGAGTCTTAGTGCAAAGAAAAAATTTCAGCAGATATTAACTATTAAAGACCAAAGTGATGCTTGAGATAACTTTCGTCCCTTTGTTAATGCAGGTCTGTGTTTCACTGATTTATAAATTTTTTTTAAACTTAACATAATCAATTCTAGGTTATTCAAAATTGATTTTTAACTATTATTGGAAAGTAGCAAAGCATAAAATTTTGTTTTCTTTCCGTCATTCCTACATTAATTTGACACAAAACTGTCTTATTTGTCTGCGCAGAAGCTTGCAGATGCAGCTGAGTACTGGTCACAGCCACATGACAGAGTGGCGCCGCCTCAGCATGAAGAAAGAGAGAAAGACTCAAAACCATCTGTAGAACTTCACAGATTAACAATAATATTTAATGGGAGTAATCAATACATAAAAGGTATTGATACTTCAATACTTGCTATCGATTCCTCCATCCTTACCACCAGTTAGGATCTGCCCAAAAATAGGTCACTACTGTTTGCAAACACCAAAATGGTCTATTAGGATTGATTTATAAAAGATATAATTTAGTCGCCTTAGGAAACCTCCATCATTTTTTCCTCTCCTGGAGGCAAATCTTGGCTTTTATAAAAGTCGTTTAGGCTCCTTTTGGCGAAATTCGTCTTCTGAAACTTCAAACTTCCTCTTGCAATGGTTTATCTGTTCTTACATGCCAGTCTCCTGTTTGACTTCTATGGATTTGCCACCTTCATCATTTCTGGGTACTATCACTGGTTCTGTTTTGCTGTTGTTTTTTTCAAAGAATGTCGAGCAGGAAATCTTAGTGTTGTCAAACCATTCAAGACGAAAGCGATGTAGGCTGGCTGCTTTATGTCTCAAACAAATTCAACAGCCTTGTCGAGTTTGTGGGTGGATGCTGGGGGCAAATTTGGATTGGAAGGAAGGTTCTGATTTGTGTGTAGGTAGGATGAGCCGTTTTTGATTTGGTGACATGTGAAGAATGAGGTTTGACTGACAATAAGGCGAAATATAAAAACATGAAACAAAGAGAAAGACTGAGGTTGCTACTTTAAAGAAAATATGCAGAGAACCTGCAGGTAAAAAAAATGACAGTGATCGAAAGTGAACGTGGCTTATAAAACATAGAGGAGAAGCTTCAGCGGTACCTTCAAGCTGTGTAGAGTTTGGTGGCCTAGTTCTGAGGAATTATGATTGACAGCACCTGATGGGCATTTTAAAAAATGATGGACAGATCAGAGATAAGAAAGGAGCAGTGTCGACACAAGGATGACCGCTGATTCTCTCTGAGCAACAGCCCGAATATCATAAAGTAACAGCTTCAAACAGGTCGGAAAACTAGCTTACTGTCTCTGCAGACGGCAGATCCTGAATCATGTTGCTCCTGATTTTAAGTCATCGATTCACCTCTTTGAGTATTTTTTTAAAATAATGCAACTAAAGATAAATTACTACAGATAATGCAGTTCGAAATCAATCAAGGAAGGAACAATTCGCATTTCCTTTTACCTCTCTCACAACCATTTGATCTGTTACTTTAAAGGGATAGTTCAGTTACTCAAGGCCTATGGCACTAGTAATTATAAATGAAATTAAATCAACTTGTGAGCTCTGTCCCTTCAGGAAGATATCTGGGTACAGGTGCTAGGTGAAACAGTTAATGGTGTTACTGAAAGCCTTGTTAAAACTAGGTTGAAACAAGCCTTAAGGCCCATCTATACTCCCTTTACGTACGAAAATGTATATGTCTTTTTCAACGATGTTACCATCACTGCTCACATACTTCCGTGCGTCTTTTCCATTGGCATTGCTGTCAACCAATACATCCACCAGGGGGAGGCTCGAACAAATCTGTCTCGCACAGACCCCCATTTCTCCTTCGCTACCGACCAACTGATATTTAATTGCTCTCCAATCTCCTCCCAGCTGTTTTTTTTTGCTTTTGGTTGTCCCTGCGTCCAGGCGAAGTAACATAATGCAGATGTTTGTAATTTCTAACCAATTCGCAGAGTTTCTCTTCAAAAGTTCTGCCATTATTATTTCTTCTTCGTGTCTCACTAGAGCTACGTATTGGGTAGTAACAGCAACACTGCCTCCAAGGTTTCCAGTGGTACTGCTCCGTTTGGTCCATATCCGTAAGCTTTATGGAAACGTGCAGAAATACGGATGAAATGAAATGGATCTGTATTTAATGTTGAGCATTAATGGGCCTTTAGGTTAAAACTACACAAAAAAATCCCCATTGGTTCGACTTGATGATATAGAAAGATTCCAAACAGCGTTTCACTTTCCTCGACAAAGCCCACTTTTGCGTGTTGCAAAAATAGGGTAATGTAACCACCTTTAGTTGGTCAGTTCTTCAGAACAAAGTACAAAGAAGGAAGGAGGAAAATTGTAGATGAAGTCACAGGCAGAAAGAGGGATGGAAAAAACTGTTGTGGAAACTGAGGAGCAAGGCAGATTAGAAGTTACCCGGTGGTGCAGACGCATGAAATGTGAGCCCATGCACATGAACCAGAAGGCCATTCGCTACCAAAAGTGGGACTTAAGGCTCTTATGGTCATGTTGTAGTAAGATCTAGAAGGAATTTGTTCTAGGATGGTGGCCTAAGAAAGGACGTCCTCAATGTTCTGGCTCCTGCTGCTCATCAGTCTATGAAGTGGTGTTGGAGAGCTAAGAGGCCGTGTGGTAGAGTAGATAGCATCGGCATTGTCACTACCTGGAGCTTGTATAAATGGAGCCTTGGTCAGTTGAAAGTGGTGATGCTGTGGCAACGAAGGGCCATGTGGTAGATTATGTAACTCCTCAGAAATGTATGTGGATACTGGTGGGGTTATGGGTCTCTTCACTGATCGTTTCATTATGGCATCCTTTAATATCACAGCTACATCAGGTACTGGGTTTTTTTTTTTCATAGTTTTAACCTCTGATATTTGTTAATAAGTTAATAAGCAAATGTAATATCCAGTGCAATATACTTACTGCCAAACTTTGCCTTAAGGTCAAATCTGGTCTACAGTCAAACAATGCTGTCATATAGTAGTCATATTGTAAACACTGTTTTTACTTTACTTATTTTATTTATTTTTTTCTTCATAAGGAAGTTGATATAGCTTGAGGATTCTGCATGTTGCAACCTAATCACTTAATTTTTTTATGCTCTTACCTACTTTAATGTCTTTATTTGATGTTCTATACCGTGTATAAGACCAAGTGAAGCAACCGAATTTCCCCTTGGGGATTAATAAAGTATTTCTGATTCTGATTCTGATTCTGAAGTACCTTTTGTTTTGTTCAATAGTGTTGACACTTCTTCTGAACCTTTCAGCAGAGCTTTTTCCTTCAGGTAAGCCTTAAAACTACTGTCTTGTGTCACAGTCCTGATCTGTAAAATGGGCGTGAGTGCTGATCTCCATATTCAAAACAACAAGGCAAAGTTGGCGAAGGCCCATGTGGCGTGATGGTATGTAGAATTTTGGTCATTTCTTTTGCTTGTCTTCACATCCAGGATGAATACAGGAGGAACCCACCTTTGTATATTTAGTGTGCCATAGGCCTTGAGCAACTCCACTCCAAAACACCCAAACTACCCCTTTAAGACCCAAGCATTGCATTCTGAGTTGGATTTTCTTTTTTGTTCTTTCAGCCAAGACTTAAAATGTCAAGGAGTTGTTGGGCTGAGCTGAACTAAAAAACTCCTCAGAGCAGTTTTTAAACATCACATCCAATAAAGCTTTAACTGCTCTGACATTTAACAGAACTCAAGTCAACCGCTGATATAAAAGCCTTTTACGTTATCAGGGAGCATTTAGGCTGATTCTCATATATGCCGGGCTTCATTCACACATCGGCTCATCCTCATGAAACCAAAATCATTTTGAAATATGCAAGACGCAGAAAAATCCCTGACTGTGGGCGGATTTTGGGGAAAGAAGACAAGTGATGATACCATAAATGTTTCATTGTGTTAAAGATGTCAGAGGGATGGAGGGAGAAAATGAATGGATGTTGTTGTGTGAAGCATTCAGCGTGTTAAGCAGGTATTCAAAACAGGAAATCATACTTTCAGCAACTCAGCCACCAGCGATCGATCATTCAGAGAGTTCCCGCCAGCACGTCTGGACATGCATTGCTGTCTTTCAGAGAGACCAACAGTTAAAACATTTTTTTAATAGAATATCACTACTATAAAAAAGAAGTCCCTTTGTCTGAATGTCTCTGTTTTTGTTTGTTTTTCTTGGTTCAGTTTGTTGTTTTCTCAAGGCTGTGGTGCTTTCTTCAGCCACAAGATTACACTCATGGTTTTTGGCACTTATAAAATAAAAAGATTTGAAGGGTGACCTTGCATCAGACTGTTTGTCTTTGCAGCTCTTCAGAGGCAATATACGCTCATACAGTAAATTGTCAGATAAAAAAAGGAACTTGTTTAAAGTTTTCTTTTAAAGAAGAATAGAATAACAATATTCAGTACTGATAATCCAACAGAGGACAGAAATAATTTAAAAAGAGAGAAAGAAAAAGGAAAGAGCACAATGATAAATGACTGAAAATACTGCATAGTACAAATGCCCCGTAGCTGTTTTTGTCCGTCCTGTTTTACACGGTACAAAGGGCCAACAGGGACAGACCACAACAAGACACACTCATCAGTTTTTCCAGCGTCCAAGGTAAAAATTCACCCAAGGAGAATCCAAAACTGCCGACTGTCCGAGCCTCCAGGGCAAAATAAAGTTCACAGCATCGTCCTGCACTTGAAGATAAAGCTCTGATCGGCTGAACCGCAACACCACGAGTTCTCTCTGATCCCTGAAAAAGCAGAGAGGTGGCTGTTGGGAAGTCAGTCCTGCTGGAGTCATTTGGTGTTATTCAGGTTCACTGCTATTTGTGGTCTTGTCCCACTCTATGCTCTCCTCACTGTGAGTGGGAGAAGGGAGGGTCCCCGTGGCCCCTCCGGGACGCATCCTCAGTCCCTGAAAGCGCCGGCACTCAGGGCAGATGCGGATGTGGCTGCAACCCCTCGCGACCAGAGCGGCCTCCTGCGCCAGTCTATGGGAGAGGGGCTCGGGCAGTCCGGTGCCCCCGCACAGCTTCCCATTGCTGAGGCTGACGGCGGCGGCTCGCGCCCGGCGCTCCTCCAGGGGGATGGGGCGCGACCGCATCAGGGAGGCCGACCGCCGACGCCTCACCTGCAGGCTGTCGCGACACAGGACGATCCCCTGGAGCTCCCGCAGCATCTCCTCACACACTGACTGCTGCAAGCACACACACAGGGAGAGAGAGAGGGGAGAGGGGATAAGAGAGGGGAGAGAGAGGGAGAGAGGCCGGACAACTCACTGACTGACTGACTGTATCAGGACAGACTGATGGACGTCACACACACAGAACACAAACATTTCATGGTTACTTTTTAATGCAGCGTAGAGTGGAAGATCAACAGAGAGATGGAGGGTTTAGATCCAACAACTGACAGAAAAACATGACCACATGGAGCACAGACAGGAAGTACCTCACTTTTCATACACGCATTTAATCCCTTGAGCTGATGACAGACCACTTATTAACTTAATGACAAATATAACCATGAATTCACACTGTAGCCGAGGATAAGGGTAAGAGAGGCTGAATAAAGCTGCAGCAAGCAGAGCAGATCCAGACAGACAGAACTCACACATCCTCTCATTCACACAGACAAAAAAACACAGGGTCTGCACGTTAAAGGCATAAAAAATCAATTTGTGCCTCTTCAGAAAAAGAAATCACATGAGTTGGTTTTCACTTTCACATTCTGAATGTTTATTGAATTAAAATCACAGTGTTGAGTCCATTTGAAAAGACATTTATCAGGTTTCTTTTAAAAAGAAATCACATCAGATATAACACTGCATGCACATCTTTCTCTGATAGAATTATCAATCATTAATATATTAATAGTTGTGAACCATCTTCACTTACAAATCTGAACATTTTCTTCAGTAAAATAATCTCTTCATATGTTAGTATTTTCCTTTCATAGGTCTGTAGGGATGCCTCCTTTGACTAGGATATATCTCTACCCCTCAGAGAGATTAAGATATATTAAAATATGCTACAATATGATAATATAACTAATTTATTACTTAAACAAAAGTATCACCCTGTTTGAGATGACCACAATTAAATCACATTTTCTGTGTTAACTATAGTCCTTTAAATCCTCTTCTCTACTTCTAAAGCTGGCTGTGTCGACGGTCTAGTTGTGACTGTGGTAATTTGATTTTAAGGTGGCACAAATGGCAGACATCCTCCGGCAAGATATGAATGAATTAAGGCTGAGATAATGCAATCACAACTATATTTATAAGAAAAATGTCATTGGCAGGAACCTTAAATGATGTGTTTGCTACCTATTACATTCAGGTACATTCAGTTTTTGATATTTTGCACCATTTTTAAAGAGGCCATATTTTGCCTTAACATAGGTTCATATATTCAGGTCCAATGCCTGCCTCCTAATGCTGGGGTCATACATGATTTATGCACAATTATGGCCCGTGGTCGGAGGTGTTCTTGACCAATGGTTGCAAAAATTGGTCGTTGCATCTCATGTGGTGTGTCAAAATTACCAAGAATAACAGACCAGTTTAGGATGCCTCATGACTAATCATGGATTAAAAATTACAAGGTTTCTGCCTTAAGAGCTACGAGACAGAGAACAAGTTTGTCAAGCCCTTATGCCCTTATGATATGTTGTAGAGGAGCAACTAAAGACTTTTAAAAGAGAAATGTTGAAGCAAAACTGCTGATGCAACATGGTGAGTGACCGCTTTCATTAATAGCAAACTAACACATAATTCAACATAATATTTGTAGATACAAACTAAAGTACTGTACCCTTAAAACAGTGTTATTGTTTGCTGTCCTCTGTATCACCCCTCCGTCTTCCAACATCATCACTTTGGTCATTAAATGCAATCTGTTCCTGTCAGGTGAGTCACAGCATGAATTCATGGCTCTGTGGTCACCTGATGACATTGTGAACGTTGTTTTCGACCAAAAACTCATGAAGTCTGACCTCGGCACATTGGTTCATTGGTTCGGGCCAACAGGCCCGAACCAATGAAGCAACAGCCTAAGGACATGACAACAGCTTATTCTTGTGGTGGATGAGTGGTTACGGGCAGCGACTGATGCCATTCACAGAAAGAGAGGGAGAAGTTAAAGTCACTTTCACACTTAAAATTCAGCAGATTCGGTGTGGTTTGGAGGTGGAGTTGCAACACTGTTTCATTTGGTCTGGTTTTCTTTCACACTGTTCTTTGTTAAGCCGACAAAAGCCTGGCAAATGTTGCGTAATATAGCAATCCAACACAAGCTGTAGCTGTGGCTGTAGCTGTGGCCTTTGTTCTTGCAATTTGGCCTTTTGTTTCACTATGAAACGAAAATACACAACCAGGATTTGAGGAGGAATATTGTTTCGTTCACTCAGCAGTATTTTGAGCGATAAAATAAAGATAAAGTTGTGTCTAGACTGCTAGGATGAAAATGGCATATTTAGTGTCCATTTTCCACACAGACTTTTAGGTTTTTAACCTGTTACAAGAACTAGAGGTTAGCAATGCTAGCAATCCTAATTAGCCACTCCCTGCTTGATATTGTCAGTGAATGCTACATTAGCTTGATAACTATTGTTGTATTTGACCAAGTCAAGCCACAATGCACTGCTTTTTGTCTTGTTTGTTCCTTGTCTGGTTTGGGTGGCTTTCTCAACCACCATAATCCGAAATCCGGACCACTTGGAAGTTTTTCTCTTTGTGGAGTTCGGTTCTTTGGTCCACACCAGAGGTCATGAGAGCTTTCACACAGTCCAAATCAACCAAACTTTCCAGAAAAGTGAACAAGCACTTGTTGGTCAGGCCCAAACACGTGAAAGCAACCTTAGATAGCATGGACTCCATGTCTTGCACATGGAAGTATTCTATCACACAGAGAAACATATCAAACACAATAAGGCATATAAACTTGAAAAAGCATAATATGGCCTCTTTTAGTAATGAATATAGAACATAGTATGTTTGAATATTCTACTGCTACAAAGAGAAAATAATTTTTATATATTTTTTCTCTTAATGAGGTATAACTGAGGTATATCTTTGGTTTTTGTGCTGTTTATAGGCTCTACTGATGGTGTCACATGTTAGGGGGGAAGAACCTACACTTCCTGTCTGTTTCAAATCTAGTAGCTGGAAAGCCTCGCCGCTCCCCGAGGTCGAGGGTACCAGGGAGGGGAGAGGGAGACAAAGCAGATGCAGGTTAAATAGCCCTCTCTCACCTCGTTTCCTGGCGCCTGCCTTAACATCCAGACAAACTCCAGCACAGCCATGAAGATGGCCACCAGCAGGCCGCACACCAGCACTACAAAGATACCGCCAATGTTCTCCATGCCCAAACCTGAGAATAACAGGAGATAGGTGTGGGAGTAGAGGGAGGGAGCCGACAGGAAAAAAAGGATTTGTTGAAGTGTTGTTCCAGACACAAGCTGGAGTGAAGTAGAGGAACAAGCAGATGAGGATTAACTGCAGACAAACCTTTGGCACGGTGATCCTCTTCTTTTGGACACTTGCCACCGTCCCACCACTTCCTCTTCAGGATCTCCAGACGATTGTCCTCCTGCATTTTGAGGATGGCCAGGTCGAATTCATCCCGGTACACTGACCCTGTGAGGTACAGAGACATTTGGCAAGATTTCAACAAAGATAGGAAAACAGGTAACAAACTGCTACAAAAATGGCCAGGGACCCTACTGCAAGTGTTTCTAATCATTTCTTAATAAATAATAATTCATATAAAATTTTTGCAGGCATGATGAACAATTTGTTCAGATAATTTGTTAAATCATGAGGAAATTCTCAAACAAGGAGTTAAAGCATGTTTTATACACAGGAAATATTGTGACAGCTTCTTAACAAACCACCATGTTGTTGTTCTATACTAGCTAAATCATAGCTTTTTACTCTCTCGATTACATTTAGGCTTAAAAATTCATGAAAGTTTATGAAGAACAGAATGTTTGGACCATACTTTTAGCAATGATCCAAGAACACAGTGTTTTGTTAGAGAGAAACAATGTAATGCAAACTTCAGCACAGCTGCACAAAAATACATCATCCCTGCACCACTCTACTGCTAGCGGACTTTGTGCCACCACTTGTGCTGCATTCACATTAAAGTACAGTAACTTACAGTGACCATCATTAAGTAATTATTAAAATTTCAGCGAAAGTGCGTTTCCAGGGCAATTTTGCTGTGTTCAAAGCGGGTTCGGCATCTAAACCGAAGAGAAATGTTGTGCTGGTGGAGTGGGAAGTTTCCCGATGGCTCCCTGACTAAATGTAGACTGAATTCATATGTTCACCAGTGTAGATGTAACATGAGTAGTGCACTTAACTCAAGGTAACTTTGACCTAACTTGGCTTGGCCTTTCTAAATGTTGTACAAACGTTTTGTGACGTCACTCAATGAACGCCATATATAAAGCGGAGATGTATGCCATGTCACCATACCCAGCTACTGGTCTCAGGACTCTGAACCCATGCCTAGAGGACCAAAGATGGCTGTCCCCAAAAGGGCGACTCAGGGAGTGCAGGAGTCCAGTCCCAAAGAGAAAGCAGCGAAGGCCAGCAAAGCTGAGGGATGTTGGACGAGGGGCTGGGCTGGCCTGAAGTTTTGCCAACAAAGATAGACCAAGCTCTAACCGAGGGCAAAGAGGGTAAGTGAAAGTCAACTCTTGCTTTGGCATCAGTGGAGCAGTCTGATAGTGCACTTGCTTGGTAATCGGGAGGTTGCAGGTTTGAGCCCAGCTCCGTCTGTCACACGGCAATGTGTCCTTGGGCAAGACACTTGACCCCAAGTTGCTCCCACTGCGGCATCAGTGGCATGTAAATGGGTATGAAAGGGTGTGAAGGTGTTAGCAACTGACATAGAAACGCCAACCATCAGTCAGTGAATGTGAGAGCGAATGGTTAGATGTGACCTGTAGTGTAAAGCTCCTTTTGGCAGTCATAGACTAGAAAAGCACTATATAAGCTCAAGTCCATTTGTCATTTAACTCTTGCTGGCCCTTACAAGGGTGTTGGATCAAACTCTGGACATTTTTAAGCATGCGTAAAATTAGCTGACACACCCAAAGAACATTAGCTTAGCTCAATTGACGTTTACTTAGTTCTTTATGGCCTGATTTAGCTCAATAAGGCTTTATGTTTCCCTGCATGTTGGCAAAAGTTGGACAAAACCTCACTGTGTGAATGCAGCTTTAGGCTCCATCGACAAAATCATTGTGTACAAACATGAAAATAGACTATAGTAAATGTGTATTCAGTAAAAAACTTCAAACAAAAAGATTCAGACAGAACATTAAATATGAGAATAAAGGGCTTAAAGCAGTGCCGCTGTGTTTTGCAGGTCATAACAGGACGCAGTGTAGAATATGATCCTTTAAACACCGGGTTTATCCATCCTTTAAAGATCAAATCCATTGAAATAAATCCTGTTTACTTTAAGGTGTATTTTTCTCCCTCAGCTCGACCTGCGATCAAAGTGTAAATAAAGTCTGTGTTTACTCTCAGAGCGGTGGAGCAGTCGTACAGTCAAGGAACAATATTTCACATCCCATCTCTCTCGCTCACTTCTCCCATCACAGCAGGGGAACAGCGGCCTTTTAAAGTGTGCAACTAAGTCGTTTTTTATGTTTCTCACTCTTTGCATCACTCTCCCGCATGATAGCAGCTAATGGTTTGGCTTTTCTGAGGATTTACTTTTCAGTGTAATGCACTAATGTGACGTTTATGGTGTATCCTTCAACTAATACCTCTGCTTCTCAATTCCCTCTTCTTGACTTCAGTATGAATTATGCAGTATATATAAGAGAGAAAAACACCAGCTTTTACCCTCTGCTGCCTTCAATTTACGCTAAACATCAGTTCCCCTTCATGCCTGCATCAAATTTCTCTTCTTCTTACCCTTCTCTCCCACGCTATCATCGACCACTCACCCAATGGCATGCCAATCCCGTAGCCCTTTGTGTCCAGCAGTCCTCCGATCTGCGTCAGGTTGCAGTTCCTCTGGCGGTAGTACTCGTTCATGGTGCTCTCCAACAGGTAGGCGTAATTGGAGTTCAGGACACGAGCGATTCCCTCCTCCGTGCTCTTTACAAACACACTGGGCTGTTTGGAGTGCATGAAGTTCCACATTCTCTGGTAGGTCTGATAGCGAGAGTTCTGCAAAATCACACAATCAACAGTGAATTTCAGACGTGATAGACAGTAAACAACAGTCCATCTTCTGCTCATACATATATTTTCACTTTTGCAAAAGTGTAGATTGTTTTTCTATTTTACAATAGATTTATTCAAATTTTCCTAGAAGCATCCAAAATGTGTTTTGCAGATGTTTTTCCAACAGAATATATTTTTCTACATTCAAGGCATCAAAGTTTAGAACAAACTAGAGCCACAGCCAGTGGATTTTATGCTTAGCAAAGTATTGACAGAAAACCCCTGAGGTGAAATTGACATATCACACTAGCTAGCAAAGGACGATCACTGACCAAATGAACTTTGGCCTGTGGCTTCCAAAATTAAAGTGCCTTAACCATTTGTCTGCATCTGCCTCCGTACACAGTTTGATAAAAATACAAAATTTTTGTGTTAAACACAACTTGACTTTTGATTTCTAAAAATCAATTATTTTACCCTTGTCTCCACAAAAGAGGAGGCTTATTGGCAGTGCAGTTGTGCTCACCCCTTTTCCGTTCCATTCAAGTACAGTTTTAATGTTTTATTTTCTGATTAATCATTTAATATTTATATGTATTAAAGAAAATCTTTTGTTTTCAAGATATAGCATTCACTAGCAACTTCATGATGTTAAACTCTGGTCCATCACCTTCAATATCAAATGATTTAATTGTTGAGTCAGAACACATTTGCACAAACCCTGACAAAATCCTCCAAAGTATTCTTAAAATATGTTTCCATAGATGAACAACTGGACAGATACTTGTACAGACAGATGGACAAACAAGCCAGAAACATTTCCCTGGCCTCGGCTGTCTCCAGCACAGAAGCATGAAAACTTAGCGAATGTCCCAACATGTCCTTTCCCCTCTCTTGGCATGTCTCCTCTGAGTTATTCAAGGTCCAGTGGACATCAATGCTCAATGAAAGACAAGGATAATGTCTCTTTCTCCTTCCCTCTACACCATCCCTCACTGTCTCTCATCTTGTAACACAATCTGTTTCTCTCTCTCTCTCTCTTGTGAGGTCAAATCTTAAAAGCAAAACAGTGGATAGTGTGCTCCCCTGTTGAGGCCATGGCCGATGCCACATCTCCCCAAGGAGAGAGATATTGAATGGTTGTGTCAGGGATGAGACAGGAAACAGATAAAACCTGTGGTCAGATGAGAAAGACGGGAAGGACAGCGAGGTGAAGTCGAGGATAACATGGCTGATGGCCCATTGATCACTGCAGGTGAGCTGAGGTGTGTGTGCCACTACTTAATGGTTCAAACAACCCATCGTATGTTCTTCTGTGTTAAACCTCTGACCTGAAAGAAGGTCATCGTGGATCCTCCGTGCATGGTGCCGTACTCTATTGCCGTCTGATCTGCCAAGTCATCTACGGACTCAATAGGCACCTCCATCCTCTGCACCGTCAGGAAGGCAGCCAGGTTGGCGGTGTAGGATGAGATGATGATTAATGTGAAGGCCCACCTGTGAGGGCAAGGCAAGGGACAAGAACATATGTATTCACCTATAAAAGTATGTAAATGCAGGGGCAAGAGTATGAAGATGGATCGTCTGAGTTGAAATGATGGAGAATTTAAAAGAAAACTGCACACCTGAGGAAAGAAGACACCGCAGGACACTCAGAGGATGACAGGGCAGATGGATGAATGTGGTGGTGGGTACAGATGAAGGTGACAATGCTCAGTTTGGATGAAAGGGGTGTAGCTTTTGCTGCAAAGGCAGACATACAAAGACAATGTCTCCTTTACGTGCATGCAAAACAGACATCACTGCTTCAACTTGAACCCTGATGTCTCTAAAATCTGGACTCAAGCTCCAAGATCACAGAAAAAAAGATGAAATGCATGATGATGTGCACAAAAATAAAACAAACTGAGCTGTATTTGTTGGATTCAGGGAAAAAATATGCAAATGCTTTTTTGTTTGTTTGTGTGCAAAGAATACAAACCAGACTCCGCTGACACAACGTGTGGACAGAGCTCGGGGAGCGATTGTGGATCCTTGCTGCATGAAGCCTCCAACAGGGAACCAGAAGCTGTTGCCGAGCGAGTACTGGTTGATCAGCAGGTTGCAGCGACCTTTTAGGCAGGGGTGTGGGTTGTACCACTCATAGGGGGTCAGTCTGAGGGGAACAAGACAACAGAGTGAATCACTAGAGGACTGAAGTCTGTGAGAGCAGGAATGAAAGGTGGATTTGGTATTCTGACGAGAGCAAAACTCCAGAGACAGAGCGGAGAGAGATGGAGAAAAAGAGGGAGAAACAGATAAGGAGAAAAACATCTCTAATGTTCATCTGAGCACAAAGTCACCTTGACTCTCTGGAGAGAGAGCTAACCTGCTTTTCATTCCCTCTGAGCTGCATACTTTAACACAGGAGGTGAAAGAATCCTAATTTTTATGTTTAAATGATGAGGCTGCCTGACAACTTTTTTTTATGTACAAATGCGTCTCTGTTTCTGAATAAAGGTGTAATTTTCCTCTGATCTTTTTAACTTGATCTAAAAGTAAAAATTGAGCATTTAAGGTTTGACTTGGCACAGGCTGATTTCCTAACCTTGCAGTGCAGCTGGATCCGCCTGATTCAATCTCTGTAATCAGGCAGATCCATCCTGTCAAACTCCAATCTACAACGACTGTGACCCAAAGCAGCATGGCCTGATCAGCGTCCTCTAACAAATGAAAAACAAACAACACTTAAAGCATTTCTGAATAGGAGGGATATATTCACTCTATTTCTGAAAAGTTTTGCTGAGAGTTTGTTCTACGAAGTGGTTCAACTTTTGTACTTTACACCATTACATTATCAGATTGGCCTGGATTGAATGTGACTGATAGAACTATCCTCCATTCACCTTCCATATATGCTATTCAAAGGGTCTGCCCTCCCCAAATACTTTCTTTGGGCTGTTGCCCAGATGGACTAGTGAAATATATTGATTGGTCCATCTGGTGTATCAGGTTATCTGACAGCTGCCTCGGGAGAAAAAGCAGGGCATGCCGATTCCTCAGTTCACTCTGAAAAGGTATTCTGGTCTGTAGGTAATGTTGTAAATCAAAACAGAGCAGCATTTCATCTTGTAAGTTAATAGGCTTGTGTTTGACAGGATAACGGAAAAAGTTGAGAACAGATATTGATTAAACTTTCAGGAAGTGTTGGTCTTTGCAAAAAGAAGACGTGATTAGATTTTAGTGGTGATCCAAACACAGATGTCTGTCCAGGATTTCTCAACTGTACAAGACAGGGCAGTTTTCCACATTTTTGGAAATAAGTCATAGGTTCTTGATAGGTTTTAGTGAAATTTTCAGGAAATGTTGATCATGGAAAAGGGAAAAAGTGAATCGATTTCGGTTGTGACCGTGTGAAAGTGCAGTTTTTCACCCCACAATTTTGAAAATACCTTGGCATAGATTTGTGCTCTTGGATCATTTCTAGTTTCTGTGTGCTTTGGTGGTCAGTATATTGAATTTAAAGCTTTTAAATTTTCAGCAAAGTCCATTGTGCTTTGTTACTGCCGTGGTAACCTGATAAAATAACAAAATGAACAAATGGAAATTGTTTCTGTGCTGCAGCTGGGCCAGCGGGGGTTTCCAGTATCTTCAAATATCAGTGTGCATGTTTGAAAACTGGTTGAATTTGATTTTTGTTGATGTCACAGCCCCATTGCACACTATCATGATCAAATCACAAAGCTTCTTTATACACTTTTCACACAAGAATGTCAGTAGAATATCTTTAATATCTTTAATATCTTTAAAGCTCTTTTCAGAAAGGAAATCTCTGGGGACTGATCCATTGTTTCTACAGTTATTTACGATAATACTTCATCAGAGGACACAGTGTCATTTGGCCATGTGTTGGTCATGCCAGTTCTTTGCGTTGCCAGCAGATGTCAGTATAACGCTTAGAGGGGCTCTCGCTCTCTCTTCCTCTCTCCTGCTCTCTCTCTCTTTCTCTCCTCTTCTTCTCTCCTTCTGCCTGTCTGTCTCTGTCTCTCTCTTCCTCTCCTTGATGTGGAAGATCAACTGAAGAGGAGCGAGCAAACAGACACCTGTTTCCTCCTTTGTATAACCCCTAAATAAACCTGTTTGTGCTCTTACTCTCTGTACTCCCCCCTCTGTTTGTCACTCAGCGTTTCCGCTCTTCCTCTTATCTGTGAACAGTGTGTTGTACTGCTGAGCTCTTTTACCTGGCCACCAAAAAGAGGACGCAGCTCACAGCCAAGTAGGCCAAAAGCATGAAGAGCCAGACTCCAGGTGAGAAGGGATCAAGGAAGGAGAAGTAGCCCGGTCTGCGTCCCTGTGACACAAGACAACACACAAAAAGAGCAGGGTTAAACTCATTAACGCCTCACAAGACCATGTTTCATTTTATTAAACTGTTGAAAACAAAAGGCCAGTGTGACATGGGTTAAATGCTGACTTGTAAAGGTGGAGAAAAACTAATTAGCTTGTAAATAACATCTTATGCATCCAACATCACCTCCATGCAAAAGAGAGCTGCAATTAATTATAAGAAATGTTGCTGGAGATTATTTTGCCCTTGGCTCTCATTTGGTGCTTGTTATACAACATTAAATTTTGCCAGTGTAATTTGGAACAATAAAAAGGGTGACTTGGCCAGTAAATAAAGGATTTTTAATGCGATAAACGTAGATTTTCCCTGTTCTAAACTGATAACACTTTAATTGCATGAGTCTCATTTGCCTGTAAACACTCAGATCAACATTGTATGAAAGCAGCGACTCAGTCTCCCATGAACTGTCAACAGAGCGGCACACAGCTGTGTATTGATACATCGCTGATAAGAGGTTTGATTTCCGGAGGACTGGCACTGAAAACAACAGAAATAAATGAGACAGCTTGTCTGTTTTCTAAGTTCTCTCTCCCTTTATATACACCAGTGTTTCTCAAATAGTGGGGCACGACACCCAGGGGCTGCCTGGACAGGGATGTGGTCAGATTGGGGCCTGGGTCCCCTGGAACTTTGATTGGCCACACCAGGTGTCAATCCAGTTCTGCACTGTGATCGGCCATTTGCATTTTCGGAGGCTGTATTTATGTAAAAATCATAGCGGGCTGTGGAAAAACTGGTTTCTGTTGAGTTTAGAGTTTTTGATGGCGTTTGTTTGTTTGTTAGTGAAAAGTACAACTCAAAAAGTTATCAACAGATTTTGATGAAATTTCAGAGAATGTTAGCAACAGCAAAAGGAAGAAGGGAAAAGATTTTGGTGGTAATCTGAACCAGGATGTTGATCCAGGAATTTTTTAAGGGATTGTTAACATTATTCACCAGTAACTCAGTAAGTTCTCCACAAACTTTTAGGGAATGTTGGTCATGGCTAATCTGACAAACCAGAAGGAATGTTCAATATATTTCACTTGTCCATCAGGGCAATAGCCCATAGAAAGAGTTTGGGAATGGATAGAACTTTTCAAGAGCACATCCGGAGGTGATTGAATGATCTGTCATTATATAATGACATAACATTTATTATGGGCTAATCAGAACGCGGTAATCAGGCACTGCTGCTGTATAAGCCACTTATAGATCATAATCTTCCAAAAAAAAAAAAATAGAGTGAGAAATGCTTTCAGTGTTGTTATTTCCGTCAATCATATTAACTATGCGTGAACCTGATAATGTTGTCGGCTGGCGGGGGTTCACACTGAATCAGTCATCAGCCAATTGCAGGGCCACATAGAAAGACAGCCAAGGATTTACGCTCACACTCCTACCTAAGGATAATTTGGAGTCACCAATCAGCATAATGAGCGTGTTTTTGTCGGTGGGGGAAGCTGGACTGCTCACGAATAACCCATGCATGCACAAGGGGAACGCGCAAACTCATCACAGAAAGGCCCTGACTGACCCGTGGATCAAATCAGCAACCTCCTTGATGTGAGGCACGTGCACTACCTGCTGCGCCACCACCCTGGTATTTACATACTCAGATTTTTTTAAGGCCCCGTTTAAACGACAACGTTATCACAAAAAACTGAAAGGTTTTTTCTTTGCGTTTTCAGAAGTGCTTGGCGCTCGCACGGATCCACAAGAACGACTGAAAACGCTGTAGCGCACATGCCAGGCCAGTAGTTGGCAATATAGGTTTGTAGAGAAACAGCGATGTTACAACACGTGTACACTTTCCAGTGAAGACAAACTTTTCACAAACAACAATGGCGAGTGGATGCACAAAGACGCAGGAGTTTCTTGTCTGGACAACAAATCTGTCTGGATATTTTTGTCTGGATAACAAACTGAGCATGGTGAGCAGTTCACATGTTGCTCGGTAGACAGTTGAAGCTGTTGTTGTTGTTGTTGTTACTTGGTGCGCGTGCAACCTTTACCTGAAAGACTACTGCGCATGCGCCACGCGTCATTGTTTTCCCTGAAAACATGGATTCCTGTTTACAAGAAGATGGATACCGAAACTTTTTCAAAACTTTTCACTCTGGACCCTGGTTTCAAAAGTTTGCGGATAGGCACCATTCACGTATAGATGGAAAACTCTCTGTTTTCGTCTGTTTTTGTTGCGGTGTAAACGGGGCCTAAATCTCAACTTGGCCCTTTTAGAGACTTTGTGGGTGTTTGTGGTGGAGGGTGGGCATGAAAAATATTAATCTCTGAGGGGGCAAGATGGAAATGAATAGAGAACCACTGGTATAAACCAAGTTTCCACACTTGATTACACAAGATTCACAGTAATAGCCGAATCTTTGTATAAACACAATAATCAGGGTTGTTATGAATATCCCACCTTTTTAAAGGACTGTATACAGCAGGGAGGAAGAGGTGAAATCATCAGCAACACTATTACAGCTGCATTAAACAGGAATTAATTTCTGTGACCTATAATTGACTTTCTGTATGACTCTGAGCTCACAGCTATGTCCCAGCTCGAAGAAAAAATGAAAAAGATTAATGGCTTTGGCTTGGCCAGAAGTGCTCGCTGTGCTAAAGCAGCAATGGGCTGCATGCACAGGTTTGGATTGGTAACCAGTGGTGGAGGAGATAAAGTGGCTGAAATTGGGTTGGCAGCATGAGGACCAATGGGAATATAGGAGACTAATTCCTAATGTTTCATTATCCAGCACCAACAGCTATTGTCCTCCAAATGAAACCAATTACTGCTGAACCAGCGCCAGCCATCACAGCCAGTGTGTGTGTGTTCCTATTTATGTGTGTTTGGTTGTGCTCATACTTCTTTTGTGCATGTTCAGCATGTGCCCCCCAAACACCAGCAAGGGAATATCAGCCGTTTACACACGGATGCACGTCCACCATCTGTTAATGACTATGAAATGGAGGTGGCTGTCAGGACCAGCGCGACAGTTAAATATTGGAGGTGATCAAGCAGCCAACTGTCTAAGTGTTGTTTTGAGAGGGGATCACTCAATCATGTAGACATTTCTTATCTTCCACTGCTGTGTTGACAAGAAGCACTACTGAGCTCCCTCCCCTCCATCAACGAGCCCAAATTACTGGAATTAAAAAAATGCTCAATCAGGTACTCCTCAGGGACGTCATGCAGGCACGAACACTGCAGCAATATATCTCAGAGGCCCTCGAAAATTTAATTTGCAGCAAGAGGGTGAAATTATATTGGTGGGCATTTGTTATGATAAACCAACTCCCCCATTTAGAATAGAAAATTCATTAATGCGTCTGTAATCACTTGCACATTAGCCTTACTGAGTAAAGAAAGAGAAGTGAAGAAAGCAGAGGAGGAGGAAGAGAGGGATTCAGAGATGTTTTTAGATTCAGATCAGCCTGCCTGCTTTAATGTCGATTTATCTTTGGAGTATGATGCCTGATAAATATGATAGCTGCCTGGATAAGGGCTGCTATGTGTGGTTTAAGTTAACCTTGCAGTGCAACTTGATTCAGTGTCTAGTCAAACAGATCTGTCTTGCAACAACGAATGTGAGCGGCCTAAAGCAGCATGGGCCAATCACAGTCTTTTAGAGCAGAGAGAAGTGGAAGCTACAAATGAGACGACAGGAAGTGACTGCTCGTATAGAGATTAACATTGATGCTAACAGCTTAAGTTGCAGTTTTCTCAGATCTATACCACATTTCTTTACTAAATGAAGAACAAACTTTACTTTGGACATGTTTTGGCGAGTTTGTTCTACAATGTGGCTCACATTTTGTGTTTTACACTGCGGCAGAAACTCCCACCTACTACATTATCTGACGGGTCCGTATCGAATATTATCGATGGAAAGATCACCTGCCTTTTGAAAAGTTCTTCCCATGCCCACTCAATCTCTCTTAACTGATGCTGGTGCCATCTATAGCCTTGTAATTACCCCTCTTTTAGATTAAACTACACCAAAAAATTATTTTGGCTTGACTAGAAGCTACAGTAAGAATTTTTACAGTGTTTAACTTTTCCAAAGCCTCTGTGCTTGGAACTATTTTGTGATGCAACAAGTATGATATATATCCTTCTGCTTGCAACTCCACTCATTGTCCCCTGTTCAGGTCAGAGTGCTGCAGCGAGGTCACGTAGTGGTCACTGGAACACAAACTGATATAAATCTAACTCCCTGGATATAACAATGATATGTCGCTCCTGTATTCATCCCAGACTTAAATAAAATACAAAAGAAATGGCCAGAATTCGGATTTCACTATACTCCACTGCATGACATGGACCTTTGCAACTTTGGCTTGTTGTTTTACAGTGTTTGCAGTGCCCATTTTATGGTTCAGGATTACGACACACGGCAGCAGTTTAAAGGCTTACTGAATTCTTCTTAAGAAAGGGCTCACAGTTCCACCAGGTAACTTGTGATCTGCCCTGCTTCTCAGTTTCCTCAACAGTTTCTACCTGTGACTCCATCTAAAAAAGTTTTTTCTCTGTGCTCTCCTGCTCATAGGTATATCTTTTCATACCCACAACTAACAGCATGTCGTCATCACTCAAGTCAAAATTGCTAATTTTTAGTTGAGTTTTAGTGAAGTTAGTGTTTGTTGTTTCTTCGAATGACATGACCAGCTGCTAGCAGAGCGATATATAACCCTCATGATGCAACATACCATTGGCGGATCTAGGACTTCTCTAATACCGCTTTCACACTAAAATCCGTGGGTCAACGCTGGTTTTTTCAACGCTGGTTAACCCGCGAGTGACTCCTTTACCACTGCCAGCAGACCCGGGTCTACTCAGCAGCAGACAAGCTGCGTGGCTGTTTTTTTTCCTCTGGCACAGCAAGCTGATGTCATCACGTTGATGACGTCATAGGCGTGACAAAACATGACCACGTAAACAATGGAAAAGAGCATGGACGCCGTGGACACGGTTTTCTGTACTTTGTACTTTTGTCCCTCTTTAAAAATGCACAAACTTGGCGCTGATGATACAAAGGTGGATGGAATTTGTTGCTGAGATGGCAAAGAGTCACGTAAGTTACAGACAGAGGGGATGGGCGCGATGTTATGCCGTGAGCACGCCGACGTCATCTGTAACTTAGCAGCTTGACCCGGGTGTGATGTTCATACTGAAGCTGGTAGGAGACGAGCCGATAAAAACCCATGTCGCTTGCAGGGTAAGTCGACCCAGGTCGAAATGCCAATTAGACCCTTTCAAACTGCGGACAGGAGCCGATTGTTGGCGGATTTACACAGGTTTTTTGGCCAGTCTGAAAGGGGTATAAGTAAGGGGCCATTAAGAGGCCACATTCCTCACAGAGGGGCCAAGTATTTGTCCAGCACCCATGCAGTCACATTTATGATAAAGCACACCCAGTCACACTGTTTTCAAACATTTTAATTAAAAAAATGTAGACAGTAAAACCCGTTTTCAATTTCCCATTTGAGGATGTGAGCAACTTCAAAGGAAATAAAATAGTATTCAAAAACATGTTTCACAATTTGGTTTTCAAAAACACCCACTTTTTATCTTACATTTTGTGTTCATTCAAATGAGATTTTTCTTCTGTCGGGTTTATTGATGGTGGACCTGCTTATTGTGCGCACTAATGCCACCAACGATTGGGCATGGAATTGCATTCATCTATAATCTGATTGTCATTCTCCAGCAAAACGACAGATGAGTGACAGGAAAGGGGCACTTCAGGGAGCCAATTAGATTTCAGATGGGGCCAATGCCCCTGTGGCCCCGTCCCTAGAACCTTCACTGCAACATATAAGTTTTAACACAGGGGCGTTGATGAGGAAAGGTAAAATGATGGTTAAATCTTACTGCATCATCAAGTCGAGCCAGTGTTGTTTTTTGTGAAGTATTACCCTAAACAGGGAAATTTATGAGGCTTTCGGTGGCACCACTGACTTGCCTAGTTTCAAAGCACCTGGCTATTGCTCCTTAGGGTCAAAGATAGTCGTTGGTTCAGTGGCAATCGTATTTACTAGTGCCATAGGCCTCAAGCAACCCCACTTTAAATACCCCAATCCATCCCTTTAATGTCAGCCTATCTTTGGAGTATAATTCTTTGAGAACATGGTGGCACAGTGGAGTTGTGCAACACACAACAGCCATTACAGAGGTACACTAATATTGGATATGTATTATCACTGCCTTGTAGCCTTGTGTTGCCACCAGCATCACTGAGTTTACCGATCGAAATGCTGACATGAGTACCCAGCTTTGCTGGTCTGGAGCATGCTGAACCAGCGTTTTTTTAAGCAGCCTGCCCTGCGTGACCGAATCTCAAGCTCCCCCCAAGGTGCTATTATTAAGATGGAGGGAGCTGGGAGACGTGGGACTCCCTTGCTAACAGATGTTGGAGAAGTGGAGGTGCAGAGGACAAGATCAGAAATAGATCCAGAGAGAAAGGTCTGCTGAGACGGTGATCACAAAGCAACTGGAAAACAGTGGATACAAAGTTGTGAATCTGAGGAGTTGCAGGGGAAATTATCTATGGCAAGGGTGTGAGAAACACTTTAATGAGCACACAGAGATTCAGATTCAGCCTGAAAGGAAAGCGCAGAAAATGTATTCAAAATTTGTGTACATATTTCCAAAAATGTGTCTGGATGTTTTCTCTGGAATCATTTTCATTTAATAAACATTTTAGGTCACATTTATCGAGACCAAGAAAAACAACCAAATAGACTCACTGCTGATGATTCAGCTAGATGAGGACTGAACCATAAATCACTTTATCATCACAACTGGGATGTGCAGTCTCAGTAAATTGAACTACAGAGGCTGAAAGTCATCAGTTAACACAATCACTTGTCCCATTGCAAAACTGGAATTATGTTTGAGGCAGACGTTTAACAGCAAACGCAACAATGCAGCTTTAGTTCAATTAGAAGTTAAAAACATGGGCCTGGTCATGTAGATAAAGGCTCTGACCATTTCTTTGTATAGTTAGAGAGGGAAATCTCGAATTAGACCAACATGGGCAGATTATTTATTCTTCATTTATTATGATTTAGCCTACAGATGATAAGAACTAACCTGACACACCAGATGGACCACTCAATATATTTCTCTAGACTACCTGGGAAAGAGCCCACAGAAAGTGTTTGGGGGGAAGAAACTTTCAGAAGCATATTCAGCAGGTGATTGGAGGATCGCTCCGTTAGTCAAGATTTATTATGGGCCAATCAGATAATGTTGTAGGCATGAGTCACTTCATCAAACAAACTCCCATCAAAACATGCCAGAAGTGGAGCAAAATATCCTTACTGTAGAAAAGTTTGTAGCGCTGATATTTTTAATTTAATAAAAAAGCGCTCCAATCAGATAAAACTGCTACTAAAGCTATGCTAATCTCTATAAGTGCAGTCACTTCCTCCTGTCGTCTTACTCGTAGCTCTTTCCTTTTCCTCCTCTAAAGCACTCTGATTGGGCAGTGCCACTTTGGGCTGGTCACAAACATTGTAGATTGGAGCTTGGCCATCTGGACCATCCTGATAACAGACATTTAATCAGGCAGGTTCAGCCGCTGCTCAAGGTTAGATACGAACCGTAAATGATGAGAAGAAGTGGAACTGGAACCTGAATTGTTAAAATCTAAATGGTACTCAATGCTATGGACTTGTTTTCAGATCTATTGGAACACACAGCAGCTGAAGACATAGAGACTTTCCTTGGTGAATCAAAGCTAAAATGAGCACCATACTGGACTAACACCTGTTAGGCTCCAGCAACAACGCTGCTCATGAGTTAATACTGAAACTTGTAACTCTTCGGATTCGCTTCCATAGAGGTGTAATGCAAGAATACTGCTTACAGCTTGTTGTGCAGCCAAAAAACTCTGTTGATGCTTGTTTGTTTTGCCACAGATATCTCAGATTTGTGCAGGCGGTGCATCACTGATTCTTGTTTGAGCAGAGGTGGTCCAGAGGACACGCAGACTGACTTCTGTTCCCTTTGAAGTCAAAAAATTATAAAACAGTACATCTGTCCTTCAGTGAGGTTACCTCTGATTCATCTCTGCTATTCACGCTAAAGCACAGGCATGAATGACTTCTATGTTTGAATTTATCATAAAGGTCTCAGGTTGACAGTCATAAACTGATTTAAGACAGCAAACCCAGCTCAGCCATTTCAGATTACTGTTTAAACAAGGAGCCCACAAAGGTGGTCTGCTCTGTCTTCATTTTTCAGTCAGTGTGTGTAAGACAGACTGACAGTGGCTGTGTGCTTGTGTTTCAAAGCTCGTCAGCAGCTGTCTACGCTGTCAGTCATCCATGGAGGGGCACATAGAGAAAGTGCTCAGGCAGCACGGTGCACAGGGAGCACCTGCTGAATACAGAGGCAGCAGGTAGGTGGATAAAGCATCGGGGCACCGTGGCTCATCTGCAGGTCACCTTTTGATGAGAGAGATGGACTCACGGAAGAGAGAGGACTCAAACACTATAACCACGTATAAGCTGTCTCAGAGCATGAAGTAAACGTAGCAGAAAAAGTGAGGAAATTAGTGTCTGGTGGACTTGTTGTGACTATGCTTCTTGACAATAATTATAATCTTGTTTAAAAACCTGTTTATTTCCTTTTCAAATGGAGCCACATTTGTAAAGAACATGCATTTGTGAGATGAGCTGCAGAACTGAAAATGTGGGTTTCTTGTTTGGTGTTGTTCGGTGGATTGGATGGTTGAGGTCTGAAGAAACAAGAGTTACCAACAATGTAACAATTTATTCATTTAACAAACAGGAGCTGCAGTATCATGTGGAAGAACGATACACAGCTACAACAGCCTTGGACCTTTTCCTCATGCCACTCCTGGTCACACACTGCTGTAGGATAGCATCCCATTCTTCTACCAGCATTTGCCAAAGTGGTTGTGTTGGTCACTTTGCCCCAAACAGCATCCTCAAGCTGATCCCACAAGTGTTTAATGGGGTTGAGATCAGGACTGCTGGCAGCCCATTCCATCCTCTCCACACCCAATTTTGGATTTAGCCTCTGATAAACCCCCGCTCTGTGGGGGCAAGGGTTGTCATCTTTGAGGATAGAGTTCAGTCCCAGACTGTAGAGATATGGGACTGCCACTGGTTGTAGAATCTCATCTCGATACCTCTCTGCACTGAGATTGCCACCAGTGATTACAAGACTCTTTTTCCCAGTGAGGGAGATGCTGCCCCACATCATCACACTGCCTCCATGAAAAAATGTTACTCTGTTGGTACAGCACTCAGCAAAGTGTTCTCCATGTCTTCTCCAGTGCATGTAATGCCGACACCAGTGCAAACAGACCTGAGGGTGAAGTATCTGACCAGAGATATCAAGGCCGGTTTGACTTTTACAGAGTACACTGAGCCTTTAGCTCTTCTGCTGAAACTGCAAACATTAACAGTTATGGCTCTTTTTTGAAGCATTTTCTTTGTTTATTAGCAGAATTTGTAGGATATCTGTTTCAAAAATGAGAGAAAACACAAGAAAAGTAGTCTCTTTTCTTTCATTTCAAATAATTAAAGCCGCAATGTAATAAATTTGCAACTGTTTTCTGAATCTGCCACCTAGTGTAAGTTGCAAAAACTACATTGGGAAGAAGTAATTTACAGCATCGCCCCAGTGAAAGATTGCTAATGGATCAGTCTGTTCTGGTATTGTCCTGTAAACCTTGACTGCAAATCTGTATACGCACAACAGGGGGAGGAAATGTTCTTCTGGGGATGTTGTCTTCTCTGGATGGTCACTTCGCAGCCTAGCTCTGACATCCCATGCTATATGGAACTTTGCCTTCAGTTTGGAGATCGCACTACAGCTCACAACTATGCTTAAACTTGGTTTTGCTGAACACCACCTTGAAGCTGCCCTATGGCACAGGCCCTATCCAGATTAGCCGAACTTGGCACAAGGCATCAACTGATTACTGTAGCAGGACCCATGCTCACAGATACCTTCAGATGCATGATTTTTAGCATCTAGGGCTGCCAGAAACTCAAAACACGAGTCAATAGCAACAGCAAAAAAAGCTGCATGGCATTCCCAGAGAATATTTTGCAAATTCTTTTAGCGAAACCAACATACTCAGCTCTGCTGCTCATCCCACAAATGCATGTTCCTTACAAATGTGGCTCCATTATTGCCGTAAGCATTGTTACAACAAAGAAACAATCTACCAAACACTAATCTCTTTACGTTTTGTGCTTAGTTTACAGATTTTACTGTAGAATGATCACAAACTAAGAGTACACACTAGCATCTGCACTGTTTTTGAATTATCTTTATTCATAGCAGAGACATCAATTTAAAGAGGTTGATCTTCAGGTTAAGATGACAAGAGGACTTAAGGTGAATCGAAGGACAAGAGAGAAATCAGGAGTGGTACAGAAAGCCAAAAACATCCTTGATGACCTCTTTTTATGAGTCTATCTCGACTGAAGCAGAGGAAGGTAATGTTGCTATTGTCTTATGTTAATGTTCCCTTATTTTCTACCTGATATACAGATGAAGAGCTGGATTGCTTTACTTTGTGGTGTCCTTCCTCTCTCTCAACTCCCACTCCATCTCCCTTATCCAATCTCTCTCTCTCTCTCTCTCTCTCTCAAGGGATTGTATGCACACCAGGGTGACTGGAGACACTTGGTAAGGTTATCCAGTCAAGGATTTCACCTAGTCATCCTGCCTCTTGATATTCATACCACACTTATGCCCCCTGAGGCTCCCCGCCTGAATACAGACGCACTGAAGGAGACTTTCCATTGTCATATCGCCTCTCCTTCCCTCTCCTCTGCTCTCATTTATCCCACACCGTTCTCCTTCTTCCAGTTTCCTCTTTTATGTCATCTTCCTTCCTCACCCTCCCCGCGCCTCTCTACCCTCCGTCTCCTTTCTCGACTCTTTGATAGTGTTTGCATTTCTAAGTGTGTCAAAGACGACGCTGTCAGCTGTTGCAGTTGTTGGGATGGCCGCAGGGGCAATCTGAGGAGAGCGCTTGATTTGGCAGAGGTCACGGGTTCACAGTCACGACAACATGCTGCTGCTTCTCGGGCTCGCCAGGTTCGCGGGATTTATGTCTGTGGGTCTTCAAACACTCCGTTTGTGCATGAGTGTGCCAGAGCTATATGTGTCTGTGACAGTGTAATTTTGTGTGAGGTCGTGTGTGGCCAGAAAGTCAATAAAGCGCCGTATGCCGCGCTCTACCCTGGGGGCAGCTTCTGTAGCTAACGCAGCCTCCACACAGCCCTAATTAACTCCAACGTCTAATTAAGCCCTGCTCGCTCCTTCTCTTATGCACAACACATACGCTTTCTCTGTCGCACAGCTCCCAAAATGATGGAAATGTTGAAATGATGGAGCTGGCACTGATGTGAAGTACCTTGGAGTGTTGGGGTTGCAGCATATGGCTTTTTGTTGAGCAGATGATCAATACAATAGGGGGATGTTTTTATGAGAAGCGCTTCATACTTGCTCTAGGTTACGTCTGAGTTCATAACTCTGATATTAATATACTGTACAGACGGCTGAGGTGAAGGTGTGCTCTTTGAATTGGATGTGAAAGGAAATCAAATGAATCCTATAGCCTCTAACTATGTGCACATCTCCAAGGATGCACCACATGACAGGCGGTACATGACTGCGTGCAGCATATAGCTACATATTCCCATCAGGCCACATAATAATCAAGCAAGAGGGCTGGAGATGGGTTGAGCCCTGCTTCTGCACACAAGCTGCAGGCTGTCTGAGATTTGCTCCCATAATTCCTTTCAACGTGTGGCCATGAAAATCAGACAAAACAGACAGAGTGAACAAGGCTGCAGCAGTCCCTGTAGAGAGTCAAACTCAGAGCCTTACTTTGCTAACCTCAAACACAATCTCATTATCAGACTACAAGTAATTAAGGCCCAAATCCACAGAGGAATAACTGTGCAGGCTATTATCGCCTTCACTTTTGTGCAAATAGCACCCAAATGTTGCATCACTTTAGCTCCTGATCCTCAGAACTATGTGCCCACAGAATTCAGCAGCTGAAAGTTTTGCTCCTGTTTTGTCACTTTTTAAATGGCAAGTCTGTGGCTCTGTGCAGAGATTACAGAGGACAAAAGAAGGTGGACAAATGAAGACAGTAAAGGAAAGAGGAAGACAGAGCAAGAGAGACGAAGGTACAAAGACATGCATCCAGAATATAAAACACAAATAGCTGAAATGAAATATCACCGAGATCTTTTCTATTTTGTTTAAGCAGGAAAACACAAGTTTCCACGGCAGATGACATCCAAGCAGAGAAAAGGAAATTGGAATGACATTAGGAGGCTGTCCATGGTACGGACATTACAAGACTTTTAAGCTGTTTTCATAGCAAACATGAACTTCAGGTTGTCACGGGATCAAAAATACATTGTAAGTGAATGGGATGAAGCATTGTTTAACTTGTGGCAAAATTGTCATGCAAATGATGCTCATTTTCACGCAAGAAACACAAATTTAAACTTTTTTAGCCCTCCGCCCAAATTGAAAATACCATCTAGGGTGGATGGTGACTAGAATCAATCAACCAATCAATCTTTATTTGTAAATCACCAGTTTATTAAAGTGTTATCTTAAGGCACTTTACAATAGAGAAGGCTGAAGCCATACTCTTCATTTTACATATAAATATATATGCATGTATACAAAAACATATAAATATACACTGCCTGGCCAAAAAAAAGTTGCCACCTGGATTTAACTAAGCAAATATGTTCAAGCTTCCTATTGGATAATTATTGCATGAGTAGCTTCTCATTTCTTAAACAACCATGTTGAAGGATGCATCCTGTGGTCGTGGAAAAGATGTTAGTCTGTTTAAGAAGGGTCAAATCATTGGCATGCATCAAGCAGAGAAAACATCTAAGGAGATTGCAGAAACTACTAAAATTGTGTCAAGAACTGCCCAACGCATTATTAAAAACTGGAAGGATAGTGGGGAACCATCGTCTTTGAGGAAGAAATGTGGTGGGAAAAAAATCCTGAATGATCGTGATTGGCGATCACTTAAACGTTTGGCCAAGTCAGATTGAAGAAAAACAACAGTAGAACTCACAGGTATGTTTAATAGTGAAAGTAAGAGCATTTCCACATGCACAATGTGAAGGGAACTAAAGGGATTAGGACTGAACAGCTGTGTAGCCTTAAGAAAACTGCTAATCAGTAAGGCTAACCAGAAAAAAATGTCTTCAGTTTGCTAGGGAGTGATCCAACAAAATATTAGAGTGTGTGACCTTTTTTTTGGTGGTGACTTCTTTTTTGGCCAGGTAGTGTATACAAATGTATTTACACATACATATATCCAGAGATGTATCCATCCAGGCACAGACCAAGGAACTAAAAATAAGACTGCAGAATGACATCACAGACAGAGAAGGAAGTAAATATCACTGCCCGCTGGCATCAGAGCTCCTCTAAACGGTCTTTTCAGTGTTCAGAGTCAGAACCACAGAGTGGAGTAATGGAGAGAAAGTCACTGTAGAGTTTTCAGTATCCGCTAAGTTCAGCTAATTGAGCACTTCTCATGGGCAGTACTGTTAATGAAGTCAGTCAGCACAATGGCAGTTAGTACAACTGCTAGCTGGCTACTGCTGTGTTTTTCTGGCGTACGGGTGATGATTTAACACAATTTTTTTACCAGAGAAAACATGCCAAACCTCACGGGAGAACTACTGGAACACCCAATTGGAAAATAATACATTGGGGAAAGACGAGGGGCAGATCTCCAGCCATACAGGGAAAAAAGACAAGGGAAGCCGAGTAGATTTGGCAACTGAGGGGCAATCACCCAGACTTCAGGCTCTGAGGGATGCTATGGATCATCAAATGGATGCATTTCTTGGGCATTTAGCTTCTCATTTTGTAGAACAGGGAGTAGACAGTGCAATCAAAATTTTGATTTTACACTTTCATGGCAGATATTCTCTTCCTTACCTTCATGTTAACAATTTAATGATACTTGCAATTAAATTGTGGACCAAATTGAGTCAGTGGGAGGGCTCTTCGTGGCCCTTGGGCTGCATTTTGCCCATCCCTGATCTAAAGTGACTCTTGTGCTCCAGTTGTTTCTTTGGTATTTTTTCTTTTCTTTGGTTCTGTTCTGAGAGTGCCGGCCTCCATCTGTGGAGTGGCTGAGGCACAAGAGACTCCTACCTGATCTGGAGAACCTGCTGTTTACTGAAGACAGCTTATTTCTTATTTTCTGTCTCAGCTCTGTCTTTTGTTTAAAAGTACAGAGATATCAAGTGAAAAGTTAAGACAACATTTTAATATATTGATCATTTTGTGTTGTAAAAAACAGGATTATCTATATTACTTGGTTCAGAATGTTTTACATTTAACAGCCTTAATGAATAAAAATCATTGGCAAGGAAAAAAGTTTCACACTGAAAGACAAAAGAAGTGTGTGGTTGAAGGAGAAAGACCAAAAGACACACAAAACATACTGACAAAGAGGATCGCTGGTGATTAAACGACCAATAGTCTGATGGTAATTAATACCCAACAGGCGCTTTTATTTTATTGCATTTGCCGTTGTCATCGATCCGCCTGAATTTTTCATTTAAAGTTTGAAATAAGCAGCAAACCCCCGTGCAGAAATCACTGTGCCTCAGATCAATAGTCAGTGGATTAGAACTAAACAAGTGCAGTCACAGAAATTCAAATATCGAATTTTAGAGCCATGCGGAGGGACTGCCGTGGGGCAGATCTGAGAAAGTGCTGAGGGGCGATGGGAGGGTAAAAAAAGCACGAGGAAATGATGGGAAGAGAGAGAGAGGGATAGAAGGACGAGGGATAAATCTTTTTCCCCTTCTTTTGATCTTTCTCCATTCTTGTCTTCCCTTTTTCAAAACCAGCACACTCCACACCAGTGTTTGTTCTTAATAACTGCTTTCTTCTATCGCTCTTATTGACCTCTCGCCTGTCAAATAGGTCAAGTCGCTGCTAATTGAGCTCTGCGGATTTGCTGCCTGCCCAAGGGGAATTCAGGTCCATATCACCTCTTCGTGCCGCCACCTGCCTTCCTGCCCCCCACTTTAGAGGTGAGCAGCCCATTTAACGCTGCACCTGCTGCGGACATCGATTGATTCTCCCCCAACAGTTGGCGCTCAATTGAACGCCTCAGTGCAACACTTATTAGTGCTGCCCGCCAAGTGAGGGGAGGTGAGCGGGAGGGCAGCTTACAAGGAGGGAGGAGATAGGACTGGAGGGGATGTGAGTAAAAGCTCCTTCGGGAATGCTACACTAATGTTAGCCAGCGCACGTGCCAAAACACCTCAGCATGGACTGTGGCCAGAGCCATAGTGGGCCTTGCGGTGTCACCTTGGGTTTTGGGGGAGGACGGATGATTAATGGGCCACTGGGTCTGCAAACACTGGCTCATTTCCACCTGTGCCGCTGTCGTTTCACTGTTTCTTGCTTGGGCTTGCTCTCTGTGGAGTGTGGAGGGCATTGCTTGTGCAACAACAAGATGGCCAAAACCCATTCAGAGGGCAAGAAGGAAACAACTGTGAAAGTGCTGTGTTCATCATGAAGTTAACACGGTTAAGCATGCCATCTGGTGTCGGCGACAGGGGGTGGCCGTGGCAACAGAAGGAGGAAATGGGCAATCAGGAGAAGTGGACACCGCAGGGACAGAGGGAGGAGGTAAAGAAGAAGAAAGTAAGAACAAGTGTGAGACGAGAAGAGAGAAAAAGGGAGAGGGTTCAGCCTTGAAAACACACAAGGGAAGAGTGCAGCGGGGAGGATGAGGAGCTGATGTGAGAGCTGCTCTTTTCTAGCCATTAGAGAAAACTAACAGCCCACTGTGATACATCCGCAGGCTGTGTAAGAGAGCTTGTTCACTCACTTAGAGAGGATGGGTTCTAGTTGATGGTAACTCACCAAGTGGACGCGGTACATGATGCTTATGCCGAGGGTCATGAAGGGCTTGGAGAAGTCGATGACCTTTTCACGTTCCGCTGTGATGGTGAGGCCGGCCACTGCCAGGTCTGCTTTCTGAAACACAAGGGGCGAGTAGAGATCACGTTGTGTAAAAAATGAACAATAAACTTCAACCAGCTTATTTAGTAACAAAGTAATATTTTACCTCGAGCATTTTCTGAATGTAGTTTCAACTAATGCTTCAGATTATGTTCTAATACCTCATGAAAGAGATGAACAGGAACAACTATAGTTCTCTATGAAAAAACAAAATGTATACCAGCACTCTTAATCAGGGGTGGGAAAGTGGTGACATGGTGGCCCTCCTCCTTGCATTTGTCAAAGTAGAAATATGAATTTAAGTAAAATACATGCTTACAACCAGTAAATGCTGTGTTACTTGCTTCAAAAAAACAGCTGACATTGGCTTAAATTTTGTTGAGCTCATTAGATAAAGTATTACTGATTGCATTTGAATTACTCATATATTAATGTTGATAGAGTGACTACTTTTGACAGCAACACATAGAAATGTATCTCTGTAAGTTACCTTCAAACTGAGAAAACTTTGCCCCCTGGCAATTAGGATCAATTCATGTGGCCTTCTTGGTTGCAAAAGTTGCCAATTACTTATCTAGATTATATAGAAATATTTCTATTACATACCCCAATTTGATATCTCAGGTTGAGTCACATTTGATAGACTCTCTAATGTTTTCATCATATTTATAATTTGGTGATTTTTGGAAGTGGCTGGGGGGCCACATATAGTGTGAACGGGGGCCACATGTGTCCCCCAGGGCCGCCAGTTGCCCACCTGGATCTAACATATCAACTACTGATTTATAACCTGGTTCACCAGACAGGCTGTTCAATATGTTTCACTAGTTCATCTGGGAAAGAGCCCAAAGAAAGTGCTTAGTGCTTAGGTATGAACCTTTCAGAAGCATATCCGGCAGGTGATTGGAAGATTATTCTGCCAATCACATTTATTATGGGCCAATTAAATAATTTAGTAGGTGGATGCTACTGTGCTACAGAATGAGAGTCATTTCATCAAACAGTGTTGATTTTCGTTTTTCATTATTAACTGACTGAAGCTATTAGCATCTATGCTAATCTCTGTCAAAGTAGTTACTTCCCGTTACCTTTTTGCTCATATCTTCCACCTCTTCCTGCAACAAAGCACTCTGATTGGGCCGTCCTGCTTTGGGCTGCTCACAATCGTTGCAGATTGGAGCTTGGCACGAAGGATCTGCCTGATTACAGTGTTGAATCAGGTAGGTCCAGCTGTGCAAGGTTAACTGATCAGTGTTTTTGATACAAATAAAAAAGCACTTCAGAATTAAGCATTGTAAGGTGGAACCTCTGGTTTTGCTAATGCTTTAACTACAGCTGAAAGTCACCAGTTAACATGGTTACTGTTCAGACCATAACACCAGGACAGTTTGCAGAGTTAAGGTATTATAGAAATGGAGGGCAGACTGTGCTGATGATGTGGTCTGACTTACTATTCATCAGACACAAATGACTGTAGGAGTCACTACAGTGACAGGCATCTCTTGAAATTTGCTGACGACACTGTTTTAGTCAGTTTACTCCAGGATGGTGAGGTTGACCATGGGCCAGTCACGGCTGACTTTGTGGAGTGGTGTGACAGCCACTTCCTCAAGTTAAATGTTCAAAAAACTAAAGACATGGTCATTGACTTTAGGAAGAAACCACAAGCAGCTCACCCAACCATTATCAAGGGTACAGCAGTGGAGACTGTTGATTCCTATAAGTACTTGGGGTCAGTGATCGAGAAAAACTTGTCACATGACCTCAACACCTCAACAAGTTGCAAGAAGGGCCTACAAAGGTTATACTTTCTGCGCTGACTAAAATCTTTTAATGTTGATAAGACCTTGATGGTTTTATTTTATAGATCTTTTATTGAGTCAGTTTTAGCTTTCTGCTTAATTTCCTTTTATGGAAACCTGTCTGTTAAAAACAAAAATCGTCTGGTCAAGATCGTGCAGGAAACCAATAAGATCATTGGTATGCAGCAGCTCTCCTCTCGGAGATCTTTGACAGACAAGTTTTACAGAAGGCACAGGCAATCCTGTCTAGCTCTGATCACCCATTGGTGGAGGAGTTCATTTCTCTCCCATCGGGACGGAGATACAAGGTACCTATGGCAAGTACAAATAGGTACAAATTTTCCTTTGTGCCACAAGCAATTAATGAAGTCAACTTTCAAAATTCTTAATTGCACTGCCCAGGTGGCACGACCTATTTAATCCTTGTTTTATATAAACAACAGGTTCCACCCACGTCCTCACTTCTTTTTATACTCTTTAAAACTCTTTGATTATTTCGTACTTCATTGGGGGTTGTTCATGTCAAGTTTGGCTATGCTGTACACTGCGATGTTGTTTTGTGTAAATGTTATTTATTTGTTTGTAGTTGTTGTTGTTGGATGTGCCGTCACTGCAGACAAAATTTCCCCTGGAGGGACAATAAAAGCTCTGAACTGAACTCTGAACTGAACACTTACAAACCTAATGATGACATTGATCATTGGTGTTTATTTTACCCACATAAATACTGTAATTGCTGCCACGTTTATTATTTAGGTCACACACAACAGGTAGTTACATGCAGACCAAGGTCTTTGTGCATCCTCTAGTGGAACCTTCCAGTAACAAGCAAGTATGAAAACAACACTCATGACGCCAACACAGACACAAGGACAAACAGCAAGTACATCTTCAGCCTTAAAAGAAAACTGGACACATCCCTGAGGACGTAACATAAGTTGATGACATATTGGATCATTTAAATGCTTCAGGAGAGGAAGAGCCAGGGCAAAGACGACCTCATGAGTGGGCCACCAGATAATAATTGCTCAATAATGCCCTTTTGTATTTGCAGCCTCATTGTTCGCCAGTAGTGCTATCTGTGGTGAGGATAATCCTACAGACTCTCTGTGTGCATGTGCATATATAAAGGACACAAGAGAGCTTGGGGTAACAATTGTGACTGATCACGGGAACACTGTCAAGACAAATCACTTAACAGAGCAGCAGCTGGTAGAACACTCTCAGAGACACATACGTAGAAACGGTCAAGGCACAATGGATACTGGATGGCTCCCTGCTAATAATACAGGCCAGTAAAGTGCAACTGCAAGGGATTTTTCATCCCCCTGAGGTGCTGGAGTGAAAGCAGGAACGCATTGCTCTTTGTCCGCTGCAGGAGAACTAAGAGGATTGGGGAGACGGGGAGGAAAGGGAGGATGAGTGAGAGGAGAAAGGAGCTCTGCAGCACTGCAGATGTCACTCACAAAATACTGTTTGTATCTCCAGGAAAGAGGATGGGGATGGGGGTGCCTGACGTACATGAAAGGGTGCTGTTTTTTTTCATCCAAATCCAGTTTGATGTGATGTGAAAATCAATGTTGTCTTTCCATAATTATCCTAACCTTTGGAGCAGGTTTAAAATGCCATCAGGAGACATTTAGTTCTAACTTACAGCCTTTTTCAAGCTGTTTGTGCTTCAATTAGCACATTATTTTAAAAATTTCCACCTCTTTAACCTTGCCCTCCAACTGACACATCACATGAAGTCTGAAGTCTTACGCTGCCCCATCCTCAGCCTGCAGGATCTGACCCTCTATCATTCGTTGCCTCATCTTTTCTCCACTCTGCTGTTTATACGTGATGCCTGCTTTTAGCGCCGGATGGAAGCCACATGCCGGGAACATCCATCGAGGCAATTTCAACAAAGAAAGTCAGTGATCCTTTGAAAAATGAACACACATACTTAGGAGAAGCCTCTAAAATATTAATAGTAGGATAGAATATTAATACTGATTACTGGATTTCTCTGCCTGCCTGCTGGCTATTATGCCTTCTAGTATAACAGAAAAAAAACCTTGTAATGTTGGCTCTTCAATATTGCATCATACTTGTTTCTATTTCTATTAAATCATAACATAATATGCCTCTGTTCTATTGCTGCAGCACTCTGGATTAGGAACCAGGACACACTGTTCTGGTCTTGGGCTTTGGTCTGGATTTCTCTTGGTGTGTCTCACAGTTAGTGGGGCCATCTGACACCTTTCTAAATAATCACCCTCATGCTGTGAAATAGAGATGACTGTGAAAGTGCAGGCGTGGACGTACAGTAGGTACCTGCCACTGAGAGTAACCTCAAGCCGTCCTCGTTTATTTGCAAAAAGTAGTTACAGCCCTGGAATGTTTTTGTTTTAGTTCTGTTGTTTTCTTTGTGGGGGCTCTTTCTTATGATTTTGTGTGAAGTGGGTGCTCTGTTTGCATGAAAATCTTTGTTCCTTGTGCAGGTTTTAAACTGTCAGTGGCTGTTGCAGTGGGTCCAGCAGAAGGAGAAGGGGACACCAGATTGGCTCGACCATTCAAATCAACTCAGCCTGCATAGAGTGGTGCAGGAATGAGTTCAAAACATGGAAGTGAGTTAGCATTATGAACTTCCTGGCTCCCAAGCCTAGAAGTATGGGATTTCGAGGACCAGGTCTGGATAAAAGCCAAGAATAAGGTTTGTGATGAAGACACGCACACGAGGTTTCAATGTTTGAACTGAAACAATAAAATGCATCTGATGTTGCATGCTTTTGAATTTTAAAGCATTGCTGTATGCTTTGAAGGACAATTGCTAACAAGGAAAGGACTACAAAATGGCCTGGGACCCCATTGCAAGCATTTCTGATCATTTTCTAATATTCAGTAATATACGCACCACTACTACAGCCATAAAGACCAAATTGATCAGATCACTAAAAGATGAAGAAATGCTCAAACAAGAGGTTAAAGCGTGAAGTATTGTGACTGCTTCTCGGTCTAACTGCCATATTGTAGTGCCATAGTAGGTTAATAATAGCTTTTTAGTCTGCCAATGTACATTTAACAGAACAGAACATGTAAGTTCGATAACCAGCACGATGCTAACGTCCTTGTTAGCCGGCAAAACATGTCTCCCCTGCACCACTCTCTTCAGACAGTGACGTTTCTGACAGCAGCATCTCTGCCTTTAAATTAGTAAATTTGTTGACTGTGTTAATGTAGCTGATGTGATAAATCCTCTGTTCAAAGTCCAGAAATAGGGCAACATGTTCAGTGTTTTATTTCGACCATGTAAATTGGGGACTTCGAGTTTGACGTGAGTTGACATCATGATCGTCTTCGTATGCGGTTCTGTTTGTGTGCTTAGTTTCTTTGGCTGAATTTTTTGCATATAAACTACTGAGTAATGTTTTTGACACAGTGATTGAAAGACCTCTGCACAATGACACATTGGAGAGTACACGCCCTTCCTTTGCCGGGGCTCTAACTACAACATATATCAGCAAAGTCAGTCGGAAGTTAACCAGGTCACTCATTAGACCATAACACCAAGACACGTTGCATGAAGGGAAATATTGTAGAAATGGAGAGCAGATGATGCTGATAGTAAGGCCTGACCACTAGTCATCAGTTGTTAAAATTATTTGATGATGGCATTGATTTTAAGTCATTTTTTACCTTAACTCTCAGAATTACAGCCATGTTTGCAGTTTCCTTCTAACACAATAGGGTGTTACATACAGCGCCAGCTTTTGTGCCCTCTAGTGGTGTCTTCCCTGTAACATTTGTCACATACTGATGCAGCTGCTTCAATTTTCCCAAATACCAGCTGAGTTCCAACTAGGTCCCAGGCAACCTCTCGCCATTGCGAGTCTGTGCAAGGACTTTTTACCTCTGCCAAGGAGATTATGTTTTTGCCAGTGTATGTTTGTTTGTCTGTATGTTTGTCTGTTTGGTAGCAAGATTATGCAAAGACTACTGGACAGATTTTGCTGAAATTTTCAGGAAATGTTGGTAATGGCCCAACATACATAGATTTCGGTGGTGATACAGATAACTGCCTTTAACAAATGATAGTTTTTGCTCAATAACTGGCAAACTAATAATTCTATCAACATGATTCCAAGTGCTGGGTGTGGGTTTTCAGGGTCAATGAATCATATTATGATGATAACTTTATCATGCAACTATTGCTTATAGATGTAACAGCAATATGTGAGCTACCTTGGCAGAGGTTTGTGCTCTTCTTGTGTTTTCTAGTTTTGTTTGCTTTTGTTCTCAATTTCTGTACATAGTGGCATTTTCCATGCAAAGCAAAATTTTTGTTTACAAATAAGATGGGATGAGAAGAGGTAGATGTTTTTCACATACTTGCGGGGAATCTCATAATGACCATAAAGGTGGTCAGGTTGGAGTACTTTCCTGTCATGGACTAGCCATCTGTACAGGCAAGTGTAAAAGCAAAAAACACTTATGATGCCCATGAATGCAAATGCTAATGCAAGTACAAACTCTTAATATTTTTCTGTCTTAAGTGAATCTTCCTTTGTAATAAATATTGTTAAAAAATTGAATATTTGGTCTGGTGTTTGGTTTGGGGATGGAGAAGTGAATGTTATCCTTTTCAATGATGTTCTACACCCACCCTATGGGTGCATAACAAGTACATATGTGTAAAACCATCGCTGTTCCTTTGTTTCCCTTCATGATCTTTTAGCTGGACCATCCTTTCCATTCCCTCTGAGCCTTTAACCAAACACGATCAAGCCTTTCTGTCCACTGCGTAACATCGCTCCAGACGTCCCTCATCCCATGACAAATCCCTCTCAAGCACATCTTGACTTTCCATCCACCCCCGCCGCCTCGCCGCTCCACAGCCTAAGCTGTTGACGGAGACATGTGTCGACTCCAGCCACGCACTCCTGAAGGTCAGCCTTCCACAGGCGACTTACAGGAGAGGGAGACGCTGGCAAGCTGTGACAATAACAAGAACAGGCACTCCTTGCTTTACATACTTAATGACTTTGCCCTCCATTAGCCCACAGAATTAAGACAGATCACCTCCTAAGATCGACTCAATCCCTCTTGACTTCATTCCTCTTTTTCTACTTTCTCACCCCTGCCTTTATGCCAATTTCACTTCCCTTCCTCCCTTCAGCTCCTTTATATAACCTTATCTGCCTGTTAGCTACTGCAAACTGTGTAGCAGGAAGAGTGTTAGACCTCTCTTAGAGATCTATCTGCAACAACATGGACTGACTCCAGAGGAAAGCGTGTTAAGGTCAGCTCCAGAAGGCTTAAGGAAAGAAGCTGGCAGGGATTTGGCCACCAACTCACCATGACTGTTTTAGAGAAAACAATACTCCAGCTGAAAAGGCCAACTGTCAGGTGGCAAAAGTGAGGGGAAGCTTGTGGCTGGTAAGTGAATAGAGCTGATGTGTTTTTGAATGTTAAATGCCTCCAACAAAATATGTATCCGACATGAAAATAAGATCATGAATGGATGTGGGGCTTGCTTGAGGGCTGCGTACCCTTGAGATGAGCTCTCCAACCATGCCTGTCCATGTTCCATTGGCTCCAGGGACCCCATACAATCCATCCCCCACCAGCCGGATGCGATACTTGAACTTGAGAATATCTGCCAGCTCCTTCAGCATGTCAACACAGAACCCTTCATAGCGGTCGTTTCCCTCCAGCTCTTGGTGGTTCGGTCGCAGCATCACATATGGATTCTCCTAAAAAACACAAGACAGTTTGTGTCACATATGGTGTCACACCAAATATATGTACATAAGCGTTTAATAACACTGGATAGATACATCAACTGGAAGATTTCAACACAGTGTACAGCAGGGATGGAAAACTGAGGTTACCAAAGCCACAGACATATGTTGTTAAAGCCAGAAAGTGAACTGCAGAAGACCGTGGGATACTCTCAACTGGACAATAATTACTTGGAATTTAACAAGAGCCATAACAATATTAGTTTTAGTGGACTTTTCTTCCAACTTCATTCTTTTTCAACTAAAACACAAGCATTAAAGGGTTTCAGCTGTACCAGGCACTCTACAATAGTCAGTAAAGTGGCTGAATGGCCTGAAGCATGGCTGTACCTTTAAGGAGAACAAGCTCAGGCTACCTGTAAGGTACACTGCTGTTGGCAGGTACAGTTATTTAATGTAATTGTGTGGGTTTTTACATAAAATACAAGCCATGAAACTATACCGGGTAATATGTAATATGGTGAAAAAGTTGTGATTACTTTATTTTCCCTGCAGGACGTTTTTGTGTTTGGCAGAATCAATGCCCAGTCGGAAGAACACATCGCTATTTGCTGCATTATAAAATAGTCTCAACACAGAGACTTCCTGGAGGACATTATAAATCTGCAATTTTTCACCCAATTGTATATTGAACTTGGTATGACCCTCACTTTTCAGCTCACATCCCTGCCCTCAAGCGCAGGTACAGCTGGCAGTGGAAACGAAGATCAGGGTTTATCGCTTCAAACCGAACCAAACTGTTTTGAACAGACCACTCGCTAGAAACAAGGTATTTGTGAGAAGACCTTAGGATATATATGACTTCCTGCTGTGAAAGAAGTAACCTGCAAACATGGCATTAATTCTAAAATATCAATAATCAACATAATCATCAAGTATTTGTAGTAACACTGTAAAACTGTTCTTGCACTTTATGTCAGATCGTTGCACAATATACATGTTTACAGAAATGTACAGAAATCAGTAGCTTTAATAGTTCCATTCCTTAAGAGTGATACTGTCTTCATACATGTATACAGTCAGAATCCATCTTCATCGTGTTTATATTTGGACAGTATTTTTTTTGCTGCTATTATTTAGTATTATTTAGTATTTTTTGTGCTTCCATTTAAACCTATTATTATTTTTATACCTCTTACCTGGTATTCGTTGTGGACAGCAGAGTAGGAATTTCATTGTGCAGGGAAACATGTTACTCAATGTGCAAATGACAATAAACACTTTGAATCCTGAATCTTGAATCTAACTGTTGAGCAGTAGTCAGACCTCATCATCAGCATCATCTGCACTCCATGTCTCCTTGGTTGTTACAGTTTAATGAGTGGTTTTAGGGGAAGAAAAAGGTTTGGAACCAGTGCATTAGACAAAGTTCTGTGAGACTGTGGCTGCTGTACAGTGTGCTCTTAAAATTTGTTGCAGATTTAAGTATACCACTTAATAGCAGGAGTTTCTCTTACATATTTAATGTGATTGCCTACAGAAGCTAAGTAAACATTTAACAGCAGGGAAAATGGTGCAAGCAGCCCATTTGTCCTTAAAGGTCATAGAGCAGACATCAGCTTTACGACTTTCAGTGAAAAGTGAGATTTGTGGATCTGAAGCAGAGCCAGGCACTTAAACCCGGAGCAGACAGGTGGGTGCTAATCTGCTGCATCCAGCAAAAAGTGGATAAGAATTTTGTCCCTCACACACACACACTTTAACGTCCAACACTCTTGTTTTACTACCTGCCTCTAAGAGAACCAGCTCTACGTTTAGGCGTTTGTTTATTTATGTCTGCTTTTGTCATTTCGTTGATGTTGCAGGAAGATTTAAACAGCCCCAAAGTGATGTATTTTCGGAGGTGCTCTTATTGTGCCATTCTTCAAATAATGCGACTGACAAGCTTGGTGGGCTCCGGCTGCACTACATCATAAAAAAGACAGTGTTATGTAGCACTTTGCTGATGCTCCATCCTGCACTCCAGCTAAAAGTAACTGACTTTGGCAACATGGCAAGAGATAAAAATGATAGCTTAAAGCATTTTTTTACACTGACACTCTGCACTTACAAAAATAAAACAAAAGGAAACAAAGCTTTATCTGCTAACCACAATTCCAATGAAGTTTTGGACTTTGTGTGAAATGGAAATAAAGACAGAATACAATGATTTGCAAATCCTTTTCAACCTATATTCAATACATAATACAGTACAGAGACAAGATATTTAATGTTCAAACTGATCAACTTCATCGCTTTTTCTCAAATTTTTACTCATTCTGAATTTGATGGCTGCAACACGTTCCAAAAAACGATGGGATATTTCCCTTTACGAACAATCAACGGAGAACTGAATACACTAATTGTTGTAACTTTGCTGATGCAATTCTTTCCCACTCTTGCTTGATGTACCACTTCATGTTCAACAGTTCATGGTCTCCATTGTTGTATTTGTGATGCATAATGCACTTGGATGGCAGCATATGTTGCTCCGAAACCTGTAAATCTTTTCAGCATTAATGGCGCCTTCACAAATGTGCAAGTTACCCATGCCATGGGCACTAAAGCACCCCCATACCATCACAGACGCTGACTTTTGAACTTTGCAATGATAATCTGGATGGTTCTTTTCCTCTTTAGCCCGAAGGACCCCATGTTCATGATTTCCAAACCAATCTGAAATGAGGACTTTTCAGACCACGGCAGACTTTTCCACTTTGCCTCGGTCCATCTCAGATGAGCCCAGATAAACCAGCGTTGTTTCTGGCTGTTGTTGATATATGGCTTTGGCTTTGCTTGGTAGAGTTTTAACTTGTACTTGAAGATATAGCTACAAAGTGTTTAAACTGAAAATGATTTTCTGAAGTGTTCCTGAGCAATAATTTCCTTTCCAGAAAGATGTTGGTTTTAATATAGTCCGGCTTAAAGGATTGAAGGTCACAGGCATTCAGTGTTGGTTTTTGTCCTTGTGACTAATACCGCTTTCACACTAAAATCAGTGACTCCTTTACCACTGCCAGCACACCCGGGTCTAACCGGCAGCAGGCGAGCTGCGTGGCTGTTTTTTTTCCTCTGGTGCATCAAGCTGATGTCATCACGTTGATGACATCATCAGTGCGACGAAACATGTAACCATGTAAACAATGGAAAGGAGCATGGACGCCGTGGACACAGTTTTCTGTACTTTGTGCTTTTGTCCTTCTTTAAAAATGTACAAACTCTGATGATACAAAGGCGGATGGAATTTGTTACTGAGATGGCAAAGAGTCACGTAAGTTACAGACAGAGGGGACGGGTGTGATGTTATGCCGTGAGCACGTAACGCCGACGTCATCCGTAACTTAGCGGGTTGACCCGGGTGTGATGTCCTCACCGAAGCCGCCCGGAGGGGAGCCGATGAAAACCCGTGTTGCTTGCAGGGTAAGTTGACCTGCAGGGAAATGCCGATTAGACCCTTTCAAACTGCGGACAGGAACCGATTGTTGGCGGGTATAAGTTTCAGATATTTCCCCAGTCTTCTGAATCTTTTGATGATTTAATGGTATGTAGACGATCGATACAGTACAGTGAAAAACATTCTTAAACTATTGGACAAGTGGTGAACCCCGCCCCATCCTTGTTTGTGAAAAACTAAACCTTTCATGGATGCTCTTTTTCTACCCAATAATGACACTTACCTGTTTCTAACAACCTTGTTCACCTTTGGAATATTCCAAGCAGGTGTTTTTTTTTTTAACATTCCTCAACTTTCCAAGTCTTTTTTTTTTGCCCCTGTCCCAGCTTTTCTGGAATATTATGCAGCAATCAAATTCAAAATGAGTGAATATTTGCAAAAAAAACTATTAATTTTATCAGTTTGAACATCAAATACCTTTTCTTTATTGTGTTTTTAATTAAATATTGGTTGAAAAGTTTTTGCAAATTGTTGTATTATTATTTCCATTTTACACAATGTCCCAACTTCACTGGAATTTGTTTTGTATAACATAAAGGGGTTTAATGGTTGTTTCCCCTTTTGAAAAAGTAAGAAAAAATACACTGACTCAGAGATGTTTGTTTAACCACTAGTGTATTGAAGAGATTGTCAAGGACTCATGTTAACATAAATGCCTACAGCGAGGAAGATTCACCCACGGGTCATATGCGTAAGCCACTAAAAGCCACTGTGACAGGGCCAGGCATACGCAGAGCTGTGCTGACAACAGAAATAGAAACAAAAATTGTTTTGTCATTGCCACAGCTTGAAGTAAACATTTTGTCTGAGCTGTTTGACTGCCGATTTATTTCCCTCACAGTCAAAGCCACAAAAATAGTAGTTACACAGAAATTGGAAACATTTTAAGAACCCAGGGCGCATCAGGTAGCATCAACTGTTTTTTCGCCATGCCCCGTTGTCATGGCAACTGCTCGGTTTAACCTGTATCTACATGAGGGATGGGGTTTAGATCACTCTGACGCCGGCTTGTAGGACTTTGCATCTTTCTTGCTGCTTCAGTGGACAGTGGAGCCTGAAGCTTTCTGTTGTGCTGTGATAAGAGAGAGAATAAAATGAGGGCTGATAGACTTTCTCTCTGCATCACTCTGCACCTCAGATCTGCATGAGGATTCAGTTAATCTAAGCAGGCTCAAAATGCAATTAAATGGGCGTGTTGCTGGGCAGAAATAACCTGCAGGGTCTGACAGAAGTAGATCTAAATACTGTATTACAACTAAGTTTTTAATTTTACTTCAATTTGTGCTCCAAATAAAGAAATAACAGACCTGATCTCCCTAAAAACTGCAGCCTTTGTAGCCCACAACAAATATAATGCTTTTCTCTGTGCCATAGAGATCCATGTAATGAGTAATAACACATTTGAGAGCCACACAAGTTTTTGTCCATTGATTCTTGCTCCACAATTAACATGGACCCTGTTCTTTATTTTGGGCTGATTGCACGTCAAGTGTTCTGCTGCTGTAAATACTTGCCAGTGCAACAATTCCCAAACCTTTCCCTGGGAAATCACATTTTTACAACACTAATTTGTTTCCCTAATTATGTTGTGCTGGAAACTGTAATTGGTGCCTCTAATATGTTTGCGAGCAGCAATTGCTTGAGTGAAGGGGGCCGCCATATTGCAAACAAACTGCATGAAGGTCAGACGGAAGTAGTCTGGTGGGATGCTGAGTATGCTCGAATTAACTCAGTGTTATTTATCAGGATTTGTTTTTTTAATCAGCTTTGTCCTCAGTTCAGGAGTAAAAAACAGATAAGTCAAACGCTCAATGATTGTGCAGCCAATGTCTTACTGGGCAGTCAAGTTAATTGGTGCGTTCCATTTGATCTTGAAAGTCGTATTGTCAGAGTTGAAATTTAGATACTTTACTGGGAAAGACCCCTTGATTTTGAATTTCTACTTGGAGAGATGGACGATATTTAGGTACCCCAATTTCACCATATCATAACTAGAACATGTTAAACATGGATGAGCCGTTATTCACAGTTCCCAAGTCCAAGTTCCAAGGTTAGTGAAACACATTAGTATCCATACAATGTCCATATGTTGCTGCAGTTGGGTGACCTTGCCATGCAGATGGACTCAAGGTCTGTAATCAGGCAGATCCATCTTGCCAAGCTCGAATCTACAACCATTGTGAGCTGCCCAAAGTGGGATGGCCCAATCAGAGTCCTTCAAAGCAGCAAGAGGTGGGAGCTACAAGCAAGACGACAGCAGGAAGTGACTTCTCGTATAGAGATTAGCATAGATGCTAACAGCTACAGTAGCAGTTTTGTCACATCTGGAACGCATTTCTTTATTAAATGATAAACAACAACCAACTTCTCTATAAAAAAGGTACATTCACTTAATCTGACATGTTTTGTTGATAGTTTGTTTTACAAAGTGGCTCAAGCTTTGTACTTAACAGCATGGCAGTAGAGCCTACCTACTACATTATCTTGATTTGAATGTTCTGCCCATTCCCAAACACTATATATGAGGTGTTGCCCAGATGGACAACTAAGATACATCGAATGGTCCATCTTTTGTGTCAGGTTAGGAATTAGGGTGGACAACTCTGGATAACTCAGAGTTAAATGTGAAAACAAGCCACAGTGTATTGCAAGCTGTATTCAACACTTTTAATACTGTTCCTTTCACTCACAACCTGCTTTGTTTTGGCAATAAAACAGAGCCCTGCACAGCGTACATGTCCATTCGCCAGCTGTGCCTTGCAACAGTTTTTAGGCTACACAAGAGGAAATAACTACTAATTGAAAAGTAAGTTGTTTTTAAGGTGTTGAATTAAATGTGCATTCACCTTACACTGTTTTTGTGGCTTATTTTCACCAAAATTCTTCAATTTATGCTGATTTGCTGACTCCATCTGCATTAATAATAAGCCCTAGCTTCTGTGCTGCCTCTTTCTGTACAGGAGTCAAGCTGATCTCTGTCACTGTGGCTAATCTTTTGGCTGTTGACATTAACTGGTTTACAACAGTAATTAAAAAATCCTTAACTATCCCTTCAAGAGTTAGTATGTCCTGATAATATTCAAGTAAGTCAAACAAAAGGGGAAACGAGGTGATTTATTGTACATTAATACATATTAATTTGTAGAATACCTACAAAAAACAAGTAGTACTAATAGTTTGTTAGCAAAAATAAAACTACATGAAATAATTAATGTAAAACTTAAAATCATTAAAAATAGCATCACTGAGTATGAATGCTAAAACATTAATGTTAGTATAAGGCTGATAAATTTGCAATTTACAAGCAGAAATTAAATAGCATAGATTGAAGCTTGACAGCATGATTTGTTATTTCCTGGAGACATTTGTACATTTGTACATTTTGTTGAAACTATGAGGCTAAGAAGAACATCACAGAAATTCAGTTTTACCCTGTTTGATCAAGAAACAGCAGTTATATCATCAATACGGCAACGATAGTTCACATCCTAAACCACAGCTTCAGATTTACATCTGCAGTCTGACAGCCTCGGCCCCACATACAGACAGAAGTTTAACATTACTAAAGGCAGGACTCCAAAAAAATATGTTTACTTGTAAAACTGTTCATTAACTCTTTAAAATTTCCCACATCGTGCCTCATTGGCATATCAAGGCATCAGTGTGAACTCATTTTTCAACATGCTTGAGGCGCATTTAAATGCAAATTTCACAGCTCACAGACTGGTGGAGCTTTTCAAGCAGAGACTCACACTGCAGCCGGGCCGAGTCAGGCTCTTTCATTCTGCTTCCAATTTCCGCAACATTATTATTACGGGGGGGCGGCTTTCGTAGATACTTTGTGCACAATGTGAGCCACGCTGGGGGACAGGAAGAAAGGAGGAGACACACAAACTGCACAGAGGACCAATCACATGCATGAGAGAACAACATTCCAGTTAAGCATAATGATTATGTTTGAGCATTTAGTTGATTGCATCCTTAAAAACAACAAAGGCAAATAGAAAATTAAGAGGTTTTGTTGGTCTAATACAAACCCTCATTTCAATGAAGTTGGGACATGTGTAAAACATAAATAAAACCAAATACAATAATCTGCAATCCTTCTAGACCAATATTCAGTTGAATACTCCACAAATACAAGATATTTAATGTTCAAACTGATTAGGTTTATTATTGTTTATGCAAATGTTAACTCATTGAATATGATGCCTGCAACGTGTCTCTAAAAAGCTAAGATGGGGCAACAAAAGACGAGGAGAGTTGAGTGAATATTTGCAAAAACAAACTAACAAAAAACTTTGAACACGTTCCAAAAAACTATTAACTGGCAATGATTTTATGAAGTGTTCCTGAGTCCATGTGGCATTAATTTTTACAGAATGATGTTGGTTTTTAATGTAGTGCCGCCTGAGGGATTGGAGGTCACAGGCATTCAGTTGCTGTTTTACGAGCAAAGATTTCCCCAGCTTCTCTTGATCTTTCGATGATGTTCAAGGTTCAAGGTTCAAGGTTTCTTTATTAGTACCAGACGGTAAATTTGTTTTGCAGATCAGGGAACCTCGGCAATCCCAATATGAAAGAACAACCACCCAACATACATGTAACGTCAAACAAATTACACAATAAGGAAACGGTAAAAAAAACATTTAAAAATATAGTAAAACCATCTGAAGATCACCTTGTGGCGTTGAGATTCAGGGTACCAATTATTGTGGATACAAAACTGTTTCTGTACCTTTTTGTCCGACCCTTAGGGGCCACAAAACAACAGCCCGGTCGAAGGAGCTGGAACTCGTAATGCATGTTATGGACTGTAGATGATGAAATCTCTAAATTCTTTGCAAATGTGCATTGTCATGTGTTGTTCAACTATTTGTTCACACCATTGTTCGCAAAGTTTTCAACCTCACCCCATCCTTGCTTGTGATTGACTGAGCCTTTTGAGGATGCTCCTTTTAAACCCAATTTTGACACATTTACCTCTTTCCAATTAACCTGTGCACCTGTGAAATGTTCCTAACAGGTGTTTTTGAACATTACTCAACTTCCCCAGTCTTTTGGTGCCTCTGTCCCAGCTCTTTTGGAACACATTGAAGGCATCAAATTCAAAATGAGTGAATATTTGCAACAAACAATGAATGTTATCTGTTTTAACATTAAATACCTTGTATTTGTGTTGTATTCATTGATTATGTCAAAAAGGGTTTGCAAGTCTTTGTATTCCTTTTATATTTATGTTTCACACAACATCCCATTTTCATTGGAATTGGGCTCTATATCAGCCAGAACAATATTGCTTTGTTTTTACTTCCATCAATTCTTCAGTGTTGGCCTGGTTAAGCAAAGCCTGATAAAATCAGACCCGGTGAAACTCCATCAATCACCCCGGTGAAAACCCAACAGCGATCAATACGACTGGGGCTGCTGACTGTTATCAAGAAAAAGACTTTTTCTCCCCTTTACTCCTCGTTTTTTTTTTCTTTGTAAGTCATCCCCAGTTTCAATTTATCTTTCTCTGAGCTCCATTTCATATTCATCCAAAAACTTCCACCAAACACTGACAAAAAAGATCAGTGACTCAACCACTTCTATTTGAATCCTTTGAGAGGATGAGAGCAAAATCATAAAAAATAAATAAAAAAAGGTGCGAAAAGTCTATACGGGGGGTTGAAAGCTGTCTTCAATAAAGGCAAAATCTCAAGGAAATTCTATCTACCTTATTTTGCACAGAGCAGCAAAAAAGTACTAAAGCTATGAGTTTGAAGCTATAGAGAAATGCAGACTTTAAAAGCAGACCCTTATTCCCGAGCCCTGAGGAGTCTGGTTGCAGACAGATAACTTTGTGGGAAGAAACATGCTCTTCTGCATTCACAAACAAGAACACGTACACATATTAAATATGCATAGTGCCAGGTGCTCCAGTGGTGATGTTTGCACACCACAGAGGAGTCCCCCCCCCCCCCCAACTTTAAAAACCCTCCAGGTGTTCAGGGCGCCTTCACAAAGCCCTCCTTGCGTTCTTCAAAAGTTCTTATCCTTAAAATCTCTCCTCTCCAGGGTTAGGAATCTGGCAGCGGAGACAGAAATCTCTCTACGGGGCTCCTAAGACCTCTTTGAAGAGGAACCACAAATGCTCTGACAATGCTCAGGAAGTACTGGGTCATTAGAAAGAGGGTCAGGTCAGTTTAATTTTTCATACAGCATGATTTCAACGAGGAGTTCTGTTCCTGGCAGAGCTTGAATGGCAAAACCATAAGTCCAAATGAGAAGAGCCGAGAGAGAGAGATGCACACAAACTTTGAAATGGGGACGGATCTTGTGTCTGTGTGCAAATTCACTGAGCCAGTGTGCCAACAAATGTCTGCTTTTATCAGTCTGCAATATGAGCGCTGTTAAATTCTTACCCATATGTGTGTGAATGGATCTGACAGCACTCGCTGAAGAGGGCAGTGAGGGAGAATGACCAAGAGAGCTGCGGCTGACAGAGATAGAAGTGGCTCTAACAAAAGGGGCTACAGCACATTTCAGGCATTAACAGGAAAAATGGGTCTCAGAGGGGATTTAAATATTGAGAGAGGGTTTGATTCCTGTACAATGGTGGCACGCTGGCACCAAACACAAATGTTCCCACAGGTAAAGCTCAGCCTCATTTGATTTTGCATTGGGAGTAAGCAGGAGACCTGATTTCTGCATGCACGTCACATGAGGAACATTTATGAGCCTATTTAAGTAAGTGAAGAATTAACACCCTGGGTGGTTTAATAAATGGCTGGGAGCTTAATGACCAGATGTATTTACATAAAAACAAAAAGTCTTAACCATCAGCTGTGAGCGGTTTCTTCTGTGTTTTGAGAGTTTACGCTCAGACAATACGAAAATCTTTATTCAAACTAGATTTAAGGGTGTTTGTGTTAAGACTTTGTAAGGTAAAACTACAACATAGCTGCAAGAAAAATATTCAGGGAGTGAGATTTGATTGAATTTAAAAGCCGCACTTAAAAATCTGCGCTTAAGACAAACAAATGTAACACCATCTTTCAAATCCTTTTGAGAAATTATCTCTTTTAACATTACTTAACCTGCCAAGACCATTTCATATTTACAAACCCCACTTAATGAAGTTGGGACATTATGTTAAATGTATATAAAAACAGAAAACAATGATTTGCAAATCATGTTTGACCTTTCTAATTGAATACACTATAAAGACAAGATATTTAATGTTCAAACTGATCCCAAAAAGCTGGGACAGGGCCATAATTATCACAGTGTTACATCACCTTTATTCTTAACTACACTCAATAAACATTTTGAAGCTGAGGACACAAATTTTTGACACTTTGTAGGTGGAGTTCTGGACTGCAGGCAGGCCAGTCTACTACCTGCACTCTTTTACTATGAAGCCAGGCTGTTACCATCACAGATGCTTTTGAACTTTGCTCTGATAACAGCCTGGATGGTCCTTTTCCCCTTAGCCCAGAGGACACCACCTCGATGATTTCCAAAAACAATTTGAAATGTGGACTCATCAGACCACAGCACAGTTTTCCACTTAACCTTAGTCCACCTCAAATGAGCTTGAAGTCCAGAGAAGCCAGCAGCATTTGGGTGTTGTTAATATATGGTTTTGACTTTACATGGTAAAGTTTTAACTTCACCTTGAACATGTAGCAAAGAACTGTTTAAGCTGACAATGGTTTTCTGACGTGTTCCTTAACCCCTCGTGATAGTATCCTTTACAGAGTGATGTTGGTTTTTAATGCAGTACCACCTGAGGGATTGAAGGTCATGGGCATTCAGTGTTGGTTTCCAGCTTTGCTGCTTCCATGCAGAGATCTCTTTGGATCAGGGGCGAAAGTTAGAAAAGATTCTTGCAGGAACTGTGCAACTCAAAAAATAAAATTTTGCATGCAAGAATGATGTTGATCAAGCCTGCTCTTTATGTAGTCTGAAAAAAACAAAAAACACAGCACCAGTGGACATTGGATTAATGTTACGCTACAGCGAGTGACTGCCTAAAATACATCATGATACATGATACTACTATCATGCAAAGCGAGTACCGTAGCCTACAAATTATATTGTTTGTCCAGCGCACTAAAACCAAGTTCAACACGTCACAGAACGCATATTCTGGAGATGATCTTTATGTATTCCTCAATTTTACATTTATTTTGGTAAAATTTGCTTGAAAAAAGAAAGGGCTCACATTGTATGCATGGGTGAAAGTTTTTTTCCGAGGCGTTCCGGTGCGTTCTGGTAGAAGAGGTCTGTATATTTCTAACCGGCATGGCATTCCGGTGTGTTCCGGCTTACTTTCACCTCTGCTCTGCATTCTCTGAATGTTTCTGATGATTTTATGGACTGTAGATGATGAAATCCCTACATTCCTTGAGAAACATTGTTCTTTAACTGTTGGAGTATTCGCTCACGCAGCTGTTCACAAGGAAGTGAGTCTCACTCTTTCGTTGCTTGTGAATGACTGAGCAGGTGTCTTCTGAGCATTCCTAAACTTTCCCAGTCTTTTGTTGCCCCGTCCCAGATTTTTTGGAACATTTTGCAGGCATGAAATTCAACATGAAGTGAATATTTGAAAGAGAAGTGTTGAACATTAAAAATCTTTTCTTTGTAGTGTATCAAACTGAATGTAGGTCAGAAAGGATTTACAAATCATTGCATTCTGTTGTTTTTGAGTTTTACACAGTGTTCCAACTTCACTGATATTGGGGTTTGTGTTTGCTATTCTAGCCATTTCTGTTTTTCTATAACCATCAATTCTGCATGACAATTTATCTTAAGACTCAAATAATGGAAGAGAGGTTTTATAAAAGTATTACGATACTCTTTAATGATGACAATTCAATGTGGCAGATGATAACTTGTAGCTCTGAATATGTAAGCAGTTCAAAATCCCAATGCAAATCATGTGGGACCATCAGGAGCTAAAAATACACTGCAGGATAAAAACAGAAATGATTTTCTTCTGCTCAACAAGCAGCTGTATTTAAGAGCAGATAAAAACCACAATACCACACAGAAGTCAAGACAATTTTATCTCAAGGATCAAGCAGCATTTTCTATTATATCAGAATGGATACTGAGGGTACAAAGATATTATTTCAGAGAGACCTGAACAATGCCTCCAACAAACTCAATCAATGATACAAACACACGGCCTGTGGCCCCGCAGTAAAGTGATAATCAATTCTGTGACCAGGTTTTCTTCCTCCTGGAGCTGCTCATGAAATTGCAGTGTGAAGGTGATGGCAGCATGTGGCTGTAATGAAACAGCCCTGAAAAACACACTAGGTGCACATGTCAGAGTGCACACAAATGCACACACACTATAGAAACCTCTGAAGGAGAGCGTCCATTAATACTGTAAATAGTAGTACAAGCACACACACACAAGTGCACGCCGTCTCCCAGGCCAGCGCTTAAGGTAAGGCATTCTTATGGAGCCTTTCAGCCGCGGCTTGTCTGCCACCAGCGAGCGAGATAACGGCGACACGGCAATCACACCATGATGAATGAGCCGTGATAGGCACCGAAAATTGCTCCTTGGTGGCTTCCCAAGTTTGGTCCGGGGACTCTATATCTCCAAAGTGAAATCAAAGCTCCGTGCTGAGCCAATTCTTTCTTTCACACCCTGTTTCTGTTGTGAACACATTGTCTCATTTGTACCCCCCCACCCTGAACTCGAACACACACACACAAACACGAACTACAAGCACATTCTCACCCCCCTCACGCCCTCCCGCTCCTGTGTGAAATGAACCGTACCATCTGAATCCCAATCAGTCTCAATGAGACCAGTGAGTCGCTCAGTGGCAAAATATGGCGATATGTCCTCCCCTCATTCCCACGGCTCCTCGAGCAGATAAGCCGGGCCCTCAGAATGAAACATTGGGCCAATTGCCTCTGCTTACAAGCGACTTTGTGTCTTATCGTCAGACTCATCAGCGAGGAGGAGTGACAGCTTTGTGTGTGTGATTGTCTTTGTGTTTGTGTGTATCCAGGGATGTAGGGAGGCATGAGACACACGCGGCTCACTGAAACTCTGATTGCTCTTAAGAAGATCTGACATAAATCCATTCATCACGTCTGATGTTTTACAGCCGAACAGAAGACGTATCAAAGCTCTTGTTGTAATCAACAGCATTTCATTCTTCCCACGAGCGCTGAAATTGTGAACACATCTGCTGACATGATTAAAAAGTAGGTGATTAATTGATGGGCAATTAATCACTTTTTGAAGTGATTTGCCATGAATAAGTTAATTGTTTATAGTTTGAGCTACATTACGAGCTAAACTTAAACATTACATTGGCATGTGAATAGGTGACTTCACTTGTAATGAGCTCTCAATCATTCTCCAAGGGAGGTCACACGGTGTATTTGTGGCCTTAGAAACTAAATGGTACTTTAAGCAAAAGTCTCAGGGTCACAAGCATTAAGCAACCAACATAAATTGCCTGAGAGGGGCTGCTAAGACGAAAACCCCATTCACACTCACGAAAATTCCTGAAATGATCCTGACTTTACTGGGATGAGGTACAGAAAGTCACCTAGACTTTACTCGAGTAATTTCCTTGCATCTCTTTGTTTTTTAGGTCTGGGTGAGCCGAAGTGTGAACACAGCAGCAAATAATCAGGGAAATTCACTGAGGGCGAGTGGGGAGGGGTGATGACATGCATCCAGTCAAGCGGCGCAAAACCAGAAAAGGAGGACTTGACTGGAGAGGTTTATTTGATTGCAAGAGAACTAAGGGTGCTTTCACATCTAACAAGTTTGGTCTGGACCAAACAAACTCTGCTTTGCCTTTTTGGAAAGTTTGTTTTGTTTGGAGTGGTGTGAAAGCTCACACAAACTCTGGAGAGGACCAAAGAACCGAACTCTTGTCTGCCAAAATCTGGGGGTCTTGGTTCTCTTCGAAGGAGGCCAGAGTTTGGTTCACAGTGGTTGTTAAAACAATCCAAACCAAACGAGGACTGAACAGGGCAAGCAAAGCAAAAGAGAGTTAATTGTGGCTTGAATTTGTCTGAGTACCACAACAGGAAGGCTAATATACCATTCACTGACAAGATTTGCTAGAACCACCAGCCTCTGGTCTTCTTTACAGATAAACGTCTACAAATTTGTGTGGAATATGTTTATGTTTATGTATCACCACGTTCAATGTGGAACTGCCACTCAATGCAGTCTAAATGTAGTTTTGTCTTTATTTCATGAATACCTCAGAATAGCTCTCAACTGCTTGAAGCTAAACAATATCATCATTTGAAGCTGACTGGAACAAAGATCGCAGCTACAGCCCTAACTAGTGGCAAGAGGCTAGATTACCCAAAATTTGTCAGGCTTTGGTCCATCTGACTGGGTGCTGTGTGAATAAAAACTAACCCAAGAGAAAAATGAATAATGTTGCAACTTCATCTTCGAACCGAACCCAGTCTGCAGACACAAACTCAAATGTGCTTCTGGACATTATTAAGTGTTGTTTTCACTGCACATCATCAAAGTTCTGCAGTACATCTGCTCTAAAATGATCTTTTGCCAACCAAATAGCCTTCTTGTGCTGCTGTTGGATATGGAGCTATAACACTGCAGCTTTCTTTCACAAGTGTTGTCGTTGTGCACGTAGTGAAGATGCTTCATATTCATTTCTGAGTGCTACAGTGCTCCTCTCAACTCTTCAATCGATGATGTTGATATGCTTTTTTTCATGTATCACTCAAGTAAGGATATAAACTTTGATCAAAGTGTAGAGCTCTGCTGCTTCAACCGTTATATTATGATGTTGTGTCCTACTGACTGGCGACCACTTCGCCACCCTCTACCACTTTTCCCCTTTTCAGTAGGACATACTCCCTGCTAAGAGGACCAAGTGTGAACAGCCATGTCAGTGAATTACCCTGGCATTACCAGGACATGATCCTAATATCAGGGTTGCATGTGTGAAAAGGACTTAACCTAGCCTTTCAGCTCCATTTCAGCCAGAAAGTCTGGATCAGTTCATCTATGTACAGACAGAAGGAAAAAACAATAGCTGATAATAAACTGGATAAATGGGCAATATTTGAGCATGACCACTGTTACTTTGGATATTTGGGAATATTTGTATGCACTAGAGTATCAACAGGAAAAACAACTGATAGAGAAAAGGACACTGGTAGCCTCCTCGTCATTGACTGAGCCAAACAGCTGAATGGGCTAGAATTATCTCTTTTTGCCACATCATGAATAAAATCTGCTTTATTTTTTGGACTATTAAGTTTCCATTGATAAGAACCTGAGCAATCAAAGTCCAAAAGTAAGAGAAATGCTGAATTTACACTTTTCCCGTGTTCTTCCTTATACTTTCTGCATGTACTTCCACTTTTCATTGTTATAAATTGATTTCACCTTTACAAATTCCTTTGTGAGAAATTGTCCGAATATATTAAACGTTTTATCCAATTCATTTGATGTTACGACTAAATGTAAAAGCCACAGACCTCTTGGAGAAAGATTCTGAAGGCAGCAGGCCATTCGCGCTGCCATAAACACTTTTACCTAAAATATATTCTGAAGAAAAAGTTGTTTGATTGAAACAGAAAGGAACTCTTGTCCTTTTCAATAACAAATAAATTAGATGATTCAGATCCCTTTCATGTTTATTTTCATCTAATCCTCCAATGAAGCCCACAAATTGTGTGGAGTTGTTTCACTTTGTTGGGCAGCTTGTTAAACAATGACAGGCAGAGCAGGAGCCCTCATTTTAAATGACAGCATTGTTTCCTTTTGTTATTGTGTTAAATTACCAATTTGCCTTCAATTCATCCTTGATTTATTCCTAATTAATCATTTCATGATGCAGATGCTCAAAACATGTGCTGAAAAAGTGTTGTATTAAGACTTAAAGGGATAATTCAGGTTTTTCAAGTGGGGCTGCACTTGTAAATAAGTGGTAAGTTAATTAATTTTACCTGTCTGATGTCTTCAATTGAGATGTAAGGTGTTGAATAAAAAAATGAAAACAGCAATGGTTGTCCTTTGTCGATTCAACCCTGTTTCAATAGGCATTTCTTCAGGCTTCATAGCATACTTTACAAGCTTTTATTCTACTGGTTCTATAAGCAGGTCAATGCATTCAGTAGGTTGTTTCAGCCATTAGGTTCTGTGAATTCATTGTGGCAACAATGCAATAACGCATCGACACTAAAACGAAAATGTACTTTTAATAATTAAGTATTTTCAGAAGCAGGTACTCCAGTACTTTAACATAAGTAAAAATTTGACTGAACAACTTTCACTTGTATTGGAGTAATATTTGACCAGGGGTACCTATACTTTCTCTCAAGAAATGGAGTTGAGTACTTTGTCCACCACTGCTCTCAATTGCCCTTGAATGTAAGCATAAATGGTTTGTAGCCTCTTTATGTGACCCTGTGATTGGCTGGTGACTGTTCTGAGTGTTCATATCCATGTATACATGATGGATGGATGGATTAAATCTCGACTTGACTGCAGCTTAAAATAAATGGAACTGGGTAATTACAGCAATAAATCAGTCAAAACGTCTGATAAGATGTAAATTTTTGCAATGTCAGGATTCAAACATCAACTGACTCAGCAGGTGATTAAGTAAACCACTTTAAACTGCTTCGTTTTGTAACCAGTAACAGAGGGAAGCAGCGAAAAGCAGCACTCACAGGATCTTTATTTACAACAGAGGCTGAGAAAGGCTGACATGGTGAATTATTAGCTCCTGCTGATGCACTGTGATGTACCCTCATCTGAAGTACTCAGGGCAAAACAATCGCGCAGCAGCACTTCCTCTGATCCCAAGAGGACCGAGTTTGGATCTGAAAATACAAAATGGGCTTTTGATATGGTAATTGTCTGTCAACCACAGAATGTCAGCCACATGTAGCTCAGCCAGGGAGTGGAGCTCATAAAATGAGGCTGCAGATGGGCAAACACACGTGAGCATACAGTGATACTTACTAATATTGTCGTGATGGTCAAAGTGGTGTTAAAGAGCGTGTCCGTCACGTTGATTGACGGAAGCTTTCTCTCCATGGACAGTCCATCCTCTGAGTGCCACAGGCCAATCTGCAAAGAGCAAACATTCGGATGAGACACTTAGTCCATCAGCCCATAGGAACAATCTGCCTTTAATTGTCTTTCTCTTCTCCAGTTTGACCTTCATAAAAAAGGCAGCAGACGGGTCAACAGATTTTTGAATAATATAAAGAAACTCCAAAACACTGCAGGAGGAAACAAAGACAACATGTGGGTGCCTCCTCCAGGAGCGAGACCAGGGCATGTGTTCAATCAGAGGCAACAGAATGCATTCATTAAACCAATTACCAGCAAATCCTGTGGCGCAGAGGCACATTTCATTTTCATTAGAGCATTGCGCTGGGATTCACACCTCCAACCCACACCCCATCTTTCCTCTAATTCTCTTGTAATCTGTCTCCACCATTCGATGTTTTGTTCACTCGTTCACCCAACCTGAGTCTGACAATCTCCAACTCCACAACGCAAGTGTCTGCAAACATAACCCTTTTTGTGAATCTGCTTTGCCTCTTGTCACTTTTTTTCCATCACCTCCATTTTTACCAGAATGGCAATGACAGGGGAAAAAAAATCGTGATGATTTGTATGCTGCGACCTTGAATGATTTTCTTGCCTCCTTCTAATGGTGGGGAATATTCTGCAAACCTGGAGCTTATTAAAATCTCTCCAGGTAGAGTGTAAAGTAAAAACATGCAATAAAATGAAGGTGTTTTTCCTAGTTCTGACACGAGGACAGTGCTCTGACTCCTCCACAGACTGCTAATTTACTCTCTGGTGCTCTGCAGTGCCATATTACATCTTTATTATTCACATTTTAGACTGCAGTATATCTTTGCTAGTGATTATACAGGAAGAGTGATGTTACATGGGTGTCAAACATGAGCAGAGGTATGAGAAAAACAATTTTCCCTTTTTAATCATGGAAGCATCAAGAGGTTTAATTACATTAAAGCAGCTGACAGGAAAAAAGGAAACACAAGGTCAGTCTTGGTAATAAAAAGAGACATGTTCGTATGTTGACAAGATGATGACCACCAGCGGCGCCACATTTACATTCTATCGACTTTATCTACAGATGCAGCCACTTAGAGCTTCCCCAGTTCCCCTGATAGGATCTTGGCTGGTCCATGGCTGGTTCTTGGTGGAGCCTGCCCACCCTGAAAGTTTTAAATTGTAAATTTCAGGCCATGTTTCTGTTAATTTTTGGTGTCAAGATTCCTCTGTTGATTTGGCAGTTACTCTAATAACCAAGGAAAAAGCTGAAGCTATGGGGAAGCACCATCTCAGACAGGCACCCTGCAAATGCATGAATTATCACGTTTTCAGGGGAACCTAGGCCCTTGAAAGTTGGCTGGTAATTGGTTGGAAGTTGGCAGGCTGCTGAAAGGGAGGCAGCAATTGAAGCGGCTGGATCTGTACACCGTAGGGTTGCCACCCATCCTTTAAATTACGGAATTGTCCCGTATTTCACTCTTAAACATTGTGTCCCGTATTGATTCAAAACGGGACGCGGTTTGTCCCATATTTCCGATTTACCTTGAATGCAGCACCATTCCGCCCAAAGTCAACACCCGCGAGCTCCTGCCTACTCATAGCAGCACTTGGTTGGTTGATTTTCGGCATGAGGAATAAGTCAAGGGAAATCAGAAGCAAACATGTCTGCGTCTGCGGCTGCATATGGTACTCCGCACTGTGCTCCATTGAAACAGAAACGGATGCAGAAATACAGACATGAGTGGGAAAGTACAAATGACTGGCATTTAGTTTTAATGTTTGTTATTTGCACACCAAAAATTTGTTTGGGGTGTCTTTCATTAGTGGTGAAACAGGAAGCAGACATGAAAAGTCAGGTGTGTACAAGTTGCAACGCCTTCCTGAGATGAGATTATGTTCTATAATTATTCCTACTTTCTGAAAGTTGTTGATATTTTTTGAAAGTGTCAAAGCATTTGTTTAAGTATCATTTAATAAGTTGATGCTAAGTTAATAAGTTATTTTAAGTTAAGTTTTAAGTTAACGAGCTTGTGTTTACTCAAGTTGTTATAATTGTTGTATCTGCTTAGTTTTATGTTTGCAGTAATTTTCTGAAAAACTGTGGAATAAAGTACTTAAAAATTTAACTAATACGTTATTGAAACAATGTCTTTACTGTGATTTACCACAACTGATGCCCCACCCCACTATCAGGCCATTGGCTGTTGGGCCCTTGCAGTGTGGCATCCCCGCTCCCAGGGGTGTCCTTTATTTTTCTGCTTGAAAGGTGGCAACCCTAGTACACCGATAAGGCATAACATTATGACCACCTGCCACCCTGACTGGTCTGCGGCTCTACAGCCCCATACGCAACAAACTGTGATGCTCTGTGCATTCTGACACCTTTCAATCAGAACCAGCATTAATGTCTTCAGCAATCTGAGCAACAGTAGCTCATCAGTTGGATCGGACCACACGACTGTTCAAAATATTTCTCTAGTCCATCTGGGAAAAAGCCCAAGTGTTTGGTGTGAGCAGAACTGTTCAGTTGCATATCTGGCAGGTGATTGGAAAATTATTACATCAGTCACACTCATTATGGGCCAATCAGTAGTAAGTTGGCACTACTGCACTACAGAACATGAACCACTCTGTAATACCAAGTCTCATCGAAACATGTCTGAGTGGTGCAAAAATATTCTGACTACACAGAAGTTTGTAGTGTTGTTATTACCTCTGCCAAGGAGGTCATGTTTTTGCTGGCGTTTATCTGTCTGTTTGTTTGTCTGTGTTCAAAATAACTTGAAAAGTTCTGAACAGATTTGGATGAAATTTTCAGGAATTGTCGGAAATGGGATATGGAAGAACTGATTAAATTTTGAGACTGATCCGGATCACCTTGGCAGAGATCTACGCTCTCTGAGTGCTTTTCTAGTTTGTTTTTAATTTAATTAAGAAATGCATTCACAATCTGATAAAGCTGCAACAGAAGCTGTTAGCATCTATGCTAATCCCTGTATGAGTAGTCACTTCCTGCTGTCATCTCTGTTCTTCCTGTTCTAAAGCAGTGATTCCCAACCAGAGGTAGGGCTACGTGGAAACATTTAAAAGCTTATGTCCAACTTGGAAGTACTGAGATAAGCCTGTCAATTAAATGGTAAGTGTGCGCTACTACTAGTTTCCCTGGGACGACAATAACCTGTGCCACAGGTTATTGTCTTTTACAGACCTGAGTGTTTGGTGTTCTGGTGTCGCTGTAGATTGGAGCTTGGACAGATGGATCTGTCTGATTACAGACTTCGAGTCAGGCAGATCCATCTGCTGTGCAATGTTAATCTCAGACCACTTTTGATAGATATGGACCACTGCAGAGCAGGAACACCCCACAAGAGCTGCAGTTTTGAAGATACTCTGACCCAGTCGTCTAGCCATCATAATTTGGTCCTTGTCAAACTCACTCAAATCCTTACACTTGCCAATTTTTCTAGCCTCTAACATCAACTTTGAGGACAAAGTGTTCACTTGCTGCCTAATATATCCCACTTACTAACAGGTTCCATAATGAAGATAAGCAGTGTTATTCACTTTACCTGTCAGTGCTCATAACGTTCTGCCTGATAAGTGAATACTTTTTAATGATGATAAAATTGCAATGATAGAGACTGTAATTTCAGGCATTCCACTTTACTTTTCTTTCTTGTCTTGAGCTGCACTCTTTGCATCCACTCCTCAACCCAATGAAGGAAATAAGATTAGTCTAATGTAGGAATGGGTAACTGGCATCTGGCTTTGTGTGGTTTATCTGAGTTTTGATGCGGTTTATAAAATGTTTAGCGAGTGCTCTCCCTCTTCCCTCCTCTTCTCTACCTGTGATTGTCTACATGCATGTGGAAATCCAGAATTAGGGTATCTTTTACAAGCTGGAACGGTCTTGTGCGTACGTTACAATTTCATCCTGCAATAATTACCACAACATAATCACCCCTGATATAATCTAATAGATATGATTTTTTAGTTTCCTGATGATGATTATCTTCTGCATGGGTTTACTTTATGCAGAACATTTTCCAAGACAGGGAGGTCATGCTACTCAAACTCCTGCAACTTCCTTAGAAATCAAATTAAAATCAAAAACACTTTTCTTTGTCAAACTCATTATGCAAACTTGGCCAGACCGTGTTGAAATAAGATCCCTTATCATAATTATCAACCTCCGCCTATCTGGGATATTCTATAGGAGGAGTAAATGAGAAATATGGATTCTAATTTAGCCTTAATGCAGTGCTGATGGGATTCAATCCTTGTCACTGAAATGAGTTATCTGATCACAAGCAAGGAAACCCTTTGGGAGTCTTCTTGATGGCTGGAGTCGCTCAAGAGAAGGTAAACAGCTAAGGGATCAGTAATTTAAGCCTCATTTCAAAAAATCCAGAGTAAACAAAGCTCTCCAAGCTTGGTCAAAGTTGGTTTCAAGGCTAAATTACCAAAATTCTCGAGAGACTTGAGCCCATTCATGTTGATCAGTGCCTAAATTTGGAAGCTGTTAAATCTATCCCCTAACACTGGTGATGAATTCTGATGTGGGATATAAAAAAGAAGAAGAGAGCGCTCCCAGAATCAAAGATTTCCTTTGAGAGTACATGATCAAAAAGATCTACCCTTCCATTTCCTCTGGTGCACTTGTTGGGAGAAACAGCACCTTGCTCACACAAATAGACTACAGCTCTACCCAGCTTTCGTCTGCACAGCACGCTCCTCAGTCTGCTGCTGACGGCCCCGGGAGACAGAGCGAGAGAAAATGTGAACATGCTGTAACACGACCCAAAAAGAAGACCAATGAAATATGGTGCTCAGCAATCAGCGTACACAATCAGTTTGTCTGGGCCTGTAAAGGAGGTGAGGGGTGGCGGTCTGAGGCTCAGCAAGGTCTCAGCAGGTGTCATCGGAGGTCTGAGCGCGAGGGTGACTGTGAGGGTAATGGGATGAGGTGGCACCGTGACTCCTGCCCATGGAGAGGAAGGTGGAGAGAAAGGGTGGAGAAGGCAGCGGGGAAAACGAGGGAGCTGTGAGCGGAAAGGAAGAGGAAGGAGCGTGCCGGCGGGGAAGGAACTGGCCTTTTGGTGGCCCTGCTGTCAACTCTCTCAGAGCTGGGGGGGGCACGGAGCTGTACTGTCTGAGTCAGTACGACTCGCAGGAAGGAAAATGTTTCCATCAGCTTATGTAAGCAGGAATGCATGTTCAAGAGCAAAAACACAGTGGCATTTATCAGATAAGCTCAAAGCCTTCAAGGGGGCATTTCAGTTTTATATTAAGTGGGGTTTACACACGAGGACAAAATTGTTGGTACCCTTCCGTTAAAGAAAGAAAAACCCACAATGATCACTGAAATAATAATAATAATAATAATAATAATAATAATAATGATAATAATAATAAATGACAAAAGTAATACTAAATAAAAATGTACTAAAAATCAACTAATGAAAATCAGACATTGCTTTTGAATTGTGGTTCAACAGAATCATTTTAAAAAACAAAACTAATGAAACTGGACTGGACAAAAATGATGGTACCCCTTGAAAAGATTGAAAATGATTTGACCGTAGGGACATGTTAAACTAAGGTGTGTCCTGTAATTAGCATCACAGGTGTCTTCAAGCTTGTAATCAGTCAGTCTGCCTATTTAAAGGGTGAAAAGTAGTCACTGTGCTGTTTGGTATCAAGATGTGTACCACAGAAAGCTAAGGAGAGAGTTGTCTCAGGAAATTAGCAAGAAAATTATAGACAAGCATGTTAAAGGTAAAGGCTATAAGACCATCTCCAAGGAAGAGTACCAGCAATTTTGTCCACGTGTGTAGGAAGTCTTTGGCACAAGAAAATATGACTGCCAATAAAGCAACTTGCAAGCTTTGCTCTTGAGGGGAAATAGCTGAGTACGTATGCTAGCTGATACATAGCAATCAATGGTGCCACTGAAGGCCTCTTAGTTACCCCAGTTTTAGGTTAAAACAAAAAGCTATGTTGGCTCAGCTGGACACAACAGTGAGATTCTTCACAGCATTTCACTTTCCCGCAACAATACCCCTATGTATGGAGCTATTTTGTAATGTAACACACTGGCTATGAATCCTTAGGCCAGCAATGTGCTGCTTTCCTCTCGTTAGGTGTTCAGGTCAGAGTGCTGCAGCAGAGTTAGTTAGCAATCAGTATAGCACAAACTGATATAAACACAACTCTCCTGGAAAGATGGGTCACACACTGTACTTATCCTGGATGTAGAAACAAGCCAAAACAGACCAAAATTTGGATTTCACCTCATTCTGCTGCATAACATGGGCCGTCGCCAACAACAGAACATTGTGTTTGCAGTGCCCATTTTATAGATCAGGACTACAACACATAACAGCATTGAAAGGCTTACCAAAATTACAGAGCTTTGCTGAAAGGTCCAGAGGAAGTGTTTTAACTGGTGTTGCAACTAGCGTTGTTTGCAGTTATTAAAATTTAGCTCTTTGCAATTACCTTCATTTAGCTTTGAAAAATCTGCAGCATGAGGCAGGTAGAGAAGCAGCAAAATCCCCCAGAGCAAGCATCAATGTCAATTAGACACTGATTAAGACAAAAATGGCATAAATGAGGAGCTCGGGGGGAGGAGGGTTGCAAAGCAGCTTGCAGCAGGAGCAGCAAAGAGTTGGCAGGCTGGAGCAGCTTAAATAAGGAGGTCTGAGCGTATTTAGCCAATGGCAGCTAAGAGGCAATCAGCTGGCAGTCAGCAGCGGTGGTCCAGTTTTGGATCAGCTGATTGATAATGGGATGCTGGCATGATGGCAATCATGACTCAGTGTCCTGCCAGGAATATCACTATGCTACATATTTGTGAAGTTACTGTTCCTTCAGGAGGGCAAAAACCTGTCCAGTTAATGAGAGGAAAGCAGCACACTGATGGCAGAGGAATACATTAAGCCTATAACTCATCACACGAGTATTTCAAACGGGACTTTGTTAGGAAGTAAGTAACACACTGTAAAAATCTTACTCTATCGTCCATTAAAGCTGGTGTTGCTTTTTGTGTGGTTTTACCTTAAAGTTGGGTAAATACAAGGCTTTCAGTAGCATTGTTTAATGATATGCGTTGTCTAGCATCCTTATCCGGCTAACTTTAATCAGGGACAAAGCCAGCAAGTGAATAACATTTACTCGTGCCATATGCCTTGAGCAACCCCACTTTAAAAAACCCCAAACTATCCCAGTAAGGTTGTAATCATACATATCTGAACATTATACAATAAATAAAACATTTTATTATTATTGACCTCTGCTGTAAAAATGAGACTCTGTTCATTAGAACAAGCAGGATGAAAAGATGTCAACAGAGCGTTTGAAAGTAGGAGAGAAAAACCGATACACAACTAATTAAAGTGATGAAATATTAAACGGAGTGCAACACAAGTGCCGTAATTCTGGCAGCTCAGAGAGAAAATCAATAACATGTTGTTTCCCTTTTGAGAAAATTTTGTAATAATTCTGTTGGTTGTGTTAACTTTTAAGTGAAAGAAACCCCAACCATTAATCCTGGAGAGGCAGCGGTGCTAAACCACTGCATAAAACCTCATTACACATGCAGCACTACCCGAGAATCTATTAGACTCGTAAGCTTTTATCACAGTGAGGGAGGAAGCTGCACATTGCTGTACACCAGACTGTGTTAGTGTACAATATAAATAGCTGTAACTTGAAGTTTCTCATTTGGGGTGTCATTAATTTGGTATTTACTCAGCAATTACAAAGAGTAACTACGAAGCAGCGCAGTCGGTGAATCTAGGAAACAGATTTTTAAAGTTTAAACTGTTCCCAAACACTGCACTATTTACTTTTTTTGCAAAGCTGGAAGACAGCGGAAAGAAGAGAGTATAATAAGAGAGAGGGGAATAGTTGGAAGCAAAAGTAAAAAGACTGAGAGAGAAAAAGAAAGATGCAGGGGAATGTCAATCACTTACTGAATAGATGCTGTGAGACTGGCGAATGGAAAGAAAATCAATGAGGAGCAGCCAGCCAGGGAGCCAGAACATAAGGTAGAGGGAACAAGAGAAAGAGATGGCAACTGGGAGACAGAGAAGAGTGACAAAGGCACTAAAAAAACGAGTTAAAGTGGATGAAAAATAAAGAGAAAGAGAAAGAGAGGGAGAGAGGGGTGACAACAAGTGGAGCAACACACCCTGCAACAGATTACCCCATATTCGTTCTGCAGCCTGGAATTACAGCACGAAGAAAAGATTAGAGGGGCTGCTCACTGAAGCGTCAGGATTGGCTGATTTTCCTGTCAGAAAAATGGCGTGTCCAATAAGGTGTGGCGAGACTGCACTGTGACAGACACATCCATCATGTGCGAGAGAAGCAATAGGCGCCATTATCAAACATAATGTCATACAGCCCACTTACAGCGAGGCTAAAGCATTCAGGTGTCACAGAATGAGTCTGAGTCAAGGCAGAGATGTGTATGTTTGTGTGCGCGCCTGTATAATGTGGAGTCATAATTTCTTCACAGGGCTCTGAAAATTGACTTTTATTGCTCCTAGGGCCACATTAGGCTACCCTGCCTTGATGAAAATATGCTAAAGTTGATGCCGTTTCTGCCCATTAGCATGCACATTACCACCGGTTGAATCAGCAGCTGGCGCCGCAGTTAAACCAAAACAAGACACAGTTATATGTGGAGAATCTCCATTCACCCTCTCAAAGATGATATTGTTCAAACTGTATAAGTCAGGAAGTTGTTTTAGCGTGTGTAGCTGTTATAGAGGTTCTCTCAGTGGAACAGTGAGTGGGGAAAATGGGCCATCTTTATGCTGAAGCTCTCTGTGGTATGAGTCATCACCACGGGGATGAGAGCAATCAGGGCGGTGCCGCAGGCAAACTTTAGGGGGCTAGACAGACATGGTTGGTGGTGTAGGTGGATGGAACTATCATCCAGTGAAGAGAGGATTGGGTGAAGTCATGATTCTCTGGCTGATTGAAGAAAAGAAGCTGCAAACGAGTGCTCTCCAGTGTTTTTTAAGTTTACTGCCTGTGGAGATGCCCTTTTTTGTCTGTGTATGGAGAAAAGTTTGGCATAACCTGGTTATACTAAATCATAGGGAACTCTTCTGCTTTTTGTGTACTTTTTCTTTTTTAAGTGTGGTGATCATTTTGGTTGTATTTCAGCTTATGGCGTTATGTTTCTGCAAAATGTTTCTTTTTTGACATCATAAACCCATTCATTATTCTGACTTTGCCTGGGTGAGCTATGTGTGTGTGTGCAAACAGATGAGTTTTTTCCCCCAGACTTTACTCGGGTAATTTCTTTGCCCCCTCCTAGTTTGTTCCCTGTAAAGTCTGTGTGAGCCGAAGTGGGAATGCAGTGGTAAATAATCAGGGTAATTCTCTGAGGGTGAGTGGGGACTGGTGTTGACATCATCCTGTGCAACTGGTGTGAAACTGGAAAAGGGAGACTTGACAGGATGGATAAAAACAACCACTGTTGCATGAGAAGTTTATTTGATTGCAAGGAGAGTAAAACTCTCTGTTGGATACGGAGATAAAACATTGCAACTTTTTTCCGCTATGTAATCGTAGTGAAGCTGCTTCATATTCACTTCTGCGTACTACAATGGTCCTTGGACTCTTTCATCAATGCTGTTGATATGCTTTTTAACATGTATCAGTGAAGTAAAGATATAAATTGTAATCATCGTAATCATGGCGGAAAACTGTGCTGCTTCTACCGTGTACTTTTGACATCCTGCCAGCCTACCGTGAACCCCTCCCCCACTCCCTCCCACACATCTCCCCTGTCAAGAAGTCCAAACTCCCTACTGAGAAGCTGTTCAAGTGTGAACAAGCATGCCAGTGAGCGAGCTACCCAATAATTATCCTGATCATCTATGTACACCTCCTTAAAAAGGCACATACCATGCATTATATGAAGATATCTAAGATTTTGTGTTGTTCTTTTATAAAATAAGTCCCATCATGTTTCCAAACTGGCATTAAAAGGGTTAAAATCCTGAAAATGATTGAATATTTCTGCAGTGCTAAAGTGGTTCAAAAGCATAAACATACATTTTAAGCTCAAGGGTCTTCTGAGGGTCAAAATGCTAATTCTAGCCCAACAAAAAGAAAATTAATGATTTGCCAAAATCAATGTTGATGCTACTTTTTGACATATCCAAGACTCTAATTCCCAGAAACCCTCCACAATGTACTGCATAAAAATATCTTATTTCTTGTGTTGTTTTCTAATAACACGTGACATATATCCAAACTGGCATCTAAAAGTTGAAATCCAGAAAAAAAAATGACTTTTTGGTAGTTTCGAGCAGAGCTGAAGTGGTTTAAAAGATTCATGCACAAAAAAGCGAAACAAAAATTTGATTTATGATGATTTAACAGCAGTTTGTGAGTGTATATTTCTATCTTGAGGCTCCCCAGAGGGTAGTAAATTAGGGGGCTGCACAAGGGTCATAAAAGTCCGCTGTTCTCTACCAGACAAAAGTGTCGTTGCAACTCTTGAAAACAAAAAATATGTGGTGTAATTTTGAAGCCATTTATTGTAACCAAGCCCAGTCATTACACTAATTGTTTGGCATTTTGGTGAATGATGGCACAGCTTGTTCTTTTGCTGTAATGAGACAAAAGCTGCGGGTTGAGGAGGAGGTCTTTTGGCTGTCAGGGCAGCTCTTCAAAGCAGAGCTGCAAGTTCTGCGAGTATTCAAGTCCCATCAGAGCAGAGAGCAAACAATGGATGCCCTCACAGCCACTCTCCCTGCTCAGCCTGTGTCCCTCTGGACATGGCTGACTATCCAAATGTCTTATTTGACTGGAGTACTTATCATCAGCAAGAGTTTCAGCTCCAGAGTCACTAATTGTCTCCATCCAACCATAATCTCTCCCCTTTCTTCACTGTTCTGTAACATAATGTAACACTATCTAAACATACGGGGCATGATTATGTGACTTCATCGTGATGCCAGAGCATTGTTTAAGCAGAAAGGCCTGGTTATAATTCTGTACATGTATTATCTCAGAGACCCCTCGGCAATAAGACAGAGTGGTGACCCCTCCCACACAGAACACTGGAAGGCTACATTAATAAAGATCAGTTTATATTTGCAGTCACCTTCTTGGGTCAGCTAGAAGGAGTACTTACTGCTTGGCAGTAAAACTGTATCTGCTTATTTTGTTTAATCTCCTTTGTAACCTTGGAATATTTGTTCTTTCTAGATTTTGGTTAACGTTCAAACAAGAAATGCAGCTATTTTTTTATAAAAATTGGAAAATGTGTTTTATATGTGTATTTAAAATGCCGTATTTTCGACAAACTGCTTTCATTCTTTGTTCCACTTTGTTTCTGTTGCAAACAGGAGGGGAAACTCCTGCAGCGAGTAGCAATGCACTAAAGTTTGGCAAAGTTATCACACTTTAATTTGAGAGGAGAGGCTACAGTATGAGGAAGTAATCTGTTGTGGGAGTAGGGATGAAAATAGTTCATCATAGAGGGCACCGGATAGCATGGGAACTTATTACAACATAACACAATTAGAGGTGTGCAAAGAGAAGCTGTCAGTGTTGCGGAAAAGCAGAGAGCGCTCAAACTTCAGATCAAACTTCTCCTGCTTGATCGAGCTGGACAAAATTCTGGGAACTATACAATTTTCTGAGTCAGTCCTTGTTGTTGAGTCCTGTGATCTGCTGTAGAGTAATGTTAACCTGTTGATATTTTTATGGTATGTTGAGTCGGAGCACAGAAAGAGACTAGTGGATCCAGGACATAATTGTTAAGAAGCACTTTGTCATCATCCTGGTTGCCTGGTAGATATAATACAGTTGTTATTACCACTACTACTGCTTATGCTGGAATAAGTTAATTCATCACCCAGTGAATGTCGGCTCCTGGAGTTAGTTTGCCCACACCACAGATGACCCACTTTAGGGGTCAGTTAGAAACAAGGTTAGACCACCTATTCCAGGTGATCTCGGCTTGGTTGTATGCGCTATAATAAGGATCAACTCCTGTGTTCATAGATTCAAACATACTGCCCAATTGTATTGGTAAAACTCTCCCAAATGATCTATGTGTGGAAAACGACCTAAATAAAGACATTGTTTAGGTTTAAAAATAGCTGTTTCTTCTCAATGACTGCTTGAAGATTTTGTCAAATTCCCCAAAACACCTTAGAATAGAGTTTAAAAAAAGCACCTTAATGACCAAGGCTGTTAAAACCAAATAGTGGACTAGGGGTCAATCCCAATTGTACCCCTTAGCCCTTGTTTTACCCCTTGGTTTTGCACATTCACGTCTAGTGAAGGGGTATCCCAATTCTCTGTAAGGTTAAGGGGAAGGGCTACACAGCCCTTGAAATGAATACAAACCGAGACCTCACTTGGAAGGAAGGGTATGAGAAATTTCTCATGATACACCGCTGACAAGATGGTAGAGCAAAGACCGAAGGAAGCACATAAATGTAAGTTATTAAGCATAATTACTGATTTTCATAGTATTGTCGCAGACAGATGAAAGAAAATCAAAATGACCCAAGCAAAGGGTCACACCATGGAAGACGGCATCTTGGAAGTGGATAAAGAATTGTCACATCCACCTACGACACAGCCAGCAAGCGACTCTGGTGGATGATGTAATGGAAAGTGGTGTCTTGTTTCTTAGGGCCGTGTTTTCACCCCTCCACTTGGCCCTAAAAACAGAGAGGGGTAGACAAAGGGGTAAGACAAAGGGCTACTATTGGGATAGACCCTTAGTGTTTTGTTGCTAACCTGACAAATGGACTCTTCAATATGTTTTAATTCTGAATCAGGGTTAAAGCCCCAGAGAATGTTTGTGAATGGGCAGAACCTTCAAAAACAAATCCAGCAGGTGACTGACTGATCATTCCTTCAATCACATACAGTACAGGCCAATCAGATAAAGTAGAAGGCGAACAAACTCCTGCTAAGACATGTTGGAAGTGGAGTGAGAATATCCTTTGTACCAAGAAATGCCTTCGGTGTTATTTATTTTTCTTTTAATAAAATAAAATAATGCAGTCCAGACCTGATAAAACTCCCACCTCTTCCTGCTCTAATGGGCGTTGATTGGGCCGTGCTGTTTTGGGCTCACAATCGTTTTAGACTGGAGCTTGGCAAGATACATCTGCCTAATCACAGACATTGAATCAGGTTATATTGTTGCATCCCTTGTTCAATCCTTGATGTGTTAAATAGCAAAAAAAAAGGACCCCCATTATCTGATATCTAAAGCAAAAAATCAGACAAGACTCGTTGGAGAGCAGAGTCTGAGAGCACAGAATAAACAATGACATGATACCACTGAAGTACCAACACACAGCTGCTCTGTAGTTACATTACATCCACAGTCTTAGAAGAAATTCAGCGGTGCACTCAGCAGACTGATAAAAACAGAGACACAGAGGCAAACTTGCAGGCGCACAGGCACAGAGGCACTCAGGCACATACACATAAATTTGCATGTACATGCATATTACACACATACACACACTCAACACTATCCCAGACACACACACACACACACACACCCAACCAAGCAACGCACACACAGCCTCACCCAGCCTTGAAATCCGTTAAGACTGGGGGATCTTGCAAAACAGCTCATCCATTCTGCTTTTGATCTATTCCCCATCTCCAGCCTGCAAAGAGCAAAGTGAGAAAAACAAAAGAGGAAAGGGGACTGCTGCACGTCTCCCAGAGACCAAACAGAAAGAGGAGAAACTCAGGCGCAGAGGAGGCCGGTCTGTGTGTTTATCAGTGATGTGCCTCCATACTTTCCAATCTTTAAATTAAACCTTAAAATCTCAGGACCAAATCCCTTTCTATAGGATTGTGTTTGGTCTTGATTATAAAGACCTTTATTTGTTATGATTAAATATGTATTGACTGGTGCAGCAAAACTAGCTTGACATTTCCATACCAACTGGAACATGCTGTGTGCTGATGTGATTTGTTTACACTTGGGGGAAGGCACTTGCTTCAAACTTCAATTTGGACTGACTTTAGATTGCCTGCGAGGCTTCTGAGTGAATTTTCGATCAACATGCCAGATGAAAAAAACAAACTATGAAGGTCCGGAGGGAGAATATGTCAAAAAGTGTCTAATAGGGCTTGTAAACAATGCAGCCCTGCTCTCCACCATTCTAATACGTTTAACTCAGCGTCTGTATCGTGCCGCTGACACGGTCTTCATATCGCTGGTAAAAATGACTGCCGTGTGAGTTAAAGAGACACAAAAACATCAAGTCAGATTTCATTAGCTTACAGAGCAAGCACTCACAAGTTGCATGAGGCCTCATAGTCAGAATCAACCCCATTCATATTAAAGCAGAGGCTCTAATTATACTTCAAAAGCGATAAATTAAATCACATTTATGACTTTTGATTGGTATTCATTCCCATTGGAGGAAAATGAAATGAGAGGAAATTTAATAAAAATGACTTGAGTGCTTTGCTAGCAGACAAGTTGTTCTTTCTCCAAATTCATAGCTTCTGTGACCTCCAGGACTGTCTGCAGCGCTGAAACATTTCCCTCATAACACAGGCGTCTTTGTAATAAACCAGAGGACACAAAGGCGCCCATAAACTGATCCCAGGCTTTGTGACTGAGCGGTCCTGACATTAGCGGAAGGGCTCATGGCTTTTTAAACTTTATATAGCTATCACCATCAGAACGTCCTGTCTGATACGATGATGATCTGGATAGTAAACACGAAGAATGAAGAGAGTCCATGCAAAAGTTTTGTAACCCTTGCGACTTCTGGCTCTTTTCTTTGGATTCTAGTCCTACTGGATTTTTATGAACCCTCTATGCACCTTGAGGGACCAAATTCTGCTTATTTAGATTTTCTGATTCTTAATATATCAGTCAGTTTATTTGTCCCTGAAGATAAAAACTGTCAGGCTCCAAAAAACTGCTTTAAAAATTATATCTATCAATATTTTTCCACTTTAAACAAGTCAGTATTTTGAAGCTCCTTTAGCCTCAAATAGACTAATCAAATATGAAATCATATTTTGTGTTTTTTAACCCTTTGGAGGCCAATATGTTAACATAACTTATTGATTTTCAATCCAAAAAATATATTCCAAGGATGGCAGCACGGTGGTGCAGTGGGTAGTGTATGGCCTCACAGCTGGAGGGTTGCTGATTGGATTTCCGTGTTGGTCAGGGCCTTCCTGTAAGGAATTTGCCCCCCCACACATGCATCCAGGGGATTCCCCACCTCTTGCCCAGTGTGAGCTGGGATAGCCTCCAGACCCCCAAAACCCCAAAGGAGGTAAAAAGGATAGATAATGGATGGATGGACATTTCAAAGAGTTTCATAAATTTCAGTCCCTGAGGTGAGTCAATGATTGATAACAACACTGATTTTGATGCATTGTAATCTTTTGCAGGCACTCTTGCAGAAAACAGTCAAATGTGTGAAATTTTGTGTCATGCTTTGAATCGGAATAAAAGGCCATTTCCTGGACAAACATAGGAATTAAAAATTGACAACATAATTTATAAAAGAATGCATTTGTTTATATCAAGACAAATGTGGGATAAAGGTGTCATTAGTAAAGGTTTCCAATGTGACAAATTTGTGTAGTTTAGAAGCTAGGCTAATTAAAGGAACTGAGACAACAATTCTAAGAAACTTCTAAAATGACTCTCCTCTGGCAAATTTATATATTCATGCAACACTGTCAAAATGGCTTAAACATAAAAATAAACCCAGGATGACACAAAATGTCCCAAGGATGTCTCAAGGGTTAAAGGCTATTTTAATGAAACTTGGCCAGGATTTGTTTTCATAATTATTTTAAAAATTCCATAGTCCCCTTGATTGAAAGGTGTATAGAATAGGAGATCTGCATTTATACCTCCACTATTTACCCTGAGGACTGATTTGCATTTTCTCTGCAGAGGAATAGTGCATTTCTGCATGCTATGTAAAAGGTGTCATGCTGCCCAAGCCCCTTGTAACAACATTAAAAGCAAAGAAAATTGCATCTGCACTGCAGGACATGAGACCTTTAAGATGTTTTTTTGCTTCATTGCATCATTTGTGCCACTCGTGGGCAAGAGTTTTGCCCCAAATGTTACAAAAGGCCACATCGCATTTTTCAAACTTCCATTTAATTCTTAGGAAATGACAGATAGCAACCTTTTCTCCTGGTGGCCTTTGGCTGCACCTGAGAATGGACATGACCATTTAGAAAACCAGAGAAGAATACACTGGATGGATTTGACTAGTCGACAGAAAGACAAGAAATTGTCTTTTTCTCTGTGGGTCAAAATCAAGGTCATATTGCATCACAGTCACATTTTTCATGACAACACATGATAAAAAAAATCTCCATTTGCAAATTTATTACTGTGGGTCCACAAGAGCAAAACACTGCACCTCATTGCTGGATTAAAAGAGTTCTGGAAGGGATATATTTGGCTATAGATTAACAAAAGTGTGATCTTCCAAACACTGTTGTCTCAATGAAGATCCTCTGAACGGTTCCAAAGACAGAAGTAAACAAAGTGAGTGTTACCTACTGCTTGGGGGCCGCAGCAGTGGAATCGGGAGGGTTAAATGAGTGACAGAAAACTGTCCCGAATCCAAACTTTTAATTTGAACTTCTGGCAGATGAATCCATGATCAAGATTACCCGTCGGAAAGGCGCAGAGCCCGTTAAGTCATCTCCATGAAATGAGACAGAAATTGGGGAGAGGATGGCACATCAACAAGTTGAAAGAGAAACTGTGTTTAATTGATGATCCTCAGACATTAATGTGTGCTGACAAGCTGCAGCTCCAGTGGCAGGAAAGACACAAACAGTCAAACTCAGATGGCTCAGACCCAGAGGGGGTGTAAAGGCGGGGAGTTAGGAGGAGTCGAAGGGCCCATGAGTGACAGGGGCCCCTAAAAATATTATATTATCGGGAATTTTCACATATCAGTTCAATAACTGTCTGCCATGATATTTTAAGATCTAATTTTCTCCTCACATACAAGAAAACAGAATGTTCTTCTTGTTTTTTTACCTTGAAAAAAGTAAAATTCAAGCATCTTTTGCATCGTTAACTCCCATAAAATTACATTCAAATAAAAAAAAAAATGACCCTTCTGAACACTTTCTAGAAGATTTTTGTTGTGTTTATGTCATGCTGAACCAAATAGCAAGTTAAAATATTCAGGCTGTTGTAGAGCAATACAAATGTATAGTCAAGTTCTGGATCTTTTACAGGGTGAAAAGACCAGAAATTCATGATAACTGATTATAACTATAGGTGCACCGAGAGCACAAACCTCCACCAGGGTATTTCCAACATTGTCAAGCAAGTTATTGTCAGAAACATTAACAAATCCTTGAAAAATGTCATGGATCCACATCTGGATCCAGATCACCACAAAATCCCATCAGTTCTTCCTTGTACCATGACCAACATTGCCTAAAAATAGCCATCAAAATCTGTTATGAACTTATTGAGTTATAAGTGAACATGTGGAAAGCTGCCATGTTTGATAGAATTCCTAAAATCCCATCTGGATTCAGGCCACCACCAAAATCAAATGATTTCTTTCTTGTGCCATGACCAACGTTTCCTGAAAATTTCATCAAAATTAATTAATTACTTTTTGTATTATCCTGTTCACAAACAAAGAAACTACAAATACCAGCAAAAAACAAGCTCCTTGATGGAAGCAACCAAAATTGTTAACTGCTGAAAGTGGTGCCAGAAATGCCAGAAAGTTACTTAAAGTACATACTTCAGTTCACTATTTATTGTATTATTTTCAGCTGAAGAGTGTTTTCTCCACAAGTTGAAGCTCATCTGTGCCTTTTAACAGCATAACTTGGCTGTACTTCTTGTAAGTAGTCCATGAAAAATATACATTGTCATATTTATTTATCAATTTGCTTTGCAGATGCTTGGTTTGAGAAACTGTGCAGAGCTGACTTGGGACAGGGTCCAATATGAAATCATTTCAAGGGGCCAAAAAATCTCTGGCAGCACCCCTGCTCAGTCAACAGCTGCTGACAATGCTTGCTTATTGTAATCAAATAATGTAAAAAAAAAACAAACAAAAAAAACACTGAATAAAGAGGCGAATCGTGAAGGACCAGGTGAGACAAGGTCTTCATCCTGCACATCCTGCTCCTCAGAGATGCTGAACAACCTCGAAGGCACAAATGTTATTTACCATGAAATAATACAGCTGCAATGCATGCTGACAAATAAACACAGCCTTTATGGCTCTATTTTCTTTTCCCCTGCTGGCAAATAGCAGCTTTCCAATCTATTCTCTGTCCCGGAAGAGTCAGCTATCCTACACTTGGTTTGTTTGCCACAAGATCAGGTGTCTCCAGGGGCATATTGAGCACATATTTTGAATTTCACAGAGCTTTTATGAATTTTCTGGGACAATTTTGCCACGAGGTGCCATTAAATCTTGACCCACATAAAGATGCTCATAAAATGATTTATAGCAAAACACAATTTGCGAGCCTGTAATTTATGTACAAGCGCAGAGCATCTCGTCTTTGGAGGCCACCTAGAGCACCTTAAATCTGATTAAAGGTGCCAGACCTCAGGCGATAAAACTCACTTTAATTATTGTTTATAATCTCACAGCTTTGACGCAGAGACATACTAATTCTGTCAGGCTTTTCCTTCAATGGACCACACTCAGAATTAAAGACAAAAAAGTGCTGAAACTGCAAAGTTAGTGGAGATCAGGGAACTGCCTCATGGCCCTATTTTGATGGCGTGGAGCCACCGTCTGAAGCACATGGAGCACAGTGGGTTGGGGCATGTAAGTCTTTACCACTGGTCATCAATCTTTTTCAACCAAGATCTCCAATGATGTTAACCGTGAAAACCACAGAAGATCTGCGTGCCAAAATTCCTTAACTAATAGTTTCTATTAATGGTCATTATTTTATTTTACCCAAATGTAATTAAGAGCCTTGATTATACATGGGTGTGTTTTGGATGTAACATAGATCAAACCAGTTAGAGTATTAGCTGCATGTCAGATGGCTGGAGGTTTGCTATAAAAACTGCAAATTTCATTGTTTGGTCTAAATTTCAGCTGGATTATTAAATTCAAGTCCTTATTGTGCCACTATATTCAAGGCACACATACAGCACAGTGTATAATAAATGTGTTAATGCTCAGATAAAAGTGTTTTTTTTTCACTGAAGCATCCAAGGGCATAAGAAACTATCAAAAATGTAAATAGGACACTTTCAAATGAGCATAAAAGCAAAACCTCAATAAGTATTGAATTTTTTAGTTAAAACTGACAGGATCAGACTTCTATGTGATCGTGATAAACCTGTTTACTGTTGGCTTTAAATAACTTATATTCTCATTTTCCCTGCAGAAATCCTTGGCTCTGTTCTCTGTTGTGCATGTAAAATACACTGGACAGCCTGTTTAATCATCTGTGAGCATAATTATTGGTGAGATTCATACAAAAATCAGAATTGGGCTCCTTCAGTCATATGTTTTTCTTGTTTCTTGGACTATTACACACACTGGAGCACATGGGAATAGCACACTAGGGAGTGCTGCAAAAAAAGCCAGACTGTCTTGTTAAAAACTTTAATCCAAACTGATCAACATATGTATTATATATTTAACAAAGAGGTGTGACGTTGTGCATCCTGTGTAAGTAAAGCGTCAGTAAAGAGTGTGTTTGATCTTGCTGATGTGTGCCAATTTTTCTAATGCGGTCAAGTCAAATTTATGGCCCGGGGATACGCCCCCCAAGATTTCTAATTTCATATATCTATTTTTATTGGCCTTACATTAAAAATAACTTCCACCACTCATACTACAAATCTCCCAATGCACTGCAACAGCTACACGCAGGTCAAGACCTGTGCACAAACCCCTCCTCCTCCTTTAATATCACACTTATCAGTGGTCCGTGGGTGAATGCATTAGTCAGTGCTTTTATAGTGACATCTAGTCTTGCCTGTAGACAAATATGCTGTTTAGAATCATATCTGTGATAAAAATATGGAGATTTAAAAGGGGTTTTAAAGCACAGTCATTACCTACATCCTCAGGTTAGGAACGCTCCAGTTTTGCACCTGACCACTCCTTAATTACAGACAAACACACCCCAGGCGCAAATGGGAGTGCAGGATCATTTGCTATTTAAACAGCATGAGCACATGGCGTCAGGCAGAAATTAGAGGAGACACCTGTGCTTTACGCCTGAAGGCTTTGTATCGGCATACAATAGAGCCCTCTGTCTCTTAACTTCCTCCCACTTTAGTGGCAGTAGCTGCAGCTCACAAGTTCTTGTGCTTCTATCAGACCGGGTTAAGATGTACTCATCTCTGTTGGAGCCTGAGGCACAGACTGAGATCCAAGCCATGTCACGACGTGCTGAGCTACACTGGGCTCTTCTGATAATGCCCTTCAAGGAAAGTAAAAAGGTGGAGGCTGTGTGTTGGATTTGTCGACCAGCTGTGCACCACCCAACACCTCTCATCCTCTTACATTTTTTTCCTCCTTCCTTCCTCAGCCTCATCTACCTCGCTGTACCTGTCCCCTCCCTCCCCTCCCCTCCCTTACTTTGCAGCAGCAGAGAAATTGAATTGAGCGCATCTGCATCGGCAGCAGCGGGGCAGCTAGAGTAATAGTGTTCTCAGAGATGGGGTTGGGAGCAGAGAATAGGGGAGGGGTGGGGAAGGAAAAAGCAGATTGCCGTAATAAACGCAGGAGCAGCGCTGACAGGAAATAAATAAATCCAATGGAAAAGAGAAAGAAATTGAACGAGCACATTCACCTTTTAACTGGAGGAAGTGTTGTGTAAATAACACCGCTCAAATCATTTCCTGCAAATTGAAGTGGTGCCCAAGTAGCATGAATGTGTGGGTTTTCCAAGTGTGTGTGCGTGCATGTGTATCGCTAAGATATTCCAGTAACTCAGCTCTAGCTGGGATAAAGGAAAGCAGATGCAGATTAAAAGGGCCTCGTCTTATTGGACCACCTCTGTTCTGCGGCACCTCCTCTAAGACCTTGACACAAGGACACCTGAGGACTGATGGCGTTAAAAAAAAAAAAAAAGGAGCAATTCGGCTGTAAACGCTAAAAAGACAATTCAGGAAATTGGAAAGGATGTGCCAGGGCAGGGCAGGATGATTTAAAACTTTATTAGGGTATGATCTCCCTTGTAAAAGATTCACTGTGGGTGTACAAATGCAGAGAAATGAAAGCATGAGACTCAAATGTGTGGGAGAAAAACACCATTAAAAAAAAAAATCAATATCCAAAGTTAAAAGTAAGAGCGTTGCATCCAATGCACCTGTTTACTCACATCTAAGGAACAAATGGTTTGAGCTGTGGCTGCTGCTGAATTAGAGCAGAAAATCTACTCAGAAGAGGAAATAATCAAAATGAATTTGACTGCTGTGTCAAACATGGCGGGGGTATCCTCCACCTGAGACAGAAACTTAATCAGTTCTTTGTATTTAGACAATTCACTCCTACTGCTGCGGCAAATTTAATCTAGCCTGATAAAAGGGATTGGTGGGGACACTTGCTTTCTAATTCAGTAAATCTGTCAGGGGTTGTTTGGGCAGCTTGCGTGTTTGCCTGGAGAAGGTTTTCTATTACTTCAGCGGAAGCAATAGAAAAGAAAAAGCACACATACCAGGTTTCTTTTTATGAGAAAGCAGCTTTTAGATCAGGGAAGCAAGCTTTCAAGATGGCAGAGAACATAGTGAGAATAATCGTATAGCTTCAGAGAGAGCTTCAGTAAGTGGTCACCAGAGGAATGCCTCAAACTCTTTGCTACTCCTTTGACCTTTTTTTTTTACAGCTTTTGCAGTTTAGCTCAGTTTTGTGTCTTACAGGCATCATCTTCTCAGGTTCAAGAAAACACAACCCTGCGGTGTCCAAGCTACATCTATCTCTGTGCATCTACATTGGAAAAGATCCTGTGGATTCTGTAATAAGAACAATTTGCTTTGAGTCATGCTGCAGTCGGCCTTTGGCCTTTCTCACTTCCAGACAACATGTCCTGCTGTAACCTATTCACCACTTCCTCTTGCTCTGTCACCTCTTTCAGCCCCTCCGACTGACTTTTTGACTAAAAATACTTCTCTTTTTTTCTCTGCTCTCTCGAAGGCTGCTTCTGTAGCAGAGCTGTGATTAAGTGCCTCCATTAGGAAACTTAATTAGTGATTCTGTTCTCTGCAGGAACTGGCCAAGTTTAGACCCCTCCCTCCTCTGTAGTGCACAGACATGCACATACAAGGTATAGCTTTTAAAAAAATAAGACTTAAACTGAGATACAATTTTATTGACCATTTTTCAGTGTCTGTCTCCTTCTGCATTAACACTGCGCTGCATTCGGGTCTTCACTGACCAAAAAAGTGCAGCAAGTCTTCTTCAGAAATCTGTCTCAGAACCTACCAACCCAGGTTGTTTTTTTCTTAACCTCTGACAAAGACTCTAGACTTGTTCCTCTGAGCACAGATTTTATCGCAATAAAAAGGGAAAAGTCACACGGTGGTAGATCAGGTGAACAGGGAGGTTGATCAAGCTCTGTGATTTGTTTTTGGGACAGAAGCTGCTTTACCGAGAGAGCAGTGTGGGTTGGCACATTGTCTTGATAAAGAATGAAACTATTTCTCCATAGCTGTGGTCTGTTTCTTCAGACTTTTTCTTAGTTTTTTTGAAACCTATTTTTAAGTGTTGATTCACCAGTGACCCTTCTGGAACCCACTCCTCCAAAATGATCCCCTTAATGTAAAAAATATCAACATGGCCTTGAATTGCCTTGGTCGATCTGTCTTCATCCTCGGTCACAACGGTGTTTCTGGTGCGTTGACTTCTCTTTTGTCTCAGGATCATATTGGAAGATCCATGATTCATCACATGTAACCACTCCTTCTAAAAAATAGGATTCCCTTCAATTAGTTTCAAAATATCTCCAAAAATTTGCTAGCATTTTTCTTTTTGATCAGGAGTCAAAAGTTTTTGAACAACTTCGGCACACACTTTTGTCATGTTTAAATTTTCATGCAAAATTTGCTAAATTGCCTCTTTATCACTGGAGACCATTTCTGTTCTCATTCTGACACTGAGTTGTTGATCATTTGTAGTTTTTGGTTTGATCTGTTAATATTTTCAAAAGTTTTTGTTTTATGTGACTAAATAACTTGGCCTGTAAAAAAAACAACACCAAGCCCTGCCCACTCAAATGCAACAAAATTTCTTTACTCCTGTCCAGTCAGCCTCTTTACGTCACACGACGCCAGGAGGCAACCTCCAGGATTGAAAATGGAGGCCAATGGAGAAGTGCTAAATATGTAGTACCCAGAGTGTCCACTTGAGGCTGGCTGCAGAAACCTGACCCCCAAATGTTTGTGTGATGGAAAAGACGAAATACACACCTTTACAGCCGATTCAAAAAACGGCTTTAGTTCAAATATGTATATAATATATCCATGCTCTCACTCTACAGGGCAGTTTTCTTTCACATCACAACCATTTTTCTTTTACTGAGAAATTATTGAGGATTTGTGGTTCTGGAAACTCAGGTTCACTATCAGTCTGATGGCCTTAAGTCCTACCTCAGCACATTTTTTTATACTTACAGATGTTTTTTTCTCTCTCAAATATTCAAAGATGCTTGTGACACATTAAGCTTTTAATTTCAATTCAGATTCTAACATGCTGTGTGACTGAACCACGTGGTTTCATCCTCATAAGCACAGCCTCATTATTTAATAGCCATACCTCACATGTGTACAGTGTCTAATAAGACCCATAAACAGAACTACATCGCACCCTCTCCTCTGCAATGTCACACCACAGAGCTCAATGCTATAACAGGCAACAGATTGCCCATCGCAAACTGCAATAATTACTCATTTTATGGCTTCCTCTGGCTAACAGACGTGCCTCTGTCAGTGAGCTCCATGCAGAAAATGAGGGCTAGTGTACAGAGGGCAGGGGGGCTGTGGAGAGGCTGGACCACTCTGTCATTATGTGTGTGTGCTGTGGTGCAGTGTGTTTGTTTTGGAAAGACTTGTGCCTCTGATAAACATGCATGGATGGCGGCAGGGCTTGATGTGTGTGATTGCGTGCGGAGCCAAGAAACTGGCTGTGGGGGCTGGCACCAAACCCATCATGAATAAACACTGTCACAAACACACACACACACACGAGTATAAACATGAGAAGCAGGCCTGCACATGAACACATACACACCCCTACAGAAGCATATATCCACAGTGAATGGATGTCAGATCAGTTAGCGGTCTTAAAGCTGATTCTACAGTAAAGAGACGACACCTTTCATATATCCCCAAACACAGAGGAAGCTGCGATCCAAACTAACAACAAGACTGCAGAGTTTGGAAACTGCACAGCGTTCAAGGCTCCTGTAGAGCAGACAGCAGCCTGTGTGTTCAGATGAACAGGTTGAGTTATATTAGCCATTTGTATAAATCCAGAATGATACTGTTTTACAGCGCACCCCTGGTGTTTGAACCATCTGGAGAATATACAGTCAGTATCATCAGCACTGACACACAAACACACACAAAGACAGCTCTGCGTAATAGACTTCTTTATCGAGTTTGTTACACCGCTTTTTGAATAGACGTGGTAAAAGGATATAGAGGATTACAGCCTATTTCTTTAATATAAGACGCTTAGCTGTTTCAATGAGAAACAGGTGTTAAGGTCAATGTTGCTGCCTGAATTTTAGGTGCGGTGACAGCTAAATTAAGCCCCAGCTGTTATTATTATACATGCAGAAATATGGTTGTATAGTTTCTTGTTTTATAGCCGAGTTTGTCTCCTCGTCCCTTTTCTCCTTGCTCGTCCTTTCTGTCTCATTTACTCTAAACTTGTCATCCTCGTGCTCTCTTCACTAATCTCTCTCTTCCCTCCATCCCTCTCTCACTCCACCTGTCTCTCTTGCCTCATCTGATGATTGTAGCTGTCTGTTACAGGTGCTCGTGGTGGTTCTGCCAGACCATTAGACAATGCCATGCCAGCTGACTACACCATCATCACTGGCCAAACCGTCTGCCAATGCCGGAGCAGCTGGGAAATTCGTTCTTCCTGCCAGAACTAAATATAAAACGAATATTCTGTCAAGCACTTGTATCATGTTGTGGAAAAGAGGTGGGCCTGTGTAAAGTGATAGTTTGTCGGCTTTGAGTGTCTGTTCCGGATGATACTACAGCGTGCTTTCATTGTGAAAACTCCTGCAACAGGCCACAGTTTTTAAATAATTTAACATACTCAAAAATAAGAAAAAAAAAAAAAGACACTTTGGGCCCAATTTTGACAACATGATTTATTTTATCTAAAAGTGCATTGTGCAGCAGTTTTGGTTGGTTGGTCTATATTTTGCTATTTTGAGGACAAAAATTCTCAGTGCAAAGCGAGGTACAGGGCTCGAAGAAAACGGAGAAACATAGTCGTGTTTGGGGTGCAACATGGATCAAACCAATCAGAGAGTTAGCTCTGCAGGGCATATTGAGTTTTACTACCTACAGGGCTCAGTTCATCATTTGGACTGAATTTTGGTCGAATTACCTAATTCATCTCCCTTTATTGTCCAATTTACTCAAAGTGAGAACACCAAAATAAATAAGCTAACGCTCCGATTAAAGTGCCCAGTTTCACAGAAGCATTCAGAATCGAGTCAGACTCTTCTGCATGAGTGTAAAGGAAAACCTCATTATTCAAATTTCCAGTAAAACTGTCAGGATCAGACTTCAATATGCGTATAACAGATCTATTAATGGCAAAACAAGTACCTTTTGCCTTTTAACAATTTATTTTCACATTGTCCCTGCAGCACACCTTGCCTCTGTTCTCTATTTCATTTGTGAAACGCACTGGTCAGCTTGTTTTATTACCTGTGCGCAAAATTACTGGTGAGATTCATACAAATGTTATAACTGCAGCCCCATGTTGCGTGAAAATCTTCAGTTTCTGGGAGTTTTACACATAATGGAGTGCACAAGAATGGTACATTGAGAAGCTCTGCAAAAAATCAAGGCTATTTCTCAGCTCTCTGTCCTGTTATTAACTTTAAAATGAATTTATCAACAAATGCTCTGATATTTAACAGTAGAGGTGTGCTGTTGTGCATCCCATGTGACAGAAACAAGCCCAGTAACGTGTGTGATTTGATCTTGCTGATGTGTTTAATGGATCTGTGTGATGGATCTGCTTAAAATCCAGCTGTACTGCAAGGTTATTCATAGCTAAAAGGTGCAGAAACATTCTCTGTGACTGGTGCTCATAACTTACAGCATCTTTAAAGGTAACAGAGTCATGCAGCACACTGTGCACAGAGAAACTGATAAAAAGATAAACAGACAACAGATGCAGTCCAATAAATAGACAGATAAATAAAAGAGAGGCGGGGCAGGTGGAGCAAGGGGACATATATCAATGTGTGATAATGACTAGTGGAGGAATTCAATTTTGTGACCATGATTGGCTGTTGAGCCCCTAAGGAGTGATGCTCACATGTGTGAGGCGATCTATAGTGCCAATAAAGAGCCGGAGATGAGGGAACAGTGGGCGCTATTGACTAAAGAAAGAGAGAAGAGGGCTAGAAAAATGGAGGTCTGAGACTATACACTAAATGCCTCATTGATCCCAACAAAGGGTCCAATTGTAGTTGAAGGAAGATGGAAGATTGTGTTTTTAAGTTGATTTATTGTTTAAGCAAAGCCCTCTCATTAACGTTTGCATTTACTAGTGAAACTCCATCTGGGCGTTTTTCTAGCAAAACAAGTTCCTGTTGTATCAGCATATAAAAAGTAAGCTACAAATATCCCATTAAAGTCTGTTTATAAAGGTGTGTGTGTGCATGTTTGTGGGCAGTGAGCCACCTTTCTTATCTCTGCCAGAGCCCTTACACCTCCACTGTCTGTCTGGCTTCAGTGGCTTCAACCCTTGCAGCATGTGGAAGATGTTATTCAACAAAACAAACACCTTTTGCATCCTGTCCCCTACCTAACACCTCGCCTCCCCCCACCAACATTACAGGCAGGGCTGCTTTATAATACTTCTGCTTGAAATCATCACATTAGACCTGATAGCATTATCCTTCTGTCGACTGGCCCCTTGCCAGTATAAAGAGGGGACATAGGGGGGACACAGACAAGGTTAATAAAGGCAGATGGACGGCTGTCTGACTGTCCATGGATTGCTTAGGTCAGTTTTTTCTCACATTCAGGCAGGAACTCGATCTCTACTTTCAGAAAGATCACCCTGACTAAGAAGGTCAATGGATTTAAAAACAGAGGTGTGAAAGTCGGAGATTCATGGCTGTGCTGTCAGGCTGTTTGTCATCATAGTTGCACAAGCTGCACATGAGAAGCACAAATAGAGATATCTGCTGCAGCAGAATGGTGATGGCTTATTGGATTATGGGTAAATTAAAGCCATCAAGCATAATGCAGCATAATGTGACGGAGAGACACAATAATCACAGCAGTAGGGAAAAGCACAGTGTAGCCTTCAGAGAGGCAAACAGGTATATCCAGGGGGAGAAAAGTGTGTATTGTTTGGTTCAGCACCATGGAAGCACTAACTTAAGAGATTACAGTTATCGCCTCACATCAAACGTCAGCCTTAAGATAAAAAGTGAAATATTTAGGCCTGGCATTTATAGGAAACAGTGCTGCGGGCAGATAGTCAGGTGTAATCCTTTTATTGAATAGGATGTTTTGGAGCGGGACAGAGACAGAGACAGAGCGGGGAGAAAAAAAAAAAATACTACATGAAGGCGGTTTTCACACTTTGCTTTGTTCTTATACAATTAAACAACAAATCTGCTTAATTCCCTTGGTTTGTTACATGTCAACAAGGCAGTATTTTGAAGCAGACCAAGTCCCACAAATGGCTTGAGTGCCCTCACGTTGTTATTTCACAGCCAGCGTTTCTATGACTTGAAGTCACTCTCTACATTATGGAAAGAAGCTAGCAAGCTAAACTACCCTAAAATGACTCACTGATTAATAGTGGAGATTAAATGGAAGTAAGATTATACGGATTAGCATATTTTTCATTGTGTTGCCCGCTTTATATAAGTGTAGCAAAGTCTGTGCACAAAGAGAAGGGGCTTTAACGCTCACTGTGGTCTACAGCGGCAGTAGAGGACACCAGATAGCATGGTATCTTATAACACTCGGAACACCTGTAGACATGTCCACTGAGAAACTGCAAGTGATGCGGCAAAGTAGAAGAGCAGCTCTAAAACGGATCAATTCTCCAGCTTGAATGAGCTGGACTTAATTCTCGGAAATAAATCAGTTTTTGAATCAGTCCATGCTGTTGAGTCCTGTGATGATCTAACCTGTTGCCAATTTGATTGTATGTTGCATCTGAGCACAGTGAGTGACGTTGTTATATCCGAAACATGATGTAATGCAAATATTCTGCTGCTGTATAAACTACTACAGTAGTGTAAGTTTCTTTCAGTTACTGGGTTGATTGCGCCCTCACTGCAAACAAACAAACTGATCCAGGGGCTGATTGGAAGTGAGCCGAGACCACCTCTTTCAGGCAAGGTTGGCACAGTTGTTTGCACTGGAACAGGGATTGATGCTGTGTTCATATTTATTCAGACAAACCTCGCCGAGCACAGAACATCGACCTAAATTAAGTTTGAAGAGGCAAAGAAGTTGATGATTGTGGGATTGTGTTCATGTGTCTTTGTGGACAAAAATCAAACAACATATTAACACTATGATGTGTCTTACTTCACTTAAGCTGGGCATATATTTTGTAATTTCAACATGATTTCGACCCCATTTCCAACGACTGCCTTTGGAGTTGGGGCACGTATCAGCCCGACTGTGCATTGTTTGTTGTGCAGTGTACACAGAGACACAGTGGTTGATTACAGCCTTACTTGAGCCCGACCAACTTCTCCCAACCACTCAAATAGATTTCTGATATGTTTGACCCTCTGGTCATATGACTGCATTCACTCACACAGTGGGAGCAACTATGTGCTGACTTGCCAACTTCATTTTCTAATTGAGATGTAAGACAGCAAGAATGTCTGTGCGATATGTGTCCTCTTCTTGTAACAGAACATATATGAACAAACAGGAAACTACAACACAGAACTTTAAATGACATGATGACACTGGAGTATTTTTTAAAGTTGTGTGTGTTTTTTGTTTTGTCTGTGTGAGTATCTGAGCCATGCAAAAGCAATCACTGATATGACCCATGAAACTTTTTTAAATCATCAATGTTTCATCCCGACTTCACTCCTTCGATCGGAGCACTCAGGTCTTTACAACCATCTGAACATACAGCATGAGCACCTATGTATATCGTGCACATTGGTTGTTCGTCTTTAGCTTGGAATCACACAGCGTGTACCAAGCTTAAGGCAACAACAAGAAAACTGAACACATCTTGCAGACAACATAAAAAGCCTTGCCTGTGATACAAACACTTCTTTAAATCTATTTATTTCAATGAGGTTATCACTGAATCTCTTGAGAGTGCAAAATTAATTGTTATATGAGGAGGATTACTGAGAATAAACCGAAGAAAAATTCTCCTCTCTGATCCAGACCTCAATCATGCAGCCATTCACCGCCTTTGCTGCATTTCAGCTGATGTTTATCTTTTGTCCTTTTGTTGCCTCAAGCCCATCACTTCATCCAGCCCGTATTTTTACCTGAGTGATCAACCACAGAGTTTTACTGCTGGTGACGGCTTAACTCCACTGGAGCACTTGGAGTTGTTTTGATGGATGGGAGAGTATCAGGCGATCGATTTGCCCAACACATTGTCCCCCGCCAGTGTCTTGTTTGACTGAATTTCTAGTCATGGGTTTCCAAAAATATAAACCCAGAGTATAGAACAAAAGCACAAGTTCTTCTGTTCGTCCATTCATTATACAAGCCCAAATCCAGCCTTTTGTCAGTTACATGTAAAATTTAATTTCAGGCTTTTAGTCCTTTGGGAGGCATTATTCTCTGATGAAAAAGCTCAGCCAAAAATGTCAGCAGAGGCCACTTTCAAAGATTAAGCCAACCAGGGGGCTTGTTGTGCATAAAGGAAAGCCTGATATTCCAACATCCAATAATAAACTGTAACTGGTATTAAAATCCTTGTTGATCTATTCTTGCATAAAACATGAAAAAACATCTTTATATTCTACTTCATTAGGTGTGATGAATGCTGCATTAAAAACATTTTTTGTATCTATGTAAAACTCATTTTGGGACAATGTGTAAAACATATCTATTTTTTTGGCAATCGAAAACATATTTCACTGAAAAAAGTTCAAATAAACACAGCAGATTCAAAAATTTTGATTTTTCTAAACGTATATGCCCATTTCAAATTTGGTACCAGCAGCATATTTCAACAAATTTAGGTTAGGGCAAGACTTCCCTCCAAGAAGCATAACCTCTTTGATCACCATGTCTTAACTGAACACAACATGAGCATGAGTCAGCTGTAAAATCAATTACAACGAGCCCTGTTTGATTGTACGAACTGCCCTAAAGCAATGCAGCAGGCTTTTCTGAGGCACATGCTGTGATGTCAACTCTAAAATCATTTGTTTGGAACATAGTGTCATATGAGGACCCTGATATCACAGCCACCGAAAAGTAGTTCACTGCAACGTCCCTCGAGTATCTGATTTTCTTAGGATTCTTTCAAGATCCCATGTCCTGGTATGTTCGACCATTTACATCATGTCATGACTGTCTATTAAGCGAGGATTTGATTTAAGTTGAATAAACAGCTTAATAAAATCATCTCTGTAGAGCAGTGGTTCCTAACTCTTTTTCACCCGGTCCCCCGTAGTTATACCTAAGAAGAGTTGACCCCCTCCTAGGACCTACACACACACAAAAAAGACATTAGTGTGAATTAATCACCCATTTTTATTGTTCCATAACTAAAATTAAGATAAAATGGGCCTACATACACAGTCTTGTGCAAAATGTCTTTAAAAACAAAAAAGGAACAGATAAATGTTTGTGTTCATAGTAATAAATGAAAATAACCAAACAAGTGTTGGTGCAATCATTTTTTGTGCAATAATAGCTGGAAAAAAATCAAGATGTAAAGTCTCAGGAATATTTGTTATACTTATTACTGTTGAATGGGGTCTCCTTTTATCTCCTTTTACTCCCTAAGAGAGTGAAGTATTTTGTACATTTTATGACATTTTATTGCACAGTGTGCATTGGTGTGTATTCTTCTATCTGCAAGTTGAGTTTGTTTTTAATTATTGTTTTTGATAAATATTCATGCTTTTTTTATTCTTGTAGAGTTGACTCAAGAAGCAAGGCACGAAAGAAATTCCACTCTACCTGCACTGCCTTGTACTTGTGCAAATGGCAGTAAATATTCTATTCTATTCTTCTAAATGATGCCATGCCAGATGACCCATTATACCTGACAGCAGCATCAATGGGCTAAAATATTGTTGATTTTAGGGTTTGTTAAAATACAGTTTGGACATGAGTTTTGGTCTCCATCTCTTATGGCAGGTGTCAATTCTCGACTCCACTTGTCACATAATATTGCTATAATAATCCCTATTTCTATTTTCCAGGGTGGCAGCAATACACTTTCAAAGTATTGTTTCAAAACTCAGCCCTTGTATTTCACTTTGTCCTTCAGCACCTCAGGACTTCAACCTGTGGGTAATGGGTTGTTTCCACAAAAATATCAGTTGAGAGTGTTTAGACATCTCCCTGCTGTAAGATTCAGCTTGACTTACATCTCTGCCATAAAGACAAAGAGTGTAACATTTGACAGCAGCAGTGCTTTGCTGAGATCAGGATTGTGCTCAGGAGCTTTGTGTTCAGCGGTAACAGCTGTATTATGGACTGTGAAAATGGAGGAGTGAGTCACTTCAGAAACACGCCCCTATTCTCACACGCATTCTTCTGGGTCACTCACATCACATCTGTAGGACTGGAGTTACTTTACCTGCCTTAGGCCCTCCTTGCTGTTCTGCATGATCCTTAGGGCGTAGTTGGACCGCTGGCCTTTGCTGTTGAATTCAATGTGGCCTGTTAGACCTTCCAATTCTACCTGTCCAACAGAGAGAAAGTAACATGTTAAAAAGTTTACCAAGACACCCTGCCTACCGTGAAACCAATACATGTGCATTTATTCACACAGTATACGTTCCAAGATAGTATAAACCTTTTAAAATATATCAGATTAGAAAAGAGACATTTAAGTGAGCTACAATGTCACAAGATTTATTTCCATCCATTAATTTTTTCATCAAGAGCTTGTATTGATGATGGGAGAGTCTGACCACTGCACAAAGCCTTCTCCAGCACATCCCAAAGATTATCAATGAGGTTAAGGTCTGGACTCTGTGGTGGCCAATCCATGAGTGAAATTGTCTCATGCTCCCTGAACCACTCTTTCACAATTTCAGCCTGATGAATCCTGGCATTGTCATCTTGGAATAGAGAAGAAAAAATCCATTGATGGAATAACCTGGTCATTCAGTACATTCAGGTAGTCAGCTGACCTCATTCTTTGGGCACATAATGTTGCTGAACCTAGACCTGACCAACTGCAGCAGCCCCAGATCATAGCACTGCCCCCACAGACTTGTACAGTAGGCACAAGGCATGATGAGAGCATCACTTCACCTGCCTCTCTTCTTACCCTGATGCGCCCATCACTCTGGAACAGGGTAAATCTGGACTCATCAGACCACATGACCTTCCTCCAGGACAGTTCTTAATCCAAATTTAGTAGCTTCTGCTATCTCCTGAAATATTTTCTCTGCTTGATGCATGCCAATGATTTGACCCTTCTTAAACAGACTAACATCTTTTCCATGAACACAGGATGTGTCTTTCGACATGGTTGTTTAGGAAATGAGAAGCTACTCATTGCATCAGCTGGGGTTTAATAATTTGTTGCCAGCTGAAAGACAATCACCCATGTGGTAATCATCCAATAGGAGGCTCGTACCTATTTGCTTAGTTAAATCCAGGTGGCGACTTTTTTTTTGGCCAGGCAGTGTTTGATTGCTAATAAAGAAACTTGCCAGCTCTGTCCCTGAGGGAGGTTTACCAGGTTTAGAGGCTGGTCAATAAATAGCAGTCACTGGTGCCACCAAAAGCCTCATAATTACCCCACCTTTAGGTCAAAACTACACAACAACTACTGTATGCTATAATCTGCTCAACTGCTGCCCAGCAGGGAAACAGCTAATACCTCTTGTTCATTCAACATGGATCATATCCATTCGATCATGTACACCAGAGCAAGATTTGACCTATGTAAATATGCAACCGAAATGTTGCATCATATCAGAACCAAACAAAAAACAATAATAATAATAAATAAAGAAATGATGGTTGGCTTTACCATGCAACAATGTACCAGATCATGTTCGACTTTCCCGAACTCTGAATATATTTGAGTCAAAGTGAATATATCATTATTTTTACTAAGATTTTTCCAAAATACCATTCCTTGTAATTTTCTGACTGATATATTTTGAAATAAACTTTTAATTAATTAATGGAATACAAAACTCTTTTCTGTAATTTGGTGTATAATGACTGTTCATGAATTATTTTAAGGATTTACTTTCAGATCTCGGTGGAAACACTCAATTAAGAGGCTGTCTGGTGTCAGCAGTGAGTTCTTCATCTTAGATAACATCCCTCAGAGATATATAATGACCTTATTGCTCTCACTTTATTTTTTGTCAATGCAGATAATTTCAGCTGTTTGGAAAAACCACATTGTTGTTAGTGATTTAACTTCATGTTATCACTGTTTTTACATGACTCTGTCTTTCCATTTTAGTCAAAATTTGAAAGCTCCATTGATATTTGTTCTAACTTACCTGATTCGACAAATGTCATATCTGCAGCAATATTATACTCAGTTTGAGCTTTACATTCTTCTTTTTTTTTAGGTGAACTTTGTGTCTCTGTGGTGCAAACTAAACAAAAACACAACTTAAGTCACAAGTAACTAGTTAAATAAGCACCGCTAGTGCAACAGTCTACAGGAGACCAGCCTCTTCAACTTTAAGTGGATAAATGTGAAGTCAAACTTGTTCCACATGCTCAGCTGAACTTGATAACTCCTGGTGGAATTTCAGTTGTTACTGTTTAGACCTTGGACATCCGAGTAGGGGCTGGATACTGAAAAAACAATTCCAGTTGAGAACTGATAACAACTCCCTAGAAGAATCGATATCTTTAGTCTTTTTGTTTATCAATTCCCCCACTTTGTTCTAAATGCTTTGCAAATCAAGGAAGTTACACTCTCATCAGAGGCAGCCGGCAGAATTGATGCCAAAGTCAATAATGTAATCATGGAAGACAGTGGCAGAAGAAGTCAAAATTATGGCTTAATTTTTTTTTTTGAAATAGACACTTAATGCAAAACTTTGGAGTTCGGCACTGAAAATCAGGACCAACATGTGTTTGACATTGTTGCAACTGAAAACCACTCCAGACCAATACAGAAAATCCCCATTTCTGATTAGGGAATTGTTAAAGAATCAAATCAATAAGCAGAACTGATAATGGTATTGGTATCTAGAAACTCATTTCCTGTTTCCATCCCTTCATCTGAGTGCTGTCTATGACTTCTGCCTGACTGTCTCTTCATGCTGAGTGGTGTTTGGTCCTATGATCTGTTCATAACGTTGTGCAAAGGCAGTCTTACCATCCTCAGATAGTTCATGAGGCTGGTGCCGTGCTCCCAGATCTTGGAGGACTTGCAGGAGAGCTGAGTGGCCCCGACATTCTGGCTGCGGTTCAACTCCTGGACAGCTGCTACCACCGCGTACACCGCATCAAAGAGCAGGGCTGAGGAGAGCTGAGGGAAAGAGATGAATGCATTATGTGTACAAAGACAGAAACTCATGCAGACATGGGCTGAAAATGGAGGGTGAGCATTTATGTCACAATTTGTGTACCAGACTGGCATTTCTACCTGCGAAATGGCAGAGAGCAACATGTAGTTACTGATACTCAGAGAACTGAGTACTTTTTTAACAGGATAACTCCAAAACTAATAAACAGATTTGGATAAAATGTTCAGGCAATGTTGATCATGCCACAAGGAAGAAGTCATTAGATTCTGGCAGTGAACCGAATCTGGATGGGGATCAAGGAATTTCTTAACAGTGCAATATATGGCAGTTTTCCACATTTTCCTGAATAATTCCATATGTTTGCGACAGATTTTGAGGATATTTTCAGGGGATGTTAGTCATGGAACAAGGGAGAAATGGCTAGATTTTGGCTGTGATCGGATTCCAGATGTGGATCCAGGAGTGGCGTTCCTGTGGTAGCTTACTGAATGGATTTTAATGACATTTTCAGAGAATGTTGGATTTTTTTACTATTTTGAGATGGGGCAGTTTTCCACATTTTTGACAATAACTCACCTGACAATATTAGAAATGCCTTGGTTGAGGTTTGGGCTCTTGAGGCACTTCAAGTTTTTTTGTGTGACACTTGAACTAGTCAAAAACCTTCATCTAATGAAAATTATCCAAAAATATAGTCAATACTTGGCAAGATGGAAGTCATATAAATTTAATTACTTCATCAATTTGTGGTAAGATCTATGGAATTTAATGTCCTCAGTGAATCATCAATTGAGATATTGAAGTGTTATTATATGAACAATTTGCAGTAATGTAAGTCTTGATTCTTCTTTAAAGGGAAAACTAGTAATCCTTCACAGCAGCTTGACCTGCCTGATTCAATGTCTGTAGTCAGGCTGACCCATTATGCCAAGCTCCAATCTACAACGACAGCGGCCCAAAGCGAGATGGTCCAATCAGCGTCCAATCAGCGTCCTTTAGAGCAGGAAGAGGAATGAGCTACAAGCAAGATGACAGCAGGAAGTGACTGCATGAACAGGGATTAGCAAAGATGCTAACAGCTTCAGTAGCAGTTTTATCAGATCGTGACCCCGCAAAACAAATAACACTCCGAACTGCTCTATTGTAAGGATATTTTTGCTCCACTTCTAACATGTTTTCACTATAGTTTGTTTGTTGTGGCTCAAGTTCTGTAGGGCTGTAGCACCATCTACTAAATTATCTGATTTGCCCATAATAAATGTGACTGACAGAGAGATTGTCCAATCATCTTCCAGCTATGCTTTCTGAATGGTTCAGCCCTCTCCAAACACTTAAATGGGCTTTCTCCCAGATGGACTAGTGAAATATACTGAATGGTCCATCTGGTGTGCCAGATTAGAAAACTAGACAATAGAGAAAAACTCGGGTTCATAATCATTATTACCTGAATGTGTCTTGCTTATTGATATGATACCAGTTTCTGTAACAACATGGCTTTCTCTTCATTAAAAACCTGCCATTATGACTCCAAGTGTTTCTATAACCTCAGCTGAGGATTTTCACCACCTGTGGTGAATGTTATCAAACAACAGTTACAAAAAACATTGAACTTTTAAGATGAATTGAAGTATTTGACTGCATATGTTCAACTGACAAACTGTGCTTTTGCCCTTTAGTGACTTGTATTCCACTCACTCAAGCTGGCCGTGACATTATGTACAAATCCTCTCTACTCTAAACACACAAACTGTAGCATGTCAGTGGTTAGCTTTCAGTAAGGGGTTAACTAATCCCCAGAGTATACAGTGAGATTATTTAATTAGATCATTTGAGAGACTCTGAAGTACTGACAGCACTGAAACTCTCTCTCTTTCACAGAGGCTTTCCCTCTTCCTCTTCTCCCCCGTGATGTTAGCACACACTGACCAGTCCAATTAACGTCCACCTCTCTCAGTGAAGGCCGGAAGACAGTATAGAAGGCAGCTTTTCCGTTTATTCAAGTAGTTACAAACTTGTTGTCCCCAGGTCTTGCTATGCACACTGGATAAAGATCCATGAACAGACATTATGGGGGGAGGATAGACTAGACTGGCTTCTCTGTGCAAATCTGTGCAGTGAACAAGGGATAAAATGTCCATAATAATTGGGTATATGAGAAAGAGAGAGCAACTAAAGGCCATTCATTCATTATGTGCAGGACAGTAATGAATCACAGCCCTTAAATGAAAACCGCATTAATTGCTTATTAAGAGAGATGTGGTTTGGACAAACAGCTGCGAAGCCATTACAAGTGGGAGTCGATGCTCCAAGAGAGAAACACATTTGGAGGAAACATAAATAGAATAGAAAAGAATATGTTGTCATACTATTTTGCATTGAGGACAAACTTCTGAGCCCAGAGCACAAGACTATTGAAGCCACTTTTGAGCCTGAGGACTACAGAAAGGTGAAATTTAACTTGGTTGTTAAATAACATAATTAAAACTTAATAAAGTTCTACTTACAAATAAATCTGTTGAAATGTAATTACTGAAATGGTTTTATTTTGCATAGATGTCTGCCTTTGACACAACAAAATATGTATACTGATGTTTAGATATGATACAGTTTGTTTAAATTATCCCCAATTTCTAGTCAATTCTCATAAAATGAGAAAGTTCAAATTTGGGATATTCCCCAAACTCCCTAGCTTGACTTTCCATGGAAATTTTCAGGAAAGTTTCTAGAAATTCACCAGAAATGTTTGCAACCCTAGGTATGACACTGACTAACATATACAGTATTTGATAGGCACTTTTGTCACGAGCATCAAAGCATTTTGACACAACAGCTGATCATTTAAAGGCAGGGGTGCTTCTATTATGTGATACTGTCTCCTGTAAAACTGTCCCTTAACTGTCCTAAAATGCTGCTTCTTCTATCTTTAGGATTAACATATTTAAAGAGGTCACTTGTGTGCCTTTTTCTTTATTTGAGCCTCGTACTTAGATTTCCTCCAGACCTAATTACTGTTAATGAAAATACAGCATATTATCTTTGTGCATGTCTTAATGAGTTAATCACTGTCTTGCCCTGCCTTCATCAGCCTTTATTCTCTCTAGTTATTAGCTAATTAGTCACACGTCCTAATTGCTGCAGGCTCAGAAGTATCTGAGTGACCTGCTGTGCACAGAATGCAGCTCTTTTTAATGCTCTGTTCAGACTTTTCGTAACCTGTTTAACTGCACGGCTGGCACAGCAAAAGAGGGTGAATGGTGGGAGCTATTGTCTTTTATTTGTCGTGACTTAAAACAAAGAAAGGGACTTATTCTGGAATATGATTCTGAAGTTCTGCTTTTTAATGAAGCCCTGGAGCAATATAATAGAAAAGAAAATGCATCCAGATGTGTTTCTCTTGCTGTTTGTTAGGAATTATTTTTAATTAAGTAAAACAAGCTTTGGCAGGAAAATACAATATCCTCAGTGTTCCTTTGAAGGATATCAGCTCAAGATTAAAAACCTGACTTGAATATCATCAGCAAAATAAGTCAAACAGGCTGTCCTGATAGTTGAGTGAAGATGATAAATACATAATCACACTGCAAGCATAGTAAATTTCCAATCAAACATACTAAAGCATACACCTTTTCAACGAAGTGTATAAAGAGAAAGTCATGTCCACTAGTTTTCATGCATAAAAAAACTAAGTACACGTCTCTTGGGAGATTTCTGCAAGTACAAACTTGAAATAATAGCTGCTGCGGGGATCCTCTATACTCCAAGATGGTGTTTTAACAAGTGACACCTCTTGACAAATTGGTGAGAGAGCTTAGCCTTAAGAGAGCTTAATGAGGAGCCAGATAACACTTATTAAAACTTGTCTCATTTTCAAGAGATCATTTAGAAGAAGCAACACTTATTGGTTGGTTAAAACATTTTATTTGTTTAATCTAAAGTGGGAAGCAGATAAGCCTATTTTACACAATACGTTTAAGACTGCCAGACTGAAACTGTAACACGAGCAAGAGTGGAGACCAGTGCTATGTGCACTGTGTCTGCCTCATGAGAGGTATGATTTGCATCCTCTGTTCAACTAAGTGGTATGGGATTGTCTCCACTTGACTTGATTTGACTTTCCATTATTGATGGTACCCAGTGCCTGTCACAGTTTTAAGTATCAATTGTAGAGGTTCGAAGCAAACTGAGTTAAGACAAGAACGTGACCTATGCTGCCTTTCATTTACATTGGAACTGGGAAGAGGGAAGAGGGAATGACGTCACACCCAAGTTATCAGCGTTCCAGTTACAAAGTCGGAAAAAATACTCATAGATCCACCAGGCTATTGTTAGCTGTTGTTAGCATGTCCTGCTTTGTAGTTGCCACATAAAGAATGTAAATAACACTATAGCAGCATTTCTATATATAAACATCGAACAATACTATGTATACGGCTGATTAAGTGCGACAGACACTAGTCAGAAGTGCTAATAAATGAAATATCACAGGAGCTGAATAACTGTTTACACTGGGGCAGCCATCTTTAATTGTCAACTCAGGGGTGGTGAGGATCCCCCGACTTCCCAGTAGGAAATTCTGACCAAACCAGGCATTCCAGATTCCCAGTACAACTGGAATGCAGCAATAGAGACACTGCTCAGGTGTTTCTCATTCTATAACTTTATCAATCCTTGCTTCCTCTCTCCGTCATTCTCCCTCTGCCACAATGACGGATCTTCCAGTTCCCAAAAGTGCGCCTGGAGGAGGCAAGGATGGAGGAGACAGGAGGCTTCTGGAGGAGATCAGAGCGAGGATACACCAGAGCTTCCACTCAGGAGGTCTTTCAACCTTAGATGCAATGTGCTTGGTTTGGAGGCACGGCATTGGGCACAATGCCACACTTTCAAATTGATCATTAAGTTTTGTATATTTTTTTTCTGGAAGAGTTGATCTAACACAAATTTAAACTTCATACAGGAGGATTCATTTCTGAACAAACTGCTGAGATGACACAAGATTGTGACATAATGTTTGTCCATTTTCTTGATTTTCTGTTGCTTCCTTGCAACCGTCTGAGACAAAACTCGTCTCCATACTGTAACAAAAAGCCACAAACCCAAGGAGGGCGGCAGCTCTATTGCTTCAATATTTTCACTTTATGTCGACCCCACCTATGTTAACACTATCAAAGCACACACTCCAATTGAAAATGAAGCAGGTAGTACCAATAGGGATTTGGTGATTGTTCTTATATTCATGTAATACCAAAAATGAAACTGTGTATGCACTTAAAAGCAAAGACATGAACACAAAACTCATTCATGGTCTTGCTGAATCAATGTCAAATAATCAAGATTATTGTAAAACCAAGATAATTTCTCTGATTATCATCATGGCCTCAAAATTCATAATTGTCCCATCCCAAGTACCCACACCTTGTTGTGTCAGGCCTCATTTAGCAGACAACATGAATGTAAATGTCCCGTTAGAGTGCACACATGCAATAGCCGTCAGTTTTATATAAATTATACTTTTGAGGCTATTTGAATTCACTAACTTATTTTATTAAACCATTTTTTTTTTCCTTTGAACTTCAGAACAAAAAAACATTTTACTGGTTAGGGTTAGAGTGCTGGCTAATTGTAAGGATGAAGCTCTTCAGCTTTACTTCATTCAAAGAACATTTATCAGGGACAAGGTCATTATGCTTGTATTAGAGGGTGCTAAACTCTGCTAATGAGCTGTTAAAGATGAATCAACTGCCTGAAGCATCACCTGCAATGCTAACAGCTAACTTGATAAATTTTGTCTCTGCATATTTTAACTGGAGGTTTTGTTTGTGCCTGATGTGATACATTAGTGTTGAAGTTAGCCAGTTTAAGATTAATACTGTATACATGAGAAATACCTGTGAAGGCCCCGTTTAAAAGTGCTAAGGAAATAATACTTGACTATTCTTCAACACGTGTGTTGTTAACACTCACCGGTGTGCCAGCAAAGGGTGCGTGGTCACAGTTCTCCTGCCAGGAGCGGTTTAGGCTTAGCACAAAATCCTGAAAAAAGGGATGAGTTTTGTTGAAGACTGAAAAACCAACTATGTTGACTCGCTGGTCTGCCACATCGTCCAGCCGCAGTAATGAAAATTCCTGCAGGGAAAAACGAGAGAGAGGGACAGACAGAGGAAAACAGGTTATTGGCTGCTGACCTATATAATAACTGTCATACATGCTGCCATGGTCGACATTAAATCACAGCATAAAGCCCTGAATTACTGTCAAGGTAAAAAGGGCATTTGTTAATCAATCATGTTTACATGTGGTTTCATCTGTCTCACTTAGCTTCCATTAACTCCTATTATTCCAGGTGATTGACATTAGAGGGCTGCAGTAATTTGTTAATTCCCACTATTTAGCTTTGCATCACTGCACCAAAGCATGCATTTCACTGGGTCAAATGCATTTTAAAGTTCTTATATGTATAGCAGGTTGCAATTCTAAGAAATTTGACCATATGGGAAACAAACAGAGACACACAAGGCTGATTGAACACAGAAACTGGAAAAAACAAGAACAATGAGACTAATGGATAAGCAGGAAAGTTATAGTGAAATCAAAGGCCTATTAAAAAGTGCTAAACCGACTGACACCCAAATATAAATCCTTCTTGAGTTGCTTTTGCAACCTAAAGCTCGGCGTACTCAGCTGCAGCGTTGTTCCATTTTTAACTTGGTTTTGTTCTCTTTCACTGCACTTAGTAAGGCGGACCAAAGCCTGTCAAACAATGCATATTATAGCCATCCGCCGCTGGTTGTGGCTGCAGCCTTTGCTCCTGCCATCTGGACCATTCTTGCACTATGACCCCAAATTTCAAACCCTGCATTTGAGTAATAACACTGTTCAGCTAGCGGCAGTTCAGATGAATTCTGTGCCACAAAATAAGATACAGCTGCATTTAGGCTGTCAGATGGCACTTTGACTCTAGGAGGACCTGAGGCTGAAGGTGCTACAACGCTAACATTAGCCACACTCTACTTGATATTGTCAGTGAACATTTGGTCAGCTCAATCCTTGCACTGCAGCTGGATTTGCCACATTCCATATATGTCACTGAGCATATCCATTTTGCAAAGCTCCAGTCTGGAACATCAGTGCTTTTCAGCGTCTTGAGGTTAAAGAGGCTGTAGCTATAAGTGGGGTTCGGTTGCCTTAAAGCATGAAGCGTCTGCAAGCCCCTGATCTGCTTGTGTGACATCCATTCAATCACCCTCTAGATTTTCTTTAGAGACTCTGCCCTTCCAAGTCACTTTATATGAGATGCTGCCCAGATGGACAAGAGAAATACATCCAATGGATATGTTTAACAGGCCATCTGGTGTGTCAGCTTAATGTTAGCTTGCTTTCTGTCGTGATATTCTGCCAAATTCAACCCACAATTCACAGCTTTCTGGTTTGCTTGCCTTGTTTGATCCTTGTTTGGTTTCCAGGGCTTTCACACCTACCACGAACAGAACTCTGCCTCACTTGGAGGCAAACTGAGACTCTCTGTTTTCAGCCAGAGCAGAGCTCACTTCTTTGGCCCACACAAGAGTTAGTAAGTATTTTTTAATATAACACCTCTCAAAAACAGATGTCACCAAGTGCTTCACAAGTACAATGCAAAGCATAAAATAAAGCACAGTTGCAGACAATAAAAGTACACAGCACAAAAACAGACAGATTTAACAAAGCTAAGTCTAAACAGAGACATCTTCAGCTGCCTTTTGAAAGTGTCCACAAAGTCCACAGACTCTATCGTCCACAGTTCTCGGCTCCAGAGGGGGACAGTTCCAAAGTTTAGGAACGACGGTCTCAAATGCACAGTCTCTTTAGTTTTCAGCCTTGAAGGACAACCAGCAGACCCTAACAGATAATATATTACCTATCCTATTCTATATTAAGATCTTGGCAATACCAGAACAACTAAATTTCAAAACAGTTACAGTCTTATCAAATTGTTATTAATCCATATGAGATATATTTTAGACACATTTAATTGACAAAAACAAAGATGCATGTCTGGTAAGGTTGCATGTACTTAAACATGAACCCATGTATACAATGCACCCATTTACTTTCAAAGTCATACATACTCGGAAATACAACAACAACGTAATGACGAAGTTCACATCTTACAATGTTACGCCCACGTAACCAAGACTTGTTACTTTATCATGAGCCTTTTATTTGCAAAGATATAACAGAAACAGACTAAATAAATACATTTTCCTCATCATGTGACTTGTTGTAAACCTTTAAATGGAAGTAGCCTGGTGGCCATTTTGTACCTGTCTCAATGAAGATCTAAATGGCTGATGCATGTTTATATGATTTTAAGTGTGTAACCCTGAAGAAATATTACTTATTTGGCTTTTTTGCAGCCTTCCCTGTGCCTGGGTGAAGGTTGACAGGGGACAGGTGGAGAGAGAGTTGAGGATGAGCAAGACAGATAGCAGGTGTGATGAAGGATGGACGTCTCCTGAGGGTTAATCGAGGTGTCAAAGGACAGAACGCCCTCAGGTGACAGCCTTCTCCAGGCAGCCTGTTGTGCCGTCTTGCTTATGACAACCAGACCAAACCCTGCCTACCTGTCTGCCTGCCAACGGGACTAAAACTCTGCAGGTAAGGAGGGGTAATGGGGAGTATAGAGGAGTCTGAGACAGAAAATGTAATCCTGTGCCTTAGAGTGAAAAATAGGATAGGTCAAACAAGGGTCATGTGGGGCCAAGTGGAAGAGCAAAGGGCACAGAAGGCAGAAAAGAAGACAGAGTTTACATTAAGGATTAACTGGTTGAAGAAGAAGAAGAAGAAGAAGAAGAAAACAACATGGAAAAAAAGTCTTTGTACATATTTTTTCAGGGATCTATAACTAAATTATGTATTTTTGATAAAGACTTAAATACATTCAAAATGCAGTTATTGGGACACAGAGTAAGTTCTATGTTTTTTCCATTCTCTTATTGAAATGTAAGCACTTTTGCAATTAAATAATCAAATCTGATTTTTTAAATTTTATTATTATTAATATTACTGATAAACTTGTACATATCATCCAGCATTGATCACAGGCTTCTAAATTGTATCATATGGACATTGTATCCTTGCAGGCTTTGTGATATTGACGAATCTATTTTTTGCTAGAGAATTGATCATGTATTTTTATGAAACTGGCAGTTTACTCCCTCAAAAAACCGCAACACTTTCCTAAGACCTCCTGCCTTGCCTGTACCCACCTCAACAGTAGAACTGGCTTTATACATGAGGTCAAAAACAAAATTCTCACAAACAGGCCAAAACACATATTTTATTCATTCTGAGATATCTTGGATGGTTTCTGAGAATATCAAAGCCTGTAAAGCCTCAGGTTGTAACAGAAAAATAAAAGAAAGAAAAATGTCACCCTTTCATCTGTTAGGGGAAAATGGATGAGAGGGGATTATGCAAATCAGATAATGGTTGCTCGGACAAAGAGAGTGAAAAGGTCAGTGAATTAAATGACTGATAAGCAGGTTGGTGAGAAGGAAGCTCTCTAACCAGACAGAGATGTAGTATGAGTCACTGATGTGGAGACATCAGTGGGTGACTGCAATGATACACTTTGAGTGCAGCAGGAGGAAGCAGTGGGTGTCGGCCTTGAGTGGGAGGCTTATTATTTGCCTGGTAACCTGGAAATCCCAGGTGTTTACCAGCTGCATGTCTAAAACAAGCAACTGTGGGAAGCTTCATTCACTAAAGTACACAAGGTTAGAGAGGAGAAAGCTAACAAAAATTCATAAGATTTAAGATGGGAGAGGTGACAGGTACATGAAAGAAATTATTGAAACCAGCTGAAATGATCTAGATGGTCATTTAGCAAAATTATGTAGAAATAGACACAGAAATATTACTTATTTTTCCGGCTGAAGATGTGTCTTCTCTGTTTCATACTTGGTTTTTTGAAGTGGGGTTGCTTGAGGCCTATGGCACTAGATAACATAATGGCCAATAAATGAACTGGCCAGCTGCCCTGAGGGAAGATAGCTGGGTATGGACGCTAGGCGATATGTAGCCTCTTAATTACCCCACTTTTAGGGTAAAATTACAACAAAAACAACTTGCGTAAGTCTAACTCTTCTCCGACTTCCAAATTTGAAGATGATCGCTCCTGTATTTATTTCGTATGTAAAAACAGGCAGAACAAATGTTCACAGTATTGATTTATGCCACCTAATGTTCACCTTAGTCAACTTTGGCTTATGGTCTTGAATATGGACATCAGAATGCAGTGCCCAGTTTACCCATCAGGATCAGAATGGTCCAGAGGGGGCAGTGTTGCTAAGTCCCACTTGTAATAGCAATGGGCCTCTGGATTCGTGGGCTCACAGTTCATGCATCTTCTCTGTCCTGCTCCTCAGTTACCATAACAGTTTTTCCATCCCTGTTTCTAACAGGGACTCTAGCTGCAAAAGTTCTCCCTCAGTGTGCTCCAGTTCATAGAGATATCCTCTTGCATGACTAATGGCATGTTGTTGTTCCTCGAGTCAAAATCACACATCTTTAGTTCAGATTTTGTGAAAGTAGTGTTTGTTGTTTCTTCTGGAGACCGACGACCAGAACAGCTGATGAGAGAAAAGCACAAAACTTTTCTGCAGCACCATGATGACAATATGCACGCAACCTGCAACCTGTCTAAAATGATCAAGGCATCATTGAAGACACTAAATTAAAATATAACTTCAGTTAAAAAAGTATGTGAGGAAGTTTTGAACTAAAACAGGTGCAAAAGGAACAGTTTAGCACTTAACCCAGCATTAATAGAGGCAGAAAGAGGACTTTAACAGAAAGTTTTGTATATGGTTTGGAAAAAAGTCTGATGGTCTAGTTAGAGACGTCTCTTTGTTGTTTTTTTTTCAACTAAATGAAGAGAAAGAACTCCAAAAACCTATTAGCCTGCCCCTCTTGATATTGCATCCTGGATTTGAAATGAGATAATTAAAGAAAGTCAGGGGAAAACAGAAGGTAGAGGTGGATTACATGTTCCAACGAAGACGCAAAGCCTGAAGAACACTTAATCCTTATTCTACGTAAACTACCTATTTGATCACATCAGGAAAAAAAAATCACATCCGACAAAATCCTTTCATTTTCTTTTTAGCCCCAAGCAAAGTTAAAACCATATATTAATTCCTCTGCATTGCATAAACCCTGCAATTTTTCTGCAGCCTTCTTGTGTCTTTAGCCATCCCTCATGGGGCCTCAAAAGCCTTTTAGGACTGGCCGTATAATTACTGGCTAAGTGTACTTTAATAGATCATTAGAGACAGAGCTGAGCAAACGAGCCTATCATTAAGCATGCCCCTCAACTGTGCCTGTGAATGCTCAAACACATTCATGTCAGCTCCCACACAAACTTGGCCATGCATGTGGACACACACAGAGAAATAAATCCCATAAAACTGAGTAACACATCCACACACTCATCACAGACCAAGGTCACTGGAATATACTCAGGCTTTGTCGGAGGAAAACTCATTTGTTTCAATTATACGTTAGCTTTGGAGCACAAACACGGACAGGAAATCAGTCAATTCAGGCTATGTTCACATGTAGGTGGAGGTTCTCTATGTGTTTTGTCCTTCTGTCCACGCATAAACATCTTAACATCTTTTTAAATCAATGAAAGTGCATATTTATAGTGCATATGAGTGCAAATGAGTGCATATGAGCCTGTTCAGCCCAAGACTGCTCCTTCCCAAGCGCAGGACCAACAGACTAAACATATATATATATGTATATATATATATATATATATATATATATATATATATATATATATATATATATATATATGTTGGATAGTACTTTATAAAATAAAGACAGACAGAAAAAAAATGACATTTAGGTTTGTTCGTCAAGATTATCACAAAGAGATACGTTTTAGTTTGATCTTTTTTGTTCACTGCAGACCTCATTATCAGCAATGATTCAAGAACACAGTGAAAAATCCCTTAGGCTTATAGTCAAGAGAGCCAGCACGATGCTAACTTCCATTTTGGCCTACAAAAATACGTCATCACTGCACCACTCTAGATCAGATGGGCCTCCAGTCTTGCCCCTGGCCCTGGCCCACATAGGGCAAGTTCCTCAGTAGAACAACAGAGACCCCAGGCAGAACCCTTACCAGGAGCTCACCCTGTGACCAAGAATTAGGCAACAATCACAGCCTTCCTGTTTGCAAACTAAAGCTGCAAAGAGACGATCTGCTAATTTTCTGATATTCCAACATTGCAACACTTCGTGGGGGGCTTGAGTGAGAACCTCCAAATTCGCCCTCTCACCCTGGGCGACTCTGAGTAATGAGGCACCTGGCCCCACTCCAAGAGTCTGGTTCCAGAGCCAGCGCTGAGCGTGAGGGAAAGCCCAGCTTTATTTGGCTAGTAGCCCTCCAACCCCCCACACACTAGCTCCAGCTCCCTCCCCACCAGAGAGGTGCCCTGAAAACCAGTCTGTACTGCTAGGACGCCTAAGTCTTCTTTTTGTCTGCCACCCAGCCAGCAGACACTTGCTGTTAAGCCCTGTTAGGTCAACACAAAATTTTACAAAGTGTTTAGGGGCTTTTTTAAAAAGAAATACAAGAGAGGATTGTCTGATTCTTAGGGAGAGAAATCATGAAACACATCTAAGTGAGAATTGTATAACCCAGACACAGTTCAAAACAAACAGACAACATCAATAACAACATTTTCCTGCTAAAATTCATCGGAATTGGTTGGATTTTGGTTGAAGTTGAAACATTGCCTAATTTTTTAGACCAAAGCCTGTTAAATAATGAATAGTTTAGCCTCCCACCACTAGTTGGAGCTGTAGCTGTAGCCTTTGTTCCCGCCATCTGACCCACTGTTGCACTATGACCTGGAAATACATAGCCAGTTTCAAATTATAACATTGTTTAGCTCGAAGCAGCTTGGCAATATTTTGAGTAATAAAATCAAGCTGTAGTTGTATTTAAGCTGCTCACCCTATTCTGCATGAACTTGTAGATTTTAACCTGTTGGGAGCACCAGAGTCTAGTTGTGTTAGCACTGCTAACATTAGCCACTCTTTGCTTAATATCGTGAGTGAGTGCAACGTTAGCTTGATAACTGTAGTTGTATTCAGTCAAAGTAAAGCCACATTGCTCTACTTTTTGGTTTTCTTGCTTCATTTGGTCCTAGTTCAGTTAGATGGCTTTCACATCAACTGAACCCTGGTTTGTTGAAAGGGAACCAAGACCCCCCTGTTTTCAAGTGGACCAGAGTTGGTCTTTGGTCCGCATCAGAGTTTGTGTGAGCTTTAATTTTATCTCAAATGAATTAAACTTTTCATAAAGTGAACCAGAGTTTATCTGGTCCAGACCAAATGTGTGACAGAAACCTAAATTCCCTGAACATGAGCAATTATGCTGTCTTTCATACTGAGTACATGGTGTCAAGTGTCACAGAAAGGGAATTCTGCTTCATTGCAGAGAATGAAAGATGCCGTTAGAAGGCAGAGGAGTGCTGTCATCTATTAAGGTTGTGTAGGGTCATAATGTAATAATGAGGACAGACAGACAGAGGAATAGCTTGGAAGCTGGAGGTTGAATTAATGAAGAGAAAGATGAGGGAGACTGGTTGGTACAAGTGAAGATTTCAAAAGCTGAAGGAGAGCAAAAGTAATCAAAAGAGGGGAGATTAGAGGCTCAGGAATGGTGTAAACCACAAGGTAGTGACAGCCTGGGTGGAGTCCCCTGACATCTGCTGTCATCTGAAGATCCATCAGCAGCCAGACCTGGAGCCAGCCAACCAAAAACTGTTGCTTCCATTTCTCCCTTCTGTCTGAAAACCACAATCTGCACAGCTGTATTCTCTGTTCTTAAAGGTACAGAATGTAAAATTTAGCTGCCAGGGAGCCTTCAAGTAAATACAACAACTGTTGATGAGTCAAGACCAAAGACTGCAAATGAGCTGGATGAAGCCATGTGATTGATTATCAAAGGAGCCTGTGGATGCTTTGGATGAGCTGTAATGGCCATAGTGCACGCCAGCTCTACTGAACTTTAGCTCAACCTACTCACAGTCAGAGAGGATGTGTTGAGGCGGGACTTAAGGCCGACTGACCAATAGCAACCCTTCCAAAACTAGACATCCACAATAAATCCACCCTTGTACAGTGAGACAAAATAGACGTATTACATAGTTAGACTTCAGCAGTGTTTGAACCAGGCAGTAAAGATGGTTGTTTAGGCCGTATAAAACATATTTTTCCATTTATACAGTCGTTTGGGTGTTTTGTTTCTGCACTAAGCCTCAAGTAGACACTTGGGGTACTACAGGGTACTACAGGGTTTTGCACTCCCACATTGGCCTCCATTTTCAGCCCTGGAGGTTGCTGCCTGTTCAAGATGTAGTGACTCAGTCACTCCCACCTGTTCTCACTGTTCTCTGTTCTTTAAATTGAGGTGAAGTGTGTATGCCTGCCACAAAACAAGCGTTTTCCTTTTATGGAAAGATTTTGTATGACAAGCGAGAAAATCAATCATAAAAGGACTTCCTGATTCTTGCTATGACCTTGCAAAGCATTCTTGGCACTCATATCAATCAGGAAGTCAACTTTCAGAGGAGTTTTTTTTCCCATTTAAATTTTGATTTATCTGTAAAACAGATACGGTGGTTTGCTTTGTAGGGAACACACCTCATGAAGTAGAAATGGGCAATTAACTGAGTTTCAATCTCACAATTACTGCCTCCCAGTATTATGAAAACTGTTTATGATTAAGTATTCGTGATTCAAAGATAACTGTATCAGGATTCATGTTGCACATTTTTTGGTCTTTTTTCATTTATCATTTTGTCAGGTATTTGTATTTGTTCACACATTTTTATTTATTGGTTCAAAATAATGGTGTTAATAGCATGTCATTTTAATTACTGCATGTGATCCATGTTTAAAAAGGAGTAGCAGTAAAAATAGATGAAGAAGACAGACGATCTTTGTTCAACTTATCGGGGATGAAGTTGCAGGATGAAGTTTGGGAGCGGCAGGCAGAGAGTAAAGATGGACCATCACAGGTAAACAACACAAACTATGAATGAGACAAAAACAGAGCAGCAGCAGCAGCAGCAGGTCCTGCTTTCTTGGTCAACAGCCTTCACACATTACTACATTATCCAACCCATGTCATCTATGAAATAAGAATTTCTCTGTCTTTGGAAATTTAAGGAGATATTTTAGGGAATGATAGATTTCTACCTCCAAAAAAACATCAAATGAGTTAATTTTGTACAACAAAAGGCAAGTCTTACTTACTGTATGTTTAAGCTTTGTTTATCTCGCTGTTGTGGATTTTTATTTTCTTTGCCTGTCATCTTTTTTTTTTTTTAATATTGGACATTTTACACATTACCACATGTTAAATCACAAAAAAAGTTACCCAAGTCTTTGAGTACACAGTGTTTCTTATGTAAGTTTGAGTGGTGAATAATGAGAACCCAGGAGATCCGATGCTGCTAATAGTTTGATATCTTGTCAAGGATTCACCCCCTATACAACCCGAACCCGACTACACAAAATGAAATATTTCTTTGCAGTGCTGTAAGTCCCTGTAAATCCTCCATTCAAATGAGAATATCCAAAGTGAAGCTAAAACCTTTTTTTACCAGGCAGCCTCTTTCAGCTCCTGCCTTTGTCCATTGATCTCATCTCCCTAAATAGGACAGAAATGCTGAGATTAGAGTGATTCTCTAGATTACATTTCTGCTGAATGCATGGCGTTACATCCTGTGATAGAACTTTGATATCTGTACCTGGAAAGCTCTTTTCACAGCAAAGCCTTTCAAATGCAAGTTAAGACTGCATAGGGAGTCCTGATACTTTCGCATGCTGTGAGGGTGCTTTATCAGAGTAAAAATCCAAAGTGCTTCAAACAGTTGAATCATCTGAACATTTGGCAGTTAAATTATTTGTTACAGTGATATTTAAATTAATGAAGCTTGCTGAAATTGTTGGTTAAAGATGGAGTAAATTAAGCTACTCTGGAATGATGTCAAGTGAGTCACGACAATGAATTGAGGTTGCAAATTCAGTGACTAATAGGAATATTTCTGCACAAATTAAAAAGGAACTAAGGACTGTTGTGCAAGTTAAATGTATTTAGTTCTGCTCCATGAACTCACATGTCAAGACCTAAATGTTCCTCTTGCAAATTTCTTCAGTGGTAAAGAAATTCAAGGCAGCCTCAAGAAGAGAGCATTCAAGCCTTGAGACTGTGCAAGGAAAGATGACCTAAGACCCTGCCAAGGGTTTGAGCTGAAAGCCAGTGCCAGTGGCAAGAAAGCTTGAGGTAGAGAGGGCTTGATAAGCTGTGTTTCCACCAAACCTGGTCTGGTTTGGTTCAGTGCAGTTCAGTATGGTACCGAACAGTAAGCTAATTTCACTTTAATGAACTGTGCCTTCCACTCCCTATGTGTATCAGTCAGCCTTGGTTGCCCATGACCCTGTCCCTGGTTCACCACTGTTCCTTCCTTGGACTGCTTTAGATAGACACTGACCCTGCAGACTGCTAACACCCCAAAAGAGCTCCAGTTTTTGAGATGCTCTGATCCAGTTGTCTAGCTGTCACAATTTGGCCCTTCTCAAACTCACTCAAATCCTCATGCTTGCCCATTTTCCTGCTTCAAACATCAACTTTGAGGACAACATGATCACTTGCTGCCTAATATATCCCACCCACTGAGGCGCCGTGATAAAGAGACAATCAGTGTTATTCACTTCGCCTGCCAGTGGTCAAAATGTTGGGACCTGATTAGTGTAAAGATGTGTCCGAAATCCTTTTGTGCAAATAAAGAACCATGGTTTTTTGAAAAATAAATGAACTGCCCACATATGGACATGACTTGGAGAGAACCAGATGGTCACTTTAAGAAACAACAACATTAACATCAATAAATAAGCAATAGACATAGACTGTGTCTTAATGGCAACATCATTAATCCTCCAATCATGACCCCCTTCATCTTCACTCGGTAGTCAATTGAAGAAATGTTAATAAGGCCTGAGTGACATTATGGTGATAGATAAACTGCCTGCAGTTTTTGTAATCTTAATTGGAAAATACATAACTGTCTTAATTTATACCTGATGGAGACTATCAGCAATAAGTGGTGATAATCATAATTGGCCGTCCAAGATTGAAAAAAATCTTCTGTACCAATTATCTTGTGTGGGAGCCCTCTACAAGACGAGGAAGACTTTAGGTGCCTATGGTTGATTAACAGTTCTGCAAACTGCTTATTGATTTTACAATGATAAAGTGACAATTAAGGATGTCTCTCTTGCTTCACATGGGCAAAGTATAACCAGCTGAAAGCTTAAGGCCTAAGTCCAGTTCTTGCGCTGTGAAAATCAATTTCAGTGGCTCACTATTTATTCTCTAATGGCTGAAATGTTCATGCAGTGTTTTTGGCAACAAATCATTTCATGCTTATATCAACTGCCACGTAAATTCAGCCTGAGCTCTAAAGCTTCCTGAAGCATCTTAATTACTGTATTGTCAGCGAGCGTGGGATGAGCAGAGGGGGGAGGAGTGCAGGGGCATTACCAAATGTCATGTCTGCAGACTCTTTATGAACCTGGGCTGTAATAGAAAAACTGGATTGATAAGTTACTGAAGACTGTTCATTAAATCCATCGTGACATTCTGCTGCAGCTGGACACTGTAATTGTGTTTCTGTTGCTTTGGAGACACCGATGCAGTCGGTTACTTTGCTTCACTGTATTTACATGAATTGAGCCAAGAGCCGTCCCTCCTCTAAGCCACTTGCTGCCACTTCCATCATTCCCACTGACCAGCTTGTTTTATTCACTGGAAGATGACCATGGTATTAACATAACATATATCTTGGTGCGGTGTGCTCGGGTTAGTTTAAGAGCGTCTAATAGCCACATACATCACAACAACCTGGCAGCGTTCCTGCAGCATTCGAAACAAATGACCAATTTCATTCCATTATTCATGAGATTACGTCTGACCGGCAACAGTAACAGCCTATTTGTGAAGAAGAGACCTTATGTCCAGAATAATTCCAAGTCTGGTGGAGGCAAAAATGCCATGAATATTGCAGACACTAGCATATGTTTGGAATATGAAGCAGTCATTCTTTCCCAGGCAGAGAGTCATTAACAGCCCAGGAGACTTATTTAGAGAAACATGACAGCACAAAACACACACACACACACACGGAAACAAATTACTCTTTGAAGGGCAAAAGCATTCAAAGTCAAAAAAGGGTATTCATATTTCTCATGAATGCTTCATTTACTTGAGAAGCCTTGCATCAACACAACAGATTATTTTGGAGGGAAACAAGAAAATAGTCTCTAGACCTCTGAGCATGCACGATTGGCTGCAGGGAGCTGATGGCTGAAATATTCAAATGAGGGGAAAAAACAGATAAAAGCACAAATGCTAATGAAGACTTAATCTAAATGCAGCCTCTCTGTGGAACCTTTTGTTGTTTCACACTGATCAGTGTTACATATCAAAACCACAGACCCCCTCAGACTAGGTAGGTTCAGAGTAACACCAAGGCAGCATTAATGATTTCTTAGAGTCCTGCTGATTTGTATTACACGCTTCAATTCAACATCATACACACTTCCCCTGATCTAGTCTTAATCTACAAATTCTTAACAGAAATACAGAACCGGGTCGCTATCTTTTTGCACAAAAAGTATTGACCACAACTCTTTAAAGTACATTTTTTCTCCATTAACGTGTGACAATCCTGGTATCATCACTCATCTTCTAACCACAATGAAGCTTCCACTGCGACAGACATATGCATGCAACTGGAGCCAATGCTATACTTTCAGACTTCATATCTGAACCTCGTCTCTATAGAGGGTATGCATTTACGTTACAATTTGTACACTAGACTGGCAGATCCATCCACTGAGTGGCAGAGAGCAAAGTTAAGAAATTGATATTTGTGGTATGGAATAAGGCAATGCATTAATTCACTATTTTTGAGGATGCTCATGCCAGAAAATGTAGACTCTAGTCTGATATATGTTTAAAAATGACAAAATAAACTTCTGGAGCCATAAAGTTATTTTCATAACACAACATTAATGCTTTAGGATGAAGCCCTGTAGTGATTATAACTGTGTATCTGTATTTATTTATTTTTTGTGTGTATTCCAAATGAGATTGATATACCCGTGCTTTCAGCTTTAGCATCCATTTAACTGTCATTGCCTCCCAATTATTTTAATTGTGACACCTGAACTCGATGGAAACCTTTATTTTTTTTGAAAAGTATGCAATGATAACGTCAGTAATTGGCCAAATGGAAGTCCCATCGATTAAATTATTTCACCACTTTCAGTTAAAATCTATGGACTAAACCAGTGGTTCCCAAGCTTCTTCTATCAGGCCCCCATTTAGCAGATACAATTATTTTCAAGCCCCTCCACTCCTCACCATACACATATAAAAAACATATATCAATACATACACTGTGAGTCATGCCCTTTGCTAAAAAATCACTTAAGGACTCAACAGGACTATTAAGTGGTGCTACAATGTGAAATGTCCAAGATCTTAAGCTATAAAAACAGCCAATATGACTGTTGTGCAGGTAAAGTGAAGGGTGAGGCATGGCTCTTGCTTTTGTTTTGTTAGTAGTCTGGTATAGTCGTGTCTGGTACAGTTACATGTTTTATAGAATAAAATAGCTTTTATTGTCATTGCACTTTGGTACAATGAAATTTCATGGGCTCTGCTTATAAAACAGTGTCCAGCAAAAACACAGGATATAAATACAAAACCAAGATGGCATATAAGATGTGCTGAAGTTCAAGAAGAGTTATCTCAGAAGCATGAAAACATTTGTGCAGACAATTCGCTGAAATTTAAAGTCTTGATATTTCTGTAAAGTAAAAAGTAAAAACTACAGGTAAGAGAAAGAAGCAGAGTTTATATTCATCACTTCCTGAATACATTCATGCTCATATACTGTAAGAACACATTGTAAACCCTGATGTCATGGCTCCAAATACTCAGCATCGGCAGGAATTCCTCTCACTTGCTCCGACTATGGTGTCACGTACATACCTTTAAACTGAAACTGGAAATGACCACAATACAAATGCAGAACCAGACCCAAAAGCTGCTCTTAGAAGCTACTGAATTATCATCAAATAACAGCAAATGGGTTCCATGTCTGTCTTTGTCAAGATTTTGAGACTATATGAGAGACTGAAGATGGGCAGGTGGGCTGCAATGATGTTCATGTAACACTAATGGGTCCCAGGAAGGTAGTCTGGTATGAAGTCGGTAAGCAATTTCAAGTTTCAAAAGACGACCCTACTGTGAGCTCTGCTCAAGCCCCCCCAGGATTTGGATGATAATAGGCTGTAACACAATTGTCAACAGTGAGTCATCCTGACACGAGGCTCAGGCAGGGAGCTGCTGGTAATGGGCCTGACACGGAGTAATCAATAACCTACAATTGCTCACACATACAGAGGTACGAGTGAGAGGTGGAACACTTAACTAAATGGTTTACCTTCATTAACACAAACATCCAGCAGCAATGTAGCTAGTCTGCAGAAATAAAAGAAGGGACTTGGAAAGTTCAACTCATAATTTTAGGGTAAATAAGTTTTCTCAGAGTTCATTTGCATTTTGTGAAAAATCAACATTTAAGGGTGTTAAAACTGGGAGACCTGATTTTCATAATAAATGTACTGTTTCACATAGCACATTTGGATGGGAAAAAGGTTTCTCAGCTTTTTCAGCTTTTGTTAATTTGCAGACTAGCTTTATCAAAGTTTTAATGACTTTTTTATTTTGAGAATAGTCAGTAGCGTCAGGGCCACATAAAAGAGACAATATATTTTCATATATTGGAGACAAGGTAAGCAGAGGATCAGTAAGTCAGCATATTTTCAATGCACCCAACCACTTTGGCCATGCCTACAAAGCAGTGGCTCCATGCATCTTCTTTTGGCTAAGCCCCACCAGGCTCCATGGACGAGCCTGACCCCAATGTCCACATAGACTGCCTGCTCCAAAGCACATCACCCCTAATCTTGTCAATCAGTTGGTTTCCACAGTTTGTGCCTTGATCTGGTTTGTGCCAGCAGAGCAGCGCCACACTGATTTGCTGAAAATACGTGGTTAACCTACAACTGAAGCCACTTCAACCCTTTATCAGTTGACCCTTTGTTGAGCCCCACCTTTTCCAGGAAGTGATCCACTGTCAAGCAACCCCCTCCTCAGTGTTTCTAGGTTTGACAATATCTGTTGTTGCTGGTCCCTCTCTGATTTGAAAATAAGATTTTAACTTACATTTCTTTAAATTTATTCATTTGATTCTTTAAAATATGGCCTGTGGGTGAGAGAATAAAGACAAAAAACAATAGGGTGTACAAAGAAAACTCAAAATCTTTATAAATTTGTCAAGATAATGAAAAAATCACTGATGAATAACTTTAAGGTTGTCATAACGTTGGCTGCAAACATCGACAATATACTTTATTTTTTCCACTAAATATTCCTAAAAAACTAAATATTGTCAGTATTAAAATGTTGTTTCATACCTTTGAGTGTAGGCAAGTTTTTGTTGTGATTTTTAATGTTGAAATAACAAAATTAAGAGAACAGTTTCACCACAATGCATTAAAATAGGCCCTGCCAACACGAAAAGTGTCTGACTGGGTAACCTACCATCGACTGCTTTGAGGAGGGGCTCTCTGACTCCGATTGGCGGATCAGTTCACCCGTCAGAGAGCAAACAAAGGGTTCATTTCCACTAAGCACGGTGACCCAAAACAGGAAAATACGAACTCAGAATTTCCAGAATTTCAAAATACAGAAAAAATAGTGGAAATAATATCAATGCAGATGGCAAATTAATGTCAGGAAGGTAATATAACCTGATCTTTACATGTTGCTCTTCCCATTATTTAGTGATCTTATAATTATCTTGTGAAGTTGTTGTCCCTCTCATGATCATATGCTCTTGTTTTTTAAGTTAATCGGAGTGGCATTCAGTGAGCAGTGCTTTAAGTTTGCTTCCAGCGGGCGAGGAAAAGTGCCGTCAGTCTGAACAGAGCCAACAAGATGCTATGCAAGGCAAGGCAGTTTATTTGTATAGCACCTTTCAGCAATCAGGCAACACAAAGTGCTTCACACTGTACATCGCAGACAGACAATGCTGAAATGGAGGCTGAGCCTCACCTCCAGTTACTTGCTGTTGGGCAGTATTGACTCTAAGAAAAGCCCTGGTTGGGAGTTTTTCTAGTTTAGGTGAAAAAGCTCTACATTTTTTAGCTTTAAAATTTTGCTCTGTACCCCTCTGTCCACTGCTATTTTCCTCAACACAACCTGAGGGCACAGCTGGGTAATGGGGGGTATTGTTAAGGCCTAAAAATGTCATTTCTTCTTTTTGCAAATTTTCTTGTGTATGCCTCACCAAACTGAGACCTCCAGCAAGTACTGGGGCAATGACCAGCCAAGTGTGGAGCGGTTAGGCAACAGGTCAGCATCTCCTAGTCTGAGGTCATAGCTTTCTGCTGAAAAATAGCGGATGGTGGGGGAGACTCTGCCTCAAGGGTGGTTCAACTGTCTTTGCTCACAAGTTGGTGCAGCATCAGCTATAATGTGCATATTGTTCCAGACTGTTGCAGAGAAGAGGGAGCTGAGCCTCAGGGCAAAGCTTTCCTTTCACCGCTAAATGTACAGCATATTCCAACCCTCACTTATGGTTGTGAGTTTTGAGTGGTTCCCAAAAAGAGATCGCGGACATAAGCAGTCAGATTCTTCTTATAATTATTTTTGTTTGTGTGTGACAGGAAACTGAAGGGAGCATGGAACAGAACAGCTTCTTTTTGCATCCAAATGAGTCAGTTAAGGTGGTTTAGGCTTCAGATCCTGGCCAAAGGAAATATATGGATATTTAGGTGGATGGTTGGATAACTGATGTATGAACTGGTGTATTGATGAAGGCTGATAAAGTCAATGCTTGTGCTGCTGGAGTCACTTTATCTAACAAAACATGAGGTAATCCACTGTAATACATAATATCTTGAAGCCATTTTAGCAGCTCTTCATGAAAGATAAATGCTTATCTGCAGGAAGAAATGAATGGATGAAAGGAAAATCTATTGAGCTTTGAGGGATACAATTTATTTTACCTAAGCAGAGAATCTGCAAAAACCTGAATAAGATCTAAATTAGACTTAACTTATTGTCTATCTGATCTGAGAACAGAATCGACTGACTGCATTTGATTTAATGGAACATTTAAATCCGCTCCCATGTTAAAGTGTGCCATCAGAAGTGTTCTCAAGCCCCTTTCACACATGAGAGCTGCAAAATGACTAAATAATCACATCAGCTCCCAACGCTGCAACTGCATGACGCTGATATGGAAAAGTTTTCCTCTAGTGTTGAGTATTAATCTCTTTTGATTTAATTAAGATAACCATGTCAGCATCTCTTGCAATCAGTTGTCACTCAACTTGGGTCTTGATATTACTCTGATGAAGTTAAATTAGAAAAAAATATCATGTGTAGCGTAAAGAGTTTACCCCTCCCTTAAGCAAGTTGTGGTAACGCTGGGGAGGGTGTGCACATGATGCCACAGTGAGTGAAAAACCAGTCACTGAGTAGTAAGAAGCACAGGCTGACAACAACAATAAGAAGGAAGTAAGCAGTCAGGACTAATATTTAGAGTAAAACATTCTGTTTTTTGTTATCATGATTTGAGGTTTTTTCTTGTCGCCATGATGGAGGGATTCATGATTGGCTGTATGGATTCATGTTCGGTGTTGGATGTATGTATTTGTATATATATGTATATGTGTATTTTATATATGTATATATGCATATATGTGTATCCATAAAATGTAGAATTTGTCTTCAGCCTGCTCTATGTAAAGTGTCTTGAGATAACACTTTTTATGAATTGGTGCTATACGAATAAAGATTGATTGATTGATTGACTGACTAATTTGATAATGTTAATCACAGGCAGTATGGATCCTCAGCTGATGTCACAGACATGTATGGAACCTTAACATAGGGTTTGTAATGACGATTAAGCTGTGATATACCAGCAACTGGTATCATATCACTGAGTTTACATACATTCAGGTATTGATGAATATCAGAACTTCTTTACTCTCTCTGTCCTCAAGGTCTCTCCTTAAAGGTCCAATATCCTGGTGTGCTTCACCTTTTACATCATGTCTTTGGTGTCTGTTGAGTAAATATTTGATTCAAGTAAAAAAACAATAACAAAAAAAATGAGGATCAGATGCAGCTCTTTCTCCCTCCCCTTTGGAAACGTTTGGATCTGAGGGGGCAGGGAGGCTATGATAATGAGCTCAGTGCTGATGTCTGCCTGTGACAAGCAAACACACATGTAGGTGAGGCTGTTTCACTAATACACCATAAACCCCAGGGAGTAAAAAACGGAGCATTTTAAATGGTATTTTCTTTAAAGAGAGAGAGTTTAGTAAAAGGTAACGTGTGCTTCTGCTCCCCAAGACTCTTCTAGCAACCTTAAAGCAAAAAAAATTGTTTTTGCAGGACATGGCCCCTTTAAAAGAAAATCAAGACATTACATTTGAGCAAATCAATCATGAAAAAAAGACCACTTTCTTCACTGATAAACACTGAGGACAACAGATGGTCTGATTACAACAGCTGGTTTGACAAAAACAGTTCAATAAGTAAAATCCATAGATTGTATCTTAAATTACTGAAATAATTACATTTAAATGACTAATCTGGTCTAATATTAATTATATTTTTACATGTTTTTCCACAGCATTTCCAACATCGTTGGGCAAGTTGTAGTTAGAAAAATGGAAAACTGCTTTATCTTGTTCTGTTAAGAAATCATCAAAAGATTCCTGGATCCACATCCATTGTAGGATCACCACCAAAACTGAATGCCTTCGTCCTTGTGCCATGACAATCATTTCCTGTAACATCATTGAAGTCCATTGAAAACCAACAAGCAAAATGTCTTGCAATGTTACTAAATTCTTTTAAAAAATCCTGGAGCACAACATCTAATCACTTCTATCTTGTGCCATGACTAAATCCAGAAGATTTTGAGTTATCCTGTCCACAAACAAACAAACACCTGCAAGAACACAACCTCCTTTTTGGATGTAAAATACAAAAACACATAGATTTTGTATTTTTATTTATTTATTTATTATCATATTACGTCACAGTCACTACAGGGCTACTCCATATAAACCTGGCACATACGTGCTGAATAGTTAACATTACTTTATGGCTCCAAAAGTTTTATTTAAGTAATTTTGTAAACATATATTATTTTTAAATCTAAATTTACCATGACGAACACCGTCAAAATGAATTAGGACTATAGGGAATGACTACTGATACGCCACATTACAGGTGGATTAAAACGTTTCATTGTTTCCTCGCACTGATTACCAAATGTTGCTCTCTCCCACTCAACGGGTGGAGCTGCCAGTCTGGTGCACATATTGTAACGTCAGTGCATACCCTCTGCACTTCTCTCCACAGTGCCAGTGTACCAATGTAATTCTTTACTACTCCAGGTAATGTGTTTGCATTGCAAATAAGCAGCAGGCAGAAATTATTTAGTAAAACACCTCTGATGTGACATAATAATGACATCGTTTATATTCTAGCTGGGTGCAGCTTTCTGTTGTCACTGTCCACGAAGCTTATTACCTTTTCCATTACTCAGATGATTGATTCTCAAACTCTGTGTCTAAACAGGGAAATATGCACTTTACATAAGCGGTGGAGGGGAATTAATTAAATCTCAATCATTTCACAGTCACAGTCACTTCCCTCTTAAGCAGTTTGACTGACAAGATTTCTTTTTTAAATAAATCTTCTGTGTTACCACGGACATTGCACATGGAGGGTGAGGTTAATGTGGAAGAGTTTTTATTGTCTTTTCATTTTTTCCACACAGGGGCTGTTCCCTGCATTCATTCAAATTCACGGATATGGGACGAGAATTTTTTAGCAGAACAATAAACTTGTGAAATTGAATTCTGCATCTCACAGACAAAATTAGTATGAATATCACACACACCCAAAACAAATACAGAGAGGAAGGGAGAGAGAGGCTGACAGAGGCACATAAACAGCACCGAAGAGGTGAGACAAGAAGCACAAGGGCAGACAGTGATTATATTGTCTATTTTTCACCGGCAAAAAATGACTCAGAATGAAGCAACCATCTTAAATTTAGAGGTAAAATGATACATTGAAAAAGACACTGAGAAAATGTTTAATTTGAGGTAATTCAGTTGAGGGAATGGGCATTCATTCCTCTGCTTCAGCACATCTGATAATAAAGAATCTTCTCTCCTCAACAGACCAGGGAGGAACAATTGAGAGATGATTTAGAAGTTTTTTTAGCTTTTCATATTATTCAGCTTTGATATCTCATCAGCTTTAATTCATATGAAAAAAGCAGGGACATCTCTTCTCCTCTGTCCTCTTCTCGATGAAGGCATGAAGCCAGGAGGAGCCACACTGTCAGCAGCCCCACTCCAAGAACACTCGTGCCCTCACCATACTGGTGCTACCATTTAAAACTCACACATTGTTTTCAATACTGAGTTTGGTTCTGAGTCCACAGGCAGCATGTTTTGCTTTGGCATCACTTTTTTTCCAATTCAGCACCAAGTTTCTGTAGTATCTCAGTTGAAAGCAGAACTACGCCCTCAGCATCAACTAACTTCCATTGCCATTCTCCAAGTGCTCTTAGTTGAAACGAGCTCAACTTCTGAGAGTGCAGGGCTTATTAAAGTCACTCCTCCCTCACTGACCAACCAAAATTTAAAGGGATTTGCTCCCGTTTTATTTCTGTTTTCATGTCTTGCCTCACTCCTGAGTCCATGACAAGCAGATAGACACCATTCTTTCGTCTGTGCGTGCAGTAACAAGGAAGAGCTCACCCACTGCCAATTAGCTTAGCTCAAACACTGGGAGTCAATGGGTAGCGTTAGCCTGCCTCTGCCTATGTATTGCCTCTTGTATGTATTTCTTCGAAAACTACAATAAGTGCTAATCCTAGTCTAAAAAATACATAACGTAACATAACACAGTAACACAAAAGAAGAGTCACAACAGGCACACAGTCCGTTAAGAGTTTACCTGATCACTGTAGGCAGAGGTAGGCTAACGAAAGAAATTGGTTCTATGATCATTTTTCTTACGTGCTTTTACATACATAACTAAAACAAGGCAGTCCCGTCTTCCTTGAATATTATATCTCCTATAGTGAGATAGCCTACAGTCCTGTTTATGGGCACTTCCATTTTCAAGTGCCATAGACCTCGAGCTAACACACTTCAAAAACCCTGAAATATCCCCTTAATGTGTTCAGAGAAAAGAAAACGTTTAGAAGAAAGTTCCACAATATAGAGCAGCTGTAATTTCAACCAATCACTGATTCCCCTACTGAAGACAGAGAACCGAATCCCTCTCCATCTGCTGTGATGTCTCGTGGCACAAATTAGCTCGGACTCAAATCACTTCAGGACACCTGAGGTAGTCCCAGGTTTACCAGAGAATGGCTGAGAGACTGCCATCAATTTTACTGGTGTAACAGCTCAGTTTCAAGGCTGTGGTGCTCTTAATAGTTTTTAAGAGTCACAACCCCAGGGGCTTTTAAAGGAAGCTTATGGAAGTGCCAAAAGCTGTAGTTCCTTGAGGCTGCCTGCAGGAGCCCTACAGGTGCTATGACTGTGTGCAGGAAACTGATTTACAGCCTAAACAAACATCTTGGTTAAAAAAAAAAAAAAAAAAAAAAAAAAAAAAATATATATATATATATATATATATATATATATATATATGTACACACACACACACATATATATGTATATGTGTATATATATATATATATATATATATATATATATATATATATATATATATATATATATATATATATATATATATATATATATATGTATATATATAAAATGATTTCTGGTTTTAGAAAGAGGGGACATGATTGACATGGCGACATGTCCATGTGGAGTAGCTTTAAGTCTGGAGGTGTTAAATTCTACTTCAGCTTGGCCTCTACTCCTGTGAGTCGGTTGAGCTAGAGTTCGTCTGAACGTGCATGAACAATAAGGCCACTTAAACTGAGATGTATCAACAATGCTTCGAATGCTCCTCGGATAATCAAATGGCTTATGCTACTTTGCTTGTCGCCTTCTTTTTATGATATACGGATGCAGCCACTTCATATTTCCCCTCCGAGCCGAATGCAAGCCAAGTTCCAGCCAGTTACCAGCCAATTATAAGCCAACGTCCAGCCGTTGAGAGTCTAAATAATTTTTTTGTTTTTTTTGTTGGTGAAAGCAATATGGCAAGAGCTGGAAGAATGAGTTCCCAGATGGTGCTTGAACAATGTGCTGCCGGGAGAGACTTGTTAATGGTGCAGTTACATCTCCACGCCCTGGTAGCTGCCAAGGAGATGAACATAAATGAGGCAGGTGGGCCTTCTTGGTGTTACCACTTCATGCAAGGCAACCACCTCTCTACCAGAGCACTAAATAAATGTGACTTATTGTCCAGTGCGACTTATATACGTTTTTTTCCTCTTCATGATGCATTTCTTGACTGATGCGACTTATACTCCGGAGTGACTTAGTCCAGAAAATACGGTAGTATAGGTTATATGCTTATTGCATCATTGTAGAGATCTCATTTTTTTTCTGTCATCGACCAGTCAAGACTCTGGCAAGGAAACAGGGGAAAATTTAAGTGGCTCCATCTGTATGTTCCCAACCCTGCCATAAAATATGAAAAGGCAAAATGTTCAAAAAGAAGCAAAGAATGAGGAGAATACATGATCATGAACTTATACTGAAAAGTGTTTGTGGTGTTTCTGTGTGACTGTTCCTGGTTTATGACACAGTCTGATGGTTTATTCATGGTGGAAAATAGACAAGATAAGCAGGCCACATGCTACAGCAGTGTGTACATGTTGGTGGGAGGGTGGGGATGATGCATGTGGGGTTGTTTGTGAGACAGTGAGGAACTTCTGGCAGCTCTCGGGCACACATGCATGACAATGACTACAGTGACAAGAGGAATCACGGGTGTGTGCGGGGGGAAATGGAACATGAACAAAACAAGCAGACGGATGAAGAAGTGTGTGCCTGTGTGTGTTTATAGGAAGTGGAAGGGTTGGTAAGTGGGAGGATGGGGGGGGATTGCTCCAATTTGCAAAGAGGAATAATATGTCAGTCTGTGCTGGATGTCAAAGCAGGTTTTGTCTGTCTGTGGATTCAAGTGTTTGTGTTCTTGTGAAATAAAAAGATGCAAGGACGTTTTCATCAAGACTCAAAATGACATCACAAACCGAAGCGATGCGAGGCCCAATCCCGTGCTCACCTAACCTTCAAATGACATTAGGCATCCCGTCAACATGTGATGAGTCACTGCCAACCTGATGTGATTTATTCAATCCTGCCGAGTAGCTCGGATCATGGGATACAAATCACTTAAATGGAAACCATGGAGCAGAGAGCGACGGCTTGTGTCTGCAAACATGTGTGCCTATAAGAGTGTGTTTGTTTTATAGTCTATGAGTGTGAATCCATCAGACAAGCATACAAGTGCATGCATGGCTTTCGTGCAAATGATATATAATGTTGGAGTTAGAGACGTGGCATGATCCTAATCGCTCAGAAAACAAACAAACAAAGCTGCCAGTACACAGAGAAGCCTAAACCCCCCTCAGAGCTGTTCATTTTCTCTGATACTCACTGAGGCGTGATTTTATTCTCATCCTTTTGCTAACTGTTACCCAAGGGCCAAGATTTCAACCACATCTTACAATTAAAGCCTTGGATATTAAAGGCTAGTATTAAGTGGTCTTAATGGAGAGAGGGAAAAAATAAACCAGAGCTGAAAGCCTCAACATGCAGAATAAAGAAACAGTGTTGAAAAAATGAGTAATACCTTTGTGCCCTTTTCATCCTCATCAGTGGTGTTTAATTTGGATCAGCACCATCAACTCATGCTCAGTCTTAACCAGGACGACACACATATTCAAAGCTACATTAATGTGGCTTTTGTTTGCTTCACGTATCTCAACTGCGGGGGTTTAAAGGGATAGTTCAGTATTTTTGAAGTTGGTTGGGTTGTATGAGGTACTTGACAATAGTCAGTGAAGTGGGTGGAAGGGCTCCCAGCAGCGCTGTGCCTTTAAGGAGAATGAGCTCAGACTATCGGCAAGGTATACCAATGTCAATGGGTATGAATGAATGAATGAAAGAAATTTATTTCAGTTCACTTTCAATAAAACAACTTAGAAGATCAAAGTAAAAATTCAAAGTTTTCAAGCTGACCGAAAGGGTGTAGGCAGAAGCCAAAGCTTATTTAAGCCTACCCCTTCTACTAAAACATAACTACCACAGAAATAAGATTAAAGAAAGAACAATGCTAATGCATTGTTGTTGTTTACATTCATTAGAAATATATACATAATAACATAGACATATTAACTTGCATAATCTATGGTGTATTTTAACCCAACTGATTCTTATAGAGTGTTTTGACCCTTACCAATGTTGTGCATGTTTTTAGATTTTCAGGAGAAGACTTCCACAAATTTACCCCTGTAACTGATGCACAATGAGACATTTGTGTGTATTCTTGGTTTTTGAAAGATAACAGTTATTTCACGTAACTGTGAGAATTTTAAGTATAAATGAGCCACAAAACTATGTTGGTATGAATGCACTATTTGGCAAAAAGTCTGAGAGCTTTAATTTTCCTCTAGGCAGCCTCTGTGTTCTGCAGTATTTCACAATGCAGCAAATGGCGATATGTTCTTCCTCCTGTATTCATGTTGCTGATCTTCTGTTTTGCTCTATGGACTCAGGGAAACACAACAGCAAAGGAAACCAATACTGAAACAAATATGAGTGATATTGACCCAAGTGACAAGGACGTTCTTTTTACTGTGGGAGGTTACCTTCATGAAACTGAAACCAAGAACACTGGAAAAAATACTGATATTGTAAAAACAAACATCAAAAGAAGACAGGCATGTTGGATTAACATGAAGACCAAAACAGAAAACATATCACAATGCATTAAATATCACAAAAATAAGCAAAAAGGAGATTGTAAGTTTTTAATTACTGTGTTTTATTTTTCTGTGCAACTTGTTTCAGTGCCAAATCTTTCTTTCTGTGCCAATATAAATATTTCAATACCAGTGTTTACTTTTTCAGTTCAGATTTTGTTTTAATGTTAACAATCACCGTCACTGTTTTCTCCCCATAGAGGAACACAAAGCCACTTGCTGCATAATAAAATAGTGCCAAACACAGAGACTTCCTGGAGACAAAACAAAGCGCTCTGAAATTTTGACTAAAGTGTCAATGATGGGACCTTTAATGTGGACTTTTATGAACCAGAGTATACAGAAGAAAAAAATCCTCAGAACGTGATTCAGCAGGTGTAAACAATGTGCACAGGCGGAGGAACACATAGCCATTTGCTGCATCGTATAATAGTGCCAAACACAGAGACTTCCTGAAGGAAAAACAAAGCGCTCTGAAGTTTTACCCAATCGTACATTCGACTCAACATGGCTTCATGGCTTGTTTTGATGTCTCAGCCCATACTCCGTAAAGGCCTTGTACTGCTAGGAGCCCTTTCAGCTACTTCACTGACTGTTGTCAGTACCTGATACAACCCAACTTTAAATATACTGTTTGAACCCTATCAAGGCAGGAAGACAACAACAACAACATCACCTCACCAAAAGCAGTGTACTCTGAAGATTAGTAGCTCTAATGATGGTCAATAAATAGCAATCCTTTAAAATCCATATTTGCCAGAGAAGCCTGGATAAAAGATGCCCTGCTGCAATGAATCAAAGAAAAAACTGTTCTAAATTAAGGAAAGCATCTTAAATATGAATTTGTTTGCAAGCCTTCCTTCTGTAATTCCTCACTAAAGATAAATGACATAAATACCTAACAGAGAAAACAAACAGAACCGCGATGAGGCCTGGAAGAAGTCAGCGCCGTAAGTGGGTATGACAACAATGCCTGACTTGAGTCGGGTAGCTGTGCAAGGACGTTGATGAGCATCTTGAGATGATTCAGGGGAAACAGATTAGGCAGGGGAACAGTCTGGCAGATCATTAGTCAGGGATGTCAGGGCCAGAGATAAATGAAGTGTCAGCAGAGGACAGAGACGGAGGGAAGAGGGGGACAAGTAAGAGAATAAGGCGGTGGAGTGAGGGAGGACAGAAAAGGTAAAGGGTGGAATATATTACAGTAGTAAGAGCTTTAAAAAAAGAAAACATGGTCAGTATTTGTTGAGTATCAAAGCAGTGAAAGCAGACTACAAACAGCTGAGCTGTAAAACACTTACAATTAGATTTGGTAAAAGTTTTGTTTCATAAGTTAATCATGAGATAAAATAAAATATTAATATATGCACATTAAAAATTCATGCCCCTCTTAAGAAACTTGTGTATTCATCATTCCTTTCTTAATGGTGCATGATTGATTATTACTCGTTACATCTTATGTTCTAAATGCATCTCTTAGAAAGACTAAATGTTATTAATATTAGAGTAGGTTGGTTTGATTTTTTTAAACTGTGCCTGGTGGACTAAGAACCTATCTGTGAAACTTTACAACAATAATCTGCGCTCAAAAAAGGGTCCAATGTATCTTAATGTTTTGCATAATTAATAATCCAACTTCAAGGGGGTGATTTTTGGTGACAGCTATGGCTATAGCCCCGTTTCCACCAAGTGGTCCGGTATGGATCGGCACGGTTTGGCTCAGGCCGGATCGGTAAAGCCTGATCCTGGTTGCGTTTTCACAGCCAGCCATACCCTACTTGGTAGGTGACGTGTAAGCCGGATGCCGATAGCATGACGTCATAGCAGCGCGAAACAGTGTACCCGGCTATTAAATACAACGAAGAAGAAAATGCGACACAGTAAACAAAGAGCAACGATTCTCTTCGCCGAGAATACTGAGGAAGGTCTGCACCTCCACAGTAGACCATGGGACGCTCGATCTTTCCAAACAAAAAAGCCTTGAGAGTTATCTTCACGAAGATGAGTGGAGATTTAAACATGGTGGGGCTGTGTTGTTCTTTATTACCGCTGTCGCACGGGAAGTGATGTCTCCTTCGACCAATCAACGGGCTGCAGTGTTTCTAGCTCCAACTTCTGGGGTCTGATCTGTATGCTTGGCATCCCAACAGAAGGGTCCCAAAAAGTAGGACGGTACGGTTCGCTTATAAGGGGTCCTGTCCCGGTTTTAGGCTATGGAAACGCCACAAAAAGCGAGCCGTACTGAGACGAACCGAACTGAACCCTCTGGTGGAAACGGGGCTTACGTGTGTCATCAGAAAGTTGTGAAGAATTTCATTTTTTAGTGTATCTTGCTTGGATCTGTCCCTTGTTACCTGGGAAGGCTAAAAATCCTTCAACTTTGTGCCCCCTACAAACTAGAGGAGCAGTGAATGACTGAGCATAAATGGTTGTTTGTCTCTCTATGTGGCCCAGTGATTGGCAACCAGTTCAAGGTGTACCCCACCTCTAGCCAAATGTCAGCTGGGACAGGCTTTTAATGTGCATATTAATAAAGTACAGCAATTCTTATTACTTTATTAATACATACAGTAAATCAGGTGAATGAACATTTATGTATTTTCTGTTGTGTTTCTTGATTTATTTGCATTTAAATTGATGCTCCAATGAAACATAATATTTGATCTAAAACACTGACTAGGGGTGCTTTTACACCTAACATGCTGTTGATGTGACAGAATTTACACTTTTCATTAGTTCACCTTTTCTTGATTTCTCTGTGTGAGTAACCTAGTAAAAGTGATTTATTGAGATTTGAGGTTTTGATTTGAGGTGAGTGGTCTTTGTTCAGCTTAAATGTTGTAATTTGCAGTGGCTTTAGCAAAGATTACTTTATCTCCAGTCCAAATAAACATGCTTTATGTCTAAGGTGGAAATAGAGAAGTTATGGTTGTTAGCAACATTAGCTGTATGTGGATATATGTGGACGTATGGATTGAATTTTGGAAGAAAACAGGGAAGGGAGGCATCAAAAAATGAAAAAATAGATTTCACAGGCTGCTTTAGACTCATCAAATGAGCTTTTTGTGAGTTTGTTAGTCACAAAAGGAAGTCAGCCTGGGACCACAGGTGTTAAAATATATACACAGATTGATACACAGCATAGGTTTCCAACCTTTATTTCATCAAGGACCAAATACAGACAAATATACAGACAACTGGGCCTCTTGATTTCAAGGAACTTTAATTTCTTAAAGTTTTGGATGTTTGGGGAGTCCAGCCAGATTTCAGGGGACTCTGGTTGACCCTGGCCACCACTGAATCCAGCCTTGCAGCAGAGGGGAAACACTGGCTACTCAAATACACAGCTGGACAGAAAACACAAGGAAACTGCAGAAATCCCCATTACTCTATGAAAGTGTTGGCTCTTAAAGAGAGCTTGTACAATATGCCTTGTAAATTCAGCCTTGATACAGTTCAGATTACACAGAAAACAAGCTTGATTTGTGTTTTTATGGATAGATAGATAGATAGATAGATAGATAGATAGATAGATAGATAGATAGATAGATAGAAACAACAGCTGATTTAAAAATGCATAAAACTAGGAGCAGCTCATCACTATACCCTTACAAAGAACTAATTTCAGTAAAGACCACAATTATCCTCAGAAAAAACCTTCCCGAAAAACCCTGTATTTCTCTGTGGAGATGGGAGTCTACTCATTTACAGAAACACAGAGGCTTAATTATCCCAAACTGATGTCACTGCCTGGACACTAAACTTGGAGCGAACCCTGAGCACAGGCTCCAGCAGATGTTACAGCCAGAGAGCACATGTGGAGATGATGAGATCATATTTTATTGATTTTCTTTGGCATTGGCTGGTTGTCTTATTTAGAAGTAATGCACATCAAGCAGGTGAATACTGTGGTAATAAACTCTGACAGGCTGATCTTAAAGAGGGAAGCTAGCTGCTGGATTATGCTGTTGGGACCAGGTTCACAGCTCTGGTAAACTCTGTTTCCTTTAATTAGCCTCAATTGTCAATTATCTCCATTGATGGGGAAGTGGGACAAAGTCAGTGGGGACCATAATCAATAAAAAACCTGATTGATGTTTCAGGCCCTGTGACTGCAAAGTCTAAACATTTTGTTAAAAGTCAGTGAACATCGTCATAACTCAAACTATGTTCTAGTTAGGGCTTACCTGATGGATGTCTGTCCCCCCAATTCTGGATTTTAATGTGTAGTTCAATTTTATGAGGCCAACATCCTTTGTTTTGTTTACTGTTTGATCGTTGAAGTAGGGCTGCTCGATTAGGGCAAGACTCACAATCCTAGTTATGTTGACAGATATTGAGATCATGATAATAGACCAAGATTATTCGCTATTTTACAACATGCAGCACATGCTATCATTAAACTAAAATGTTCTATACACTGTAATTTTGAACATTAAGAAACAAACAAAAAACAAACTAACCCAAGTACATCAAGCCCTGTGGAAGGTGGCATGGGGGCGCACGTAGACAAGACACAAACTTTATTAATCCCTCATGGGGAAATTCAATTCTTTACACTCTGCTGTTGAAACATGCAACACACACAGGCTGAAACACAAACAGGTCTAATGATCATACACTAACAGAAAGATGTCCGAGTGATGACTTGCTGCTCCTGAAGAAGCTCTACCCAGCAGCTGCGGGGTTAGGTAACTTGCTCAAGGGCACCCAAGCAGTGCCCAGGTAGACAGCTGGCACCTCTCCAGCTACCAAACTTGAACCAGCCACCCTTCTGGTTCCCAACCCAAGATCGTCCGGACTGAGTTACTGCCACCCCAACTTCCCAGTAGGTAGTACACATCTGTCACAGCAAGAGGGTTGTTGGTTTGAACCCCATGTTGGTCAGGGCCTTTCTGTGTGGGATCTGCATGTTCTTCATCCCACGGACCAAAGACATGCTTGTTAGGTTAATTGGTTGACTCTAAGTTGCCATCAGGTGTGAGTGAGTGTGTGATTCTCTGTCTCTTTGCGGCCCTGGGATCAGCTGGCGATTGGTTCAGGGTGTTCCCCACCTCTTGTCCAGCTCAGCTCAGCTGGGATGGGCCCCAGCCTCCAAAGGGATAAGCAGTATAGATGATGGATGGATGGACATCCTGTGGCACAGTCATCTCTTTAATATTGATTATTCAGTTTTCATAATTGTGTCAGGCAGTAACTGTAACTTCCATCAAAACTTGGCTTCATTGCCCAGCTCTGCGCTTCTGCCCACTTCAGGTTTAAGACACGGTCTTCCTGATTCTATGATCCCAAGCACAGCTTCAAAACAGGTCTCTTATTCTCTGCAGTTGCCTGTTTTACATATACTGTAAGCTGACTGAAATGTTACTATCTATAGATATATGAACCAATCAGAATAGAGAACCAAAGTCATAGATAAAAACCACCCGCTTATTTCATACTCTTCCCTCTAAAAAGCAAACAAATGAATTATAACATTTTTTTTTTAAATTAACTGCTGAGGTTTTTATGCTGTACAATTGGCCACCTATTAAATTCAATAGGTGATCAGCATGAATATAAAATGAAATAAATACAACCGTCAGGTTTATTAACAACTCTATGAAGAAGATGTAAATGTTTAAGGTCACTGGTTTCATTTTGATAAGGCTTTTTACAGAGAAAGAGTTAAGGGAGTCAAAGATAAGCCTAACCTTTAAATCGACTTCAGAAATGTTATTTGCTCACTGAGATAAGAAAATATCTGGACTGGAACACCTGCCGACAGTAACAGTGCATACACCCATGAACCAGCACACATGCATGGGAAGATAAGAGCCTAAAATCATCTTTACTCTCCGTCTTCCTGTGCATTTATTGCTCTGGAATCGTTTTATAGGGAAAAGGCTTCTAAGCCTGGAGGCAATAAATTTATCCAAGATTGCTAATAAAAACACTGTGTTCAGTGCCAACATGCTGCAAACTTGAGTGATGAAAGAATAGTGGTGCATCAAAAACACTTGAAGGAGGTGTTTACGAAGAACAAAAGTGGGGAAATATCTCCAAGGTTTCTTCAGGGCATATTGATTGCATTGGTTAATATCACTTATTTTACAAATTTTGCAGGGGCAACAGTCATAGTGCAACATTTGAAGCAAGATTTATTCCACTGATTTTGCTGGGGAAAATGTTGCCATGTCCATTCAATTTGCCACCATGGTCTAGATCAGGGATGGGTAACTTTAGATACTTAGATAGTTTTATTCTCACTGCCAAAGAGCCAAATTCTCATAATTTCTTAGATAACTATTATGACTGAAAATTTGAAGAAAGAGAACAAATTGAAGTGTGGCTTTTTATCAAGATGTATGATGATATGTGATGGGCTACAAAAATCTAAACTCAAAATCAGACACGAATGCTTATTCTGTAAGGTAAAGCTGTTTAAAAACCAAAAAGGTACTTTAATGTAAGAACCATGGCATTTTCTGACCTGTGAGAAGCTGTTACTGACACTTTTTAAAGTTATTTAGTATTTTTTCATAAATAACAAAAAAAAAAAACGTGAACACTAAAAATATATTTGTGAAAAGAGCTTGATTTTTGTTGTTGTTGTTTTTTTTCAAGAGATAGATGTAAATGGACATGATCTTTTCTTAAAACACTGAGCATTTGGTAAGAACAAACATGTAGTCATTTTGTCTCCAGGAGTCAAACATTTACGGAGAAATATCAAAATTTTCAGTTACAACAGTTGTCGTTTTAGTGTCTTCTGTATTTTTACATTTCTATTTATCACTTAAAAATGACTTGTGGGCCACATTGAGACTAGTAGGGGGCTGTATGTGGCCCCCGGACGGCCAGTTGCCCACCACTGATCTAGATTATTCATTATTTTTAACAGTGTCTGGAGGGAGAGCACAGATTTTTCTTCTATTTTTTTCTATTTGCTTTTCAAGTCAAGACCAGTCAAGCTGTCAAGATTTTAGCTGTTACCTAAAGAGCAGGTGTTTCAATTTCTACGTATTAAAGTTTTCTCCCAATGCTAAAGAGTGTGCATTAGATGTTCATGACACAACAAAAGGAAACAAGGAAAGCAAAAAACAGTAAAATTAACCAATCAATCACTGCTCTTGTCTTCACTAGCATTGTATTTTTACAATCTCATGTTATCTTTCATCTTTATAAGATGTCTTTGCTCTTATGTCCAAAACTGCTACTTTTCAGGAAATTAAAAAAAAAAGGCATGATTACGGAATGATTACATACCTTTAAATGGTTAATGTATAAACCCACTCACCAGTGTGAAAGCTGACCAAAAGCTCTGTTTACTGAGACTAATTCAAAATCATAAAAACATGGAGATAAGAGGTTTTGATGTGGGAATGATGATATTCTGTTGATATAAATTATGCACTTCTGTATCATTTGTTTGTGTGCATTACATTTTGATCTTTAGAACATAATACGACACCAATCTGTCCATCACAATCATTGTCTCTGAGACAACACAGTGCTCCTGAACGCACCATCACTGCGGCTCAGTGTAGGCGGTGCTGTCCGTGGTGCTGAAGCATCCGGCCTACCTCTGAATTCACAACACGGTGTTGAGTCTCTGTTTTACTCACAAACACATGCAGCATAGGACAGTGTTAAACAAACTTATTAGACCACCACCCAGCGTAAGGGTTATCCCACAGCTGCCCAGCATCGATAATTATCAAAATCATTTTTTAAGTGTCTGTCACCAGAGTGTAGAAGCTTTTAACGCTAAAATATAATTATGTTTGTTATCCATGAATTTTTAAGTTTATAATTCTACAAAAACTGAAAAAGTTGTAAAACGAGTTATTATTTCTTGATAAAGATGTCAAATTATGGTTATTAAATTGAATTCCTGAACAGAAAAAATAGTTTTAGTGGTTGAATGTTCAGCTTGATTAATTTCTGTCTTCTCAGAAGGTCCAGTGAGCAGCTCAAATTTGGGTATGAAAAGGTAAATTCAGTTCAAAATTCCTCTCAACAATCCAAAATATATGTCCAATAACAACTTCAGGATTAAAACAGTTTTTAAAGATATCTAAATTGTTGATGTTTTCTTGTTTTTATGACAGGTGGTCTAATAAATCTGTTAAGCATTACACAGCTTGGCGGGATGGATCAACCTGATTACAGACATTAAATCAAGCTGCTGTGTAAAGTTAATGTTTATTTAAGCCTTTTAAAACTGAACAAAAATATTCTATAAGTCTACTGAGCCTTCAGAAAATAACAAATAAGATAGTTAGCAACAGTATCATGGGGGGTAAGGGTTTTAGTACAAACTCTTCAAAGCATATTAAAGAGAATTAATCCTTGTCATATTCCTAACAAAGAGAAGGAAGACAGAGGGTCTGTTTTCCTCTTAAAGCCTCTATTATATCCCAAGCTGCTTAGGGCACACTGCCGACCTTTTTAATGATGTTAGCTGAAACTCTTAATGGTACTTCCACTGAGCAATGGCAGTTTTCAAGAAACCGGTGTTGATATTGGTGGGTGGGAGGATTAAGGGTCCTCTTCTACAAAGCAGAATCTGCTTTGAATCTTTGCTCAACTGTTTTTAAGCACCACAACACTACAAGGGAGTGACAAAGAAGGGTTTCTAAGGCAAAAGAAAGGAAAAACAAGCAAGTCAAAAAGGGAGAGAGATATACAAAAGGAGAGGTGACTATGTCCAGGGCTGTGGATAAAAAAAACATGGCGATGGCAGCGGCCCGTTCTTAATGAGTCATAAATCAGCTTGATATGAATCATCTTTACGGCGCTATTAGAGAAAAGTGTTGAGAACCTCATTAATTTCCATTAGAGAGCAGCTATCTGGTAAGTTTACTACAGCGTCAATTTTCTCTGAGCTTTTATCCAAAGATCTCAGAATAATTCTCCTCGTGCCTCCATGTTCCTGCCCAGCAACACTCTTTCTTTTCTGATCAAACTCTTTGACTTCCAGCACAGACGTTTGGTGAACAGTGACGCATTTCTTACCGGCAATAACAAGCCAAAGATTTAAAGGAAAAGCTCTTAATGTAAAAAGAATTCTTCTATTTATATCTGAGTACTGCATGTGACTCTATCAACCATCTTATCCTTTCACAGAGACCAGAACAGTTTACCATTGCAGGAACTCTTGAGCTCCTTTCAGTTATTTTATTGGATCAATCAGTTTTTTATATTAATAATACGTTTTAAATGCAAACCAAGGTCCTGAGCTTGGATCCATTTCCACCCTACACATGTCTCCTCAAGGTAACATCATGAGGAAACCCTTTGCATGCAGATGATACTCGTTAATATGTATTAATAAAATCAGCAATGTACCCCGGAGGTACGTCTTAAAACTAAAAAACTAAAACTGTTTAATATCACAATGAGGATCATTGTTACTATAGAAAAACAAGTGTTTGGGAAGTGTAAATTTCGGCTCTGAAGCTGTTAAATCTGTTTATCTTGTTCCAAACACATCACTGCCTCTTCTTACGGGTTTGTCACTGTGCCTGCTGATCTGTAGAACATGCCACAGGATTGGCAAACATTGTACACACATGTTTTCACTGGAAAAGAGTAAAATATATATATTCACTAACCTTTTTTTATTTATTTATTTTCACACTGTTTTTGTTCTGTTTTTTTTCCCTTAATTTGCTGCAACAGCTGAGATTAAAGTTTTAAAACCTTGGCTTTTCATAGCAGAGAAAAAGAGGGAGAAGACAGTCAGTAAGGATGTGACCTCAGTGTCGTTTTTTATTTCTCTTTCAATACCATGTTGTTCAAAAGTATAATCAAGACAAACCTATTTGTAACAGTGAACATGGTTCAACATGAACTTTGTAAACAGGTCTCTCTCTTCTCAGCTGCAGCCTCCTGTGTCAAAACTATCAACACCAACAGTGTACTGTCACCAAATGATAACTAATTAACAGATGCATGAAAACAGGGTTTGGCAACTATTCTCTAAAAGTACTGTTCATCGTGTTAAAATGCATGAACATTTTTGTACAACAATAAGTAATACTGAAAATACAAAAGAATACAAGTAATGAAGTCAAAAGTCTGTTTAAATGTCTCTGCTACAAATACACTTCTTGAAGACTTCCAGTTAATATAAATGTTGCCACTGTTTTATTGCTGGGATGGGTAGGATTCGTTGCCAAGAGAACCAAATTAAAGTTATCGTTAATGTTAGGAGGCCATATCATTGCAATCTGACAGTGAAAAAATTACTGGTAACTTTAAAAAAAGGAAATATAAATAGCTCTCATAAGAAGTTATTCATTAACATTTTATTTTGTTTACTGAAGTTCAAAGGCAAGTTAAAATATGTAATCGAATGAGCTAAACACTAAATCTGAGCCAGTTTCAGCTTCTTTTGATGGAAGTTACTATGCACTAACTGGTTATTAAAGTATATTTTACATCATATTTTTATTTCCATACTAATAAATGCAGCAGCATGGTGGAACAGCAGGAAGAGTGCGTTCCTCACAGCGAGAAGGTTTCTCCTGCTGACCCCAAATGGCATACGTGGTACAGATAATGGATGGGGGGGACTAACAAATACATAAAAAGGACTTTCACTGAAATAATAACTGCTCTGTTTTTTTGCAATATTGTTATTTTTAATGTTGTCATGGCTGATTTTTTCAGGATCTCTTGCCATGCAGGCATTTTTTGGGGATGTTCTGAACAGGCTGGTGGGCTGCATTAAGGCACATGGCCTCAGGGCACCAGTTGCCCACCACCACTTTTTTAGTGCATCTTTTAATTGTGTATGATTGAGTAATAGTATACTGTAGGTGTTGATAATTAAGATACAAGAGGCTGCAAGTGGGGACAGAGTGAAAAAGATAGAATTGTTAACAAAATTCATGTTGTAAATAGTATTGTCTTGATTATACTGTTAGAACAACATAATGTTGAAAAAGGAACAAGAAGGTCAGTGACTGTCAGATCACTTTCTCATCTTTTCTTTACAATAAAAATCCTACATTATGAAAAGATTCTCTTCTCTCAGCTGGCACAGCAAATTAGGGGAAAAAAAACGAGCGCAGAAACAAACAAACATGTTGAAAGTAAGATTGTTGTTTAGCTCTTACTCGAACAAGACTGGTGGCAATGTTATGGTCCCAAACACGTCAGAGAGACTTTTCACTTGATGTAACTGCTCAAGTTCAGGAAAAAAAAACAAAAACTACCACTGCCTTTGTTGGCTGTTGGCTGGATTACTGCAGTCTCATATCAGGCTCTTTGAGTAAGAGTCTCACTGTTCAACAGATAATGGACTTTCAACACGAAACTTATTTATCTCACATTTCTGCCCATTACACAGTCTTTTGTCGCTATCGTGGTGTGCACTCTGCTGGTTCATTACAGAAAATGTAAGCTGTCTTGAGCTAACATTTGATACACACGGACACAATATAAATTCAGTCTGACTAAAAACTCATTTGAAGCATTTCTTAAAACTAGTCATAATGATTCAGCTGCTAAAAAAGAAAATTTGCAAATCAGCTCTTTCCTCAGCTGCCTGTGTCAGCACTTTTCTGCCTTCCCATCTCCTCTCAGGACAATATCATGTTAAAATATGAAATCAGGACAAGAGCATCACATAGAAAACTACCTTAAAACAATGATTAATTCACGAGAATTTAGAGAGAGAGAGAAAGAGAGAGAGGAAAAAAACAAAGAAAGAAAGAAAGAGAGGAAGAAGTGGGTGAAGGATGTGCTCTTTAGCTCATTCACAAACAGAAATGCCCATCGACTCAGAGCATGATGACTTCATCATTCATTCAGCGAGAGCTTGGCAGGCTTTCCACAATTCATGAGGATAAGAAATGCTGCAGCAGCAACAACAACAATACTCGTACTTGAAGCAAACATAATGATCATTATTATGTGTTAGTTTGTTGTAGAAGAGGTCTGGGGCCGATAAAAACGAACATCAGTGCCTTGATCCGCTGCAGCCATGACACCCATCATGATTGTGATCACATTGTGTGAGCTATGCTGTAGTTCTTTTATCTTTACACCCACAGCATTTGAAGCATTTAATCATAATTAGTGGAACAATTAGAGGATAGTGTTATAATGCATTTGTGTGTCACATAATAAGAGTAATGTTCTTATGCAGAGGCTCTAAATATCCTCATCATCCTGTTTGCTTACCAGAGAGGTGAAGATGTACGTGTAGTAGACTGACAGCATTCCCAGCTCCGAAGCCTGTGGAGCAAAAGAACAAGAGAAAAAAGAGGGGAGATATAAAGAGAAACGTAAGGAAATGTGAAGAAAAATACAGGTCAAGAAGAGAGGGGAGAGCATAACAGAGAGCACAGATAATCAAGAATACAGAGTTTCCAGAGAGGTCAGTGATTCGGTGTAACTGGAGCTTCTCTCGGCAGCGAACAAATCAAATCCATATGGTGATAAGACAAGACACATCCTTATCTGACGCTGGCTCTCAATGGAGCAATTAATTTCAGAGGTGCTTTAGTATGCTGCCCAACACTCCGTCTTATAATGTGATTAAATCAAAGTCACAGCGAGGAGCTGTTCTGAAGGACGGGACGAACCTTTCATAGTTTCATTTCATTAAAGTTATTGGTTAAAAAGAAACTCCACAACCTATAGATTTCTTTCAATTATGCTGCACTGCACATTTTTATATCATCAATACATGTCAGAAAGTTAAACTTATTTCAAACAAAAGTGCTTTTAAGTTTGACTTTTTTCCAAATGGAACCCAAAGAGTTTGTAACTCCCCATGAAAGTGAAATAAATCCTTCTGAAAGGCATGCGAAAGCATCTTCTCTGAACTTGTCTGTGCTAAAGTTTACATTTTTGAAATGAAAAGCCTCTAAAATCACAATAAGATCGAGAAAATTTAAAGAGCTATCTGTGTATGATCTCTCAATCTCAAAAAAAAAAAAAAAAAAAGTCCAGCGAGGTGAATATGAAAAATAACATTCACTCCAATGCAGTTTTTTTTATTGCACTCATTTTTATTACATTGAGGATTCCTAGTTTATGGAATAGGGCTGTGTTTGACAGGGCTGCTGTCTCTCTATGTGGCCCTGTGATTGGCTAGCAGGTCAAGTGTGTACCCTGTCTCTTGCCCAAAGTCTTACAGTATATTCAAACAAAATAGCTTTTTAATCCTGATGATGCATCCTTTATATATCAATTGATTATAGAAATTTGATGATGTTTATTAGACTGTATTTGTGAAGTTTGCACCAATGGCCCTTCTCTCAACCATGCAAAGCCTCTGATTCTATAACTGATGGATCTAGAAATGTACTGCATGTTTTATATGTATCAGGTTGTGGGGGACTTGTACATGTCCCAGGGGTACACCCCAGATGAGTCGCCAGCCAACCACAGGGCCACAGAGAGAGAAAGACGACAATTTACTTGCTTGTCCACAACTACTGTAAGGGTAAGTCACCAATTAACCTAACAAGCATGATTTTTGGTCTGTGGGAGGACAATGCAGTGGCTGGGGAGTATGCAAACTCAACACAGAAAGACCCTGACCAACATGGGGTTTGAACCAGCAACCTTCTTGCTGACAAGGATATACTTGTGTATAGGATTTCCTAAATTTTAAACTGCTAGAACTGTTGTTCAGTCATTGCTCGGACTTCTTTTTGCTTGTTTATTGTTTGCTTCATCACCTTCATGTAAGTACTACAGATGGAAATTAGCAGCTCACTAAATCTGATGTGACCATATTTTCTGTTGTATAAATACTGGATGTAATTGCCTGCTGCTGTCCTTTGCCAAATAATGAATACATTAAACTAAACTAAGGGATGTTTCGCACTACAGAAGATGATTCTCTTTCTGCAGACAGTCATGGTGCTCTTAATATAACTGAGGAGTGAAATAAAAGGTAAACAGTATTTAAGTGAGTGTTAACTGGAAACTCTGCAAGAGAGACTTCTAACTTTTCCCCATCCGGCTACACGACTGTCTCTGCAGCAGAGACGAACAGTCAGAAAAAGGGGGAAAAAACGAATTTTACACAAGACCATGGGGGAGGTAAGGTGTGAAGAGACAAAGTGAAAATGTCCTCCAAACATCTTTTACAAGATGTGAAAAGAAAGGGAGACACGTGAAGAAGAAAACACTAAGAAAAGAGGAAGAAGAGAAATATCCTGCTGTGGCCTCCAGCTGCTCTGTGGCCTGGGGTTGCAACAGTTGCCATGGTGACTGAATGACCACTGATGGCGGCTTGAACACTTGATTGAGGTGAGACACTGAGACTGTGGACTACAATGAGAGAGACTGTAATGGAGGGAATGATGGGAGAGACGGAAGGAAAAACATCTCTTCCTCTTTTTATTTCCCACCTCCCTTTGTCTTCTGCTGTTGTCATCTCCTCTCTAGTCATCCATCCATCCTCTTCTAGAAATAATGAGGTGTGTCCTAATTACTAGGCCATATGTTGCATCAAAACACCCTTACTTTCTCAGCTCTCATGATCACCTTCATAAAAGAAAAGCTAAGTCTCCAATCAGAGGACATCTCTGCATAAGTTAAAGTCTTCGAAGTCTTGGTAAAGATTATAATTATCAGTATGCTACATTTATGGAAAACATGTGAAGGTCACACTCGTGCTCCTAACAGAAACTCTGCTCATTAATGTTCTCAGAAAGTTCTTTCTCACACATGATGGACCTAATTGTGCCCCAAGTTAAGCATGCATGTTTTTTTTAAAAGCTCAAGAGAAGGAAGCTACAGATGAACGGCTGGTTCAGACTCTCTCTCTCTCTTTTTCTTTTTTTTTGTTGCATTGTACTCGTCTCTGGTTTTTGTCTCATAGGCTGCTCCTGTTTGTTGGTGTGGACAGCATGCTGCTGTGGACCTGCATGGTTTCAGGTACTTCATTTGCTAATATGTGGCCTTTTTTCGTCTTCTAACATTATCATTACAGTTCCCAATAACAACTTCAGAATGATCAATCAATCAAAATGCATGTCCTGCAAATATCACACATACCGTAATTTCTCGATTATAACACGCACTTTTTTGATTTTAAATAAGATCTAATTTTTCGGGTGCTCATTCTACACGAGTACAAGCAAACGACTTAAAATGTTTAGTCTCACCAACATCATGATTGCAACACATCTGATACAAAAAGCCAAAATATTCTCTTTCTCTGCGAAAACACAGGCAAACATAGAGGGCGCCATCTTGTGAGCAAGGGGACGCAAAATAGCTGCACTGAGATTGGTCGAAGACATCGGCATTTTGATGCTCTCTGATTGGTCGGTACACAATGACTGAGCATGTTCAGGCAGAAATTGAGTAATTATGCATGAAGCAAAAGGTGCTTCCACATCCATCTGAGAGAAAGAGAATTGTGTATTTGTTGTGAAAATACTGAAATTTCATTGATTAAAACTTTGAACAAAGGTCATTTATGAGTTGTCTGAAAGAGTAAGGTTCGGGCAAAATTTGGGTGTGTGTTATATTCAAGTACAGTGTTTTTCAGGCAAAAAGCCTGAAAATATGGGGTGCTTGTTATAATTGAGTGCGTGTTTTAATGGAGAAAGTACAGTATGTTACCGTAACCATGATTACCAACAGAGATGACTTGCTGCTGTGGACCCGCTTGAGTCCTACTGCTTTACCCTACACCAACAATCAACAGAGAGGACATCATTTAACCAAAACCCTAATGTTTTAAAATCAATTAAACTAAATGTAATTGCAGATTAATTAAATTTTGCCATAATAATCATAATTAGCCCTCTCCATAATGATTAGAGCTGTTAATGCTAATCTTAGAACAATCTCTCTATCCATAGTTGCTATTGATTATATCAACATAGTAACTGCCTTCAAAATAAGTAAGATAACACATCTCTAAGGTTTATCCTCAAATATGATGAGGACAAAGTTATTGTCCGGGCATCCATAAATGGTTTAGTTATGCCTCAAAGCCGTGGTTCTACATTTTATTTTCTGTCCTCTTGACACTTTTTCAGGTCCTCTCTTCCTTCCACCTACTTCCCACGTAGTCACAATAAGATGAAGATGAGATTTGCCTCCAGATTTCAAAGCATGTGAATACTAATTTATCCATTATACATTAGAGTCAAAAAGAGAAATCATAAATATTTAATTATAATTTTATTTCTACAAGTTTTGATTGATATTCTAACCTCATGCGGTTAGAATATCAAGTGGAACAATGTCTAAAGAAGTGGGAGAAATGATCAGTGTTAAATTACACGATACAAGCTAAATTATTTAAGTCAAAGAACAAACGTTTTAAAGATAAGGCCGTTCTGAACTCTTCAGTATATCATAATCAGAAAAGAGGGAAACAAAAACAACCAACAGAAGTCAACTGTTGTTAATCCCACAGGGATATTTACATAACATGGCTGATGAAAAGTGCAGGATTTTGGATTGGCACCTTGACAGTCTAATTAGAACACCAGAGAGGTCCAGACCACAATTTAGTCATGCTGCAACCAAGACAAGTTGAGCCCCCCTTAGCGTGTGGCCACACCCTTGGTAGTCACACCCATTACTTGAGAAACACTGGCTCAAGGTGAAAAGTGACTGCAAACCTCTGACTGGCCAGTACTGACTGTGTCAAACAGATTTCTTTTCTACCACCTTCCAATTTTTTTTTCCAGACACTATATACGCTATGCTGCCCAGCTGGACTTAAAATAAATTCTATGGATATATGAAACAGTCCATCTGGCATGTCAGGTTAACAGCTTTACTGCATGTAAACAGTGAAAATCAAGGTTTCATTATGTTATTCCAATGGGCCGGCCTGGATCCACATTGTTGAAAAAGGTCAAGTGTCAAACTAGATGGAACATGCAAGGAAAAGTTTTGGCAAATTAAGATTGAGATGGAGTCCTGGATTTATCATTGACTATGTTACAATGCAAAGGTTTTGCCGTCCTGCCAGTCACATTCAGGCCTGGCTCCCGGTGATAGGCAGCACCAATACAAATATGTTAAAGTGAATTTGTGCAGTCTGATCCAGCCTGAAATAAAGGGAGGAGAGAATAAACGCACCTAATCTTTAACAGCAGCGTGTTAAATCCACAACATGTAAGGTATTAAGCAACAGACAAAAGGACTCTTCATTTTATGAATCTGTGTTAAATACCATAATGCACCTAAAGATGATGCAGTCTAATTCATGGAGGCTCAATCATTGGTATACAACTTGATTTAATTGTGTCATACATTTAATTTGGGACAGCAGGTTTGGAAAACATCCAAACTCCAACCCTTGATTCATTGTAGTTTTATTTTGGGACTATGTTTATGACCTTAGGTGCTATAACTTAGTCTGCAATAAGTGCATCAATACACATAATCTGTCTTTGGATTTACAGGAGCCATTGTATTTTGACTTTGCAGGAGATACCTGTAAATATAAACTGCAAAGTATTTGTTTAACCAGCCCTGCCTAAGAGTAGAGTCCAGTTAGAGTGGACATTTATACTTGTTATGATGAGAGTGTCTTACAGTGGGAGATGGTGTTTACAAGAATAGATTGGATGGACAGACAACCTGAAAACATAACCCTTTAGGCCTCTGCTGTCGTTTGTGTGGAGGCATAAAAATCTTGATCTTGGGATTTTCTCATCAGCAAAAAGCTCAGATACTTTAAGCGAGGCGGAGTTCTCAGAGTTTATGACATGCTTGAGCCTTGCTTACCCGTTCCAGGATCACATGGGACATGGTGGCGTTGGCATCCACTATAATGGTGGCGGTTTTGTCATCTCGGATCTCCTTCAGGAGCGGGGTTGGGTCCTGACTGTCATCAAGCATGCGCACTGACAGGGTTTCCTTCGAGATGAGGAACTGCCTGAGGAGCTGCTCCAGGTTTAGTAAGCCTGCCGGTTAGAAACACACAGCCACACACACATTAGAGGATCTCTGTAATGAAGGCAGGACTTTTTCAAGCACTACAAGCTTCAAATGGAAAGTTAAGAAATACATAGTTATGACTTTCCTCAGCTTCTCTTAGGTTAAAAAAAACAGTTATGCAGATTAAGTTAGTCATGGCTGATCATTGAATCCTAAAAAGTACACTCTGTCTCCGTATGCATACAAATGTGCCTGTTGATGGTTTTTAACTGGTCCTGTGCCAACAGTTAAACAGGACATTTCAGAGAACTTCTTTTGTACTTCATACTAAGAGGCTGTATGACCATGACCTGCAAGGTGACTGGAATTTTCTCTAATCAAAGAAAAGCAGATTTAAATGCAAAGTGTGTAAAAATCTGCAATCAAGGGTCTCTTTAGTTAAAAAAAAAAAAAAAAAAAAAAAAGATGAAGATGAAAACAAATTCAGGTCAAGTTTGTGAGCACATGCCGGGTCGGCACTTAGCAATTCATCATCCCTGACACCTGTGCACCACCATCTGATTAAGCTTCAGGGTTCAAGGGGCACAAACCCTACCCCCTGAGGCTCCGGAAGCAAGGGACGTCAACCCCTTCAGCTGCATGAGTGACTGCCATAACCAGCGGCAGTGCCCCAGGAAGTCAGCTGGCTTCTCCCCAGCTACCAAAACAGCCTCCAATCATGATTCAATGGGGACTTGAACCAGCCTTCCTTTGGTCCCCAGCCTAAGCCTTGACAGACGAAGCAAATGAGACGCCTACATGCAATTTGCAATGAATCAAATGGTGTAGATGGTTGAAACCTCTACTTAACTTTGACACGTCTAGTTCTGTAGGTGCTCAACTGAAGGAAATGTCTAATATTCTTTCTCTCTCTCTCTTACACAGCAAACTCTGAAATGCCGAATACCAGAGGTAGAATATCTAAGATACAGACATTAAAAGGTATAAACACACAATAAATGTACAATGATAAATAGATAGATAGATAGATAGATAGATAGATAGATAGATAGATAGATAGATAGTAGGGATGGGAATTGATAAGATTTTATTGATACCACTGCTATTAATGATCCTGCTAATCAATCCAATTCTTTAACGATTCCCTTAATGATTCCTGCAGATTTTTCATGTGGGCAAATGTTGGTCTGTAGATTTTCAGTGGCAACAATGTCAAACACACACGTCACAGCATAGATAACTGCTTCTGTAAGTTGCTGGTGTTTCAACTCACTTAAGGTTGTGCAGTAGGCGCCTTTTGTAAAAAATTAAGCCACAATTCTGACCGCTTATGAACCCTGTCAGTGGAAGGAATTGATAAAGGAATTGATGAGCAAAAAGACTCACGATATCGATACTTGATGGAGCTGTTAACGATTCTCAACTGGATTGATTTTTGATTCCCAGATAGATAGATAGATATTTAGATAGATAGATAGATAGATAGATAGATAGATAGATAGATAGATAGATAGATAGGTCAGTAATAGGTTAAACCATTGTTGTTATTACTATAGATGCTGCAGTTTTCTACAAATTGCATCTGTGATCAATACTCTCCCTGCAGCTTTTAACCTTGCGTCCATTCATTAGCAGCCCTGGAAAGACCAAGGTGAGTTGCTATGACAGTTCGGCTGATCTCACCTTGGCTACTTCGCAGATCTTGTTACACTCATACTCCATTTCTTGACATCGATAGGGACTGCCTTATGAAAAGGACATACATTATTGGACAAGGACATGCTGAAGCTAAACTAACACCTTTTCTTTTAGAATTACATAATAACACTCTAGACTTTAACCTCAAAGGGTGTTGGCGGGTATTTCTGCCATGGCGACAGGAGAGCACTTCGTCTTTCACACAGAGACCAATTTCAGGCAGCAATTTGAAGTTATCAAGGCGACTCCTTTAGCTTTTCCACAGCCCATTAACACAAGCCACAGCAGCATCACAGTCACCAGCATCATGTCTAATAGCTCCTGCAATTATATCTCAGTGTCTGCCTGTCTGTCAGCCTGTCTGTAAGGTAGTATATCATCTGTGTGTTTATCTGTCTGTACCTGGCTTTTGCACTCAGATGACTTTACTCCTGGCTGTAGCTTGCTTGCTTGGCTGTGTCTCCAAACCTGTCAGATCAGCTTCCTCTGTAGTTTAACGCAGAATAACTTTGATGAGCTTGAAATAGCTTCCACTAAAACCGCTGTGCTTGCCTCCCTCCTGCATCCAGACTCTGCAGCTCTTCACAGGGCATCACACACTATTTCACATCATTAAGTTTGTGACATAACACTGTATGAGATACCTGATGTGGCTCACTAAAGAGCATACAAACATTGAAACACATAAACAGAGGAGCTCAGGGAGAAAAAGACACATTCTCAGGGTTCAAACCGCACAAAATTCTAATGAGGACGAGACGTTATTTAACAGCAGAGTTAAACAGCAGCAACATTGTTCCCTTACTGTTTTGCTCTGATGAGAAGCTTTAGTCAAATCAAAAACATAAAAATAATAGCGTGTACCCTGAAAATACCCAATTCTAATGATGTTAGGACATTGAGTTAAGCGAGGTATTTAATGTACAAACTGAAGAACTTCAATGTTTGTAGCAAATTTTCACTCATGTTGAATTGTGTTCCTGCAACAGGTTCAAAAAGCTGGGACAGTGGCAACAAAAGACTTGGAAAGTTAAGGAATGCTCAATGGAAACAGGTGAGTGTCATGATTGGTTTTAAAAGGAGCATCCTTGAAAAGGCTCAGTCATGCATGAATAAATAGTCCAAAAGTTTAAGAACATTTCTCAACATACAATTGCAAAGAATTTAGGGATTTCATCATGTACAATCCATAATATCACCAAAAGATTCAGAGAATCCAGAGAAATCTCGGGCTCAGGAACACTTCAGAATACCATTCTCAGTTAACACATTTTGTTGTTACACCTAAAAGGTCAAGTTAAAACCACGCAAAGCCAAAGCCATATATCAACAACACCCAGAAACCTGCCTTCTCTGAGCCTGAGCTCATCTGAGTTGGACTGAGGCAACGTGGAAAAGTCTGCTGTGGTCTGACGAATCTACATTTCAAGTTGATTTTAACAAGCATGGACGTGGTGTCGTCCGGGCTAAAGAGGAAAAGGACCATCCACATTGTTTTTAGACCAAAGCATGTGTATATTGCACATCTATAAAGGCAACAATAATGCTGATAGGTACATACAGGTGTTGTCGTAAACTATGCCATCAAAGCGACTTCTTTTCAGGGACGTTCATTTTAGGAAGACAACGCTGAGACACATTCTACATGTGTAGTAAAAGTGTGCAGGTACCAGACTGACCTGCCTGCAACATACAACAACAGATACTGCGGAGCAACTGAGGTGGTGCATCAATGAGCTGCAAAAATACCTGAAACTCAATGAGCTGGTTTCACTGGACACCTTTAAGAGGACATTAAATGATATGAATACTGAGGCATCTGGCTACAGATGTTTTGACAGATGATCTTGTTTCCTTCAATAGTCCAACTTGTCATTTAACTGTCTTTTATTATTTTTTCATTGTACTTTAAGTGTTATACATGTCATGTGTATTTGTATGTGTTGTTATTGTAATTAACTTTGTTAACTTTGCTGCTGCCTATTGTGGCCAGGACACTCTTGAAAAAGAGACTCTCTATGAGTTTCTTATCCTGGTTAAATAAAGGTTAAATAAAATAAAAATAAAATAAATTGAGGGTTGTTAAAAGGAACAGGGATTTACCACAGTGGTAAACATGCCCCCGTCTTTAGTCTCTGTACAGAAAAAACAAAAACCTGTTCTATTTAGTACATGTCTTTTCTCTCCTGCATCATTTTAGTGAGCTTTTGTGAGTGTAAAGGCATTAAATCAATGTGCCCATTAAAGTATGGTTAGACATGTGTGTTAGTGAGACCACATTCCCTCATGAACACTGTCTAACTGTGTCTCAGGCACAAGGATAGATATAAAGTGGGCTGACCTTTAAGAGCATGAGCATCATCATAAGGGTACCATAGGGTGCCCACACTCAGACAGAGACATTCATTAGATGATCTAATGTAAATGACACACTATGAAGATGAAGTTTGAAACATTAAACTGAAAATTCTTGACGTGTGTCCATTAATTAAACTTATGTATACACCCCTACTGCATACACAGTTTAACACAGATCCTTATGAAAGATGTATTTATCCCTGAGAGAGTGTGATCCACCTGTTGCATGGTGACAGTGCTGATCTGTGGAGAGCATTCATAATCATTTATTACACAGAAAAACAGGAAGGAGGAAAAAGACCTCTCACCCCACTAAATTGTCTACATACTTGATGTGGAAGTGACAAAATGAAGATAAAGCTCCAAATCTGATGCCTCAATAAACTGACAAAAGAGGCAAAGAAAGATGAGCTCTGGGAAATTTGATTTGTTGTTGATCTATCAAATATAAAGGCATTTCAAAGAGAAACCTTTATCATTGCTCATGACCAACACATAGAACAAATAAAGTAGAAAAGGGATCAAATGATGCCTTCTGTGTTCAAATCCTGAAAACTGTTAACATGACCAAACTCCTTTAACCAGAGAGCCATGAAAGAACATCGCTTCATGTTTTCTTCTGTTCGTTTTCTCAACATGTGTGAAAAGTTGAAGAACTTACTATGAAAAGCTTTTTTTTGGCATTTATTCACACAAGCAGTGCAGAGGTGCATAAGTCTAATCATCAGCCTGACCACATCCCCACATCTATGCCTTTCATTGGAGGTCACTATATAATTACAGTCATCAGATGAGTACAGACTGCCACTGACATAAATAAATAATTAAATAAAACTCACACTTCTGTACGCATTCTTAATCACTAGCCAGTGATGCAGTGATCTTTGACCCTTCTGCACTGATTACAGGTTAGTATTTACAATCCTCCACACAGTGTGAAACCAGCAGGTCAGCCCTGACAAGCTGAGAAATTCAGAGAGGCAGATATCACCGTTACCGAATTATAAATCACACGGTATTCATTAATACAGACAAGAAAACCTGAGTGTTACTGCTGCGCTGCATTGGAATTTTGTTTGCATCAAGCTTAAACGACTACCAATCAATGCATAAACAAATAAATAAATTCACTGATTAAGCAAAAGCTTGTCAAGCATAATGAGCCTGCAGATTTGTTTAAAGAGGAAATTCAGCCCCGTAGAGAAAATTTTCAGAGGATCCCTCTCAGAAGTTCAAGTGTTCCTCTGCATCTTGCTACCTCAAAGCGTAGTGCCAACATGACAATGCTAGGCAATTCAATGAGTTTCAATACTGATGGCAGGTCCTCAGAAACACAAAAACAGAGTAATCGTCATTAGAGGACCACAGTGCTGTATGCTGCGCTCGCTCTGTCATGTGGATAAAACAGTTCAATGTTTGAGCCATTGAAGAGGTGTGAGTGTGGGTCACTGTAAAGACAGAAAATGAGTATGTGTTTGTAAACAAGCTGTTTGTAGCATGTGATGGCCCCGCACTGTTTCTGTGGCTTGCTTTCACCCCAAATTCTTTTAGTTATGCTGAACCTTTGGCACCATGTACATAAATGTATAGCATTAAAGTCTGTCCAGAAATGTCAGAATGCAGAGAGAACTGTGCTGTGACACTGTGGCACATGTTCAGGCTTATGTACTTCACACAACCCCAACAAAAAAAAACAAACAAAAAAAACAAAAAAGACAAAACAAAACAGCAATATTCCTTTAATGAAACCTTCAAAACAACTTAAACTACAATGGTAAAGATATGAACAACACTGTTTGTTATTCATTTTGCAACCTGTAAAATTAAAAGTGATTTAACATGCTTATAAAAATATGACTTTCTAGCTCATATTGCTCTTTGAATTCCAGTCAATAGAAAGGGATAGTTCAGTTTTTTTATAATGGGGTTGTATGAGCTCCATATGGCCACTAAGTACATAAGATGCAGTAGAAAATTCTCTCCTCTCCCTCAGTAAGCCACAACTTGTAAAAGTTTGTGACGCAGAACCAACCACAAACAGTGAAATATTGTACCAAATACAAAGGGTATTTTCTCCACCTACAAGAACTCCCATCAAAAAACAATACCACAGTTTAAGAGTATGCTACAATACTTTCCTGTTTGCGGCTGGTTCTGCAACACAAACTTCTACAAATTGTGGCTTACTGAAGGAGGGGAGAGAACTTTCTACTGCATCTAATATACTTAGTGGCCATATGGAGCTCATGCAACCCCACTTCAAAAAAACCTGAACTATCCCTTTAATATCTAACTGTTTTCTAAGACAAGTCACTCAGATGTAGCAGCACCTCAATGCAATATGACTTACTGAATCATTAAAACATTGGCTCAGAAGCTCAAAAATTCCAAAGTGATCATGCTTAATAACTGTGATCTCACTATCAATCAAAATAATCGTGATAATCATTTTTCTATAATCGAGCAGCCCTAACACGTGAGCATGCGTGCATAAGAGGGCTACATTTACCAAAACTACTCAAAAATGTCAGATAACTTCATCCTGTACTGCTCTGTGTTGCGCCAACTGTGACAGCATGAATCTTGTAAACTGTTGATTGGATTACAGCGTGATGACATAACAGTGCTCATGCCTGGTGTTGGCTTGTGACTGAGGAGGGGGACACTTGTGGTTTAGCACTAAACGAGGTAACTGGCCCTGGTGTAAGTGCACATTAACATAAAGCAACAGCTGCACGCCATGTGTGGTCCACTGGCTGGCCAAAAACATCAGCCACATTTATGATGCACAGGACGACAGTTTCACTCTCCACATACTACCGCTGATAATAGGGGTTAGCTTGATAAATGTGCATCCTGGTGTACCCCCCTGGCACAGCTCCACCTCAAATCTAACCTCCTTAGCCATGGCAGGAAAATATTCAGGAATTGGCCACGCTCTATTAGGCTGTCACTGGCTCTGGTGATTAATGAGGCTGGCACATGAGGACGAGCTACGGACGGCATGTGGCAGCCTGACCAACTGACTGCATGAGAGGTGGGGCTGAGAGAGCTGGGGCCGAGGGTGAATGGGCTCAAGCTGATGCTTTAGCTGAACACTCACACCTTTACACAGAAGCACACATGTTTACAAATGCACACAAATCCAGGCACACCGCCATTTTCTGCATATCTATTGAATGAAAGAGGGTCACATAGGATGGTGTGATCAATTCAATCATTTCGAAGACTTTCTCCTTCTCACTGAAAATGTATAATTCATCTGTGGTTTCCCTTCGACACCATCCCTTACTCTAATCACTATCTTTCACTTCACACCAATCTGCTGGATCGCCTCTTCTCCTCTCCTCTCCTCTCCTCTCCTCTCCTCTCCTCATCTTTCCTTTCATCTTCAAGCTTCTACTCTCCTTTCTCATTTTAGGCCACTGTTGGTTTTGTCTATCTAGGTGTCATCTACCCTTATTTCATTTCTTTTCATGTGATTTAATTTCCTTTCTAGGCCTCTCTTGCCATACTGACACAGTAAAAAAAAAACCCTTGCCACCCACCCCAGGCTAGATATCACCAGAGAGAGAGAAAGGAAAATGAAAGTTTAAATTGGATTCTTTTCCCAAACTTGGAAATATCAAAATTAGAAGAACCCATACAGGTTAATGGTCAAATGTATGAATGGGCATATTGACGGTAGAATTTAGACACACCCTCAGAGAGGTGTGGGGGAATCCATGGCTGGAAGTTGGTTGGTAATTAGCCGGAACTCTTTTTTTACATTAATTTCATTTTGTGGGAAGTTAGTGATACAAAAGATGTCTAAACATGACCTTTTTTTTTGCAATGAAAACAAGAAAAACTTGCACCTATGGCAAAATGTTGCTGATATAATTTTTTGAGCTCCAATTAGCCATAAGCCCTAAGAAGCTTCCCAAGTCTTTCCTCGGTTACAGCCCCCTGCACACTATTGATGTCTCAGGTCTATTCCCATCTTCAAAGTTGGCCTCTGATTAGAAAGAAGGTCAGCAGGTGACACTCAAGGTCATGGTGTCCTTGTCTGCGGATGTGTAATTACTGTGTGTTGGATTATAAGAGGGTGGGAACAAGGCCTGATTTAATCCTCCCCTCTGTTTACAAATATACCTTCTCTTGAGGAGATTTTCAAGGATTTTAAGGTCGTACACTTGATTATCTTTGGGATTTAACAGAGTCTTTGATTACTGGGCCATGAGATCTCCAGTGGGAAGAAATAAAACTTCACCCTTAACCCCTCTATTGGTCTTTAGGGGGGGTTACCAAATGTTTTCGGCTTGAGACCCAAATGAGAAGTATGCTCTCACAGATAATCAAAATCTTAAGGTATGCACTTGTAATTAATTATGAAAACTGTTATTGGCTTGAACAAAATACAGCGAGTTAGGTAATGCACAGCAGGATAAATTATTTCATCGTAAGTGTTTTGGCTGTTTTTTTCAACCATATATGTGTTCCAATATGAGATAGCCACATTTCAAGTGTTCTTTATTGGCAGGTGTTGTGGCATATCAAACGTGAAACAATGACATTTTAAATTAAAGACAAACCTGCTTTGTGATTTTAAAATCTTTTAATAAATATATTTAATTTATACAGACACAGCCACTTCAATTTCCCCCTCCCTGGCAGCTGCCTGCCAACTTTCAGCCAGTTACCAGCTAACTTGCGGCCACTGGAAGCCCCCCAGTTCTCTGAGGTTGTGCCCAAAACTTATTGAAAACATGCCCATTCATGCATTTGCAGGGTGTCTCCATGAGATGGAGCTTCCCTCACAAGATGGCATAGCCTTAATCTTTTCCTTGGTTAGTCAATCAGCTGCCAAATCAACTGGGAGCAAAACAGACACCATTAACTCACCCTACTATTGTCTAGAGTTTACACTCTGCTGTCAGGGTGGGCAGGCCTTGTCAGGGACCCTATCAGGGAAAGTGGGGAAGTTTTAAGTAGCTGCATCTGTATACTTTCTCCACCTATCCTCATTATAAGTATACTTTGTTGCATATTTTGTATCGTGTCTTCTGTAAACTATACTTTTGACCCAAATTAACTTATTCAAAGCAATGGTTACCCTCGAATAGTTGTCCAGCTCTAAACAGAAGCCTATTTAAAACAATATAAATCAAAAAGGAATCTTTGGCTACATTATGAGATTTTAATATGTTTATTTTTGCCCCTGAGAGCTGCTACAATGTCCCACTTTAATTTACAGAAATAAATGGATTAAAACATTGTTGTGGTAATACGATAAAAAAACTTAATTAGCTTTACTTATTGAGGGAAAATGAGTAGACGTGTTACAACTGCCCTTGGTTTTCCCTATAAAAAGTTTTGTCTCTACTTTTGATTTGCTGAAAAACTCTCTTTGATTAGATGCTGCAGATCAAACTGTTAGTAGGAGCTTATTTTTATAAGTGTTTCTATTGTTTTAAATGAAGTAGTTAGTTGCGTTGTGTCTGGAAGACTAATGAGGTTTACGTCTCAAACGTGACACAAACATAATGCCTGCCTAAGTACTTGCTTTTCCGCCGTTTGTTCTGGACTTTGTTTTGCACTAAATTTGTGACTGTCATCTCTAAATGTTTGTCCAGTTCGTAAATCAGAGCTCCCCTTAAGATACTGTGATAACTGAACACAACACGCCTGAGCATCAGCAACAAAATGAGGCAAATTACACTGAATCTTATGGAGTGTCCACATTGCTCGCTAGCAACGCAGTGCACCTCTGCACAATGTGGCACAACGTTTTTGCCTTGTGTAGACACCGTCTCTGTTTTTCCCTCCATCAAGACTGTTGGCAGGGACAAGGAGCAAGGAAGAGGGACTTTGATGAAACGATTTTCTTTGTTTTCTGACTTTTCTCACAGCAGAGCTAATTTATCTGTTAAACATGGCAGAGATGGCAGAGTGTTCATCTGTTTGACAGAGTCTTCCCTTTTTAGGTGAGTGAAATGATTTACTTTCACTCTTAACACCAAAGGAGAACTGTAGCCACTAGAGAGCTACGTATTGATGAACCTGTGAGATCATCCCTCATCAATTAGAAGCACTTCACATCTGTTTCTCCATCTTTCAGTTAAAGCACTTGCTGTTCTGTTTAAAAGAGGATACACAGGGCATGGAATTATGCTGTATTTTTAATAGATGCAATGTGGACAAGTAGCATGGGATGTTGTGCAATGGGACGCAACATCTGATACTTGTGTTCAGATAGTACTCGGTTTAAGTCATAGTATAGCCTTTTTGCTGCATCCAGTCATGCTTCAGTGGGGCTAATGTTTATGAAGTCCTCTTCACAATTTTGTTTTGGCATCTTGGCCATCGCAATCTGAATCTACTGCTCTCTCTCCCTCACTCTGTCGAGCCAGAGGGTTATTGCAGATGTCAATGAACAGGGTCGTGTAGAGATGTAGGGAGGGAATAGGAAAAAAACGCTCCTCACAGTCATTTTAGTGATGCTAGTCTGACAGTCTGTGACCCACTAACAACAGTCTTGTGACCCATTTTTAGCCAGAACCCAAACTTTGGGAAAGGCTGGTCTGTAGGATGATTTTTCATAACCAGGTGGTGTTTGGAGCGGACATAGGGTTTTGCAGACATGATTTAGAGACTGAGAGTTGGAGACAATTTGTACTTGACAGAACATGAATAGTCATCTCAAAAAAAAAAAAAAAAGGTTGACTTTGCAGACAGAGAGAAAGCAGTGTATATTTTTGGGCTGCAAACATCAGTAACTGTGAGGGAAGGTTTTGCCACTTTGAAGTGCAGCGGCTGCCTCAGAAGGGAGCGTGTCACAGGGTGAGATGTTGATAAGCACTGCATCTGTTGTCTGAACACAGTTGGTGTGTGAGAAGCTCATGTGTGCTAACATGTGTTAAAGGATACCAGACAGTAAACAAAAATGTTTGCACTTTGTTGGCAGATGTAGGGCAGCCATGTGAACATCCTCCCCTGGTGTTTGGTTGTGTGTTTTTGGGTGTGAACGCTGTACTCACAGTCAGCATGTGCACAGATGAGGCAGGCGGTGGTGCTGTTAAAGAAGTTAAGAAGGCCGGCCACAGCCAGGCTGATGTCCGTGTTGGTCGGCCGCAGGTCAAGCGTGGTGAATCGGGGGAACTGAACCTTTAAAATGTCCTCTGGAGCCACCTTGACGTAGGGCACCTGCAGAGAGATGCTCATGTTAGAATGTTGCAGTATGATAATTCACAGTTGATTCAGTCATTTTACATTCATACTAACATAAAAAACAACAAAAAAAGAAGATTTCTGCAGACACGACAAAAAATAAAAAATAAAAACAACAGAGCTTGTCTGCTGAACTGCAGGATAAAAATAGTTACACGTCAGCAGACAGGCAGAAGAGACAAACAGCTCTGCAGAAATCAGTTTAATCTGTTATGATTTATTGCAAGCAAAGATAACCCTGGGGTCTGTGGTTATGTGCATAATCAGAATACACAAATTTTCCAGTGACTGAGGCACTGAAACTCATGTTAAATACAAGTCAGGATCTAAAAATGTATTTCTGTCCCACCCACACAAACAAGCCTTGTTAGAGAAATGTCCCTGCAAACCTCCCCTCAACCACCATTACAAAACATCTGCTTCCCCAGCTCAACATGAAGCAGCTTAGATACATACTTCAGGTGAGACTTTTATGAATCATAGACACAAAGGAACCACCACCTCACAGAGAAGAGCAATAGTATTTTGTTTCAGGAATGATTTCGTGTATTTTTTTAGATATTATTAAAGGAGAAAGCCTAACAGCTGTTCATTGATTGTTTTTGGACAGCTAGAAATATTTGTGGTCATTTCTAAAAGCTCCAAAATATAAACTGTTAAATAAGGACGACACCTCTGTGCTCCCCTTCCTTGTTTTTTTTTTTATATATATATATTTTTTTACTTAACTTTTTTAATTTTGCAAGGTTAGTCCAATTGAAATCTGATATCTCTTTTCCAAGTGAGATCTGACCAAGAATGGCAGCACCACACAGTTTAAACTAACATATTCAGTACACATTATAAAGTGTAATCAATAATAAATCATCAGTTAAAACAGGTGCACACTGAAAACCTGGTTTCCCTTTTTTGTCAAAGACTTAAAAGTATTCAGGTCAACTAAGGTTGCATTTTAGATCAGTCTGAAGATTATTCCAGGCAAAAGGGCCTAAAAGGCTAAAAGCTTTCTTTTCCATCTCAGTTCGGACTATTAGCTTGCACTCCAAAAATAAAATGAAGTGTCAATGAGGTTGTAGTGTGGATTTGTGCATTAATATGAAGGCGGTTTCATACACATAAGGCTGCACAATATAATGTTTTTCAAGTTCAATGCGATGTGCAGTAGAGGTCAGATTTTCTACTCGACCCCAAGCCAGGCTGACATTTGTCCCCTTTCCCTTCAAGGCTAACTTTTTTTATAGACTAAGGGGGAATTAGCTGTTGTGATAATTATGTTTGACATCTGTATTTAGCAAGCAACCCTATTAAACCATACAACAGCAGTACACACATAGTAAGGCTTCACAGATTATTCTCTGTGCGCACACTTGGTGCTTGGCCTGGCACATCTTTCTTTGACTCCTCTCTTTGTGCATCGCCTGTACAGCAGTTCATCGCACAGCACACAGATTACCAAGAAAATGTAGCTTGAGGATGCAATAAGAAAACTCTTATCGGAGAATAAACGCTCTCCTGGTGTGAAGGAAAGTCAGAGGTATGGAATAGCTTCAGCTTTTTTTGTTTTATAACACGTGCATCTTGGTGCACTCATTCAGGTCTCATCTGAATGGATTTCTGCCCTTAAACAGCTGAGAGGGTGCACTTATGAGCCTTAATTATTGAAGCAAGAACACTGAGAAATGTCAGGTTTGATTCAAGCTTGGACCCATAAGTAGGGGACAGAATGTCCACCAGCTCGGGGCAGATTTTTTACACCCTCATCTAAACTCTTAATAGTCACATCGCAGGGCATGCAATCTAAGTCAAGTGACTTTTCCTTTTGCCTGGACCATCTACAATCAAAATCTATGACATCACAACCAGAACAGACCATGATGCAAGCATAGTGTGTGTTTCCTGACAAAATATAAAAGCTACTGACAACACCCGTCACAGATACAGCGTGGTTACTGTTGAAAAAGTGACTGGAGACACTCAGCTAAATTATTTTCTTTGTTCAGCCTTCTTTGGATCATTATTGCAAGAATGTTCATTATTATCATTATTTGTTTCAAAAACAGTTTTATTAAGACAACTGCAAATACTCAGAATTATAACATGGTGAGCTTTGAGAAGTTAAAACAAAGAATTGCTCATGTGAAGTTTACTTAAAGGGATTGTTCAGTATTTTTGAATTTGGCTGTATCAGGTTCTTGGCAAAAGTCAGTGAAGTGGCTGAAAGGCATCGCAGCAGTGCTGTACCTTTAAGAAGAACAACCTGAAAAAGTCACACAGTTTCATCATTTTGTTTTTATCTGTTGTGACTGACAGACTGAATTCTACAACAAACGTACTGACACTGTAGTCTTCAATGTTCCTGAAGCACAGCAGCAAAGCCAAACATCCACCCAACATCAGCAAAAAGATGAACTACACCCAGCTGCTGTAATCATGCCTTAAATCTACTAAGAAATCCAAAACTTACTGATGTGATTGTTTTGAACAGATCCACATAAACTAGTCTAAAAGTAAAAGACAGAAGGGTGCTGAGGAGTGGAGGGGGGTGGTGGGGGCTGAGTCGGCTACCCCGCTCAGCAAAGCAGCAGAGCGCACTGGGGCTTGAAGGGGATGCAGGAGGACATGCTGGGTCCGAATGAAAGAAAAGAAAGGGGAGCCTCTTCATCATGGCAGATTGCCTGTCTGTGTGGTTCCTAGCCCTGAACATTGCTTTCCCCCTCGTCCCCACATCCCCTCGATTGGTTTTTCATCCGTGCCCATCAGGGTGTAATGGAGTCTTGGGGTGTCTGGATAGATGGAGGTGCAGCAACAACTGACAGCTGCTGCCAGAAGGCCATTCATTCATCTCAAGGCATCCTGAAACCTGTGTCATAGCCATACACCGCACTGAGGAAAAGTGTCCTTCGACCAGCCTGTAGCATCCCTCTTGTCTCTTACAATCATCTCTTAAATATTTTGTCTCTTTTCTTTCAGAGTTTCTGCATACTCAGACTGTTTTTTCCTTTTTCCCATCATACCATTTCTCACATGTTCCTTCCTTCTCTTTCAGTACTGCACAATAAGAACCATTTCACCTAGAAATACACAACAATGGGCTCTACCTGAGGCAGCAGGGGGCTTAATAAACATCATATACACATATTCACATGCACAAAATCAAACCCCATGGTCCCATTACATTTCATTTGCCTCAAGCACCCTGATGCTACAAATGCTGGCATCAGTTGAGGTTCACTTGGCTTGGTCCATTATCTTGATACATTATCAAATTACACATGATGCACTGGCCTCCTAAATCAGAGAAGCAGATGATGCATCTTTCTGAAATAAAATTATGTAGTCTGTAATCAGAGCCAGCTCAACAAAAAACTGTGAGTCTATCACAGGGGTGTCCAAAATATGGCCTGGTGGCCAACTGTTGTTCATTACTGATCGACTGATCGAATTTCAAAAATGGGAAATGGACTTTGCTCTGCATTAAAACATGAAATAAACTATCAATCAAGCTATCAATTTTTTTTGTATAGTGCCAATCTATAACAAGTGTTATCCCGAGACACTTAACAATAGAGCAGGCTGAAGACAAACTCTTTATTTTATGGATACACATATATGCACATATACATATATACATACATACACACACATATATCCAAAACCCAACATGAATCCATCATGAGCACAGCACTAGGCCAACCAAACTACAGGAAGGTGCATCTGTAGGGGGCTTACAGTAATGCCGGCAAGAAAAAAACTCTATAAAAAAATAAGCTACTGACTGATTAATGAAGAAAAATGGATTATGGTGACGAATAAAATGCCCATTTGCTCTACCTCAGGGGTGTCCAAACTTTTTTTTTTGAGGGCCACATGCTAAAAACAAAAGACTGGGAGGGCCACTTTGATGTACCTTGCCTTGTATGCATGACATACAAGGATTCTGTAATAGGTGGCTCTGGTCAAGTTGACTAACCCTGTCTAACCCTGCTCAGGATGATATCCAGAAAAAGTACTCCGTAGAGAGGGGATAAGTTAACAGCTTTTTTCTTGTTCAGACACAAAACAAGAGCAAACTGTATGAGGATGGCAAGACTCATATGGAGGTTGTTGCTTGAAGATGACATATGTAGTGTAAATTGGACTGTGAGATTTGATGGAGTATTGCATAGCTACGAGGACAGCCAGAGAGCAGGATAGCCTTGATGCAGAAGGGTGGTGTCCATTAGAGACATGGCAACAACCTGAATACACTTACAGTTCATTGTATCAGTGTGATCGCATGCTCAATTTATCCTTTGAGTTGCACAGGAGATGTGCAGTAGCTGAGAAAGAGGAACTAATAACATCTGAAAATACTGAGGGTAGAAATCACAAGCAAATATATCAGCTTATGTGATTGCTCTGCTTCTAACAAAAATAACAGCAGTGGGTATCATGGTGAATGAAGCGACCAGCTGGTGCAACAAGAATACAGAGAAGGGTGAAAAAGGAAACTGAGTAGGTAAAAGACGGAGCAGGGAGGGAGCAGACAAAAATGATTTGATGACAGTGACAGTCTGACAATCTGACCTACAAAAAAAGAGAGCTGTGACTTATGTGACTCACCCAAAAGCTGAGACAAAAGGATATTCTCAACAGGGGAAGAGGATAAACTATAAATAGACAAACAGAGAGTGAGAAATGGCTAACGGGTTCAATCAGCAGTCATTAAACTGTGTTATTAAATTTAGCAGTGCAAAATTTGATTCTGTTGTCAAAGGTAGTTTGTCTCGTTTTCTGCCCTGATTGGTTAATATCTCCTGACACTAATATCAAAGGGATTCAATAACAGCATCAGCATTAAGCTTTGTTACTGTTTGGTCTCTGAGGGCAACAGATGCACTTCAAGTTGAGGCACAATATTGTGGCTCTCATTTATTATTTAGAGGATGCAGCACATATTTAGACTTGGGAAAGGACAGCCTAAAAATTGAAGCTGAGGATGGTATTGTTAAAAAAAAAAAAAAAACAAACTGTAAATGGAAGAGGCAGAATAACACTCCACGATAATCAGGGGTCTCTTTTATAAAACAGAGCATAGAAATGTACATGTGTCAAAAAACTAAAGGTGGCATGCACCAAAAATAATTTGGATTTAGAAAACCACACCTTCACTTCATGTTCACTAAATCCCCAGAATGTCTTCCTTTAGCTCAGGGGTGTCCAAACTTTTTACATGGAGGGCCACATAAATAGGGATACATGGATAACTGAGTCACTTGGTGCACCTTACTTTTAGTGTATTAAGTTAAAGTTTTAGAGTCTAGGGGTGGGTTATCACCTGTCAAGCAGCCCTAGTAAACCTGGGCTATCACTGGATTCACACCTAGTCAGAATGACCTTCTGAGTAGTATAGAGATGGGAGACAAAGACCTTGTGACAAAGTAAATATGGCAGAAAATGTGCATGATTGATGGTATTTGCTGCTGGAATCAAAATGTCTTTATTCATTCAACTGTTTCAGGGCCAATTCAAAATGGGCAATGGGCCGCATTTGGCCCCCAGGCCAGTTTGGACACCCCTGCTTTAGCCAAAAGCCTTCATTCGTGAAGGGGATAAGCAGTAAATCAACCCCACAACTTCCAACTCAAGTCCCCTAAATGTAACCAGGGATTGGGAAATGCATGTCGACCTAAACCAAAGACTCTTTCCCATCAGAGATCACTGTTACCAACCTGCGCCCACACCTGGTTCTTCGGTCCAAATCCTGCCACAGTGTCTTCATCACTGAGCCTACGGTCCCTTGGGAAGACACGACTAATGAAGCCTCTGAAAGGAAAAAGGTGAGCTATTCCAACCTGGCAGCTGAGGCTGAGGGACAGGGCTTGAGTGTGAGGGTCTGTCCAGTGGAGGCTGGTTGCAGGGACTACGTTGCCAATTCCATTACAAGACTTCTGAGGGAAGTGGGCATCAGAAGATCAGCCCACAGAAGACAATCAAAGAACTAACCACTGTCTGTGGCTGAAAAGAAAGGAAGCAGCATGGGGAGCTAAGTGACCACTTGGACCTCATGTGACACACACATGGTCTGATCAGCCTGTGGTAGGCCTGTCTTGGCTGAGGGTGTCTTGTGATAAATAGCTGAAACTTCCAATGAAGCGGAGGTACACAACTGAATATGTGTCACATTGGAGGAAAAAATCATGATCCATCTGAAAGAACCTTTATTGGCCAAAGGACTCCCCCTTACCTCTTACATTTACAGTAACCTCTTGTCTTTCTCTGTTTCGTCACCAGTTTGTTGTACCTCTTGTTTCGTTCCAGCATGGATTTCACAGTCTTGTCTTGAGGTTTTGACCCTGCAAGTTTTGACTGTCTTTTGCCTTACATATTGGATATTGTTGCGCTTTTTTTCTGCCTCTCTGTGTACCAAACCTTTCCTGTAAATAAACCGTTTTTGAATCTTAACTACGTCTGTGAGTCCTGCATTTGGGTCCTAGTCTTTGGTTCAGGTTCTGACAAGGACAGCATATGTGAAACAGTTTCTCAAGAGGAAATAATAAAACTCGAGGTTCTACAAGAGCACAAACCTCCCTCAAGGCATTTCCAACACTGTCAAGCAAGTTATTGTCAAAAATGTGACAAACTGCCTGATCTCATAATGTCAACAAATCCTTAAAAAACAATTCCTGGATCCACACGGGAATTTGTATCACTACCTTAATCTATTCGCTTTGCCCTTGTGCGATGACCAACATTCCCTCAAAATGTCATCCAAATCTGTTTGTAACTCGTTGACTTATAATTGAAAATGTGGAAAACTGCCCTTTATAACATTGTTAACACTTTCTCAAAAGATCCCTTGATCTACATTTGGATTCAGATCACTACCAAAATCAAACTGATAGGTTTTTCCATCATGGCCATCATTCCCTGAAAATGTCATCCAAATCCATTAAGAACTTTTTAAGTTATTAGCGTAAATGTGAAAAACTACCCAATCTCACAGTGTTAACAAAAATCCTTTGAAAAAATCCTTGATCCACATCTGATTTTGGATCAGCATCAAAATCTAATCTATTGGTCTTTGGCCCATTTCTGACCTATCCTGAAAATGTCGTCAAAGTCTGTTCACAGCTTGTTGAGTTCTCCTGTTCTCAAACTACCAAACAGGAAACATTAACCTCATCAGTGGAGGTAATAACAACATTAAATAACTCAGCAAAATAACTGATCAAAGCATCATGTGATTCCATGTGAGCCAGATCATGTGTCAGGGTCACCTGGAAATGTGCGAACATGAATCAGCCTCTTGATCCTCCCTCCGCACGCCCACGTTTTACCATAAACAGCCAGAGCAAAGCACCTTGTGAAAATGTAAAATAAAGAGCCAGCAGATCAAAGAGATATCAGGAGAAACCTACGACGACAGCCAGAAGGACGATGAAAAATGGATCACATGACGCAGAAATCTATGTCTTTTATGAATGAAGAGGTGCTTAAACTTCTAGCATTAATTCTTTTGCTGATAGCAAAAAGGTTCATGAAACAGAAATCAAAGAGTGACACCGCTCTGCTGCTGCTGCATCCACATGCTCCTCCTGTAGCGCTAAAACATTTACTATTCATCATTACGCATGAGTTTCAGTGTAGTTTATACGCATATGCAGGATATATGCAGATTAATCCACTTAATGCTAGTTTCAACTCCTGTTTTTTATGTATGCAACATTTGTACCAATAAATGAGACAACATCAAGGTGTCCTTAAATCTCCAATGGTCCAAATGTCCAGGTGCTAATAAGATCCATCTCAGTTTCTACATGATCATGATGTGTACACCAAAGTTAGACATGAAGTTTCAAAATTTTCAGTGGGTTGCTTTATTTCCCACAGCTTCTTCATCTAACATCAGCTAAAACTTAAAAATAGGACTATCCTGACACACTAGATGGACTGTTCAGTATTTTTTACTGGTCCATCTGGGGAACAGCCCACAGGAAGTGTTTGGAAATGGGGAGAACCTATCAAAAGCATATCCAGTAGATGATTGGCCAGTTGTTCTGTCAATCGCATTCATTACATGCTCATCAGATGTCATAGCAGGCAGGTGCTACTGCTGTGGTATAAAGAACAAAACACGAGCCACTTCACAAAACAAACCCTTGCTAAAACATGTCAGAGGTGGAGCAAAAGAATAATTTCCATTGAGAAATGCTTTTGGTTTTGTTGTTTGTTTTTCATTTAAAAAAGAACGCTAGATCTTATAAAACTGCTACTGAAGCTGTTAGCATCTATGCTAAGATTACAAGACTGCAAGATTACATTAGGACCATATTACCAGAAACTTTATGCTACATAACTCAGACAAAACCAAAGTTCATGAACCAAAAACCCAGGAGCGACTTTATCTTTTGATACACCTGCCCTAGATTACATCAGTCTGGCATCCGGCACTATTGTTGGAAATCAGAAAACTCTATTTTAGAAGATATGTGCTTCAACTCCCACAGAGGAAAATGCAGAGGTCTGTCTTGGTTTCTTTGTTTTTAATTACTTTGGTAACACTGCAAAAGCTGGAAAGTCCGTTCACCACATATTTTCTACATCACATATTTTAGTATATTTAAGTCCATGAATGCTCATTCCCATAGCAATGTGAGTACTCAAATATTGAATTTACTCTACTGAATATTCACATCCTGCTTTCACAGTGTTTTATCTTGTCTAACAGCCCAATCACAAACATGAACTGTCCCTTGTCTTTAGAGTATTAGACTGACTCTGCTTTCCCTGTCTTGGATGTGTACTCTTTTCTAAATATGTGTGTGTATTTGATGTAGTGTGACAGAAAGACTGGTGGTTTTGACAGGCATTTAATGAGGAAATTCTCACAGGACACAGGCTTTGCACAGGGAACAGAATCAAACACACATGCCTGTACACTTTTACACAAATTGAACAGTGAGGAAACTACAGTTCCTTTGAGTAAAATAGGAAAACATTATCCCAGTGACACTGAACCTAGTACATACTCTTAAATCACAGTATATTCGCTATAGATTAACTGTAGGAAGGGAAATAAACATCACATGCCAAAAGTGCAAGGATCAGGGGCTGTTTGTGAGCTACTTGCAAGAAACAATGGAGTTTTATATTGTTCTGTCGCCTTCAAATGACCTCTAATAACCCCTCTTAAATACACAATTAAAGGCAACACTCATGGAGCAAATCTGAACTGGTGTTGGTGAAGAGGTCACTGTTGTGGATGGAGTCAGGGTTAGAAATAATTTCCCCTCTGTCCAGTCCAACAAGCTTTGGATTGTCGTGGTTGTTGAGCTGACAGGTCTCCTTATTTCTGCTACCTGTCTGCAGTGAACATAACAGGCGCCTGCCAGGTGGGGGATCGCAAGAGGCGAGAGGGAGAGGAGGTGTGCAGCAGCGCCATATGGAGAGCAGAGACATAATGAGCGACTACATCTGTTGGCCTCGACTCTGAGGGCAGCAGAACAAAACTTGGTTTAATGGAGTATCAAGACGCAAGTGAAGTTAAAATGTGCTCAGTTCATAAGTGTTTAGAGTTATTTAGATTACCACATATTAAAAAATATATCACATGCAGCACAGAGAGACTGATCTGTCCTTGGAATAAAGTATGAAGTACTGAGTGTGAAGACGTAATTTGGTCTCAGTCGCAGGTCTATTCAGCCAAAGTAATGTTAAATGTTAAATTATTGTCAAAAAGTCAGCTCAGCTGATCACTTTGGAGATCATCAGCTGTAGAAAACCATCTAAACACAAAGCACAAGAGCATTAATTAAGTTGGACACTGAACATCAGAGAACAGATGCTGCTGGAGCCATTGTCCATCAGTCAGCAAGCGTGGTGCCAAGGCTGGACTGTCAGAGTGGGGCTGGCGAGGCTGGAGTTTCAGATGGCAGGAGATGGAGCAGGGCAGGTGGTGGTCTATTATGTCTACCTGATCCCCTTTCAAACCAAAAGGTTTAGGTGGGATTTGGGTGCCAGCTGTTGGCATTCAGAGACTGCAGAGGAAAATCCAGTGGGGGAAAAGTGAGGAAATGTAACTCTGGAGATAGGGGACACCGGGCGTCAAAGCCGCCCTCCTGACAGTCTTCATCGTCAGCAGGCAGCTCGTCCCAGTCTCAGCACATGCAGCCAGATCTCTATTTGCAGTAGTAATGATCCTGCACTTGGTCCCTGCAGCCAGAGCAGGAGCAGACCAGAGATAAAGATGAAGTATGCTGTGGATCCCTGGGTGCCTTTTAGGCGGGTGGAACATTGACCACAAGATCTCTATCTTATTGATTTGCCAGTTCACTGACAAAAAAGTTCTTTCCCTCCAGAGATGCCCACTGTCCAGTTCACTGCTCTGTTCTACTGTCTTTGTGAAATAAAGAAAGAGGAAATGGTTTTAAGTCCTTTTTTCTGCCATCAGCTCTGTTGGTATTATTATGAGTGCTGACAGCAGAAAAAGAGATTACTAACTTTGTTTGGGGTAATGTCTCAAACCTCTAAACAAATTAAAGATAGTCTTAAGTGGAAAAAACACACTGTTTAAGTTTCTGCTGCATTTATTTCTGCATTCATCAAACATTGAAAAATTTTGGGATTGTTGTATAAACTTATTTCACTGGGGACCTGATTAGAAATGAGTTCTCCTTAATCTAACAGTTCGCTTCATCCTGATCTGGGACAGGAGCCAGAAGTCTGACTTGCACCAGAATAAAGCAAAGCTCAACTTTAACAAACAAAATTAGCAGACACTTAGCCAAATGAAGAGAACCTGGCCTTTTAGAGGAACACAAACATGTTGATGGAGAGACAGAAGACCTAGATGGTCTTAATGAGTTTCAATTTGCAGTGTGGAAATGGCAGAGCATCACTTCAGAGAGCAGCTGGCAGAAAGCTGAGCAATATCAACCGACTATTGTGCCGTTCTAGAAACAACACATCCCAATCTTCTTCACACAGCTGACTACGACAAAACAAAAGCAGCAGTGTCAGAGAGGCCATGATCTCTTTTTTATACTCTTTAATGACTGCAATCAGCTAAATGGAAATCTATTTTGTTTGCTGCTGAACTTCGAGACTGTTTTCCACCACATCAAAAGACTCCATCTTGGTTACATTAGAGAAGACTTGGAGATGCACGTGGTGGTTCTGCTGCTGCAGTGTTGATAAAACAGATCAATAGTGTTGTGAGAAACGGGTCAGAGGACGAACAGACGACAGCTGTGCTCCTCTAATGATGATCAGGCAGAGACAGAAGACGCACCTGAGTTTGTTTAAGACGCCTCTACAGGGGGACGCCAACATTTACATGGACATTCTGCCAGGAACTAATGTCGCTGAAACAGCTTCAAACTAAAGGAGGGAGCACTTATTGAGAAAACTGATGCTTCTATAAGCTCCAGCTAACAGATGTTCAAAAACTACGTAAATGTTTATAAGTAAACTTCAGAATATCTTGTCAGCTTAAGAGGTCACCTTTAGTTTCTTGGTAACTTTTTAAATACCTGATAAAATTCAATTATGATGAATTCAAGGTGGCAATTCAATTTCAATGATACCTCAAATGAATGGCAGTAGCACATACATGGTATGAGTAAGACAGTTTAAAAGCAGAAAATCCTAACTCACTGGTTTTTAAACTTTTGTTGCCCAAAGCCTACGATCAGGTCAAAATATCAAGGCCCAGGATATTCATTTCCACACAAACGTCACTACTTTTGGTACAGTAGATTATGTTTGTTCATGTCCTTTTTTATCTCTTGCTGCCTTGTAAAGTTTAGCAACAAAGTCTACAACTCACGAAAATGTAATGAAACATTTATCTACTAAAGAAGTACCAAATTCAAATTAAAAAAATGTCAATTAGCAACACCTGAACCTGGTAGTTCACAAATTTAAAAAAAATGGAGTAAACAGATGAACTAAAGAGACAAAAAAGACTGCCTTGGATAGCTCTTTAAGGGTTTAAAGTTATATGATTTGCACCTGTATATGAAAAATAATGCGTATAACTTCTAATGGAGCACTAATTCTTATTTGTACCAATTCTTCAGGCACACAATGACTTGCTTGGATAGATTGTATCAAAATGTTTTCAATTTTTTAAAATCAATTTCACAAAAAATTATTAAACAAAAAATGTTGAACACGAATCTCCATTGCTACATGCAAAAGAAGGTTAATAATTAAATACAGATGGATAAAATTGTAATTAATTACAATATCATCTACGTTTATCAACTACAGTGAAAAAAAATGTCCAAATAGATCAAGAATGTTAGTTTTGGTGTAAAATTAATGATAGCTACTTATACTCCAAATTGCATAAGTTATCATGAGTGATTATTGTATCAGGCATTACTCTGGTAATATTTTTGTTGTTATGACAGAATTATTTCATCATTCTGCTATAACAATCACAAAATCTGAAAAAATTCAATCATCCACATTTCTAAGGAATGGCATAGTTGTTTTAGACATTTGTAACATTAAAATAATCATTAAAATGCTAAAATATATATATATATATATATTTTAAACTAATGTTAACACCGTGATTTCACTTACAGGTCAAAGAGAGGAACTCAAAAATATTGTGAAATGAGCAATTATGGTCTTTCTTAAACCAACACTATGTAGTTTTTTCCACCTAATATAATATTTCTAGAGTCATTGTGATGGTACATCACATTACACATTTTACTGCTCATACTGCTTTATGGCATACGTCACTCGAGGCGAAAATTTAAAGTTGGGAAAAGGAGAACTTAACATTTTTTAATTTTTAAAACAGATTTAATGAACAGAATTTAGTTTAAAGTAAATATGCATTTATTTTCCTAATGGAAATAGGGACCTCTGGCTCACACTCCTGCATAGTAGGTGGCGATATTGCTCCTCTGACGCTGGATGCCACCCGCTGTTAAACAAGAAGAAGAAGAAGAAAGCCAAATGTAGAGTTGTTATCATGGTGTAAACAGCGGAAACCCCAAAGAAAAGAAATGTTTATCGGCAGAGAAGGAAAAAAGAAAGCAAGAGAGTAACAAGCTAAATTCCCCCGACAAGGATTAACATTGGCCTGACGCTCACTCGCTGGTGTGAGCTGAAAGACGAGGAGGGATGTCCGACTGATGCTGATTTGGCCCTGTTATTGTTGGACTTGTAAGTAAATGATGATTTATACGAATACAAACATGATCAGACTGTGCCTTATCAGTCCACATGGTTTATTTTTCTCTTGGGACGTCCTGTCGGCTCACTTCTCCTCCCTCTGTATATCAAAAAATGCACGTTGCTGTGATGTGCAGTTACACTCAACGACCATAGAGGCCCCTAGAGAGCTGAAAACTGGAATCTTACATAGTGCTGCTTTAAATGCTATTGAATATATGAGTTTGTCATAAAACCAGACCAGATTTCTTTTACTATAATCAAGGAATCAAAATTCACAATCTTCCCACCCCTACCATATAGTTGACCCATTTTTATGCATTGTCATTGAAAGTTTTGATTGTTGCAAACAAAACAAAACACCCTCCCCCAACATTAGCCCACTACCATTGTCTTAGTCATCAATTCTCCAGGCAGACACACGCTGCACACGGACGTGGCTGCTCCTGCGGCTGCTCAAACTGAGTGAAGAGAAACTGCAGATCAGCTCAGCCTAATCAGACCTGAAGTAACATATGACTGATTGTGACCAGTCATGGGTTACTTGCTACCAAAACAATGTTGCTTGTGGTGGTTGACTGTTTGATTTTACATTAAGTGTTTTTTAAGCCCAATTACAGCAGAGAAGTGAACCATAAGCCGACCCCCCGAGGAAAAACAAGACTGACATAGCAGAACTAATACCGCTACACACTCAGATAGAAAAATTCAGCGTGAGACTGATGGAGAGTGATTAGAGAGAGGCACGCAGAGGGGGAGCATGCTTTGAAATATTATTTCTCCAAGTGTATCTGTTAGTTTTCTTGAGAGGTGTGAATCTTGACCTGGTAGTCATCTCTGCTGGAGTTCTGAAAGGGCTTAGGGAGAAGTAAAGTGTCAGAAAAGGGTAAGAAAAAGGAACAAGGATACAGGGAAGTAGAGAGCACGGGAAAGAAAAGAAAGCTAGGAGACAGGGCCTCAGGACGGTGAGAGCTTCAGCTTGTGTCAGGGCAGTAATAGCAGATAATGGAGGGGGGACAAAGGGAGAGAGGTGAGAATAGGGTGAAAACAAGGCAGAGAGGAGGGAAAAGGGAAAAACACATGAGAAATGGTCCAATGAGGATGAGAGAAGTGCAGCAAAGACAGAGATGTTTGTTATATGGATGGAAGAATTGAGGTCATTACTGAATCTATAAGGTATCGCTATTAAATAATGAGGATAAACCACGTGGTTCACAGTCACACTGGGTGTTATATATTAAAGGTTGTGGATTCAAACACAACTGATGCAAATTTCCAAATAGGTGAGGTCTTTAGTTCACGGCTAGCTATGATTGCAGTACACATAATTTTGCAAAGGCAATGGGGAACACTGCATGTCACGTGTTTGAATGGCTAAAGATTTTGCGATGCCAGAGAGGATGCCAAGAAGACAAACACCCTGGGTGCCCATTCACATGAAAAACTTCTGAAAACATCTGACACACTAAACAAAGCATTCAAAATGATCAACAACTCAGCGTGAGAATGAGAGATGATAAAGAAACAATTTGGCATGAAAAAAGTGCCAAAGTTGTCCCCATAACGTCTCACTCCTTATCAAAAGGAAAAAAGCATATTTGTGGCAACATTTTGGAATATTCTAAGGGAAATCTATTTTTAGGAGTGATTGCATTTGATGAAACTTGAGCTTCCAGTACAATCCTGAAACAAAACACAAGCCAACGCATTGGAAAACACGATCACCAACAAGGATGACGAAAGCACAAGAAAGCAAGTCAAGGCCATAGTGATGTTTTCTTTAAAATTAAGGGTATCATTTTGGAGGAGTGAAGGGTCAAAAGTGAATCAACACAAATAGGTTCTAGAAAAACTGTAAGAAGTCTGAAGAAAGAGACAACAGGTGTGGAGCAGTTTCTGCCCCAAAACCATCACCCTCCTTGTTCAACGTTCTTGCGAAAATGTTGAAAACTGCCAAATCTTACAAACAAACTGTTAAAAAAATTTCTTGAATTGCAGGTCAACTTCTTCCACTTCTTCCTTGTGCCATGACCAACATTTATGGAAAAGAACATAAACTCCATGACCAATTGAATAAACTTCCATCTCTAACAAAAAATGGTCATCAAATAACCCCCCCCCCCCCCCCCCCCCCATTACAGAGCAGTAACACTGCCTGGATGACACCGCGTCCACATGTGTGACAAAGAGCTGAGCTGCAGTTGGCTGTGAACAAACAGGGGCTGTGTTGTGCTGGCTGTAACAAACTGTGGTGCAGTGTCTGGCAGGGAGGCAGCCTGAAAGTGAGCACAGTCACCGTGTAAATGGTCTCTGGCCAGAGAGGATTTGCTGGCTTGGCTAGCTAGTTCTTCAATTCACAAAAAAAGCAATTCCACACGATGTGTACCACTGAACTGCCGGACAACTCGGCCATATAAATCAGTTTGGACAGCTCAACACAGTGAGCACAAACAGGGCAGGGTGAGTTTCTGGACATGCAAATGGACGAGGAAAGGCACAAACTGAGAGGCGAATACATTCAGGCTTGTTATGATTGCCTCACAATGATGGGATAAATAAAGCTTTGAACCTGAAGAATGTTTTCAACTGTTAAACTCAATTCATGAGGTACCAGCCGATGGTCCCTGCTGAATAATTTCTCCTGCTCGGCTGAGGCGAGTTAAACCAACAGAGTTTATCTGCCTGCTGATAAAGCCATCCTGAGAAAAATGTACAACTCCAAAATACCTCAAAAGAGAAGTCATGCTTTGAAAGGAAGGAGAGAAAACTTTTTTTACTGGGTCTGAATTTACTTTTAAGGGCTTTCTCAAAACTAGTCTGAAAAAACTGTTTGATCAAAACACAGACGGCAGCAGAAAATAAGTCAGGTACAGCCTCCACAGCCGAACAAGGGCGAAAGAGAAAAAGCACCAACAATGCCAAAATAAACATAAATGACACTGACAGGCAATTTTCACATTATATAGAGCATTTTCTAAGAGTTTGTGTGATGGTGAGTCAGAGTTGTAGGTCTGTCTATGTCTGTGTGTATATCAACGCACAATTCTCTCATTATTAGCTGCCTCCAGTGCCTGAGCAATACTACTGACCCCTCAACCTCAATCCAGTGTGCTCTTTGTTTGCCCAGCAGACCTCAGGCTCACCTCTAAATCCAAACTGAACACCGGCCTGACAAAATGCAGTGGTGTAATCTCTCTGCACTTCAGAAACCAGATGGTTGTGCAAGCCCAAGGCAACCCCTGGACATCAGAGTGGACATTAATATTCATTACCACTTCTCTTTGAATCATGGCGGAATATGTTTCTTCTGTTTAGCAGACACAGGGATGTTTGCTTCCTTTTTGTACGAGAGAGGGTGATGAAATGGAGATTGGCTGAATGTGTCAAGAGCATTGAAATAAGAGAGCTATGATATTATGAGAATCAACACATGGAATTTGTTGCATTATTTTGAAATATTTTAAAGTTAGGTTGATAAAGTGTTTCCAATATGGCCACGACCATCACTGCACATCATGGAGATTCTTTAGAAACCAGTGGGTGACGTTAGTGACACTTCCCATTTATTTTTAAAGTTTCTTGCACCAAACGAAAAGCAAGTAAAGTCTCTACTAAACGTGTTGTTTGAAGCTTACTTTCAAGTAACTTTGTGGTAGCATTGTTGTTTTCTGAATCAAATAGCATTTCAGCGGCTAAGTTGTTTTATTGATCGAGTAGTGTGGTAGAGTCCCAACAAGCTACATTTCCCCACAGAAAAGATGTAGAGCAGCAGCAGAGGGCTCTGTCACAGTCCAAAAGCACCTTTGAAGGATGTGTAAAGTCTCGAATAGACATGCAGAGACAATGACAGCAGACAATGACGGTGTATTTCTTCACGGCAGTGTTGCAGCCTGATCCTTAAAGCCTTTGTCCATGCTGAAAAGAAGCACAGGTGTTTCCATAAAAAGACAACAGAAACACCTTTATGATTCAACTATCACCAGAAAACAGCGGTTTATACCCTACTAACAGATGACTATGAGGTGCTCAATACCAAAGGAAACAATGGACAGGTTGGATATCAGAGTAGGGGAGATAGGGACAGTGTAAGACACTGAGGACAGATGAGCAATTTTCTCTATTTAGTCAATTTTGGTTATATATATTTTTTGTTTTGTTGTCAGTATAGGATGGGTATTTTATTTATTACTTACAAAACATGACTTAGGATGTCAAATAAATATTTCAGCATATTAAGGACTGCTAGTCCGGTTAAAGAATGAAACAATCGCACACCAGTAGGTCTATTCAGGAGGGCTGGGGGACATGTTGGGCAGCTGTTAGCGCTGTGGGGGAGAGGGAGAGGTCTTAATGCCAGGTAATACAGGATAAGTTGAAAATAAAACTAACGAAAAACAAGATGACAGACCCAAATGCAGATAAACAAAAAGGGTTTGTTATAAACTAAAAAAAAAGCCAAAATACAAAACAAAATCTCTTACAGAAGTTTCAACTTAAACAAGCTACCTAAAAGAAAAAAACATTGGAGGCAAAAGTCAAAAAGACAAATCAAAGTCACCACAAAAAGGTTCAAGACAGACTTACACTGGAGACACTGGAGATTTATGCATGGAGTGACACATGGAAGACGAATGAGCCCACAAAGACAAGGGGGAACACAGAGACTAAATATACTGAGGAATCATCAAACACAGGTGAGACAATCACACAGGTGGAGGGAATCACAATCAGAGGCACAAAGAAGGGAGGGCAGGAAACACCACATGAAACAGAGGGACTTCAAAATAAAACGGGAAACACAAGTGACAAGAGGAAACAAGAGGTCAAAACAAGGAACACCAGGAAAAACAGTCAATTAACCTGAACTAACTGACAAATAAGTTAATTTTTCTGTGTGAATTACAGAAGGGTTGGGCAACTGGTGGCCCGAGGACCACATGCAGCCTCCTTCTTCCTCAGTGTGGCTTGCCAGTCAATTCAAAATGTTTAAAAAGATGTATATAAATGACGAAAACCAGGCAAAATCTCCCATGTAAACTCTGGAAATAGAAATATTTCCAAGAAAAAAACTACAATGAAATTAATCTGGTGTTCTTGCTTACCAACGTTGCCCATCCCTGCCTTATGGTGTCATGGTGCTCTTAAATCCCTGACGCTGAGTCCTTTTCCAGATGGACTAAGATTCTTTTCTCAGTCAAAATAACCATCATACAACATCGCACAAGCATTTTTAAAGGGGGATTTGGGCTGACAGTTTGCTCTACATGTGATAAGATGATACTTTAAAATTGTTGTTCCGTGTTGTCATTTCATCATTGCCACTTTTAAATGGACTTCTTTTTATCCTTGACATTCACCGAAAACAAAGCAACAAGGGGAAATCAGCACAGGCCTCTCAGCCAGCAGATAAGCTGCTGTAGAGCAGCCAGAGTCTCTCATCCAAAGCCTCAGTTAATGTTTCTCATTAGCTGATAAAAATCTGCCCTTCCTCCAAATCCTGACCCTGAGGTTTGGTTCTGAAGTCAAGTATGATGGAGAGAAACAAGCATGATGCCCACACCGAACTGTTCTCCCACAGTAGGTGTTATTCCATTAGTCATTATTAGCAGAATACCCAGATTGGCTCTGTCTTTCTTCTCCCCCCTCTCCCCTCTCCCCTCTCCCCTCTCCCCTCTCGCCATCTCAGCAGTAGGGGAGCCGGGGTAATGATAGATGGAGGCTGGTGGATGATGTGCTGATCACCAAGTGAGGTCTGTCAGCTGCAGTATTGCTGCCAGTGTCTCGGGTAAGCAGCTGCTGTTGTGTCAGCATCAGTACCCCCGCGCTCACAGGGAGGATTTAGGGGGAATTAGGTCAGAGAAATGAATGGAAAAGGCAGCTTTGCCACAAAAACAAACAAAAACCCACACCTTCATTTACCCCCCAGAAGGAAGTGGAAAAAAGGGTGAGTGAAACAGAACTGCCTAATTCATTCTGTGTTACAAACTTCTAGTGATGGGCGATACCAAACTTTCCAAAACTGAAATGATACTGATACTTTTTGCTGTAGTTTTTTCAATACTGGTACCAATTATGTCTTAACATGCTGACATAATGCCCAGAATCAAACATTTTTTATATACCAAAAGGGCACAAAGGAAACATGCGGCCCAGACTCTAGACCATCAGATCATAACGTGAATTAGGACCATGGAATCATAGAAAATTACTTGATATATGATTTTTTTAATGTGTATATCTTTTGATTAATTGACAGTTATTCCAAAAATACAAATAAAAACTTAAATAACTATAAAAATGTTGGCCCATCATGCACAGATTTATAAATCTATTTTAAAATAAACATAGTCAATTCTAAGTAATTTCATAGTGACTTAAAATATTTTGTAGATGCTTATTGTGTTTTCTTTTCATCTTTCTTTGATTTGCTTCTAAACTGCTTTACGTCTGTCAAAGCCTGAAGGTGCAGCTGAGTGCTGTTTGAGACATCTGATTGGGCCCCACGGTCACATGACACAGACTGTGGCACTGACCTCTCATACAGAAAGACAGAAAGACTGTAAACATTGTAGAGAAGCACTCACATCTCTGTGACTGTCCCTCTTCAGATCCAGACTCAAAACCCACCTGTTCAGGACGGCATACTCCATATAACTAAAAACTGCATTATCTGTTGCTTTTGCTGATCTTACCATTCTAAGTTGATTTTATTGTTGTTTTGACCTTGTGAACTTGTACAGTGTCCTTGAGTGTCCTGAAAGGTGCTTATAAATAAAATGTATTATTATTAGATCTTCATTTTATTGGAGTACTCCAATGTATAGATATTTTAAGAGAGTAATCAATACCAAAATACAAAACCCAAAACCAGTGAAGTTGGCACGTTGTGTAAATCGTAAATAAAAACAGAATACAATGATTTGCAAATCCCTTTCAACCTATATTCAATTGAATACACAGCAAAAACAAGACACTTAACGTTTGAACTGGTAAACTGTGTTATTTTTTGCAAATATTAGCTCATTTTGAATTTGATGCCTGCAACATGTTTCAAAAAAGCTGGCACAAGTGGCAAAAAAGACTGAGAAAGTTGAGGAATGCTCATCAAACACTTATTTGGGACATCCCACAGGTGAACAGGCTAATTGAGAACAGGTGGGTGCCATGATTGGGTATAAAAGCAGCTTCCCTGAAATGGTCAGTCATTCACAAACAAGGATGGGGCGAGGGTCACCACTTTGTGAACAAATGCGTGAGCAAATTGTCGAACAGTTTAAGAACAACATTTCTCAACGAGCTATTGCAAGGAATTTAGGGATTTCATCATCTACGGTCCGTAATATCATCAAAAGGTTCAGAGAATCTGGAGAAATTACTGCACGTAAGCGGTAAGGCCGAAAACCAACATTGAATGCCCATGACCTTTGATCCCTCAGGTGGTACTGCATCAAAAACCGGCAGCACTGTGTAAAGGATATCACCACATGGGCTCAGGAACACTTCAGAAAACCACTGTCAGTAACTACAGTTCATCGCTACATCTGTAAGTGCAAGTTAAAACTCTACTATGCAAAGCGAAAGCCATTTATCAACAACACCCAGAAACGCCGCCGGCTTCGCTGGGCCCGAGCTCATCTAAGATGGACTGATGCAAAGTGGAACAGTGTTCTGTGGTCTGACGAGTCCACATTTCAAATTGTTTTTGGAAAGTGTGGTCGTCGTGTCCTCCGGACCAAAGAGGAAAAGAACCAGCCGGACTGTTATAGGCCCAAAGTTCAAAAGCCAGCATCTATGATGGTATGGGGGTGTATTAGTGCCCAAGGCATGGGTAACTTACACATCTGTGAAGGCACCATTAATGCTGAAAGGTACATATAGGTTTTGGAGCAACATATGTTGCCATCCAAGCAACGTCTTTTTCATGGACGCCCCTGCTTATTTCAGCAAGACAATGCCAAGCCACATTCTGCACGTGTTACAACAGCGTGGCTTCGTAGTAAAAGAGTGCGGGTACTAGACTGGCCTGCCTGTAGTCCAGACCTGTCCCCCATTGAAAATGTGTGGCGCATTATGAAGCGTAAAATACAACAACGGAGACCCCGGACTGTTAACAACTTAAGCTGTACATCAAGCAAGAATGGGAAAGAATTCCACCCGAAAAGCTTCAAAAATTGGTCTCCTCAGTTCCCAAACGTTTACTGAGTGTTGTTAAAAGGAAAGGCGATGTAACACAGTGGTAAAAATGCCCCTGTGCCAACTTTTTTGCAATGTGTTGCTGCCATTAAATTCTAAGTTGATGATTATTTGCAAAAGGAAATAAAGTTTCTCAGTTCGAACATTAAATATCTTGTCTTCGCAGTGTATTCAATTGAATATAAGTTGAAAAGGATTTGCAAATCATTGTATTCTGTTTTTATTTACGATTTACACAACGTGCCAACTTCACTGGTTTTGGGTTTTGTAGTATTTATAAAAGTATTGATAAGTCAGAACTCAATATTGATTCTTCCATCCTTAAAAAAAACATGTTTACTGTTTATCGCTTGAAAAGGGAGAACAAGGCAGGAGGTGCCTCATGTTTGCTGAAACAAACTTCCTCCTGTGAGCTGTTTGATTTTAAAAGCTTCCTACATTCACGCAAACAAGATACAAGAAAGGCTGGCTGACAAAAGGACATGGCCTTTTTTGGTGATGTGAGTGATTAGATAAACCGGTAAATGACTAAGAGAGCCAGTGAGTCTGTGAGTCAATGAGTGGGTCTATATTTATGTATTTGTTGAGCTAATAATTTTGGGTTTTGGAGTGTGGGTGAGGGTCAAACAAAAGTAAAAAGAAGGCAACATTACAGCAAAAGTGTGTGACTAAAACTCCAGTGAGCAGGAGGTAAAAGTAACGGCTTAAAATACAGTGTATGATACAGTATATGTAATGTACTTTGTAATCAATTTAACTAGCTTCAGTTCGACCACAACATATTTAAAAGAGTGTGTAAAGCTCAAACTGAAGGAACATTGACTTTACTGATGGTTCATTAATTTTAAGCAAATTTGTTTGTGTTCTATTAATTGTTGCAGAGTTTATGTTACTTATTTTATCCATCCATCATCTACAATCCTGTCAGGATCACAGGCGCTGGAGCCTTTCCCAGCAGACAGATAAAGGGAGGTGGGGTTCACCCTGGACCGCTTGCCAGGCAATTGCATGGCGACATAGAAGGACAGACAACCATTCACACCCACACCTAAGGGCAGTTTGGAGGCACCAGTTAACCTAATATGCTTGTTTTGGTCTGTGGGAGGAGGCCCGAGCAACAAGCAACAGAACAAAAGCTCATTTAAAGGTAACATTGCTCTCTTATATATAATAAATCTTTGCTTTGGCCTAACCATCTCAGCAGGGATTGTAGTAAAAATTCTCTCAGTGGTGGCCCAGTAATGTACAAAGAATTTGGGTAACTTTATTATAACTAATGCAAGACTAGTGTCACCAGTGAGTTAGTTAGAAAAATTCAGTATTTCAGTATTAACGCATCTTCATAAAATAATTGTTGCTTGTTTAATGTGATGCAGTAGTTTTCTACTGTTTGATTTAACCTGTCATTAAATAGGCTCATGTGCTTAAGCTAATCCTGATTTTCAGAAATCAGAGTGTCACACACTATTTAGTGCTTTTCCAGCTTTGTAATGCTGGGATAAAAAATAATCCTTGACGTGATGAAAAGAATGAAAACCAGCAGCAGGTCCTGTTGACCACAACTGATATCAGTTTACTTAACTATTGTGTCAAATGATTAACAACCTGAAAGTAGTTATTAGTGCATTGTATGCAGCACAGCAGGAGATAAGAGGATCAGAGTTTTCCCAGATGAAACCTCGAAGAAGAATTTCCTCTGGGTGTTTTTATCTGTTGTCTATTGTCATGAGCATAATGTGTGCAAAGAAGTACTTTTGTGTTTCTTTTACATCAGAATCGATTAAAGCTTCTTATTTGTGTGTCTGAACATCTTGCATCATCTTGTTCTAGAAAAACAAAACAAAACTAAATGTACCGACATGTTCTTTACACGCTTTGGAGCAAAATGACAAAGCTTGTCTTACATTAAAGAGGCCATAATTTCCTTCAACTCCGGTTCATATATTCAGTTTTTATGAATACTGAAGTATGTTCACAACCACTAATGTTCAAAATACCTTATAGTTTTCATATACTGAGCACCCAGGATCCATCTGTGTTTACATTCAGTCTGAGATGCTCTGTTGGAGCTCCTGTCCACGTGGGCCAGTCCACTCTGATTGGTTGATTGATCTGCTCTGTGGTAATTGATCAATTCAGTAATGCTCTGCGCCATGTTGTCAAAGACTCTGCATTCATGTTAAAGTCTTTGCTCTGCAGTGGGCTACCTCAAGCCAATGGGGTCAGACTGCTGACAAAACAACAGTATGACATCACACTGGTAGGACTACTTTGGGGGACCAGGAATGCTATTTCAATCAGATACTGGCCCTGTTAAGAGGGAAAGGGAGGGAAGTCCTGATGTCCTGGACTTTAGTCATCCATTATCAACCTCTTATCCCTTCACAACGGGATTGTGGGGGCTGGAGCCTATACAAGCTGAAATTGGGCAATAGGCAGGGTACATGCTGAACCGGTCGCCAGCCAGTCACAGGGCTACATAGAAAGACAGGCAACCATTCACCCTCACACTCATACCTAAGGGCAATTTGGAGTCACCAGTCAACGTAATGAGCATGTTTTTGTCCAGAGTGTCCAGAGAGAACCCACACTTGTATGGGGAGAACAAAAACCTTCACACAGAAAGGCCCTGACACAGGGTTCAAACCAGCAACCTTCTTGCTGTGAGGCACTACCTGCTGTCCCAGGAGGAGACATGTTAAACAAAACAGAAGGCACATTATACTTTAAAAATAATGATAATAAGAGCTCTTTGCTTTGAGGAACATTAAATTAGGATCAATTTAGTTTCAGGTTTGAAAATGACAGATATCACAATGTCCTTCCATTATCCTTCCATCATACTCTGACTGAACTGACGGTGAAAGAGAAAGAAAGAGATCTTCTGCAGCTAAAGCCTGAATTCTAACATCAAATTCCACTTGATGTTATTGTAAGGCGGGAAGCATGTCACAGCACATTAAAGCGTGCATCCCCACTGAATTATGTGAGAGAAAGAAACCCTTCAAATAATTTAACAATGTCAAGCACATTTGGCGAGGATGAGCAAGGTGTGGGGGAAATCCTGCTCAGAGCTGTCTGACAGCTGCAGCTGTTCTGCTGCTCTGGAGAGAAAACCTAAGAATAACTGATCGAGCAACAGCAGGTCAAAGCTGGGGCTGAAACACAAATGTGTGTGTAGTTGTAATGTTCATAGTGAAGGGAAGCAATCAAAAGTAAAGGAAGGACTTAATAAAACACTGAATCATTGTTCAGGTTGCAGACTTAAAGGTATTTGTGCTTGAAATTACTGTTTACATTTTGTAATGCATTGTATATATACTCCATTACATCTGCAAACATTATTCAACTGAAACTACGTCCTGCATGTTTTATGCCATTGCTTGTTATACATTGCCTGGACATTAAATGTACAGCGTTAGCTCAATAAAAAGAGCTAGAAGGGGTGCTGGTTTGGTGGGGGGTTAAGCAAATAGGCACAACCCTCATATATGCTTCTGCTGGCCAAATCCAGCCAGTGGCCAGTTTGCAGAGTGTCCTCCCCTACCTTCTCTTGCCCTCTCTCAATAAAGGTACAAAATGAGCCCAGAAAATAACCTTAGAAAAAAGAAGAGCTGGGATGTTTTTGTGGTCGCCTGATTGATAAAAGGTCCATTAAAAGTGTAGCTGCAGGACCTGGGGTCACAGAGACCTTGAGTTGTACCCCCCTAATGAATTGAGGTCATCTTTGGGACAGAGTGGACATTTATGCAGAAAGTTTGAAGAAAGTCCTAAAAAAGTGTTCTTGAGGCATCACAAACAGAGAATGAACTTAAGGCCCAAAGACTTGGACTTTGACCTCAAAAATCTCATCGGGTCAAACTTCAGTCAAATTGGTTCAAGGTCTGAAGGAAATCTTCTTGAAGAGATCCTGAAAAAATCCTCACATAGTCAGAAAGACTCAAAAACAGAATACTTCAGGCTCCGGCTGCGAGTGGTGCAGTTTTAACTCACACAACTTGACTCATTCAAGCAGTTAATAGACATTTATTTGAAAAAAAATACACACATATTCCAGTGCTATACAAAAATGTATTTCATAAGTAGTGCAAGGAGGACATGGCCTTACTTCCTGGTTTCTCTTGTGACCAAACATTAGTCAGATTATCATTACAATCTGTATTTGTCTTCAGAAAATAAGAAGTCCAACCTGGAAACAATAAATGTCTCTGATCTGATCACCTCTGTTTTTCAAATACTGAAACGTGACCCCCAAAGGGGGCGTCACCACTTTCCAAGGGGGCCCGGCTTGTCTTGGTGGAGGAATTTATGTCAAATTAAATCTGGGCTGTGCAACAACTAAACAAGCTCTTATTGTTTTTTCACTATTTTATTGTGGACATTTTTCTCTTTTTACTTTAAATTGTGACTCTGGACTTGAATCTTTCTTTGGGTCTCCATAGAACAAGCATTTGAGTAACCACTTTGTTTTTTTATGTTTTTGATATATGCTGGTGGTGACAATATAAATCATATTTATGTGAGGCTGTAAAATTTCTAATTAATTGTATTGATTTCTGTGTTTACACTCTGATACATCCAAAGGAAATTAGTATTCATATGGTTGAATGTAATCAGAAATATTTTGACTTTGTCCTTTTAGTGACTTTGTGGGTGGTTGTGGTAGTGTTGGGTGGGGGCATGATGAATTATCAGTCTCAAAGGGAGGCACCACAGGAAATAATGAAGAACCGCTGACCTAAAGTCAAGCTGAAAACTAAAGATTAAAACAATCACTTAGCCACAATTAAATCAAAATGACTCATTCTTGCCACTTATATATTTAACCATGTTAAATCAACGCTTTCATTTTATTGAAAACTGCAGCACCCAGTGTCTCACAAATCATGGATTTAAATAGAAAGTTAAAGTACTTGATCAAATAACCAAGCTGTATTCAATAAGAGCTTTTGGCACACAAATTTGGTCTAAAAACTTTCTGGAACTCAAAACATTTTCGCCTTGATCAACTGGCGAAGAAGAGTTGCCAGTACCAACATCTGGACACAGTGCTGCACTTACTGAGGAGATAACTAGGTGGTACATCAGGTACCCAAAGCAAAAGACTCCATGAATCTGAATCAAATGAACAAAGCACAGATCCAATGAAGTTGGGATGTTGTGTAAAACGTAAATGAAAAACAGAGTGTAAAGACTGGCAAACCCGTATATATATATTCAATTAAATACAACATATTTAATGTCCAAACTTATAAACTTCACCCTTGTTTTTGCAAACATTAACTCATTTTAAATTTTGAAGACTGCAGCATATTCCAAAAAAGCTGGGACAGGGGACACTAATAGTTGAAGCTTTGAAGGTGGAGTTCTTTTCCATTTTTACTCAATGAGTGCTGAGGGCATTTCTGAGCATCCTTGATTTATGTCTTTAGCATTGCATGGCAGAGTTTTAATTTGCACTTGTGGATGTAGCAACAATCTGTGTTAACTGACAATGGGTTTCTAAAGTGCCCCTGACCCCACGTGGTAATATCCCAGAACAATGCCATATTTTTATGCAGTACTGCCTGAAGGATCGAAGGTAACAGACATTCAATGTTTGTTTTTGGCCTTGCCACTAAGGTGAAGAGATTTCTCTGGATTCTCTAAATCTTCAATGATAGTATGGACAGTTGATGATGAAATCCCCAAATTCCTTACAATTGTATGTTGAGGAATGTTGATCTTCTAATCTGTTGGACTGTTTGCTCACGCAGTTGTTCACAAAGTGGTGAACCTTGCTCCATCCTTGCTTGTTAATGACGGCGCCTTTTGGGGATTCTCCTTTTGTACCCAATCATGACCCTCACCTGTTTCCAGTTAACCTGTTCACCTGTTGAATGTTCCAAACAAGTGGTTTTTGAGCATTCCTCAAATTTCCAAGATTTTTGTTTCCCCGTCACAGCTTTTTGGAATGTGTTGAAGGCACCAAATTGAATATAGGTTGAAAAGTCACTGTAAATCATTGTATTCTGCTTTATTTATGTTTTACACAATGTCCCAGCTTCATTGGAATTAGGGTTTGTGTCACCAGGGTATGTAGTTGGACTGAATTAATTAAAAGTTAATCTGAATATTGTCACAGTGTTGCCCTTCTAGGAATATCTCCACTGGCCTCACCTCTAGTGGTTTCCTGGATAATGACCACGACCCTCTCATCAGCAAATTTAACTAATCTGTGCTCATAACGGCTCCCCCGCGTCTCTCCAGGTCTGTATCAGAGTCTATCCTACTCATTCACTCATTGCTAGACTGTTCTTTGCCTCCTCATGCGCAGCTTTTCATCACTCTTTCATGGATAAATTACCCATTGCTGATTCTGGCTGCCTTTGATCAGTCTCCCTTGGTCAAAGGCGGGCAGGAACAGACTTCCATCATCAGAGATGTGTGCCTCAAGGGAAAAGCCTTCCTGGATTGATGTTAGTGCTGCCATTAATAGTGTCACAAGCAGGCTGCTGGGTTCTAGCTTTTCATCTGGATATAGGAGGGGAACAAATATAATACAGCTCTCTACAACCCTTGCAGATCTGAACCTGGTTATGCCCTTAGGCCTCTGCAATGCTCTAGCCATCTCTGTAGATTTCAGTAAATTACATTCTTTCGGATAGATTATTTAAAAATGTGTTTGTCTAAATAGGCAATAATCTGATCTTCTAAGCCAAGGAGACGCATGTATAGACTTCATGCAGTCTTTATGTGCCTCCTGGTTAACATCTGGTGAAAATAACTCACTGTTTTTCTAGTCTTCAGTGCGTCTCAAGCCTCAGAATGAAAGACAGTAAATGAAATCAATGGACACGAGCTGGATTGTTAAACTATGAGCATTCTGACACCTGTTCAGTTCTCGCACTGTAACGTCTCCTTCAGCTAATCAGTTCTCCACTAAGAAACACCAATTAAAAAGGTGTCGTTAGCATTTGTGCAAATTTGGCACACCAAATGGACCATTTGATATATTCACTAGTCCATCTGGGAAAGAGCCCATAGAAAGTGTTTGATGAGGGCAGAACCTTTCAGAAGCATATAAGGCAGGTGATTGAACCATCATTCTGTCAATCAGCATTTATCATGGGCCAATCAGATAATGTTGTAGGCGGGAGCTACTGCACTACAGAACATGAGCCACTTCGTAAAACAAACTCTCGTAAAAACATGTCAGCAGAGGAGCAAAAATATCCTTACAATAGAGAAGTTTGTCGTGTTGGTATTTCTTTTCATCAATTAAAAAAATGCTGTTAGCATCTCTGCTAATCCTTGTGCAAGAAGTCACTAGATGCTGTCATCTCACTTGTAGCTCATTCGTCTTCCTGCTCCGAAGGACTCTGATTGGACCGTGCTGCTTTGGGCTGCTCACAATGGTTGTAGGTTGAAACTTGACAAGCTGGATCTGCCTGATTACAGACATTAAATCAGGCGGGTCCGGCTGTTGTGCAAGGTTACATTGTCCCACAAACAACTTTGTCCATCAGGTCCAAAATAGCAGAATAAACAATCACGGTAGACAGGAGACAGAAGCAGCCAAAAATGTGGCTTAACTACAGTATGAAGGTAATTGCACAGTGCCCAGTATCTGTTCAGGGGTGGAAACACCAGAAACTTGTGATAGCATTGACGAAGAACAACATCAAATATCAGGATTGCAGTGTCTATGACAATGTTGACCAAGGAAAAAAATGACAAGGCCTTTGGTATCAATAAAATCTTAACAATTCTCTTCCCAAGTACAAAGCCAATGGATGACTTTGCTGAAAACTGTGAATCTTAAAATCAAGATCAGGCTCTCTAGAGCTGGGGATATACTTGCAGTTTGTCCTTGGGTTTGCATCTTTTGTCATCATGAACGTTTATATACTTGCCTGTATGTGCCGTGTGTTACTGAAAGATAGCACTAGAGGGCACAAAAAACCTCAGGCTGTATGCAGCTACAGTTATGTTAGAGGTAAACTGCAAACATGGTGATAATTCTGAGAGTAAAGGAATAAAATAAACATGAATTATCAACACCATTATCAAATATTTGCTAACAACTGATGACCAGAGGTCAGACTTCACCATCAGAATTTTCTGCACTCCATTTCAACAATATTTTCCTCTGTGAGCTGTCATAACTGACCATGACTGTGTTAACTGATGACAGATGTCAATAGTTTATGCGTTAGAAAAAACAGCCAGAGAAAGTAAGCTGACACAAGCACACCAATGGACAAAGTCAACCATGGTGTCAACTTAAAGTCAACAATTAACATGGTCGCTAGCTCAATTAGTACACCACACTTATTTCTTTGTTTCCCGAATCCGAAAGGAGAATTTACCTGTCATCATCCAGGTGATGGTACATGTTTGTGTCTGTGCAGACTCATACATTATTTAGGTGATAACGATTGTGGTCCTGATCTATCACTTTGTCTTTTAGTTACAGTTGTTTCTGCTGCAGTGATTTATCCATCATCTCTACTCTGCCTCTACACCGATCCTACCATCAAGCATAATAATAATGCAGCTTGCGTCTAGGTCCCGTTAATTCTGGAAGACATTCACAACTGAATCAACACAAAGGTGTCGTGGCAGCCATCATGCATCCACGTCTGTGCAGTTTACAGCAAGTGTATCTCTAGCTTAAGAGGACTAAGCTGACTTTGTAACTTAATAGCTCAAAACTTTTTTTTTTAATTTTTGCAAAATGAGTCCCTGGTATTCTTAGAGAGCTATGATCACAGCAATAAGCTCTGCAAGTCATTGTCAAGGAAGTTTAAACAGTAGGGATCCTAGTCCATCTACTGTATGACAGAAAAAAACTCTTCCTGGACATCTTTTCTCTAATTGTAATTGATTTAGATCTCATTTACATATTTTTTTGTTTAAAGAAGCTTTGTCTCTCAACATCAGGCAGCAAAACACAGTTTCAGAGTTCAGGCAAGCCAATTAGCACCCTACTGGGATCTGCCTGCATGCTGCCATGCTCTGTGGCCAACACACAGTCCTGTTTCCAATATGGAAGACATATTTGCATTTTGAATAGCGAAGGACAAGCATGTCCAGTTTTACAGAATTAGTATTAACATGACAGCGGGAGCTGGTAGATGAAATCTGCATAACCTGATTTACAAAAAAAAAAAAAAACCTGCCCTTTCATTTCTATCAGAAGTCTTGACAGATAAAGCTAATGAGAGGAGTAGGGGAGTAAAATAACCATCAATACTTCGACTTGAACAAGTGAGGAATGAGAGTTTTGACTCTGTTGCTCATTTTCATTAACAAAGTGGCGTTATTCCCACATTTCAAACCATAACCACACAGCAGCCGATGACCATTATCCCCTCCAGCTTCAGCCTTCCACATTGGTTTTAATAATCTGCCAGTTTGATGCACAAACTCACCTCCTTCTCTCCACAGATATTGCTGATGATGGAGTTAGAGGCTGGACTGGCTGAGGGACCGAGGACTGCAACCACCCCTTTGGACATTATTTGGCACACTGGGATAGAGAGAGAGACAAGACAAGAGACAGCATGTCAGTCAGTGATGATAAAGAAGAAACTACAGCCCATGCATTTTAAGTCCCACTTCAGCCTTGACTAATGAATGAAGACATAAATATTTTCTACCCCAACAGAAAGAAGCTGAAGCTAGTGCTGGTGCCATCAGAAGAGATTTGTTCAGATTGGGCCCAAAAATTCCAGCCAATCCCTACCTGAGCCAAGTCCATGGATTTCCTGTTCGAGGCAAGCCAGGACCATCCCCTAGACTGTATTCATCGGCCAGAGCCTGATACAACCTGACTTTTTTCAGTGTTCTGGCTGCAATAACTAAGGTTTTAAAGTATAATGTACCATCTGTTTAATGACAAATGAGACCCGAATTAGTCCATCATGGAGGTATGTGTTATATGACAAAACAAGATAAAGTTCATCCATACCTATGACTTTCCTCTGGACCAGGACAGTATTAATGCTCCAAATGAAATTTTCTTTTTGCACCCTCAAGCTCTGTTTTCTCTGCAGTCTATGTGCTTAATGTTGAACTTCTGTACAGCTGATTAATGAAGCTAAGAGGAAGCAATGGAAGATGCTTTGAGCATGTGCTGTGCATGCACGCAGGAAACAATTTGTTGCAGCGTTACTATGTGTGTACTGTATATATTATGGTTTAATAGGGTTGCTTGCTAAATGCATATGCTACTCATGATCATCACTAGGGGTGTCCCGTTACAACTTTTTCACCTCCGATACGATACCGATATTGCAGCCTTGACTACTGGCCGATACCGATATCGATCTGATACGATATCAGCAGGAATCATACATACTTTTATTACTTATTTTGTAGTATGGACTGTAAGAAAAGGCTTGATCAAGTGAGATTACTCAAACAGAGAACAGTAGTCAGCAATAGTAGGTATGAGAAAAACTGACCCATTTGTTATTAACCAATGGGTTAAATAAAATTTTACCTTAAACATAAGAATATACTACATTTAAATAAAATAAATAAAAAATAAATTAGAAGACCCTGAAAAGTAACCTCAATAAATCCAATAAAAACAAAAACATATATTTTTAAATTGCAAAATAACCATTGTGTTTAACTTAAACATAAGCATATTTTACAACTGAATTAACTGAATAAAACATAAATTAGAATGTCCTGCTTGTATTGGAGAGCTAATATCGGAGATTTTAGATGCAGACCAATATAATCTGATATTTGTTTTTTTGCTGATATCGGACCAATATCCGATATCAATATCAGATCGGGACACCCCTATACATCACCATTACTTATCGCTCCTCAGTCTCACAGAAAAAGCACTCCCAGCCTACCAGACCCGAGTGAAGGGGGACGGATCCTTTGCCCAACCTGGTCCGCAGTCTAAAGCCTGTTGGGCTTGGGTAGAAAATCTGACCTCTAGCCCAAATCCTTGTCCATGTCTAAAGACCCTGTACACCTCCAGATGTGTTAGTTAAAGAGTCCCTAATTAAACCTCTGCTTAGGATTGTGTAGGTGTGGTCAAGTTTGTTGGACTGACAGCTCAGTGACCCTGTGAAATTGGTAGAACCCAATCTGTAGGAGGACTTGTTGACCTGTTTAACAGTGGTTCTTAAAAACTGATGACATCAACAATGCTGACCAAAGTCTCGAATGTTTTCAACCTCTCCTAGTCCAGTCAATCAGAGTGACTGAAAACACCTATGCAAGTGACCAGGACCTTTAATAACACAGATAATTATCCTAAAGGTTTTGTTAAAGACCATAAAAAGCTACAGTGTATATCCTTATTGTTGAGAGCCACATAGGTACACAGAATTATATAATAATCCATAAAGATGTAGACTCATTAATCTGACAGACAACAACGAAGGAAGAGAGACAAAAAGCAAAAGAGAGCGAAGCCTGGAGGCATAAAACATAAAGCTGCTATTTGAAACTTTGCTGAATGCCACTGCCTTCAAAAGGCAACACACAAACACACCTCATCCTGTTTTTCCCATCCTGCATTAATTAGGATTTCTTTTTAACATCTGTCCAAATGAAAACATAACTTAGTACTAAAATAACATTATAAATATGTTTTTTTACTCTTCTCTAACATATATAAACCATAGGCTTTAATCTCCTAAACAGAGAAGCAGGATGCTGTTTCTTGGAGTCTATAATCCCTCGCTTCTAATTAGACCACTGGAGTCATTGATGTGAGGCAGACAGAAAAACACTCACTTTGTACTCTGACTATATCCAAGACTGTGTACAAAGCAGGCCTGTGTGGTGATCTTTTGGTGTCAGTGGGGCAAAGGCAGACCAATCACCAGCAACGTGTGTGATGGAGGCAGAGGAAGAGAAGTGACACAGGCTTTGGCAAAGGCAGTGAATCGAATGATTAACAAGTAATCCCTCAGTCACCCATGGGGACTGTTCAACACGAACACACTAACACTTTTCACAGAAGCACAAGCACACATGTGTGCACAGTATCAGAAAAAAACACACGCACACACCCACATATATATATATACATATATATATATATATGTATACATGGTACCACACCTAGACATATGCATCTGTTTGCATGACTAAATGAAATGATAAAGCTGAGTGGTTACACTTCCAGAAAAAAAAAACACGCTCCTGGTCCCTCTGGTGTTATGTTTTGATTCTTTTAAGCACAGTGAGTAAAATAAGGGCGTTGGGAAGGGAGAGAAGATGTGAGTGACAAGTGTCCAACCTCTGGCCCCCTACAAGTTTATTTATTGCACCTGCTGGAGACTGTCCTTGGTGCTAAGAGCCCACTGAAGTTGTGACTTGTCCAGATGTGGGTGTTTACCTCGCTGTGTTCAGACTGTGATCAGAAGGTCAGCTCAAGAACATTTCTCTAATTTCATTTATTGTTGTTATTTACACACAGGTAAAGAAACACAATGCTCATGAAAATATATAAAAAAGCATGTGTGTGGAAGTGATAGAAGCCTGCAGATGGCTTCTATAAACCACACCAAAGAGACAAATGGAAGGTAAACACTGCCAAAATTAGTTATCAAACGTCACTAATGTTTCACTAACAAGACAAGTGTAACAATGTCATTCAAAGGAACAAATAAAAAAACATATCAAGTAACACAATAGAAAAAAAGGTGTATAGCAATAATAAATTGATTAATTTTGAACTGATTAACATTGATTCTGTCTGATCAATAGGTGCTATTATAAACCTGGAATAATTAGGGGGGTGTAATCTGCTTATCTAGGAAAGTTTGACAGATTTGTTGGTGACACTGAAAAGAAAGGGAGGACAGATGAGGAGAAAAGACAGACATTTCTTTTTTTACAGCCTGGCCAAGACTTCAGCTCAAGGCTGAAAAAACCAACGAGGCTTCAGCTCCTATACTCCTTGTGTGTCTTAAGTCTCCAGTTTGCTTCATCTACTGTGTGACTGATGAAGCGTAAAGCCAGACAGCTGATTGACTAAAGTATAAAAACTGAACCTGAACATGAATTAAAATGACCTTAGCAGTTGGGCAGACTGCCACACCATGTCCACCAGCTTCTCAACTTGCACTTTACATGCATCAGTGTCCCCTACAGATCGAGTGTAATTGTGGTGGGACCTAACAAAAAGTAGTACACATTTGCATTTACAACATTGTTAAGCACAGATTAACACAACAAATGAATTTTAAAAATTAATACAGTAGACGAGCTCTGAGAGCACAAACCCAGCTGAAGAGGTTCCAACAAAGTCAAATTGGTAATTGTCAAAAGTGTAGAGAATTGCCCTAGCTTGCACTTCTGACATATCCTTGAAAACATTCCTGCATCCACATCTAGATTCAGATCACAACCAAAATCTGACCGTTTCTGTCTTCTGCCATGACCAAAATTCCCTAAAAATTTCATCAAACTCTGTTGAGAACATATTGAGTAATAAGCCAAAATGTGACTTTCAGAAGGCCTTGTTATTTTTGATGATTTTCAGATGCAGATTCTGGTGTATTATATGTTTAAAAATGACTAAATATACTTTTGGAGCCATAAAGTTAGGCTTATTATGCAGCATTAATTAGCCTTAAAGATAGAATGAAACCATCAGTGATATAATACCAGTCACTGTGGCTTCAAGGCTTCATCTTCATTATAGACCTGATGTACAGCTCCAAATGCTTCAATAACATCTGCTGGGGACCCACACATTTTGCAATAATTATTATCACTTGAAACTTTCCTGGTGAGTTTAAATATTTGACTGAAGACTTTCCATTAGTGGAAGTGGTTGGGTTTCCACTCACTTGCTCACTGTGATGTCATGTGCAAACCCTCTGCATGATTTTGGATTGGCTCCGAGGGCAGCCAGTCAAAATTTCAGGGGGTCCAAGTCTGAGGCCCTGTTTACAAGACAACCAAAACTGCCAAAAACGGAGAGTTTTTATTGCGTTTTTGCCTCCAGTTTACAAGAAAACGGTGCCCGTAGTGTCTGAATCCGCAAACTTAAGAAACCAGGGTCCAGAGTGAAAAGTTCTGAAAACAGTGCATGCACAGTACTCTTTCAGGTAAAGGTTGCGTGTGCATCCAAGGAAGAACAACAACAACAACGACAGCTTCCGCCAAATACCGAGCAACATGTGTGCAGCTTAGTGTGGTCGGTTTGTTATCCAGACAAAAATATCCAGACGCATTTGTTGTCCAGATAAGAAACTCCTGCATCTTTGTGCGTCCACTCGCCATTGTTGTTTATGAAAAATTTGTCTTCGCCGGAAAGCGTACCCGTGTTCTGACACCACTGTTTCACTACAAACCTACATCCCCATCTACAGGCCTGGCCTGCACGCTACAGCATTTTCTGTCGTTCTTGCATCTCAGTGGGAACGCGGAGCACTTTTGAAAACACAAAGGGAAAATCTTTCCATTTCTGCTGACAATGTTGTTGTGTAAACAGGGCCTGAGTTTGACCTCAATCCTGCCAAGCCAAGCCACACCCCCTTCATTACGTGTAGCCACTCTCCCCTTGGGGTACAGGTCCAACTATTTAAGAAATGCTGCCCCACACAAACTTACTTTAAATTACTTTCTTTCTGTTATTACCGTCATTGTTAAGACATTTCTCTCTTTAACTGTAAAGGTCACACAGTTTTCCAGTTGGAGGTGGAAATCAAAATATTACATTCAACATTTACATTAATGCAACATTTTCAAACATTAAATATGTCAATGTCTCAATTACATTCCTCAAATGAAAATGTCACAATCTCAAAAATAAACATTACATACAGTTATTGTATTTAGCTTCATGGAGGGAAACATTCAGTAATTGGGTCATGCTCGGACAGGATTGGGTGCTTTAAGGTTGGGGGTGGAACTCATCTGTGCAGGTAGCTCTCCCACTGTGATATTTCCATCTCACAGCGGCCACTGATCCATCCCTAATCCAATTCCTGCCTATAATTACACACACCAGCTCACACTTTAACCCACAGAACATCTGAACAAACACACACAATCCAGAGAGCACACACAAACCAGAGCTTTCCACACAAACGCTCACATGCGGGCAGAGGAGGGGAAACACTTAGGAGAGGTTTGTAGTAAACCAGGCATAGAAGGTAATACAGTTTCTCGTTGTGGGAAGTGAAGCGGCGTTTTCTTGGATTAAGCGGCTCCACTGAAGCTACTGAACTCTTGAAAGTGTAAATGTCTTGTATTGAAAATCAATTCTCGCCCCTCTTGTCACAGCTGTTTGTATTGGTTATTTTCTGCAGACCTGTGCTTTGCTGGATTGATTTTGGATAGTTTTCATTAAAATTAAAAAGCCTAAGTGATTAACACTGAAGCAACAAGTGACCACACGGTCCAGTGTTTTTAATAATGTCAATTTAACAAACCAAATAATGTCATATTTAAGGATTCAAAAACATTTCTCTACAAGGTCTTCTCTGATGAGGTTTCACCTCTTTCTAATCTAATGGATGGTTATAAACCTTGCAGTTAGAAGCAAGGATAAATCAAAACCCAGCTAACAGCATCTAAAACTCAATTTGACTGTTGTAACTATAACATATGACAGCTTCTTTACATTTTTAATCCACATCAGCCTGTAATGTACAAGGTATGGCTATTAAATGAATCTAAATCCGTAACATAATGATATGGGAATGGTCTATCTCCTTCAGCCTCCTCCTTCTGCGTCAACACACCGCTGCACTCAGGTCTTCACTGATCAGGGCAGTGCAGCAGGTCTTCTGTTGACGGTTATCTCAGACCATCTATTTATTTTCTTAACTTCTGACACAGACTCCAAAGGTGTTCCTTGAGCACAGATTTGATCTTAGGGAGAAGGAGAAAGTCACAAGGGGCAGAAACTGCTTAACTGAGAGTGCAGTGTGAGCTGGTGTGTTGTCTTGATGAATAATGAAACCATTTCTCCACAGCTGTGGTCTCTGTCTTCAGACTTTTTCCTCACAGTTTTTCTAGAGCATGTTTGTAATAGTGTTGATTCACCACTGACCTTTCTGGAACCCATTCCTACAAAATAATCCCCTTAATATCAAAGAAAAAAATCAACATGGTCTTAAAGTTGGACTTGCTTTGTCATACCTTCTTCATCCTTGGTTGGCCGACGATGACGGCCATTTTGTCTCGGGATCGTATTGAAAGATCCGAGTTTCATCTCATGTAATCCCTCAAAATGTGGGTTTCCTTCCATTTGTTACAAAACATCTCCACAAATTTCCTTGCATTTTGCCCTTTCAATCAGGAGTCAGACGTTTTGGGACAAACGTGGCACACACTTTTGTCATGTTAAAATTTTCATGCAAAATTTGCCAAAATGTTTCTTTATCAGTGGAGACCATTCCTGCTCCTATTCTTATACAGAGCCTTCGATCATTACAAACGTTTTGTTCAATTTGTTCAACTTCAGTTTTCAGAAGTTTTCAATGTGCATGGGCACCCAGGACATCCTCTCCCTGCCTTCACAAACTCTTCAGTGCCTTTCAAACACACATGCACGTGATATGTAGTGTTCCCTGTACCCCTCAGTTAATGTATGAAAAGATTTGGCTGCTATTTTGCTTAATTTCCCCAACAATCTCAACTTTAAACAAATCATTTCCCCATGCCTTGGCAAAAACAATCGGTCTGACTTTGAACCATACGGTTTATCCTCATAAGCACAGTCTCATGTAATAGCCATACTCCATAAAGTAAATCACTTTGCTTCTGTTTGACTGAGATATCATTTGTAGTCACACACTTTTCAGAATCCATGTGAGGAAAAGGTTAAAAAAAAAAGGAGTGAAAATGAGTCAGAGGCCTCAATTAAAATGAAACACATGCTTTTCAAACAATAAAAGACTCTCCTCTGTTGCTGGGATTGCAGACAACAGCAGGCATTACACGTATCACTCTCTGCACACTTCGGACTCACACATATACAACGGCCTCTCACCCACATAAAACCCACACATCAACACTCTCTCCTCACTAATTAATTGGCATTTCATCCCTGTGATACTTACTTGTTTCTCCCATTTCATATTCACTGTCTCTCAGCAGTTCAAAGATGTCCACCTCCAGCTTGCCAGTGGTGGAGCGGTTGCTGCTCCTGTTGATGCTGTCTTTGGCCAGCGTGATGGCCAAACGCTCCCCTCTGCTGCACTCCATCGGGTCATCGAGTATGGCAGCTGAAGACACGGGAACAGATTAACAGAAGAAAGAGATCAAATGATTAGCTCTGCTGTTAGCTGCTGTTTGACAACGATCGCTCAGTGAACCTGCGGAGACAGCTCATTTATTTAATCTTGTTTTTTTCTGTTTTCCATTCCAAGACTCTGTCAAAGTTCAGTCCACTTAAGGCCACTCCCAAGGTGCTGGGATTTATTAGCACCGAAACTTCAGTGACATTTTTCCCTACCACTCTTCATTAATCTAAAGTGTCTGCAATGGTTCACTGCTGTTGTTAATAAACCCATACCCTCACTTTGGGAGAAGCTATTAGTGTTTAAAATCTGCCTCAGCTCTAAAAGGTTGAGTTCTGTTTAATGTAAATACTGAATAAAAGCCTGATAGCTTAAAAGCACCCACATCTTAAACCTCTTCAAAGACATTTTTATGAAATATTGCAAAAATAAGACTTCATTACATACTGCTGACTGCAGAAAAAACACCTCACACTGAGTCTCTGTAGGAACGATTTCAATGCTGGTCAGTGGAGTAGCTTTTGTATGGGAATTCTCCAACATTAAATCAGTTTGTCGTGGGATAATCAAAGAATAATAAGAAAACAAGTTAAACCGAGAACTGGTTTATTTTCACTACATGTATCATATTTGTTGCGAGGTAGCACAGTTTTCAAATGAACTGAGGCCTGTCTTCTAGCTTAGCAGAACTAATTATAACATGGACTAGATTTACATAATGGAATCCTCTCAGTTAATATGCAGGAAAAATTAACAGTAAATCTACCAGAAGAGAATAAAAAAGAATGAACATTGCACCGGGCATCAGTATGACTGTATGCAATCTCTGAACATATTGATAAATATAAGGAGACACTAACTCCAAACGTTCTGCTGGGCATTATCTTCATCACTGAGGAATTAACACCCGTGTTTTTAATTAGGAATAAAATATACTGGATTGTTTGGTATCAGTGCCATTTTTGATTCTGCACATCAACCTAAATCCTGATCAATTCCTTTTGAACAATTTTTAACAGTTGCTAAAATACTAAATGGCACTCTCTGCACAAAATGTTCACTTACATAAATTCATTTACTGAATTGATCACTCATTTGGTAAAACCTTAATCAAATTTTCAAAGGTTAGACCAGGGGCGTTTTTAGGATTTGACTTATAGGGGGTCTCAGTTCTTACAGACATGATGACATAAAACAAACCTCATTCTTTTAAAGTGTTCAAGTCTCTCAAACCTCCCACTTCAAGAATTATTTCACTGCATGGGAAACTTTTGATAATGGCTGGATGGATGGATATACACTGTCAAGAGTTAGAGGTGAAGTGAACATAATTTTAAAAAATGGGATTTGTGCTTACTGTTTAGAGAAAAGGAGGAAAGGTCTAAAGAAAAGTGTTTTAGCAATTGTGAAAAACTGTAATTGCGTCTGCTCTGTTTGGATAAAAGTCTGCCTTGACAGTGTTTCTGTGTCAACAACATCAGACAAATGGCACTCCTGATATTTAATAACAGGCTGTACCAACAACTTATCATGCCGCTGGTGTTTCCATCCTTGCATGTAATTACGAAGCTAGATGTTGTACATTTTGCTGTCAACGTCATATTTTGTGAAATTTGGACCAGCTTTGTCTTTTGTCCACCTTGAAAACTCCTTTGTTATTATTTCTAGAAATCAATAAAAATATTGCTAAGCATAAATACAAATGACAGGTGCTTCCGTCTTGTTGAAACTGGTTTTCAGCTGTAACTGGTTCTTGATTCAAGTCTACAGATAACTGATCAGCTCTAATGATAAATCTTAAAGTCCATTTATTCATTGTCTTCGTCTTATCCAGGGTCATGTTACTGTGACAGGCTAAGCAAGTTAACCCAGACATCCCTCTCCCTGCCAACAACATCAAGCTCCTCCTGCTGGATTCTGCAATGTTCCTGGGCTATAATCCCCTCCAGTGAGATTTGAGTGTTGCCCAAGATTTCCCCTCCAGTTGGACGAGCCCAGGAGACCACCAAAGAGAGCTGTCGAGAGGCCCTCCCAATCAAATTGTTGCACCATTGCAGCTGGTTTTTTTTGATATGGAGGAGCAGCAGCTCTTTTTTAAGCCCTCTTTGGATGTCAGGGCTCCTCACCTTATCTCTACGGTTCAGTCCAGCCAGCCCCCTGAGGAAATTATTTTGGCCTCTTGGATCCATGACCCCATTCTTCTGGTCACTACCCCTGGCCCATGGCTAGATGGCCTGATTGATCAAAAACATCTGCCTTCAGGCGCAGCTCCCTCTTCAGCAAAACAGTTTGGTACAACACCCTCTTTGCTGCTGATTCTGTAATGATTCACATGCCAATTATGCTTTCCACTTTAACCTCAAGGCAAAAGTGAATCTCCCTTCACTTGAGAAGGAGACTGGGTCCTCGACAAGAGAGGGCAGTCCACCATTTTCCAGTAGAGCACCATGGCCTCACATTTGGAGTTCCTGACTCTTGTTTAAACCTCTTCATACTCAGCAAGCTACCAGAGTCCCTCTTGAAAGTCCTTGGCCAAAACAGCCAAATGAATCACACCGATGAAATTCTAATGTTGGTCACAGTAGGATTGTATTGTGCTGGATATACCCAACACACCCCCATATACTGTACACTCTCTGGTAAAAAGATTATATTTACAACAAAATTAGGATCATATGCAAAATGTAAACTGAAAAGTGACAGTAAGCTCATCTTGGTCACAGGAGAAATGAACTGTATGCTTATTATTGAGGATTCTAACTACAGGTTGAGTATTGCTTTTTCAGGCCTTATCACATAAGAGCATCATGCACTGTAGGTGACCTTTTCCCTGCCTGATCAAACAGCTGAATATATAACTAAATGCTGAATGCTCTCAGAAATAATGCAGACCTACATATCCCCTAACACTGCCTCAATGTCTTAGCCAAATACAAATGCACTGCTAAGCAGCAAAGGCAGGTCATCTGAGGAAAATACTTTGATATATATCTAATCATAAAGAAAAAACAAATCAAGTATTTTTGCTCTTGACACCTTCTATCTCAATCTCTCCGGGCTGACAAACTTAATATGATCTCTGGTATATTATTTGGATAGCTTAATGAAATCAAAGGCACACTGTAAAAAAAAAATGTAATTTTATAGGTGATGTTCTGTAATTTTTAACAGATTTTTCCTGTTTTCCAATGAAACAATGAAAGGCTAGTAGATTTACAGTGATTTTCAGTAATTTTAAGGTTTCATGTTTTAAATTACAGTTAGTTAACCATAATGGTAGTTTACATTATTATTCTGTTTTTTTATGACAACTTACTGTTTTTGTAGATCTTTAACTGTAATTTTTCATACCATTTTCTGTATTTTTTACAGGTTTATTACCGTTTTCCATAAGACAATGTAATACCTGTAAATTAACGGATACTAGCATTAATTAAAAGATTAATCTTTAGAATTACAAGAAATTAACCATAACATATTGCATCAGTATTATTATGTTTTTTTTAAAAGGTAATTTAACATGTTTCTTTCATAAAAAAATTTTTTTAACATAAAATGTGATGTCATTTTACATATCTTTCCTATTAATGAAGAAATGTACATTAAATTTCAGAAATCTTTAGTTTGTTTCCATAACATTGCAGATCATTAAGTATGTATTGTAAAGGTGATTTTTTGTTGTTGAAGAAATTAGTATTTTACAGACAAAAAGAAATGTACTGAACATTACTGTATGAAGGCAGTTTAAAAGTCAATTGCCTTCTATTGGTTATAAATCTGTATATCTATATATATATAATTTCATTATTTGCTTCATTCAATTCATGCAATCAGACTAGATTCAAATTTTAAAGTTTGCGCCTATTTCCAGTTTGCTTTGTCCCGCCCATAACGACTTAACCTGCTGAATAAACCAATAATCTGCCAGTTGTCGACAAGTTTGAAGAATGACAAAAAGGTTGGGGTTAGTGTCCGTCCAATCAGGTTCAGTGCGGGTCATGAGTCATGTGAAAGACCCCCTTCTTGGACACATGAGCTTCAATGATATGAGACTACGGCTGGTCTGGCCCTACTTCGGCTAAAGCCACAGCGGACATGTCAACCAAACGCCGTTTTAGGTAAGTGTCCCAGATAATGCATGTGCTGTGAATGATAATTTCAATATGTCATACATCGGGTGGACAGCTTTGAAGCTAACGTTAGCATCCCTCTGATAAATTGCTACCGTTACATTGGCTGTTGTTAGCAGGTAGCTAACGTTTTATGACCAGGCGGGTAACCGTCAGTTGTTAACGCTCGCTTTTGGTCAAAACGTTTTCTAACATGGCCAGAGGTAGTTCGTAATAGTGCTGTCTCTGCTCTCGGTGATACACGCTCTTAAAAGTTGTTATTCGTGATTTGAATGCGGTCAAACTGCTGTATGTTGCTCCGTGTCATATGCCTCTCGTCCTGAGAGAGCCCCGCAGAGACCTAAAATCATTCATTTATGTTTTTAAATAAGTTTCGTTCTAGCATTGGCATGCTAAGGTAGCCTGCTCACTGCTGTCTCCCCTCGCTAATTTTATATTGTAGACACACAGAACAACACAAGACAAGACAAAGTGACAACAGGATGATTTTGATATTTTCAATTGAGCAAATCTAACTTTTAAGAACGTAATTTTAATAGAAGTGCAGTAATGTGCTGAGTGTAGTCTCTAAAGGTAATATTTATCACTCTTTATTTCTGCTCTTCTGTGTCTTTCTTGGTTTGGAAGAAAGGTGGCACATTGTTGGCTTTGCTAGCAATGCTCAGTGTGGATCACAGGGCAGACATGTACTGCTGTAATTGTGCAGACCTGAGGTGAGTGATGATTAATGTGAAATATACTTTAAAATAAAAAAAATCCTTAAGAATCCTCTAATGGAAACAATGACCTGGTTCTCTCTTCATTAGCACTGACAGTACCTGCTGTAGAAGAGTCATCTGGCTAAGAAAACAAACTCCTCAACACTTCACCTTGTGCAGCCAAAGTGAGTACACATACACACACACACACACACACACACATACATACAAAATAGAAGACAAATCATATTCCCTCTCAAGTTACATCAGGTAGAGGCAATGACATACTATGATAGTGTTTGGTTGTGCTGTAAATTATGTGTGGTATTTGTGTAATATTCCTCCATGTTCCCTTGATGTGTCTTCATGGCCTGGTAAGTTTGTAAAATAGATACAATGGGACCTCTTCAGTTTTTTCACATTGTAATGTTGCAGCCTTTTGCTGAAATCATTCAAACTAATTGTTAATCTCATCAATCTTTATTCCATACCCCAGGGTTTCTGCGATGTGTAAATGATTGTGGCGCACCGCCACGCCAAACCAAGCCAAAATATAAGCTATCCCTTCAGAATTATGATCTATTATTATTTTTTTACAGATGTTTCAAATGTAAATTATATTGTATGAAACACAAAGTCTATATTTGCGCATGTTTACAGACCAAAAAACAAGAAGGTAGAATTGTGCTCAACTCATGAAATGTGACACTGCTCTGCAAATAACTTAATTTTGAAAAACTATCACTGGAGTCTCAACTGAGTTCTTCAACAGAACTCATAAACAGGGTTGTGTCTAGGCACAGATCTGGGCAAGGGCTACAAACAAAGTTAAATATATGTTGCTGATTACAGCTCAGAGTGGCAATGAGGTCTTAAAATATTTTGAGGTGGTCTTTTAAAAAGTCTTAAGGTTTTGAACTTCAGGATTCCTGCATATACTCTGGTAATGTCTGATAAGGAAAAAACAACTCAAAGTAGAAATGATAATTTCAGTTTCTCATAAATGTTTGTCTGTAAAATGCCAAAAGGTTTACATGGATTGTTTAACCACTGCCTGTTTTCTCCATAGATGGACAATCGGAGTTATTTAAGGAGGCCCAAGCAGCAAGTGAACAGACAGTTTGAAATGATCTGACAACAGTTTCTCACACACAGTATGTATTGCCCACATTGAATGTATCCTGACATAATTTTATATTTGTTTCATTTGCAAGAAATAGTTACAAAGTTTAATGGCCATGATTTTAGTCCAAATGTTGATAATTGTCTTCATAAGCTGTTCCTGTGCTTAAATTACCTCAGATTACTCTCATTGCACATAACAGGCAATAAGTAGATTCTCATGTTACAAAACCCATGTCAGATTTTAATTTCCCCACGGGGATACGTTGCTTTTTCATTCTGTTTAAAAAATAATCCATACATACACAATGTTTACTTCCCTTATAACAAATGTAGACATCTACGTTTGTCTTCTTTATGTTTAGTTGAATATGGTCTTCCACACAGCTTTACCCACCAGACATTTAGCTCTGTTTAGATTTGGTTCAGGAAATGGGATGTCAAATGAAATCAAAACATCTCAATTGCCCCCTGTCGTCTCGCTGTAGTGTGGGACATAAAGCCCACCCTCTCCATGTTGTCTGGTTAAACGTGGGCCAAACTAAGAAAAATTCAAAGTACAAGAGACTTATTTATTTATTTTAAAGATGGTTTCTGTCATTATAGGTAGTTCTTATGGTGTTACTAATAGATGAAAAGAGTTTGCAGTGGGATACTTTTAACAGTTAAAGTCCGTGTAAAGCAAAAATTCAGCCATTTTCTTCTAAACACATTAAATAGGTCATAAATGTATTTCCTTAAAACATGTGAAAGCCATTCAACCATTCAGAATTTTATAAGCACAAGTGTGTGCTTATATTATAAAATATTGTGAATTCTGGCAATTAAATACTTTTTGCTGTGATTTCACATCGAGCATCCTGCCATGCTCATGTAATGTTAGCAAATGTTACTGTATGTAATCATGACATGATTTGGCTTCATTCCCTGAGCGGAGTCCATATGAGAGTGCAGTGATTAACCACAGGTATTTTTTATGTGCCACCAATATAGCTATGACAAGGAAATACATGTAGACTGGGGTTTTAAGGACCTTTCTGTTCTGTGAGTAACACAAGTCTACAAAAAGTCTACTAGTGATGTCAGCTCACTAACAATGCCCTTTCCAGCTGATATGAAGAGGGTTTTACATTACAATGCTAGCTTCCATTGTTACTGTAGGTTACGTCCTTGTACAGTAGACGGAGGCGGCTCCCCTCCCCTCTCGCATGTGGTTGTGGTTCCAGCGCCTCTAACTGACACGCCCCCAGCGTCTCACAGCAAAGAGAAGTGCTTGTTTTTGCGTGATTTTGAGACTTAATTTTATATACTTAATTTTTTTAATCTTTCAAATTTGGCTCAGTGGTCAATGACACATGTTTCTGTGGTATGATAAACTTAAAACACAAATTTATTTTTGCTTTACACGGACTTTAATGTATATGGGGGTCTAGTCAATGTATCTTAGCTGTAAAGCACAGGAGCAACTGCTGAAGAAGCTGCTCAATATTTTGGACGTCATGTACAGTACAACTCAACAGTTATCAATATCACTTCAAAGGATACAATTGGTGTAGTGTAAACTTAATGTCAAAATGACATGTGAAAAGAGCAAAATCTGCAATTCTTTTCTGTTAATAACTATGGACCATCTGTCCAACACCAGAAACATTTGTGTTTATGTACCATATCATGTGTATCATATCATTTACTCCATGGTGTTAAAAAATGAAACATATCTGCAATTTTTCTTTGATCTCCATAGTTTTATTTATTTATTTATTTATTTATTTATATTTATTTTTTTCAAACAATGCTTTTCAAGATGACAGACTGATCACAGTATGATTATCCTGGTCATGTCATGTTTTGAAAAAGATTCTTAGATTGTTTCTGATGTTGATGTTGATGCAGAACAGGAGAGGGCTTTCCAGTGTCTCCAGACAGTCAGAGCAGGGAGCTATCTGGTTTCCACTATTAGGGATCATGACCGAAAACATGTTTGGGCCAAGGTTAGAAATATTGAAATATTCCTATTTCTTAGTTGTTTCAAAGTGTAATAAAGTACTATCCTTGTTTTTCGGTCAAAGGATCATTTTTACAAATGTTTGTTCAGTTTACTAAAATGACTGTTTGTTTAATATCTTAAATTTACAGATATTTAAATATACCTGTTTTGTATGTATTTTGATGTACAGTGCTCCATCATCCAGTTCTTTAAAGTAACTAATACTGTAAATGTGCAGACTTTCCTTTTTGATTAAAGGTATATATTTTCTTTATACATTGTGTCATTGTATTTTTCCTTGGGGAAACCACAATTACACAGCAAGTCAGTATAGACAAAACTGTTTCACGAAATTAATACCGTTCATTTACAAGGATTGGCCTTAAATAAAGCTACTTTTGATGTATATTTAATGTACTCTGCTTTTTCCATTGTGTAATGAACATTTTAAAATCTCATAATTCTTTAAAATTGCAGATTAATACTGTAAATGGGCAGAGATTTCATTGGCTTAATGCATTTATAGCATTTTTATACATTATTTCTCAGTCATTGTACTTGTAAAAAAAAAAAGTATTTTCAAATGAAATTACTGTAAACAGATTTAGCTGTTTTCCTAAAATAAATCATTTATACAGTGAAATTACAGGCTATTCCACGGGAAAAAACTACTAAATATTCTTAATTTACAGAGATTGGCCTTAAATGTAGCTATTTCTGATGTATTTATAATGTACTTGGCTTGTTTTTCCAGTGTCCAGTGGTTGTTTTTTAACCTACTTATTCTCTAAAAATTGCATATTAATACTGTAAATTTGCAGACATTTATCTTTAGTTTTGTGATCAGAGTTTGTTTTTATACATTATAACTTTGTTACTGTACATGGAAAAAATTGTATTTTAACATGAAATTACTGTAGATAGATTTGACTGTTTCCTAAAATAAATAATTTGTACCGTGAATTTACAGAGCTTAACTTGAAAAGAATCTGATTTCAATGTGTTTTGACTGAATATATATGTTATTTTACAGTAAAATGGCATTTATTTACTATGAAACACTGTATTTTAATTGATTTTGACTGTAAAATCTAGTCCTGTATTTTTACAGTTATTTTACGTAGTTCTGTGTTACGATGTTTGACTGTAATTTTACGGTATTCGTTTGGAAACTTTGCTGCCAGTGCTTTTACCGTTTTTTTACAGTTTTTTTTTTTACAGTGCACTCACTCAATTAAAATGTTATGTGTAGGCAGGGGAATAATATTCCTCTGCACAAAGCAATGAGTTGGACCTAACGTGTTTTTGTAAGGAATGAGTGCAAGTTGCTTTGTTTGTAGAGCACCTTTCTGTGAGACTTTTTGGTCCAGAGATAATCTTGAATATCAAACAACCAAGTGTCTTACATCATTAATTATTTTAGAATTTAATAAAGCTATCCTACAGCTATAGATATAAACATTAGCTAACAAAAAAATCAAACATAAGCCTCTAGCGATAAAGCAGAGTTTCTAGGTGGGACATGTTTATTTAAAGTTTTTACATGTTGACCCTAAATGCAGGTCAAATATAATGCTAACACTTTATTTGCCCTCGGAAGTCAGTCAGAACTGTATCAATAGTCTCTTGATTATTGGGCTTCCTCTCACTGCTCTACAACCCTGGTGTAAACAAGAACAGTCACTTGATAGCATGTCAAAGCATAGCATGGTTTGACAGGGTCTTGAAGGAAGAGACAACAGAGTGCTTGAAATTTAAGAACCAACGAACTAGACGTCAAAGGCATTTCCAACATCATCATGCAAATTAGTGTCCAAAAATGTGGAAATCTGCTCTATCTTACACTGTGAACAAACCCATGAAAAAATTCCTGGATCCACATCAAGATTGATCAACACCAAAATTGAACCACTTCTCCCTGTTATGACCAACATTCCCTGAAATTGTCATGAACTTATTAAGCTATGAGCATAAAAGTGGAACATTGTGCTATCTCGCAATTTTAACAAAACTTGAAAATAAAACATCTATAATTTCAAATCACCTCTTTTTTGCGCCATGAAGAACGCTCCCTGAAAACTTTATCAGAATCTGTTCATAACTTTTTTTTAAAGTTACCTTTTTACGTACGAACAAACTAAAATATGCCATCAAAAACATAAGGTCCTTGGCAGCAGTGATAAAATCCACGGATCTAGTCTTCCTCTACATAAATTATTTCGTCCTTAAAAAGCAAAACCAATTCTGCAGTCTTGCAGCAGCCTCTGCTAGATTAAACGACTAAATTCAGCTCTGCATTGATGCAGAATCATCTTTGGCTTTATAATAATGCAGCAATTAAATGATTATTTTCAACAAACCTCATACAATAACTCATTATTTACTGAAAATAAAGATGCAATGTATGTAATCTCATCTTATTTTCTTTTTTTATTATTTTCACAGTGCTTTGTTGTAATGTAACCTTGCAATTTAGCTGGACCCACAAAACCACATCCTTCAGCTGGCTTGAAACTGAAAAGACTGTGAGCAGCCTTTTCAGCATCCGGCGAGGAAAGAAGCAGAAGCTATTACTGCAACTAACATTCAGTCACAACAGTCAGTTTATAAATTCCTGGGTCGTCTTACTAACAGACAAACTGACAAACAATCAACAAAGGCCGAAAACACAACCTCCTTGGTGGGTAATAAAAAAAGTATTAAGGCAACAGGAGCAGTATATGAAAGAGGAACAACAAAAGAGAGCCCTGTAGCATAAATAATAACAGTCAAAAGTTAGAATTGACCAAGACGCCCCAACATGAAGATGTGGGGCTGCTGGATTTGAAATGTCACACAAAAGTCTGATGTTCTGGCACAACTTCACAACTTTCAGGATGCTTGGAGGATAAAAGAATCCCAAAGGAATCAAAAGAGCTCCAGCAACACTTGAAGTGCAAAAACAGCTTTATTGGACCGAAGCGTTCTGTTTTGTGGCCTTGAATGACCCTGATGAAGGCCACAGACTAAAACGTGTTAGTCTTATAAAGTTGTGAACTGCAAGTGTTACTGGAGCTCTTTTGATTCCTTCAAGACTTTGAAATGTCACACAGGAACATCTCTGCACAAAGTATTGACTAAAGCAGCATTTAAAACCCTTAGAGAAGGAAGAACCCTGCACTGGAAACCATAACACTTTTCAGTTTGAAGTCTTTTATAACTCAAATATAAAACCTAGATTCAATACATGTTTAGTCTCCTGGTTGATCTCTATCTAAGCATCAACATCCCAAATCAAAGCAAAATATTTTGACAAAAACGTCAAATACAGGTGAGAACACTGGCTATAGCACTTATTACATCCTTGAACTTTGAAAATATGTCTTCTTTTGTCTTCTAATGTTGGATCAAATTTATACATTAAACGACAATTGTTTACAAGTGCTGCCATTTGACAGACATGTTATGGTTTTATTGCTATTTTCCCCTCATGCAATACAGATTAAAAAAAACAAAAGAAAACTAGGTTAAACCAAAACTACCAAAGAAAAAAAGATTTAAAAAAAACCCTCAAACCCAACCGCAAAAGTAAAACAATACCGAAAGTGACACATAAAGGCTGTATGAAGTCATCCCATTTTCAAAGTTGTCAAAAAGTTAAGGTGCTTGCTGGTCTTAGCCACTTAAACAAGTTTTCAAGTTGCGACTCGACTTTACTCAAGGACATTTTAAGCAGAGAAACAAAAACATGCCTCTAAACCCTGTCTCCATCCCAGTGTCTGCTGAGATATGCTCACCCCACCGCGACCTCAAAAGGAACAAAGTAGTTTAGATAATGGATGGACTTATGAAGAAGTACACCAAGTTTAAAACTTTGAAACACAGTAGATATCTTTCCAAAGAAGCAGGTGTATTCCCATCGAATGAAACTCAGAACTCTGGCCTGTGTTGGTCTCACAGGAGTTGACATTTGGGAGAGGTCAATACGTGACAGCTTGCAAACAAGCAGCAAACAAGCCGGACTGTTTTCACACAGGTAAAATATGACCTGGGCCTTAATCCATTGAACCGATCAATGAGTTGCCCTGGGGTAGACTGAGTGTGCTGTGGACCGAGACAGAATGGGTCTGTGAAAAGTAGAAATGAGATAAAGGCATGTGGCACATTTCTCAAAAATGTGATCTTTTAAAAAAAACTTCTGCCTCTGATTTCAATCATTTCACCGTTGGAAAATAATCAGAGGAACTTCATCAAAACTAGGGCTTTCAGGATATATGACTCTCACCTCATGATTATCATGGCCTGAACACGATTATCACGACATCATTGCCGGATGCATAGAAAACTACAAAAAAATCAAAATGATAAGTTGACTTAGCCTACAGCCTTATTTTTGAGTTTAAGTTGGGTAAAACTGCACAGGTGCAATGGTCAGAAGTCAGTTTTGTTACAAGCCACTGTTCTCCTTCCTTTAACCCTGGGTGATGGCATAAGAGGACATTTTATTTGGCAGAGTCTGCATACTGAATACATCACATGAAGCCCTGTCTCCCCCGAGCCACTGGAGACTTTAAAATGCACCCACACACTGGAATTGTCTTCACTACTCCATGCTGAAATATCACAGATGCAGCCAGCTAACAGGCTATGTACTGAGGTAATGGGCTAACGGGCGACACAGCAAGCTAATGGACCCTTGATGCAGGAAGCTAGCAGGCTAATGGGCTAACAGGGGTTGCAACAAGAAACAAGCTGACAGCCTTGAGATGCAAAGAGTTAACAAGCTAACATTGGCAACACGACTGGCTTGGACCAGCATGCACCTTGTTTGAAACCCCAATGCAGACACAAAGTACAAGCATCACATTTTCGGGTGCTCGAAATACGAGGACAAACATCTTTTTAAACACTAATTTCTAAAAATTTTAAGTTGATTCAGAATCTTAGAGAGTAAAAATCAGTATACTCCAACAGCCATAGTCAAAACATAACACAAAATGTTGTTTCATAAAATTGCAGTATTCTGACTTTTACACAATCCTTTTTGATGCTTAGTCGTATATTTATCATCCAAACATGTTAAAACACTACGATCTAGAGTTTTCCTGCATTTGAAGATGGTTTTTAACATGTAACGCTAGATTAATGGTTTAAAAAAGTAAAATTTTTTCTCCATTATCTCTCATTTCCTTGTGCTATGCTTCTGAGGGTCAGTGATGTTAAAAATTTGATACAAGAATTGAAAACTGGAGGTCATAATGAAGTATTCTATCCTTTGCCAGAGATTTTGTTATGTGAAAATCAGAAAGAGGTCCCTGTTGTGTAAAGGAAAGGTCTGAACACAGACTTACATTGTCAGGTGAGCCCAGATTTTCATCACAGAAGCATACAGAACTGAAGTGTCTCAGGAAAGTGGCAGCCAAGGGTAAAAAACCCATTATCTTTTTGAAGGATCTGCTGGCTCCTCTATTAACTCAACAGCTACATCTCTCTTTCCATCAGTCCAAGTGTTAAATGTGAATCAAATGAACTAGCTCTTCACCAAGTGTACAAGATAATTAATGGAAATGTGCTCCCAAACTCTGGGCCAGTGCTGGAGGGGAAAGTCAGAGGGAGAGTTCAGAGGGGCTTGGCCTTTGATCAAGTAAATGCTTTTAAAGAATATGGAAACTAAAAAGAAATTAAAGATGGTTCATGTTTGAAATGGAAATCAAAGCTTTCAGTTCAAATCATACTCTTCAGCACGGAGGTATGACCTGTCGGTAGTTCAATAGTAAGAAAGGATCTGCCCTCTTTTACACCTGGTGAATGAGAAGCTGGGGCCAAAGCAAGCGTAAAAAACCAACTCTATCCTGCAACAGAAATGTGGAACTTTAGATAACGTGTAAAAGCCCCAAAATATTTTTTTAACAGCACGTCAAGAACATAACGGAGCTAAACGTATGCCCCTACAAATCCATATTCTAATTCTGATGTTTTACGTCTGATGGATTTGACCGTGAATGCTGCTTTCCCCATGTTGTGGTAGCATGTCACACACATCTTAGCAGCTCCGGCAGAGTTCACTTCATCTTGTCTTATGAGGGATCAGATTTGTTTTTCCTAATAACATACCAACAAAGAACCCAAGCTGTGTACTCATGCAGATTTGATTTATGCTTAATGACAGAATGAACTAAGAGGCCACTACGGACCAGGCTGTGCAGTGGATGCTCCTTTAATGAACAGAAATTTTAAAAGCAGCTTGTTAACAAATCTAACTCTCCACTGGGGTGTGGAATCAGATTTTAACTCTCCTACAAATGCTGAAAATGAAATTAATTCTCTTTTTTTAGCTTGAACATCTATAATTTGTTTCTTGAATTTCTAACTAAAACATTGCTCTTAGATATGTGTTTAAATAAGAACTACAACTCAAAGCTACCTCTTCCAACATAGTTTTAAGTCTTGATCAAGTGTTTTTTCACAGTGTGAGCAATGTATTTTTAACATTTCACAAAAAAATATTTATTTCTTTGACAGTTACCTGACATTAATTAGCAAGGACACTGGACAGCTGTCAAAGCATTTGTCAGTGCAAAATATTCCCTACTTATTTTGCCACTGTGTTGATGTGTCTGCACTCTCTGCCTCTGGACACACGTTCTTGTGCATGTTAGCAGGTGGAAAAAAAAAAAAATCATACATCATGTTTTTATCTAATAGCTGTTCTATTCACTTGAAGCAGCATGACTCCTAAACTTTAATCAGTCTCAACCACAAGCACTGTGGTGTGCACATCCAAGGGAAGCGGAGGTGCTATCTTTTATAATTAGAAAACCTCACTCAAGGAAGACCTGGCGACAAGAAACTGATTTCCTGGTGTCACATAATGTAATTATAGCCAGCACACACCTTTTAAGAAGTATCCTAATGGACTGATGCGTTAAACCTTGTTAAGCTGTGGTGGGATGCTGACGTCGACTCTGATGGCCAATAAAACTTGGCACAGTCATTTAAGAGAATGTATATTTTGTCTGCATTTATATATGCTCTCTTTTCAGTGGTAGTCATTGGAGTGAGAATTATAACTGTGGATATCAGTAAGACCTGGTAAAGCACTATGAGAACAGCAAAGAAATCACCATTTTTAAGGATTAAGAGAAGCCTTTAACAGAGTCCCTCTGGGACTGTAATTGTGAAGCTATCAGCAGAGCAATGTCTTTGTCTTACAACTTCCCTGCATGGAAACACTGCAAGGGCTGACGACATAAAGAACCGCAGTGTTTAGTTAAAGAGATGATAATTGGAAAGCTTTAATCTCACAGGTCTGTTTGATGCTGTCTGACAGCATGTCTCTGTGGACCACTCAGGGCCATATTGGCTGAAACGAGGGGACTGTGTAGTCAGGTCAAATAATTATCACAGACTTGAATCATTAGAACAATGTGGTGATGCTGGCTAATAAAACATTACAGAAGAGGGTTTTTAAATACTGCTGCGCCAGAGGAACTTAACTGCACTTACTTCTGCATACAACTGAAATTACCACCAAATCAGGGAAGCACATGATGCACCAGCTCAGACATTAAAGTCCAATAACAGGGATGCAGAGATTCATCTACCCTGTCTATAAAACTTGAAAATGTTTGTCAGTGACTAATTTAATGGTGGATGAATTCTTAAATTATATGACTGCTAGCACACATAACATTGTTTCTTGTGGCAGAGTTTGCTTCAGAGTGAGCCATCCCATTCCTCTGACTATCTTTGCACCGTCAGCAAACAGAGACTGTGACTCGACAGGAAGACAAAACACATCAGAGCAGCAGTGACCGGTGTAGCATCATCACCTCCAAAGGAGTCTATTTTGTGAGAAACCAACCCCCCAGATACTGCTATTTGCAAAGTCAAACATTTATAGTCCCCATCATAGTCAAAATGCATATGGGACACTCATTCGTCTGTGCCTGTTCTAAAGCTGTGGCTAACTCTGGGGCTACTAGTGCAAGGGCTGTCACCTTAGACTCAATATTCAAATATCAGTTTGAACTTGGGGGTAAAAATATGTTTTTTAACTGCAAACAGGAGGTGGTGCACATGGTTCATAGCAAGAAGGTTGTTGGTTCAATCCCTGTGACAGTCAGGGCCTTTCTGTGTGGAGTTTGCATGTTCTCCCCATGCATATGCGGGTTCACTCCGGACACTCCATCTTCCTTCCACTGCCAAAAACATGCTCATTAGGTTAATTGGTGACTTCAAATTGCCCTTAGGTGTGAGTGTGATCGTGAATGGGAATCCATCTCTCTATGTGGCTCTGCAATCAGCTGGCGACCGGTTCAGGGTGTACCCCGCCTCTTGCCAGACCCTGTGACCCCAAAATAATTTTTGTCTAATTCTGGAATAGGACGGATGGGATGGACAAACATTAGAAATGAAAAAATATACAGTGCAGAAGCACCTAAGGGCACCAGGAGCAGTGATCTGCCCAATCCAACAAGGGGTCCTGATGCTCCCAACACAACCCGATCATCCATACACTCATGTTGCTCTCTTTACCACAGTAAACAACAAGAGAAGTACATTTTAAGGAAAATGGAGGACAGGCAAAGCCACTCTGTGCAGACAGTAATAACACCAAAACATCTGAGGAGCTTTGCATTGGAGCACTTTGGGCTCCACACCACTGATGGCAAAATAAAAAAAACAGCTACCAGGCTGTGTGTTGGTTAGCTGCATAGCAGCTGGCCAACTCCTTTGTCATGATAAATCAGCAGGCCCATTTGTCGACCTTTCACCCAAATGTGGTAGCAGAAAAGTGTTCAGCCCCTTTCCCCTCAGCAGGCCCCTCACCAGAGACACGAAAAAAAGCCATCATGGATAAGATTACAGGATTCGTGGCTTGGGTGCAGATAATTGGTCTCAATTAAGAACCAATCCAAAGGTCTGAGATTCATTGAGATTTGGTTCCAAATAGATACATAAATCTCTTTAATGATTTGCCCTCTGTGGAGAAACTGATTTCCATTAAAGGTTTACACACATCCTTAAAGGCACTTGTAATGGCTCTTAATGTTGTTAGAAGAGGCTTGAGGAGGAGAACAAGACACATTTTGTTAAACTCTCAGTTCACAGAGACACGTGTTATGCCTCTTCAAAGAAAATTCCCCTTAAAAAGCCTTGATTTCTACTTTCTCTGGTTTATTAAACAATCTCTTCTGCACATAAAGTCACTATATTCCTAGCCACAGCTATAGTTGCTGAGTAAACATCCCATCATGCCCATGTAAAAACATCTGCTGAGCTTATGTTCACATTTCTGTTCAGGCAAACAAATCATGTCGACAAATATTTCAAATGTTATTTTAACATACAAGCTCAGAGAGCTTCCTTTACGTTCCCGCTTACTGTGATGAGGCCCTGAAGAGCAGTAACCTGCTCATGGCATAGATCAACTAACGAGAGGGGAAAGACATGCCCTCGGGCAATCAGGGCTAGAGTGGAGATGAAGGGGCTCAAGCTCGTTGCCACAATCAGCAACTTTTATAAAACCACTGAGATTTATGTCTTTTTTCATATCATTCTTTCATCATTATATTTAATCACAAACTGCTGATGGATCATTTAACTTTACAGATGACAAATACAGACAAATATATACACAGTGTTTAACAAGTTTATCAGACCACCTGCCATAAAACGAGAAAACATTCATGTTTTAGAGGACTTTTAAAAACTTTTCCTCCAAATTTGAGCCTCTCACTGGGCTCTTCTGAGGAGCCAGAAATTAATTAACAAAACATTTAACCAGTAAAACAAATTTTCCTGTTCAGAACTGTGAGTAAATTCAACATCTTAATCAAGAAATGATAATGTGCTTTTCTATTTTTACTGTTTTTTTTTTTTTGTTTGTTTTTTTTATAAAACAATAAATTTGAAAAGTTATGGATAACAATAATAATTATATTTTAGCGTTTGAAATATAATTTTGATAAAGCTTCTACATGGTGGTGTATTAACCATTACAGAGACAAGAAAAATGTTTTTGGAAATTACCAGTGCTGTTAATTTAGGGCAGTTGTGGCATGAATCTCACATCAGTTGTGGTCTAATAAATTTGTTAATCACTGTATGTTTATAGACATTCATCCATCAATCCATCCATTATCCATACTGCCTATCCCTTTCAGGGTTACGGTGGCAAGAGCCAGTGTGATGTGTTTTTTAATATCAGGAGAGGGCTAAGTGTAATCCAAACCCCATTTATTCAGATTTAGAATAATTCATCTAGAACCATCTCTTCTCTAAATACAGTCAAACATCATACTTTAACCACTGAAAGGGCAAAAGGACTGACTTTGTTCTCTGGATTCCTCTGTGCACAGATAAAGTCTGATAGAGACAGGGTGATGACAGTCGTCTCAGATATAACCTCAGGATGTTGGTGTAATATGAATGTGTTAACGTCTGTTTTCTCTTTTGTGCACTGATGTGTGTCGACCCACGTGTGCATGTGTTTGTATACCAAGTGTTTATTCACACAAGATATAAAACTGTGATCCGAGTAATGACTGCAGGCTCACACTGGGGAACAGTGAGCAGAGTCTTGTGCACCATGTCTGTGAGACAGGACTGTGAGGAGAGGGGCCTGCATGTGTAACACTGCCTCTGTGAGCCTGTGCTTTGGATCCCATTTGTGTCTGGGGAGTAATTGTTTATACAATGCTATTCTCTATTCAATCCCCTCTCCACTCAGCTTATTACCTGGCGCTGCTGCAGTGCTATGCAGCTTTGTTACAGAAGCCAGCCTAGAACTAATACTAGCTGATGCAGTGCCTCAGAGTGAGAGGAGAGAAGCAGAAGAATCCAGTGAGGCTGAAATTTACAGCAGTGGTTCTCCAGTGGTGTGGCGGGGCATACTGGTGTGCCCTGAGGCCAGTGAAGGTGTGCCTCGAGAATTTGTACAACCATGATTTATTGACATAGTTAACAACAACTTGTGAATTTGTGTTTTAATAAACGCTGACTATGAATGCTAGACAACTTTGTTAATAAATACTTCATTATTAATACAGTTGTTTATCATATTCTCATGCATTTGTTGATGAAAATAAAATATGTGAAATAGACTGAAAAGACGAACTCACATTAAAGAGTTTTTTTTTGCATTTTTATAATAATGATGTGCCATGGCATTTGTAACAAGCTTTAGATGTGTGGTGGGAGAAAGTGTTTAAACCAGTGCTTTAGAGAACATCTTCAACTGGCAAAACATTCAGTCTAACATCAAAAAAAGGCTGCACAATTAAATATGTAGAATTATTTAAAATATTTTATGGCATGATGTTGTGTAAAAACATGAATAAAAATAAAAAAAACAATGATTTGCAAATCCTTTTCAACCTTTATCCAAAGACGAGGTATTTATCATTCAAACCAATAATCAATTTTTTTGCAAGTATTTACTCATTTTGAATTTGAGGCCTTCAATACATTCCTGAAAAGCTGGTACAGGGGCATGTTTACCAGTGTTACATCACCGTTTCTTTTAACAAGTCTCAATAAGCTTTTTGGAACTGAGCACACAATTGTTGGAGCTTTGTTAATGGAATTATTTCTCATTCTTGCTTGATGTATGACTTCAGTTGCATAACAGTCCAGGTCTCCATTGTGGTATTTTGCACATCATAATGCTCCACACATTTTCAATGGGAGACAGGTCTGGACTGCAGGCAGGCCAGTCTAGTACCTGCACTCTTTTACAACTAAGATAAGCTGTTGTAACACAGAAATGAGAGGGACATCCCTGACAAAAATACCCTGGGATGATTCTTTTCCTCTGTAGTCTGAAGGACACAATGTCCATGATTTTCAAAAACAATTTAACATGTGGACTCAACAGACCACCGCATGCTTTTCCACTTTGCATCAGCCCATCTTACATTAGCTCAGATCCAGAAAAGCTGGAGGCATTTCTGAGCGTTGTTGATATATGTCTTTAGCTTTGCATGGTAGAGTTTGACCTTGACTTTGTAGATGTAGAGATGAACTGTGTTAACTAGAAATGGTTTTCTGAAGTGTTTCTGAGTCCACGTAGTAATATTATTTAAAGAATGATGGTTTTTAACGCAGTGCTGCCTGATGGATCAAAGGTCACAGGCATTCAATGTCGGTTTTTGGCCTTGCCACTTATTTGCAGAGGTTCCTCCAGGTTCTCTGAATCTTTTAATGATAATATTGGACTGCAGATGACGAAATCCCAAAATTCCTTGCAATTGTATGTTGAGAGACATTGTTCTCAAACTATTGGACTATTAGCTCACACAGTTGTTCACGTGTTTATTGAGCATTCCTCAACTTTTCCCAGTCTTATGTTGCCTCTGTCCCAGCTATTTTGGAACATGTCAGAGCCATCACATTCAAATGTATGAATGTTTGGAAAAAACTATGAAGTTTATTATAAAACCCAAAACCAGTGAAGTTGGCACGTTGTGTAAATCGTAAATAAAAACAGAATACAATGATTTGCAAATCCTTTTCAACTTATATTCAATTGAATACACTGCAAAGACAAGATATTTAATGTTCGAACCGAGAAACTTTATTTTCTTTTGCAAATAATCATCAACTTAGAATTTAATGGCAGCTACACATTGCAAAAAAGTTGGCACAGGGGCATTTTTACCACTGTGTTACATCGCCTTTCCTTTTAACAACACTCAGTAAACGTTTGCGAACTGAGGAGACCAATTTTTGTAGCTTTTCGGGTGGAATTCTTTCCCATTCTTGCTTGATGTACAGCTTAAGTTGTTCAACAGTCCGGGGTCTCCGTTGTTGTATTTTACACTTCATAATGCGCCACACATTTTCAATGGGGGACAGGTCTGGACTACAGGCAGGCCAGTCTAGTACCCGCACTCTTTTACTACGAAGCCACGCTGTTGTAACACCTGCAGAATGTGGCTTGGCATTGTCTTGCTGAAATAAGCAGGGGCGTCCATGAAAAAGACGTTGCTTGGATGGCAACATATGTTGCTCCAAAACCTGTATGTACCTTTCAGCATTAATGGTGCCTTCACAGATGTGTAAGTTACCCATGCCTTGGGCACTAATACACCCCCATACCATCACAGATGCTGGGTTTTGAACTTTGTGCCTATAACAGTCCAGCTGGTTCTTTTCCTCTTTGGTCCGGAGGACACGACGACCACACTTTCCAAAAACAATTTGAAATGTGGACTCGTCAGACCACAGAACACTTTTCCACTTTGCATCAGTCCATCTTAGATGAGCTCGGGCCCAGCGAAGCCGGCGGCATTTCCGGGTGTTGTTGATAAATGGCTTTCGCTTTGCATAGTAGAGTTTTAACTTGCACTTACAGATGTAGTGACGAACTGTAGTTACTGACAGTGGTTTTCTGAAGTGTTCCTGGGCCCATGTGGTGATATCCTTTACACAGTGATGCCGGTTTTTGATGCGGTACCGCCTGAGGAATCGAAGGTCACGGGCATTCAATGTTGGTTTTCGGCCTTGCTGCTTACGTGCAGTAATTTCTCCAGATTCTCTGAACCTTTTGATGATATTACGGACCGTAGATGATGAAATCCCTAAATTCCTTGCAATAGCTCGTTGAGAAATGTTGTTTTTAAACTGTTCGACAATTTGCCCACGCATTTGTTCACAAAGTGGTGACCCTCACCCCATCCTTGTTTGTGAATGACTGACCATTTCAGGGATGCTGCTTTTATACCCAATCATGGCACCCACCTGTTCTCAATTAGCCTGTTCACCTGTGGGATGTTCCAAATAAGTGTTTGATGAGCATTCCTCAACTTTCTCAGTCTTTTTTGCCACTTGTGCCAGCTTTTTGAAACATGTTGCAGGCATCAAATTCAAAATGAGCTAATATTTGCAAGAAATAACACAGTTTACCAGTTCGAACGTTAAGTATCTTGTCTTTGCTGTGTATTCAATTGAATATAGATTGAAAGGGATTTGCAAATCATTGTATTCTGTTTTTATTCACGATTTACACAACGTGCCAACTTCACTGGTTTTGGGTTTTGTAGTTAAAACATAAATATCTTGTCTTTTTAGCAAATTCATTTGAACATACTGTAGGTCTAAAAGGATTTGCAATATGTGTATTGGACGTGGCTGTATTATTTAATTCCTTTGCAAACCAAAACAAAGAAATTACACTGAAAATATCTGATCACGTAATAAAATATAAAGGTTAGTACTTTGACAGTCATGTTATTATTGTGTGAAAGTCCTGGTAAGACTCATAATATATTAGGCTTCAGATTTTGACACATACCTATTTTTGGAGTAGGCTTGAAAAAGAGTCCTCCATTGAAAACAAAAAGTCAATAGTGGAGGTAGTTGGAGCTGACAGTGTGTCAGAGCTCCCTGACAGCAGATTTTACATTCAGTGTATTTAAAGTAAATGCCATATTGCCCTTGTGTCCAACTGAACATGTGCTCTCTGAGGCAAGTGAAAGAAACTGGACTTTTTTTTCCAGGGTGAGCACGTCCATCAGACCTGCAGTAACATTAAAAAAGGTGAAAGCAAGCAAGTTGATACAGAGTGATTCTCAACAACAGTACAACACTTGGAGAATTTGTCAAAAAAGCACTCGTACTGATGGAAAAAGACTTGGTAAGGTGGCTGAGAGAGGGGCAAATACCAAGAGACACGCTAATGAAAAAAACAGGATCATGGATGGCTGGTTTGGCATTAATATGACGGGTCATAGGATCATCCTCCTGTGAGTATACAGAGCATTCTCGTCTCTTATTTTATCCACTGACACACTGATGCAGCCATTTGTTCAATTTCACTCCCACTGGGTTGCAGAAGCCTGAAAGCTATTCATCAGTGCAAAGTAGCCCGCCTACTCCTATTTCTCCTGAATCAGCTGAGCCGACGCTCCAAATCCTGATGTCTTTTTGCCCACTAATGGCCATCCATTCTCAGTAGCTGTTGGCAAACATTTTAACTTTGGAAGAATGGGTTATTTCTGACAGCACAGTGATGCAGAATGAGTAATGGTTGTCATGGAGAGACAGCAGGGAGTAGGATTCTGTGTGACCAGGCCACACTTGTGCAAACTCGACCCCAAAACACAGGCTTACAGGATGTCTATTTTCACACCTAGAGGTTTCATGGGATAAGTGTGCATTTCCAAAAAGGAGAGGGCAATAAGGCCTAAAATTGTAACAGCTGTTTTTTTGTGGTTTTTTTTTTGACAAACAGGGCTGTCACTTTTATCAACAATCAAACTCAAAAGGCTTTCAAGCATAAACACTAATAACCAAAGATATCTGGACATCTCCCTCCCCATTTCCATTAGATCACTTTACTATCTTCCTCACTGGAGACCATGCATGTCTCTGAATATGAATCTTGCAATCTTGTCTGTAATGGCCTTTTTCCACACCACTGCTGGGGGGCCTGCTGAAGACAGGGCTGAGTACCTGTTGAGGCACCGCTGAACTGTGGTAGGGGGAAGACCAACAAATAGGCCTGAGTATTTGCCATGGATGAGGAGTGGGCCAGCTGCTTTGCAGATAATTAACACACAGCCCTTGTGTATTATTTTGCCATCAACAGCGTGGAGCCCAATGTGCTACCACAAAGAGACTTTGCCTGTCCTATGTTTTCTCGAAGCGTACTTCCTGTTGTTAAGGTCAAGAAAGCAATGGAGGGTCAAGTTGCGCTGAGAGCGCCCTCTGTTGGATCAGGCAGTTCACTGCTCCAGGCGCCCTGATTTGCTGCTGTATATTTTCAAATCAAATGTATATTTACAGTTTGAGTATGGGTATTTACCCCTAAGTTCAAGCAGATATTTGAATATCAAACATAAGGTGACAGCCCTATTGACAACCCATTTCCTCTCCTCAAACCAGCCAGTCACATCCTCATCACCTTTTGTCAGAAAAATTCTTCCTTAAGTCCGTGTGATCAGTTCATGGCATGCTAAAGCTAACAGCTAAATTTGAGGTTGATGTTGTTTCATTTTTACCAGATTTTTGTTGAACTGCCAGTAAAACTGGATCAACATCCACAGAATTGATAAAATATTCATCAGCCTATTCAAAATACATTATTTGCTGATCTGGCTCTTCACAGTAAATGGTTTAAACATGATACCAAGTGGAGACTTTCATGGAAAACAACTTGTTAAAGCTAATATCATTTTCATAAGTGAAGCTTCAGCAAAGCAACAAGTACCAGATAATGGAGAAAAAAGTGTTTGCTGACATTTTCTTAGCTGCAATTAAAGCTACAGCCCACTGCTTTGAATCATCCTGGACTGAAATCAAGCAAGACAACACCTTCAAGCAGTTGTAATGATGCAGCACATAACCTGTTTTAAAGCTCATAACAGACCAATAGAGGCACTCTGAAGCATCTGTTAATGTCATTTCTAGGCATCATCCTTACAGAGTAAAGACCATATTAGCCCAATACTATGCAGTAATTCTTTTCTTTGTAAACACTAACACAGATTTGGCACAGGAAGACAGTGCTGTTTGGTCATCGTGTGTAGGTCCTCCTCTGTCAGATGGAAACATGCAGAAGTTAAGTCTAAATCTGGGCTGTTATGTCACAAATTACTCTGTTACACAACTTTTATGTAATCTCCACTCTGGCTGGTAGATCAAGCAATCAGTGGCACTGGTTTTGTCTCTTGTGTGCAATATAAACAAATGTCGGAGTTGGAGCCGTTGATGACGCGACGACAAAACTCTTCTTCGGTGGCTGTATTGATGAATGTTTACTGCCCACCTCCACAATAATAGGCCTTCGTGATATGTGAAAATTATGGGATGTGTGATAACGCTGTTTGATTTTGTAATGATGATATTTTAGTGGTAATTTTAGCTCCAAAGTTTGTATAACAGTCTTTCAAACTGGGCCAAAACTCTGCTCTGTACTCTAACTGGTTTATCAAAAAGTACACTTAGTCCCCCTCACGCAACGTCAGACTGGATTCACAGCATTCTTTTGATTTTTGTGCTTGCGTGCATAAATCATTTATTAAATAACATGTTATGTCCTCTGTTATTCAACAGTTGTATTTTCATTATTCACTTATTTAAACAAGGAGTTAAATAAGGGGTCCCAAAAATCCCCAAAAATGTTTCTTGGAAGAGGAACAGGGATGTTGTCCTGATGCTGTTCATTGTTTTTGGTCTTATTTGAATTGTCGAGGCTTTATTTTCAGGTTTATTACCTAACAGGCGTCATATTCTGATGATGATGAAAATGCTGTTTATCATTCAGAATCTGATTTTGTGAAGTAAAGACATTAGTACAAACACATGCATTATCCCTGCATTTAATCATTTAATATGTTGACAAAGTGACACAGTTTACTAAACTTTTCCAAAGCGTGTTGATGCAGAGTGGCTCAGTGGCAATGTAGGTAATGCCTTATAGGAGGAAGGTTGCTGGTTCGAATCCTGTGCTGTTCTCTCTGGGCACTCCAGCTCCCTCCCACAGACCAAAAACATGCTCATTAGGTTAACGGTTGACTCCAAAATTGCCCTCAGGTATGGGTGTGAGCATGAATGGTTGTCTGTTTTTTCTGTGACCCTGAAATTGGCTGGCACCCAGTTCAGGGTGCACCCTGCCTCTCACCCAATGTCAGCTGGGATAGACTCCAGCCCCCTGTGACCCCCAAAGAGATAAGCGGTATAGATAATGGATGGTTGGATGTTGATGCAGCTTGTTGATCATATATTAGGAATTGGATTTTGAATACATCAGGCCAAAACAGCAGTGATGATCCAAACTTAAATGGTTGATGAAACTCAAAAAAATCGTTCTTTTATCTGTAAAAAATGCAGGACAGTGCTAAGTTCTCTCTGTGCCAGATGATTTGTGTATTGAAACTTGAACCTGTAATTGTCTGACTCACCTTTCTAAATAACCAATAACACCACTTTACAAAATTTGGCCTCATTTAGTCAAGTAATGAACCAGTTCTTGAGTCTTATGCATCTGGACTGCGGTGTCACAGGTCTCATTCATTTTAATGGACAGACTAATTATCCCCAAAAAATGCCGATGTAAATCCAAAAATCATGGTTGCACTGAAACCACAAACATATTCTGCCCCAGCACATATGACCGACAGAATCTACCCTGAAAACTGTAGCTGTGACATTCACAGTAGAAGTTTAATTGATGAAATGATGGCCAATCACTCACTGGGGAAGTTGTGAGTGGACTGCAGACATTAACGATAACAGCTGCCTGATGGCCGAAGCCCGGCAGAAAGTCACATTGCGGTAGTAAATTTAAGGGCTGCCATCTTGACTGGGTCAAAACACTGAAGAAAAAAACAAACAGTATTTAGCCTCTGCAGCCTCCAGCCTGCACAACATCTGGCTCCTCCTTTCACTGTCACGTTCGCTGTGAGATCAGTCAAATATACAGATGCAGGTATATTTCAGGCACCACCGTGTTGAAAGTTTGGTTTAGCCACATTAATGGAAAAATCCAAACAATGTCGAACCCCAGACCTTGGCGTAATCATCCCCATGATACTGTTTTCACATGTGATGTCAGCCAACAATGACAGAGAGATAAGCTGAGTATTTTGTAAATAGTCTGAATGTGCCAACAACTGTCCAAAATTCTTCAGGCTCATAATTTAGCCAGATGGCTGGATTAAAAGGCTCTGGCGTGATCTCTCAATGTCAATGACTCAACAGAACTCGATAAAAAAAGAAAGACTTTTTTGGGGCATTATTTTTGGCATTTGGTATTCTGGGCATTAAATGTCTGCAAACAATTTTTATAGAAAACATAAAAAGTAAATCCCAATAACATGGTCTGTATTATGGCAACAGACGTCCAACTATTTAGATTTTAGATCTGGCATGCAACCAGACTCGTCCTACTGTGAAGAACCTGAGGCCAGAGTGTTCCTCTACTTGGCTTTGTGCTTCAGTTTGGTAAATTACACCCAGAAATAGGATTTTAAAGTTAATTTGTTGTGCATGAGCGCAGCGTCTCAGCATTATTATTGGCAGTTTGTTTTCCCCTTAGCGCTGACTAGACATGACTATTGTGCTCATTTCCCTTGAATCTGATTATATTAATCCAATTCCTGTGTCAAAGTCAACACATTTGCAGAGTTACAGCATTCCTCAAAGCAGGTGTCACAATATAGGGTTTACAAGAACAATACATACAAACTGACAGACAACTACCAAAAATGTCTCCAGCCTCAGATGCAGCAAGAGTAGAGGCAGACAAAGATGAAAACCATGAAGATGGCAAAGTATCCCTCAACCTAGGGCTGGGCAATATGGACAAAAACTTCATATTTTTTAGCTGAAAAATGATATTTGACAACATTGCACATCAGCAGGACCTGCCTGATTCAGTGTCCATACTCAGGTAGATCTATTTTGCCAAGCTCCAATCTACAAGGACTGTGAGCTGCCCAAAGCAGCACAGCTCAAAAAGAGTCCTTTAGAGCAGTAAAAGGAACAAGCTACAAGTGAGACAACAAGGAAGTGACTGCTTCTACAGAGATAAGCATAGATGCTAGCAAACTTCAGTGGCAGTTTTATCAGATCAGATCGGCATGTTTTAGCAAGAGTTTGCTCTATGAAGTGGCTCATGTTTTGTACTTTACAAAGCGGCAGTAGCTTCTGCCCATTACATTATCTGATTGGCCTGTGATGATTGTGATTGACAGAATGATCGTCAAATTACCTGCCAGATATACTTTTGAGAGGTTCTGCCCATTCTCAAATGATTTTTCAGAACTGTTGCCTTGGTGGACTAGTGAAAAATATAAAAAAAAATCCATCTGGTGTGTCAGGTTAGATATTTAATATCACAACAACACAATAATGAAGCTCAAAGCAAGGACTGTTTCAGTACAGAAGGCTGCAAAAACTTCATGTCTGGAGCTGCAGCTCACCATTTTACACGGTTATCATACATAACTTTTGTTGCTAATGTAAAGGGTAGAAAAGGCTTAACATTCTCAAACATTATTTGTCACCTGTTTTTAACATTTTCAGAAAGAAAAAAAATTCTAAAGCTTGTCTAAGATACTGAACACAAAGGGAAAGTTTTGATTATTTTACCATCCAGCCTCATCTGTGGCAGTGTAGCATAGTAAGGGCTTGGGCTGGGAACCGGAGGGTGTCCGGTTCAAGACCTGATCAGGATATCTCTGGAAGTTGGTTTGGAAGCTTTAGGATGATGCGAGCTGACTTCCTGGGGCACTGTTACAGCAGTTGATGATGCAGCTGAAAGGGGTTGGTGTCCCTTGCCTCAAGAGACACAGGCCCACGGTTTGCACCCTTCAAATTTATCGCACATAAACACCCAAGAATGAAGAAGGATTAACTGGTGGTGCGGATGAGTCTTAAGGTTTAATGAATGGCAAAGTGCTGGCCGGGCAAACCTGACCTCATTTTGGCACAACAGCAGTCATATTGATTTAATATGCCTAAATGTTCACAATGTTTGACAATATATTGATTTTTTTTTTAAACTCAATGTGTCTCCCAGCCCAACTTCAACCTCCTAATAATTCTCAAGACACTTCCTATAATTTATCATTGAGACTTCTTCCCTCCCTCCTCTCTGTAACAAAAATGATTACACAGTCACAGAGAAAAGTTTGGCTCCTTTAAACCACCTCCACCTCCTCAATGATGGTGCCACTGGAGGAATTAAAGTCAAGTAATAAGCCCCTCAGAGTGAAATTGAAGAGATGGGGGGAGGACGCTGGGAACGAAAGCCAAAAGTTCCGTTTCACTCAGTCTTTCAGTCTAAATGAGTTAAAATGAATGATAGCCTGGACTGAGGCGCTGTAAGTCAGAGTGACAGGCGCAGGAGGAGGAGGGAGATTTAAAGAGAAAGCTCCTGACTGGAAGAAAGAGAAAAAGAGAGGGAAAGCGACAGGAAAAGATGGAGGCTGAGGAGAAACCCTGAGCAGACCTGTTGCTGTGTGCAGCGCACTGACTCATGGTGACAGCCAAATGGGACATTCATTTTAAGCCGAGTGTTTGCAGCACAGGAATGATCTCAGTGATGACAATGAGGAGGAGGAGGAGATGATGAGGGATGAGGAGATGATACAATGATGAGGTGCCCATAGAATGACTTTAAAGCCCAAGGGAGCAGAGGCAGGCAGGCAGGTAGGCAGACTCACAGTCAGCCAGTCCTGGGGGACTTCCAGCTCACAGTAAGTGTCACTAAGTGTCATCCAGCACATCTCCCTCAACAGGCCCGACCTACAGATGCTATAGGTCTGGTGGCATGTAATTGTCTGGAGGGTTGAGAGGGACTGGCAGACAGTTTGATGAGAGGAAAGGTCAGGAGGGGGGCAGGGGAGCTGCTAATTCTCTTCCTGAGCAAACTGGAGCAGGATAAGTTCTTGAAAGTTAACTTATATACTCTGCTGCGTCTGCAGGAACATTCCAGCAACAAGGTGCTTTTGATACTTGGTATAATGATGTACAATATTTGACAACTATAACTATAATCAAAGCCTTATTCCTAGCTGCTAATTTTTAAAAGAAGTTAAAATCATTCTAAAATCAACTGTGCATGTGATGGGGGCGTGGGCTCAACACCCCTGTAGTAAGCAGTGCGCTGTGTGAATGTGACTGAAAATATGCATATATAATCTTAAGTACTTGAAATCAGGTTGTTTTAGCCAAGATTATTAAGCCATATTTTACCTAACTATATTTAAAATGTTAAATTGTAAATAGACTTGAGTTTATGTGCTTTTCTAGTCTGTGACGACTCAAAGCTGCTTACCGCCACAGGTCACACCTACCCATTCACACCCATTTGCTCTCACACTCACTCATTGATGGTTAGATGGGATGGTTCATACCCATTTACACGCCACTGATGCAGCAGTGGGAGCAACTTGGGGTTAAGTGTCTTGCCCAAGGACACATCGCCACGTGATAGCCAAAACTGGACTCAAACCTGCAACCTTCTGATTACTGACCAAGTGCACTGTCAAAATTCTCCACTGACGCCCCAAAATCCATGTTAAGGGCTAAAATTTAATTCAATAATAATTACTATATGCTTTAAGTAAAGTAAAACAAATACATTTGACAGAATACAAGAAATTAAACAAAATGCTGTTAATTTAGTTTTTCATACTTTTATTTTATATTTTTAAAATGTATATTCAGCTACAGTGACTTAAAATCATATTAAAATGCATTTTAACGCTGAAGTATGTTATAAATGGATTGATTATAACCCATTTCAAGAAAAAAATAGTAATAAACTTTGATTTCTGTGATTACTGTAAGTGATCAGCCAATATGTTGTTATAACACCAACATTATTATTCAATATAAAATGGTTGACAATGTGTCTGTATTATAAATATTTATAATCTCTTGTAACTGTTTGCACAATGCAACACATTCTAATTATGCTTATAGCTCATTATAAACTCTGGCATTATAATGACTAATGATTTCTACAAAGCATTAATAAATGATCACAATTGCTTAGGATCATGGGGCGTTACAAGTGCATTAAAACATATTAAGCTGCAGTATTAACACACTTATAATATATCTATAATACTAGATGATGACATGGAAATGTTGCCAATGTTGATACGCTCTGATGCATTGATTGAATAAAACCACTGAAGACTGAATTTCTTACATCTCGAGCCTTGTTGGTCTGCAGAGTGGTGGATTTGAAGAATAAAACCTCAATCTCTGGAAAGTGAAACCCTTCAAAAGGAGGTCTACACTGAACCCTTCTGTTGCTCAGTATTGCCAAAGAGCTTTCTCCTGTATCTGTGACAGCCTTTGATGTGACAGTCTGGGGAAATGGACAGACATTCAGAGACTCAAATGGGATAGGAGCACCTAAGGGGGGAAATGTTCTTCATGTCTCTATGGGAAAAAACATCAGAAGTAAGTGAACCTTTCCTATATCAGTAATTTCTTTGCCTCAGTCTAAATCATTTAGTTTCCCTCTTTTTGTCTTAAATGCTAACATGTAGCTACAAGGCTGATGTCTAAATGCTGGCCAAAGGGAGTAAAGAATTTACATGTTATTACCATTTCAATCAGCAGGCACCGACCCTGCTAAAGTCTTTTATACAGAGACAGTTATCTAAAGAGAAAAATAAAAACTTCAGCATCATCAGATTAGCAAAGCATTGCATACTCCCTTATGTTAGCTGACCTTTACAATTCTCTTCCCACACACTGAACTCTCGGTTGACTTTTTTCTTTCACACATTAAAATAAAAAAAAAAAAACCCTTCATGGTCATTTGTTGCCCTGACTTTGACCTAACCAACACACTCCAAGCTATCAAAAGAAAGGTCACAAGTGAAAAAGAGGATGGATGCATACTGTTTAAAGTTCTTTTTATTAGTTTATAAAGATGCAATGGTATTAGTTTGTGAACCGGGACGACCCCTAAGCTGATTCACAGAGTGGAACTAAAACATTTGGTGATGCTGCTTTTAGCTGTTATGCTAAAAGCAGCAAACTTCCTAAGGAAACATAAAGGTCTTCAGATGCAATTTAAAAACCCCATTATTCAGTCGGGCTTATATGTGGTACTTTATTATTTCTTGGCTATTTATATGCATCACTATTTTCCTTATATTGGTTACCTGCACCTTTTAGAATAGATTTTAAGATTAATTAATTAGATGAAATCAGAAGGGTGGGTGGGGTTTTGAATATTTATTTTCCATCCTCTTGACATCCTGTCTATTATGCCTGTTTGTCTGTTACCAAGATAACCTGAAAAGTCATAAACAGATTTTAATGCAATTTTCGGGGAATGCTGGTCACTGCACAGGAAAGAAGTGAAATGAATCTGGATGTGGATCCTGACGTTTTTAAAGGAATTGTTGACATTGTGAAATAGGACTGTTGTCCACATTTTTGCGAGTAATTCGGTATTTTCTCCAAGGACTTGGATGACACTTTTAGAAAATATTGACCATGTCACATAGGATTTTGGTGGTGGGCCAAATCAGGATGTGGATCCAGGCATTTTTTTTAAAAGAATTTGTTAACAGTTTCAACATTTTTTGACAATAAGTAACTTGAAAATGTTGGAAATGCTTGGCTGAGGTTTGAGCACTTCTGCTTTTTTCATAAATTTGTCAATCATTTGTCTGCTCCCTTGTAAAACATTTTGAACAGCAAATTAATCTGTATGCAATTATCAAGATAAACAGAGTTCACGTGATTGATTGATAATGTTTCAAACTTTCAAATGTGAGATTTGGGGGGTAAACGTTGCCTTTGTGAGAGGATTTCTGTGATTCGTTATGGAGTCACAAAAGATAAACTTTTATCAGAAAAGTAAAAACATGAAAAGCAGTTTAGCAAAGATGTAACTCTGGCAGTGTAGGGGGTTGGCTATACTATAGCTTAGAGATATTTTTTTCTATTGGACCAGCATGGCTTGAGAAATAAAGTGGTGAGGTTGGTTCATTTCTACAATTAAGGCAGGACAGATTGACCCTAGGTTTCAGTTCAAAGCTTTCCTGATGAGGTTCAAAGCACTTTGGAGAATCCTACTGGGGTAAAAACAGAGGAGGGAACACAGGGATGTTTGCATTTGAGGAATGGAGGGATTTCTCATGGAACAAAAGCAAGACAAGTAATCTGGGGGTGTTGGGGTGGGGAACCACTGCAGGATGTCTAAAGCCCTCCGAAGCTCCAAGAGCCGAGCCTAATAAAGCTCCAGGGAGACGAGAACATGAACTCTGTGACAGGTGCTGTGTGTGTCTGTGCCTGCTTACATGCATTTTGTCATTATCCTCTCACAGCTACGGCTGAACCTCCAGAGAGCTCTCACATCCCCCGTTCCTGTAGTTACTGGGCCCCATAGGCAGAGTCTCACTGTTTCTACAATCTGATGCTTCAACCGAGAGCCTCTGCGCCCTCGTTATACAAACACACACATACAGACAAGAGACACTGCAGTGGGGTCAACAGCTGAACTGGTCAACCTCGAGGGATACAGCAGGGTAAACACCGAGGGTTTAAGCTGAATGCTCTAAGAGTGGAAGCATCTTTGCGGTCCTCTGCTGCATATCGTGACCAAACTGATCTTGACACCAGGGGCTGTAATATGACCGGTGGATGAAGTATCTACATGAGGGACCGTGCTGGAGTGTGCACACAGCTGATAAGGTGAGGAATCTGGGGACAGGACAGGACGTAGGTGACAGGGAGCAGACGGCAATCCACAGCACCTCCCTGGAGGACTGTATTCTGTGTAATCTGAGGTGAGGAGATAAAGGAGGGACAATCATCCACTGACCCTGAGCATGGAGGGAGGTGGTTATGGAGAGGCCTAAAAGAGGAGGGGGGCACACACAAACACATGCTGACACCTGGGGAGCTGTCAATTGACTCAGTGCAGGGTGTGTTAATCACACAGTTGGCTGCGCAGTGAAAATAGCCTTCCTGTCTGAACACAGTTAATAGACTGCCATACTGACCCACAGTCCCTGTTGTATGATGGGGGGTTTTTTAATTGTGTTGCTGTTTACCTTACCATCAGCGGCCACGATGCTCTGCCAAAATAAAAGCCATCTGTTCTGAAAATGTTTGCTGGTCTACGCACTTTGCTTGTACTTCCACTCTTACCATAAACATAATGGTTATACTTTCACAGCATATGTATCCTAGTTTTAGTGCCCATGAAACTTTTTAAAAAGGCTTTATTAGCTTGAAAAACACGTGTATATACAAACCCCAATCCCAATGAAGTTGGGACATTGAGTAAAATATGAATAAAAAAACAGAATAGAATTATTTGAAAGTCTTTTTGATCTATATACAATCAAAAATAATACAAAGATTAGATATTTAGTGTTAAAACTGATAAAATTCATTGTTTGTTTTTTTTTTGCACATATTCACTCATTTTGAATTTGATGCCAGCAACACGTTCCCAAAAGCTAGGACGGGGATGACAAAAGACTGGGGAAGATGAGAAATGCGCATGCAACAACTGTTTGGAAAATTCCACAGGTAACCGGTTAATTGGAAACAAGTGTGTTATGATGGGAAAAAAAGAAGCATCCTCCAAAAGCTTGTATTTTACAAGCAAGGATCAGGAGAGTTTACCAAAAGCCAACATCATGCTGTTAAAGGAAAGGTGAGGTAACATAGAGGCAAACATGTCTCTGTCCCAGCTTTTTTGGAACATGTTGAAGGCATTAAATTCAAAATTAGTGAATATTTAAAAAAAAAAAAAAATAGTAACGTTTTTTTGTTTGAACATTAAATATTTAGTCTAGTGTAATGTATTCAAAATTAAATCATTGTACTCTGTTTTTATTTATGTTTCATACAATGTCCCAACTTTATTGAGATATGGCCAGTTCAAGGTTAAAGGTTTCTTTATTAGTACCAGACGGAAAATTTGTTTTACAGATTGGGGAACCCTGCAATCCCAATATAAAATATATATAAAAAAAGCAACCACCTAACATACATGTAACGTCAAACAAATCACACAATAAGGAAACAGTAAAAAATATTTAGAAATATAGTAAAATCATTTAAATAAAATAAGTTAAAATCATGGAAAAGTGCTTAGACATCTCCCTGGATCTTACTAAAGTGCAATGTGAACAAGATCACCTTGTGGCCTTGAGATTCAGGGTGCCAATTGCTGTGGGTACAAAACTGTTTCTGTACCTTTTAGTCCAACCCTTAGGGACCACAAAACGACAGCCCGATCGAAGGAGCTGGAACTCGCCATGCAAAGGATGTGAGCAGTCTTTAAGTATGGAGCTGGCTTTACGCTGCAGCTATAAGGAATAGAGGGCTTTCGTAGTGAGTTGAGGCTTCCTAATTAACCTCCCAGCCCATTTAACAATTTGCTGCAGTGCATTTTTGTCCTGTAGTGACAAGTTACCAAACCAGGACACCAGAGAAAAAGACAACAAAGACTCAATAAAAGCTCGATAAAAAAGGATCAGCATGGTTTTGTCAATATTAAACCGGTACAATTTCCAAAGATAAAACAAACGTGTGGTGGGCAGATGAACATTTACTTTGTGTAGCTAATATGGAAACAGTAAAACACAAAATCCCTTTAGTATACAATAAAAATGTAAATATCTCTCCCTTTCCTGCCTCTGTTATTGTCTTACTAAGGCTGGCTCCAAAAAACTGGAGATTATAGATCCAAGGGAATCAATTTGTAGGAAAGTACTGGATAAAAATATTCCCATAAACTTAATGAATGTATCCACCTCAGGGAGCTCTGGAGTTATTTGTGTGTTCTGTGTTACTTTTGCAGTGAAAGCAGGCCTACATGTTAACCAAAGGGAGAACCCCTGAGTTAGGCTAGTTTAACATTAATTATTATGGACCATAATCAGGGCTAAATGATGAGGAGGAAGACGTAATTTACAATTATTTACTTTACATTTATTTATGAACCGGAAGATAGCAGGCATGTCTTACCTTATAGACAATGGCCTGGTAAATTAACACAATGCAATAGATTTTAAATGAAACTACAAGCAATGCCACGGAGATAAGGAGCTGGATGAAGGCATGTCTGCCAGTGAGTGTGCACGGTCACATAATTAGGCATCTGTGTTGCCAGAGGTGGTGCTCAAGGCGAGGCGGTCGATGGTTGTGCCAGCTCTCTGTAATGGCAGAGGGTCTGGCACTAGCTGGGGCAGGGAGGGCTCTGAGGAGGCGCCAAACTCTTCACTGTGAGCCTTGATCAAAGATGTAGCTTAATGGAGTTGGACTGACAGAACCAGGCATCAAGAGAGAGTGTATCTGACACAGGAGAGGGGTCTCTGTATGTTGCACTTGTATGAGTGGGTAATTTTCTCCTGCTGGTAAAACTTGAGCAGATGAGCTGAGAGAGGCTTTTGACGCCGGGGTGCCAAAACCAAACCCGCATGCAAAGTTATCACCTGGTTATATGTGTGGTTGTTGCAGTGTTAACTAGTATTTCCTTTAGAATGACATAGCTGTGGTCACAACACGACACAGGGGATACACTGTATGTGAATGCCTCTAGACCCTTTGAAACAGAAAAAACTAACATTAAATAGGAACAGAAACTGTCATAGAACCAGGCAGCGTCTCATTTTTGTTCATGTCTCAACTATTACTGGAGTTTGTCTGCTGCAGTGGAGCAAATCTAATATAAAGCCTCTGCAATGATACAAACCCATGTCCATTAACTCCAGCATAGCTGCCATCAATTTGTTTTACTGCCAAAAATGGATCCCTGTGAAATAAAGACCTGCTCCTCTTTTAGACAGTAAGGACAATAGATAGTGCATTTGTATGACAGAGGTTCATCATCACAAAAGTGACTGTACTCTGAATAAAAGCAAGTTATGGTCCCCTTACTCCCAGCTAACAGGATGCTGTGTGCATGTGTGTCATTAAAATATGACAAATATATTTATATCTCTATACCATCATCTATGAATCTATACTTACAGGATCTGTTCCCATCCCTGCATCTGATTTAATGAATTCTTTATGCGACAAAGACAGTCTCTTCAAAACATGTCACAGGATCACATCAGTCTGTAGGTGTTTAATTTTAACTCCAAACCCTAATTTCAATGATGTTGGGACATTGTCTAAAATGTAAACAAAAAGAATACAGTAACTTGAAACTCCCTTCTGATGTATATTTAATTGAATACACTTCAAAGAAGACGTTTAGTGTTCAAACTAATAAACTTCATTACTTTTTGGAAATTTTCACTCGATATGATGCCTGCAGCACCTTCCGAAAAAGCTGGGATAGGGGTAACAATAAAGTTGGAAAGTTGAGGAATGCTCAAAAACATTCCACAGCTGAACAGGGTAATTGAAAAAAAGGTGAGAGACGTGGTTGGGTATAAAAGCAGCAACGGCAACAACCAACAATAAATGCCTTCAATCCCTCCAGCACTGCATCAAAAACTTCACCATGTGGGCTCAGGAACACTTCGGAAAAACATTGGCAGTTAATACAGTCTGTTGCTACATCTACAAGTGCACGTTAACACTACCGCGCAAAGCCAAAGCCTTTTATCAACAAGAGTCAGAAACCCCACCAGTTTCTCTGGGCCTGAGCTCATCTGAGATGGACTGAGGCAAAGTAGAAAAGTCTGCTGTGGTCTGACGAGTCCAAATTAACATATGCTGCCAACCAAGTGATGCCATTTTCAGGGACTTCCCTGCTTATTTCAGCAAGACAATGAAGACACGTGCACATGTTACAACAGCGTGGCTTTGTGCAGGTACCACACTGGCCTGCCTGCAGTCCAGACCTGCTCCCATTGAACATGTGTGGTGCATTATTAGGTGCAAATTACAACAATGGAGACCTCAGACTGTTGAACTACTGAAGGCGTACATCGAGCAAGCATGGCAAAAAATCCACATATAAAGCTTCAACAATTAATGTCCTCTTTTCACAAAGAATTAGAGAGTTGTTAAAAGGCAAATAACCATGAAACTCGTAAAATAATTTTGTTAAAAATTTCAGAAAATATACATAATGTTATAAATAACAGTTTGATTAAAAGTTACTGCAAAGGCTAACTTTTTTTTTATTATTTTCTAAATAACTGGAGTTCCTCCTCATTCTGGAAGCTCTGTCATTTACGTTGCTATGATGGATCGTTCATTTGTAGCGAGAGGTTAAGAGGGCCAAACAGTGAAAGAGAGAGAGAGATGGAGCTGTGTGGTTGAGAATAGGAGCTCAACTTCAAACTCTGGCTATTATTTGGAAAGTCCACGTATGAGGCTGAGCTCCTCTTGAATGACAACATGAGCCAGACCATCAGTACAGCTGCAGGTGATGAGAGTGGAACACAAGATGTGAAGGTCTAACAATTAGCTTTTATTTGGTACGTGCAACATACACAAAGTAAAAAGACTGGACACGAGTCTTAATCCTCGGGTTCAAGTTAATTCTGGAGTCACATCTGCATGTCTGCCATTTGTAGAAGCAACGGACCACAACGGTTCTCTGTCTCTTATCTCACCAGTGCCATGAGGTCAAATCAGTCACAGCAGAGACCGGTGTTCTTGTAGCACTTGAAACATGGATGTCAAGCTGTTTGATGCTTGACAATCCACAAGGTTGCAAGTGTGACATCACGTTAAGACATGTATGGATTTTTGCTTGGCCGTGCACACCCTACCAATTAAACAGAAGCAGATGACAACAAGTTGGCGAACTTTAAGGATCTATTGCTTTCATTTGTTCAAAACCAGGCTAAAAACAGGTGAAGATTTGTTAAATACATTTTTAAATGCAACCTACAGTTCTATATCTACCTCTGCCACTGTCCTTACAGGTTTATTACACTCCCCTGTCTCATCCTCTCTTGATTTAGCTGCTGTAAAAGCCATCTCCTCACCATCTTTTGTCTCAAAACACAAGTTCTCAGTCATTTTCCACTAACTTCAGTTTCAACACAATAAACAAGACTTTTTTGAAGCCGCTGCCCCATGACATTCAAGAAAATATGGACCTGTGGCAAAGAGGGAGCCACACAGAACATAAAATCACAGAGCATTTCTGCATTATGAGTCCACCGCAGTTTGTGTCCACACATCTGTCCATGCAGAAAGCCGAAGAGAGCCTTTACTGCAATGTCAAACAGAAATCTAAATGGGAGGACATAAAAGGAAGCTTGGGTTAAGTTTGCAGTTATAATATACTGATAAGAAGACCATTACAGACAGATTTGTATCTGCTGATGCCTCTGTGCTGTATATACATGAAACAGTATGAATTATAATGATGCTCTGTTGTTGTGTATTCTGTCCAAATTAGAACTGAGTTAACAAAAGCAGTTTTACCTCTGCTGGCAGTGAAAGATAATTGCTGTCCACAGGAGGAACAGCACAACATTTACAGCACTGTAGTTCTATTTCAGTGAACTGAAGATATGAAAGAAAGTTCAGGTTCTTATAGCACACGCTCTGACTAATATTTTATGCTGAAAGCCATTAGCATAGCAGTGCTGCACACTTTCTATAGGTGTAAAATGGCTTCAAAGCAAGGTAAATAAATTGCATTGGGTATTTGGTAGACATCCATCACCATAAATCAAATCATCTTCTCTAATTCCTTTTAAAAGCAGTGCTCTCTCATTGTAACGGATGTTGAGAGTCAAGATTCAGTGCATAAAAACAGCCGCTGCTCAGGCAAAAATTGATGTCCTTGTCTGGCAGATGCAGGTTCACGAGGTACAATGAATACAAATACACCAAAGAAAAGCTACCCTGCATTTACCTGTAGAAAACATATTTGAATAAATTAGGTGGTTGTTATTGTATATTACACACCCTGTGGAGCAGAAAGAGAATTTTAAAACAATTGTAGGGTTGGCTCTATTTTTCATGATGAGGCAGAAGGACAAGGCCCTTGGAAGGGTTACTAAAGGTCATTTCATACTGGGTGCATTTACTTGTGACGACAGCAGTGTGTGCATGCTTTTATTTTGGCGAGCAGGTTATAAAGTCAGAGCTTTCTGATTGTCAGCAGGAGCCCTCCATGCATCTCCTGTGCAATAAATAATAAAACAGGAGGCTCGTCTGTTACATCAATAACACAAAAACAGGTGTGATATAAAAGAACATCAACTCCCCATACAGTGAGGGCATATAAATGTATTATACATTTAGGCTGAAGCTGTTTTATTGAACCAGGCTGTATATATGTTAATTTAGGCTGTAAAAACAAACAAACATCTGTGTCCGTCACACAATCATAACACCTCCAGGGTTCCTGCAGCCAGCCTCAAGTGGACCTTTGAGGAAATACAGCTATTGGCACCTGGTTTTGATCCGATGATCAACACAACTTTGGCTACATTTTTAGTTTACATCCCACTGTACAAGCAGCTGTATGCAGCTTGAGCTCTCTCTTGTGCAGACTACTGAGATCCTACAGTAAGATCCATCACAAATAAACAAGTCTAGATGCGAGAGTGCTATTTACACTGGCAGACACACACAGATGAAATATGGAACAGCCACTATATCTTTGGCCAAAAGGACAAACATGAGACAGGATGACAGGATGAATGGTAACATAAGGCAAAGCCATAGATGGACATATTAGAGAAGCATGTGCCTGAAGAGTTGCAGCTAATGATGGTCCACTAGTTAATGAAATGATAAATCAACTGATAGGATTTTGCAAAATAGCTAAATATCTTGTTTTATTACAAGCATCAGAATTTGACAGTACATTTCAAACTCTATAATTGCCACTGACATTTCGATTCAGGCAAAAACTCTCTTGCTTCAGACTTATTACTGAATAGTTCAATTTATTTTAATCTGAAACCATGTAACCTTTGTTTGGTTTCTTAATAGCTGAGTGAATAACTTAAGGTAGTAGTGTGGGTGGGTTTTCACAGACAGGATCTCAAGGCACAGTCTTGGGAAGGAAGGTGTTTAGTTTGGAGATTTCACAATTTAATTTCTGCTTTTTGCAGCCGATGTTCTGTTGGCTTCTTCAATTGGGGACCGTCAGCAAGCATTGGGGCATTTTGGAGTTCAGTGCCACGCAGCTGGGATGACGGTCAGAACCTCAAGATCTGAGGCCAGGGTTCCCTGCTGAAAAACAGTGGATTGCCCTTTCGACGTGGGAAGTGAGTTTTTGCCTCAAGTGAAGGAGTTCAAGTATCTTGGGTCTTGTTTAAAAGTGAGGGGAAAATGAACAGAAAGATTGATAAGTGGGTTGGTTTTGCAGACATTGAACCAGACCGTTGTGGTAAAGAGGGAATCAAGCTGAAAGGAAGAGCTTTCAATTTACTGCTTCATCTGTTCCAACTCTCACCTATGGCCATGAGCTTTGGGTAATGACTGAAAGAAAGAGGTTTTGGATACAAGCTGTTGAAATGAGACTCCTCAGGAAAGTGACTGAGTGAGGGGCTCAGACATCCGGAGGGATCTTACAGTAGAGCAGCTCCTTCACATCAAAAGGAGTCATTTAAAGTGGTCTGGGTATCTGGTTAGAATGTCTCTCGGTTGCCTCCCTGTAGAGGTCTTCAGGTCAGGTATCTAGTGGATGTCATCCCTCCAGCATTCCTGCTGTCTGCCTCATGGTCTTTTCCCAATTTAAATCTTTTTAATCTTCAAGTACTTGCTGTCTATAGACAGGTCTTAATTGGCATCCCTCCCTCTCATAATACCAGGACCATTGGTACTTTTCACTAACACCCTGAGGGATACCTAGACCCTGCTGGGGGGATTATGTATCCTGTTTGTCTTGGGAAAACCTGCGGATCTCCCTGGAGGAACTATAAAGGGTTGCAGGGGAGAGGGACGTCTGGGTTAAGCTGTTGGGCCTGTTGCCTCTGTGACCAGGCCCTGGATAAGCAGAAGAAGATGGATAATGGATAGATGGATAGATGGATGGATGGATGGTGGAGTAAATGAGAGCAGAAACCTGGAGATACTAAGTGAGTGTGTGTGAGTTATGCTGTTGTCTTGAGTGCAGCAGTGAAAAGTAACAATCTGTAGCTGTATTACAGCTGTGAGAAGTCATTAACGCCAGATCTCCTCAAGCCTCAAGTAATATATTGTTTATATCTGGATCACATTAACCTGGCAGGTGTTTGTGTGTGATGGGATCACCATTGTTAGACCTAAAGCCAGAAAACAACGCTAGCCTTGGCACAGACAAACACGTGTTCATTGTACCCTTTCAATACCATATGGACTGTGAAGCATGAAGTTAGGCTCCTTTTTTTGCAACGTTTAAGGTAACAGTCTGTCAGATTCAAAGAGTTTTGCCCTTTTGTTGTTTATGTAAGAAAAAACAAGAAATGTCATGGACAGCCATTCAGCTGGGGAACGAAATGGACAGAGTCATTCCATATAGGATAGAAAACTATGTAATGATGTTTTTGTGCCTTTTCTCACTGTAACAGTAACTTCCTTTGTTGTTTCAGAGATTTAAAGATTCAAAGATCGGCTTGGTTATTTTTTCCCTCGGCTAAAGAAAGCCCACTCACATGTTCTGCCTGCTCTTTACTACTTTGTTTTTGATCCCTGAACAATACTTATCAGAATTTGCAAAAATAAAACAATTCCTTAAAATATGTTCCCAACAGTTCTGTCATCACATGTATGAAGGCTTTTCATTATTAATGTAGCAAGCTCAGAGAGCAGTAAAACACTGGCAGCACAAACAGCTTTAAAAACATCATTGAAAGCCTCAAATTCAAAATAGTACATTACACTAAAATGAATGACCTGATGGACATGGAAAATCTTTATGGAGCATTTACTTCCTTGTGCTGTACGTTATACCGACTACGATCATTATCCTGGGAACTGTAAACATAGTAAGAGTGTAAAGACAGAGTTCCACATGGACTCATAAGCTGAACCATCCAAATACACTCAGAGTGGAAACTAAAATGAACCTCTTCCTGCTGTCTTTGAATTTCCCAGTTAGGAAACACTTTGGTTTCCCAGTGAAAAGCGACAGCGAACAAAGAAGAGGCAACAGTTTGGAGTGGTGCAGGAATGCAAACTAAAACAGGTGAGTTAGCATTTCAGCACATCTGGTTCACTTTTCCCAAAGTACATTGGATTTTAGAACAGCTTTTTGGATTCTTCCCCAGCTGAATGGCTGTCCATGAAATTTCTTGGTTTTACTTATATAAACAACAAAAGGGCAATTCAAACTCTGACTCTGACAGAATGTTACCTGAAACGTTTTGCAAAATAAATGTTTAAATCTTGTATGTATTTGTTCACCATGAACTTTTTTTCATTTCATTTTTCCATGCAGGTTTGGTGGCTGCTCCGAGGACAAACCATGTTGTAGTTCCATAAAAGCTTTACAATATATTTCTACTCTCGTCGATTACACTTAAGCTTAAACATCATGACAGTTGGGCTTGTTTTTGAAGTTTATCAGGGTGAACAAAATGTCTAAGTTTCATGATTTTCTGTTTGACCTTATTATCAGCATTGATCCAAGAACACAGTGAACAGTCCCATAGGCTTTTAATCACCGTGATGATAACTTCATGTTGGCCCACAAAAATATGTCAGCACTGTACCACTCTATTGCATGGAGGTTGTTCCCAATCTACACCAATTTACAGTATTTCACCAAAGTTCAATAAACTGGTGCGAAAATAAACAGTTTGTGAGCATAGTGAATGTCTTGTTTTTGACACCAGATGCCAACAAATATGCATACGAAGCACAATTTTTTTGTAAGACAAAACCATGCTGTATCCCACAAATGATACATATGCCTTCTTTTAATGCTTTGGACTTGCACTGAAACTGATTAGACTTGCACACAACTGTCATCTCCATCAGTCCACACATTCTATGCAGGTAAGCAGCACCAATGGCACCATTAGCTCGCAGTATAAACATGTGAGATTAAAGGCTGTAGCCAGTCCCAGCTAACACTGGGCACAGGCAGAGTCAAGCTCGGACTGGTCTCCAGTCAATCACAGAAACAAACAAACAGCTACTTTGATTTCTCTGAAGTAATCCCAGACAACCAAACACAGTTCAAGAGGGTGGGCTTTGTGTGTGGTCAAGATTGAAAGTAACATTAAAACCCGCACTTCATTCCTGGGCACTGGGACTTTATCCGATTTGCTGAATAATTTATGTGGGTAAACTCAGGAGCAGAGCAGTGTGCATAATTGCATAACATCACTCCCATCTGCCATTTGTTCCATTAAGTTAACGATTGGTCCCAGCTCCTGCCCTGGTAATTAAAACCTTAGAGATTAATCATAAACTCCTCCACTTTTACTCTTCTCCTGAGGGGAAGATGACAGCACAAGTATTTAACTGAAGCCTCACATTCTTCCTAAAAACTACTCAAATTAGAAGACAGACTTTGAAAAACTAACCAAATCAGACTTTTTGGCATCTGATGAAACAGAGAGAGCTGCGTTGTTGACTCCTGTAACAGGTGTTTCCCTGAAAGCTCAGATGTGCTGTGCAGCTTTGGGTCTCTGCGTCCAAATGCTGAAAGCCTAATGACTCCCCAAGCAAACTGCTAATTGATTAAAAAGCAGAGAGATTGATAATAAAGTCTATTAAAACTTACTTGTCTGCCGGACACTGGTTCCTGTTCATAAGAAATGTGGGAAAGTTTGAGGCTAAAATTGGAGGATATTTCAAAGCAAGGTGAGATTCTTCCCTTGCAGTTATTTCCTCTGCTCCCCTCCTACCATGCCATCTTCCCCACTCGTCCGCTGACAGTGACTTAAATGAGTTCATAGATGCCAACGGATGTCAAGATTGCATGAGGGCAAAATTAACTTGACTGGAGGCAAGGGCACAATGAGTCAGCCATGGCAGCTCCAACAGCCAGACCTGATAAGTCACTCTGAGTGTGCATGGGGTTGAACCGAGGGAATTGACAGTGTGAAGCCGCTGACTTGTGGGTATTAGCTCAGTGGGGCTAATTACACTATTAGATTCTACCTGAGGGCTTCAATTTCACTGTTTGACCCTTTTTGCCCCCAGTAACTGGACACACACACAGCAAACACGATTGTTCACAGATACAAGAACTGAACACATTCTGAGATTTTAAAGGGAACTGCCTCTGTGTTGGACAATCAGACTGGAAGATACTGCTGTAGTATAGATTTGTGCTCAACGCATTTAGACCAATGTGGGCTAAACCTTCACATAGCAAAGTGAATTCAGCAGAAAAAAACATTAAGCATAACAAAACTCTGGGACCAGTGTTGTATGAATGAATTAGAAATGAGCCACAAGAACATTTAGGTCACTTTCATACCTAAAATTGGGTGATACTGCAGCATTGTTTTGTTTTTCTCTTGGTTTGGTTTGCTTCACATTGCACCTTGGTCAGGCAGACCAAAATCTGACAAATGTTGTGGACCATTATAGCCTCCCGCCATACCGTCTCAGAGTAATTAAACTAACTTTGTTTTGCTTTACGCAGTTCTGAAGTTTTCTATGCCATAATATCAAGCTGATGCTGCATTTAGGCTGTGTCAGGTAGCATTTATTGACTGTAGAGATGAACAAACATATTCCACACAGATTTGTAGACATTAACCTGCAAAGAGGTCCTGAGGCTGGCGGTGCTAGCAATGCTAACTTTAGCCAAACTCTGCTTTCTATTGTCAGTGAACACAGTGTTAGCTTTTTTGGTTGTGATAAATCCACAACAAGTCCAAACCAAAATTAACTTCCTTTTGGTTCCCTTGCTTTGTTTGGCCCTTGTTTGGTTTGGGCTGCTTTCACACCCACGGTGAGAGTCTGGTCTGCTAGAAGGCGAACTGGGACCCCTGTTTTTTTGCTTTGTTTTGTTTTTTTTTGTTTTGTCTTGACCAAGCGTGTTGGGTGTAAAAGCACCCTTAATTAGCATAAGTTAGGCAACACATAGTATCTGTCATATTATCATTACTTATCATTATATATTTTCATTAGCTTGTCATTTGAAATAAATGAAAACATGCACTTCATCCACTCAACGTCATATCCAAAAGTGAGAAAATTACCTTATAACATCACTCATTGTCACCTGTTTACAAAGCTGTATACCTATATACCTCGAGGTGAGGGGATTTTGATGGCTGTTTAAATAAAAGGGCTGCAGAGCGAAGTGTCATTAAATTTAGATGAGGCTCCAGGATTATTGGAAAGCCATTTGCAGGCCCTTAAAAAAACCTGCTCAATTCTATAACCTCTGACTCTGCATTTTACTGGTTTGCTTTGCATACAAATAAACTCGCAGCCCTGTTTTCATTATGCCCAAATTAAACTCATCGCTAACACAATGTGTAATGTAGTAGAGTGTGTGGGTTGGACCCTGAGGTCCCACACAGGAGCCTTTAATTAGAGTGATAAAATAAATGAAAAACAGGGCAGGGTTCAGTTTCCTTTAGCCATGGTTTTATGTGGTGTAAAGTACTAAAGGTTCCAGTATGGTAACACTGCATAAAAGGGAGGGAGGCCAACTAAGACCTGTGGTTGTTTAGCAAGTACCTGAAGATCCATCACTTCTAAATTGGGGAGGACCACGAGGCAGACAGCAGACATGCTGGAGGGACTACAGCGACTAGATACCTCGATAAGGATTTGGGAGAAAGACAGAAAGCTTCCAGAAGCTTCTAAGGGACTGATTTTTTCTATTTAAATGTGACTCTAAAGTGTGTGGCTAAGATAAATATCATAAAAAGAGCATTTAAATAGCAAACACAGACAGCCTGGCTCTTGAGCTGCCCTTGGGTACTGATATAAAAAGGTAATTATTCATGAAATGTCAGTGAAGTGACAGCAAAATATTGTATAAAAATCCCCCTGCTGCCCTCTGCATTACTCAGTCTTCACAAATAGCAGGATATTGATGATTTGTCCATTGCTTTAAGTTTGAATGATTAACAATGAATCAAACACATTGATTGCTTTATCAGTGGTACAACATGCACACCATCACAAGAATGAGACAGACAGTTTAATGTCTTAAGGGCAGTGGTTTCAGACTTTCTTTGTCCAAGGGCCACCTAAAACCATGCCAAAATCTTAAGACACACATTATTCATATCCAAGCAAATTAGTTAATTTACTGAGTGTTTAAGAATCATTTAGTGTGTTTCACACATGTATTTATATCTTTCAATGTCTAAAAAAATATGACATAGGCTGGATTATTTGATTCTTCTCCTTTTATTGTGCAACTACAGTAAAAGAAAGCACACAAGGCACTTTGTGAAATACTCAGATTCTAGTGCGTTTTTTCATTAAGGCATCCTGGAGCATAAGAAACAATCCAAAAGACGATCAGACACTCCTGCATGGGCATAAAGGTAAAATTTCATTTATTATTTAAATTTCCTGTTAAAATGGCAGGATCAGACTTCCATATGTTAGACTTGCTAACTGTAAATCAAATAATTGGATTTAAACTATTCCATTTCTCATTTTCCTCTCCTTTGGCTTTTACTTTTGCGTGTAAAACACACTGTACTGAATGTTTTTTAAGATAATCTAATATTTGCATTAAGAAAAAAAGGCTTGTTGGCTGTCCTATAGTTGCATTAATACCTCATGGTTGAACCAAGTCCCAGGGCGCACCTACACTTTCCTCATGGCACACCAGTGAGCATTGCCCCAACATTTGAGAACCACTGCTCTAGGGAAAGGTTTAGAGCTGGGGTCATAAACTTCATTTGTACAAGGGCCAGTTTTTTTTCCAAATGTTTTGTATTTCTTAGCCTTTTGAGGGGAAATCAGTCCCTATCACCCATTCTGCTGCGATAGGACTTTGAGAGATTAATATATTTTGGCTTCTTTTTTCTAGTGCTGTCATGTTTTCTATCACTGGATTTGACTCTTAATATACTCTACCCCTGGTTAAATACTGGCTAAAATGGCTGTCAGGTGTCAAATGAAAATAATTTCAAAGGTTTGAACACAAGGAGTATAAGCAGATAGAAGAGATGTGAAGTTTTTTAAACTCATTCGAGTGGTTAGAAAGCAGAAATTATAGCACAGCACATGAACAACAGAACAATAAAAGATTTCTGCTCCCCAAACATAATGAGACAACTCAAAGTGCTCGTTCAAAGGAGCTGACAACAAAATGTATTCTGTAAATCAATATTAATGATAATTTCTGCTTGAAAAGAAAGAAAAAGAATTCATGCTTCACAAATTAATCAAGCATTTTCTCTCTAATGAGTAAAGTTGCACTGCATTTGATTTGGCCAACACCAGTGAGGAACATTGTCTGGGCTTTTGGGGATCAAGAGATCATGATGTGAATACTTAACAGACCTTAATAAACAGACTGCAGATTTTTAACTTGTCAGTCAAATCTGACTAAATCTGCAGTTAAAAAATTGATCAAACCAATCAAACCCTTTGGAAACACTGAGTTATAAAATAGAAAATACTTGAGACCTGGTAATAACCTTCTTCAGCTATTGTTTTGTTTTCCTGTCGAGCTTTAATAAAAGCTGACAGGAAAGCAACCCACCCAAAGTGAAACCTCCCACATCATTAGATTTTTAAATAGCACATAATATGCCCTACACTCTGGTATTGAACTGTACTGAAGCGTGCTTGTGTATCTGTGTCTCTTTCTGCAGAGTGAAGCTCAGCAGTCGGAGACAAAGACGGTAGAATTGATAAATGAAGCTCTGAAGTGGTTTAATCATGTTCTGCTGGCTGTTTGCCAACATTTCCTGTATAAAAGAAACAGAGAAATCATTTCAAGCAGTGATTATGGTCTGTTTAAAATGATTTTTTAAAGTTAGCAACAGCTGTAGCTCCCTGGCTGAGTAAAACTAAATGCAGAAAGCTCAGTGAAGGAGATCAGGAAACACCACCCACAACAAAAAAGCTACATCAAATGGTATTTAAAAGTTATGCTCCTCTTACTTTTTATTGCACTTTAAATTCTAAGCAGAGACCTCAACTTGATTATTCATTTTATACAAGTACCTTCCCTGTCTGGCCTTCTTAAATAGATAATTGCAGCGTTCTATTTATCAATATGGTAGTTTTTGAGGAAAGAGGGAAACAGAAAACCAATTTAAGTTTAAAATTAACAACAACACCCTCAAGGAATCAATATCATTAGACTTTTATGCTTATCAATTCCTTCAACAATGTCCTGCATGCTTTGCAAATCAAGGGCACATGCTATCATTAGAGGCAGCCAGCAGAAATGACAACAAACAAGCCAAAAATCACAACAGACAGGGGCTAAAGTAGTCAAAACTAAAGAAACTCTCTGCACGTCTTCCAGTAAGAAAACATTTGATCACCACAATGTTTTTACCCTTGTTGGATGATGGAGACCTTCTTTTTATGAATGCTCCTGATCAGTTTTTAAAGAACTGGATACTGTATATCACTGTGCTTTGCGTTTTATTACTGGTTGCAGTAATTAAGTACATCACTGTTCCCTATATACTGTTGTGCATTGTCCTTCCTTGTATGTCCGTAGACTCTCTCACTGGCTGATTTTAATCTATAAATCTATTCTTGGACTTCTGCCTACATATCTGTGTTCACACTTGTGTAGAAACCTCAGCCAATGTGGCTTGCGCTCTCAGGACATCATACAGCTGCAGGTCCCGAGAGTAAGAACTGAGCTGGGCAAAAAGGCCTTTAAATTTTCTGCCCCGTCTGCCTGGAATGATGTGCAGAAGGACTTGAAATTGACACATCTTGTAACCCTAGGGGAATTTAAGACAATTATAAAAGACAGATAAATAAGCTTAATTGGTTCTTGTGATTGCACTGTGTAATCATATAATCCCAATGTTGTTTTTCTGTAGTGTGTGTATCTTTGACCGTAATCTGTTTTATTAAAAGCGGTTTTAAATCTCAACAAGTTTTTTACCTCGTTAAATAAAGGATATTGATTGATTGATTGAAGTGGAGACACCAGCAACTCGTAGAAGATTTTATCCACGCAGTACAACAGGAGTGACATGTGTGAGACCGTAGGACTGTTAATGGTATTGACATCAATGAAATCTCATGAATTTCCATCCCTATTTTTGACTGACCTGAATCTATTAGAAATATGCTCCTAATGGGTTGTTGCAGTTTCCCATTTGGCTCTGATCATTTGCTCTGTGCTACTTGGTTTGAAGCATAACAATACTGAAGCAAAAATTATGAGTCAGCATCTCCTCCAAGTCAACCAAACAAAAAAAGAAAAAGTCTATCTTCAACCTAAAACTGTCAGTAAACAGTATACAGCAATTTTAAGTGAGCAATGTTAGTTTTTAAATCTGTTGTTAATCACAAATAATGTTTACACATCAGGTCTTTAAGTGTTCAACTGTGTGAACTCCAGTTTATACACTTTTACCCAAATGTCCAAAGTAAACTGTTTTCATAACTGCTGCAAATATCACCCATTCAGCCAGTTTGGTGGCGGGTGTTTCCTCTCGAGAGGCAAGCTGGTCGATGCTGCTGGCACCAACAATCACCCACAATTCTTCTAATTATGCAGAGTCGTTGGCACCATCTGCTGAATGTATAGTGCTAGTTTCTGTTGGGACAATTTCAGCACCAATGCAGAGCCAATCCCTGTAACTATGACTTATATTCAGGCTGCTGCCATGTACAATACACAAACCCACTTCAAAAGTCCCAAACAATCCCTTTAATGGAGTCTGTAAGAGGGCCTGTACATCACATACTCAACAACTAACCTTTAAAATAGAGTCAATTTTAACCAAGACTGTAAAATCAAAGTTTATCCGCCCAGCTCACCTCTGAGCTTGCTGCTGGCTGCTGCTGGCTGCTGCTCGGTCCTGGTGGGGATTGTGGCAGAGTGGGAGGATTTTTTTGGCCCTGATACATTCAGAGAGGGCCAGGCAGTGACATTATGCCAGCCAGGCTGGACTCGAGGGACAGCCATGTTAAATACCATCTCCTGGAGCGCAAATGGCAGGGAGTTTGTGGAGCTGTTTGGGGGTTTGTTTGGGTGCGTTGATGTGCCTTGAAATGTGTGTGACTTTGTGTGTTCGTGCTTAGGCAGTTATATACCCAGGACTGCCATGCACATAAACACACACATAAGCACACTCGCCACAGAGCATACACAATATATAGTGACAGAACACTGGCAGGGAGACTGTAGCTGTGCACAGATGACATTAAGAAAAGCGAGACCATCCAACTACCCAATTATTCTTCAACAAAGCTACATGACTGAGAAAAACACTTGTCAACATCACTGTGAAGGAGCTTTTGTGCAATCACGCAAAGGAAAATGTAGAAGGAAAGCAGAGAGAGGGTTTGTCATTTTCAAACATTATTTATGAACAAAGAATGACTTGTTCAGAGTGGCATTGATTCAGTAAACTTTGACGCTGTATAGCTGTATGGTTGTTTTTGGGGCATCAAATGTCAAAGCAGAAAATAACAGCAAACTATGGCCGAGATGTACCAGTGCTGTGAGACAGGGAGAAGACAGGAGAGAGAACTAAGAAATACAAACACGTCTCTTTCAATAGACACACTGATACTGTTCATTCTGTCCAAACAACTTACATTTCTCTCAGACTGAGATGTAAGGGAAGAGCCAACAAAGAAGCATTTAAGTTCCCATATACATTTATGAGTCTTTTATGAACTGAGCAATGCTTTTATCATCAAGGAAACTCATTTCTCCTGAACATGGACCATATGGACCATTTTTAATCATATGGGAACAAATCCACAACAGCAGAAGAGTTTTTACCAATAAACAGCTTTTCCTCTTCAACAGTTTTTTTTTTAGTTATTTCTCCAAAAGTGTTCTTCTTCATTACCTCAGGAAACTAAATGTGCTGTTCAGGTTTCATGAATTCAAAAGTGCCTTTGACAGGTTCAATGCTTATTTTATAATCTTAACTTCTGATCTTCTTACCAAATCTAAAAAAATATTACGATCCTGATTAATCAAGATACTCAAAGGACAGAATTACTTTTATTAATACATTTACCTCCTCCTCCTCCTCCTCCTCCTCCTCCTCATATACCCTCTGACCCCCACCAGCAGCCCCGGGCTTAGAGCCATGATGCAGCAGCCATCCTTCTCTCCCTCTCCCCCGTCATCAGCCCCAAAACCAACCAAATGAACTTATAAGAGCAATGGACGCCATGTCAATTTATATGATCCATCTAGCTCACAAGGGCTACACCAACATTTTTTGTTTTGTTTTTGTGTCTTGAATCACTTCTGAGTCCATGGCATGCAGATAGACACCATTCTTTCAACTGTGCGTGCAGTAACGAGGACGAGACGGGCAGAGCTTGCCTACTGTTAATTAGCTTAGCCCAAACACTGGGAGTCAGGTAGGTCACTCCCAATGCAAGTAAATCAACAAGCACGTCTGCAGTGGTTTACGCATATATACAAGCATGCCTTGTGCTAATCTTAGCTTGAAAATAGATAACATAAAATAAAGTGGTAAAACCAAGTCACAAAAAGCACATAGGACCTTTTAGAGTTTATCTGATGGCTGTAGGCAGAGGCAGGCTAACACTACCCATTGACTCCCGGTGTTTGAGCTAAGCTAATTAGCTGTGGATGAGCTTAGCTCATCTCTTCTTTTGTTATTGTGCACACAATCAAAAGAAGGCTGCCTGTTATGGACTCAGGAGTGAGGCAAGACACAAAAACAACAAAAATGTTGGCGCATCCCTTTAAAGGACTAATATGCACATACCACCTTAAAAATGTCAGGAAACTCTTGAGCACCTTACATACAGTACTTTTATCTGTATATTGAATTAACAGTGCCTTATGTTTATCTCAGCACATTTGCTTATTCGATTTTTAATGTTTTCTACTTGTTAATATTCTCACTTTCATTTTCTACATGTTGTATACTTTTTCATATTGTCGCTTTTCCAGTACATACGTGTAATTTTCAATACAAATTTTACTCTAACACACAACACACTTTAATGTAATTTTGTCTTTAGCTCATCTTTTGTTTTACTGTCGCTTTAGCCTTTCATCTATCCTTATTGCTCTTATTTTCTTAGCTCTACTTTTATCTCTTTCCTCTGTTGTTGGCTTTTCTATTTTCTTGTTTAGTACTATAGCCAGTACTTAATGTTATTATCCACTTTAATCCATTTAATGCACCGCTGTTTTACTTTCTGCCTATTGTCTCATCTGTTCATGTTGTTGTACTTTAATTCATTTTAGCTTCCTTTAAGCTCCTTTCATTATTTAATCTCCTCTTTATGTTTGTAGTTTTATTTGTTGTGATTTTTTACCTCATTTTATAGCTTTTCTTTCTTTTTGTTGTTTTACTGTTTTTATAGGTTACTGTCTCATCTTCTTTTTTATTCTCCTGTGTTCAGGTTCAACCCCATTTACTGGCTTTTCTCTTCATGTTTTTATCTTTTAATTTTGGCCCTCATGGTCTCATTTTATGTCTCTGGGCTCTTGTAGCATCGGGGTCCTTGTGACTCACGAGTAAGTTCTTATTGTAGCAAGGGGAGGAGGGAGCTGGGGAGCCAGGAAGTGGGCATGGGTGGTCCAGGATGGGGTTCCTTGGTACAGTTTTGGTAACATGTTGGGCCTTGATTGCCATTGAGGAATACTCCATTGCTTTAGGCTGGGTTCTCGTGGCAGCTGAGTCCCTGCACCTCCTTGTGTTGCTTTGCCTAGTGATGTGGTCTCTGGTGTTTCTAGCCCTATGGGTTGGGGGCCTTTGTGTTTTCAGATCGCGTTGGGCACCTGGGTCTGGATTGTTGTGCCCACTTTGGGGTCTTGGGTTTTTCACACATTCCTTAGAAATTCCGTCCCATGAGAATCAATTGTCTCCCCTCTTGGTTCTTCTTGTGTCTTGGTTTGTTATGCCATTTGTGTTTGTTAAGCCTCATTCACACTGAACAACTTGGGCAACCTGGGTGTTCACTCTCCATGCAAAGTCAATGTACAGCTGTGATAGGGTGGGGCCAACCCTCTCGCGTTGAGACGGATGCGATCTGGGCGACTTGGTCGCGTTACCAGGTGGCTTTGGATGCACGACCAGGTCGCGTCGCTCGGTCACCGATGTTGAAAAATTTGAACTTTTCAGGTGACGTCGTGTGTGGCTGTGCCGCGACAGCCAATCAGTGTTGTGGGGGTATGTGACAACATCCATGAGATGAGGTGGTGGTGACCTAATGATCTATTTACCCACCCAAGTTTCGCGACTTGGGTGGGTGACGCGATCTGGTTGCCAAGTCGCATTCAGTGTAAATGCAGCTTTAGTGTTCTTTGATTTAAATGGTCTTTTTTGTTGGTTTGTTCTTTGAGTGCTAAAGCTCTTGTGCTTTGTCATCTGCATGTTCCTGTCTGCTTATAAAAGCACTTTGTAAAGCTATGTTTATAAAAGTAATAAAGTCATTATCATTATTATTATGGTTACCATATTATGTCACCGTCTAGTTTATTAAATATATAAAATTAAATGTTATTTACTTCTTCATCTATGTCTGTACAAGTAGTGTATAACAGAGGTTACTGACCTTCAAGATTTACAGCTTTTTAAATCAAAAGAAGTTACACCAATCCCCTGCATCAGATAACAATTCTATTCACGTCCAGCTTTTCTCTTTGAATTTTTTTTTTTCCAAACTTGTTCTAATGACCCAAATTAAAGATACAGCTAGCCCCAGCATTAAACTTTAATGAGATAAGTCATAATCACTGACAGCCACAATTCATCATCCTGCAATCTCACATAGCAAAACAAAAGAGTTAAAGTTTCAGTGTACCTATTCTGAAGGAGAGCGGGCCACCAGAGCTGCTTCTCACCCACATGGCTAAGAAGAGCAGAAGCGCCCAGGCTGTGAGCATCTTCTATGACTCCTCATGGGTCCTGCCCCGGGGGTGCCCCTGTCACAGCCACCTGCAAAACACAGAGAGGACACAATTTAAGCTTCCAGCAACATCAAGGAGGACACAGAGAAAAGTAAAGTGGTGCAGCACTGAACCTGCAGACATTTAAGAGCTTCTCCCTCTCTCTTCTTCTTTGCTCTCTTTCCTGTTGTGGCATGCTGTGAATCAGTTACTGAAAGCATGACAGTGCTGTAAATTGAATCTAAGGCCCGCAGGAGTTTGGACAACTTTTCTTGCCCTGCTGTGTATTTTTCTGTATTATTGTGAGGGAGCAAGGTGGCTGCTTGAGTTTCCCCTTGCCTGTTTGAAACGTTTTCCCTGGACCTGTCATTGCTTGGCTTTGCTGTAGAGAGAAGGTGCATTTTCCAGCTGAACAATAATGCAGTTAGGAGCACAAATTTTCCAGGTGTGGGAAAATGACAAACTCATAATTTTTGAGAACTGGATTGAAACTATTTTATAATTTTCCCTTGTAAGTTGAGAGATAATTGCTTCATCACTGGACCTTGACTCAGAAAGCAGAGACCTTTCATTTCAATCCAAATAGAAAACCTAGAAGGATTGTTTAAAAGCGCTGATAGAGGAGTAGCTGTAATTGAATTTACTGCACCTCAAAGCTCCTCAAACATGCATGTTCAATAGTCTCTCAACAACTGAGAGAAGGTGGACAAGGAATTACACAGAAAAGCTCAAAATGTAGCTCACACTTACAAACACAGAACACACAAGTTAAAATATTCAGACAAAACCAGTCCTAATTAATTTCACTAAGAGATAAGGACAGTTGAGGAGAGAACAAGAAACTGTGTGTAGGAGCCAAATATGTAATTGTGACAATCTAAAATGAATAATGGTTCACTTTGTGTGTGTTGGGTGTCGCTGTGCTGTTACCTGGGGCAGTTAAAGGTAGTAAAGTCACTTTTGATGTGAGGTGTTTGACCTGGAAGGGCAAAAGGTTTTTCACCGCTGTAGTGGTAAGTGTCTGTGTTTTTCTTTGTTTGGTCAGTTGTCAATGGAAATGGCAAAACATGGACTTTGACAATGTTCATCCACGACAAAAAGAAATGTTTGTTCAGCTATATCAGAGGAACGTGTCCTGACTCTTACTGATCAGTAGAAAACAGTAGTGCGGCATGTCCACCGGGTTACTCTGGGTCAAGCATCTTGGTAGCTTAAAGTATAGACTTGGCTCCTATAATGTCTTTCAAAAACCTTTTGCCCTCCTCGTCAAACACCTGACAACAATAATGACGTGGCTACCTTTATCGAACAGCAAAGTGAACCATAATTCATTTTAGATTGTCACAATAACACATCTGGCTCATACTGTGAAAGCCTCACTAATAAATCAATGTTTAATGCTTTTGTAAAATGAAGTGTTTGAGAGGGGAGATAATCATAACAGAGCAGTTATTCAGTGGTGTGTAAACTCTAAAAAGTGGATCTGAGAAGGTCTTTCATGTTCAGATTGAGTGTGCTTTATCAATTATGTTTGGTTCAGGGTTGCAGATACTGATGCTGCTTCTTGTACATGAACAGACAAAATCCCCAAATCATTCATAATTTTAAATGATTATTCTGAGACAACAATAAAGTGATGTTATTCCAGGCATTTTGAGTCTATTAAATGAATCACAGTTCTTCAATATACATTCTTAGACTGTTTTCACTGAGGACGAGTTTTGCACAGCTGCTGTTCTCACTGCAACCATAAAAAATGTAATTCTATGCACTATTTCCCTTTGTGAACAGTACAACAAGTGTTTTTACTGTACATGTGGGTAGATGGATGTGTAGTGGTTTATATTGACGCGATAAAAGCACAGCTCTCTGTGTGAGCCAATTCAAGATTCTCACTTGGTGTTGAAAGTGAAAGTAAATCATTTCTCCCATGGAAAAAAGTTTAATGCTACACTATGTCTGCAATGTTAAACAGATGAACAAGCTCTGCTGTGAGAGAAAATTAAAAGACAAGCTAGGAAATCACTCCTGCACCTCTTACAAATCCCTCTATCCTCGCTCCTTATGCATTAATGTAAACGATGAAGATGAAAATAGAGACAGGTTGTCTAAGCAAAAAAGTTGAGCTTCGTGCTGATTTGCTCACAGACAGTCCAGACAGGGGAGGGGGAATTGATAAGATTTAATGATATCAATGCCATTAACAATTTGACTTATTGATCTCATTCTTTAACAATTCTCTTACCAATTCCTGTGTTTTTTTTTGTGTGGGATAAAGTTGCCTTGCATGGGTTTTAGTGGCAACAACATCAAACACATGACACTCCTGATATTTAATGCCATGCTGCATTGATACATGCTGTTGCAAGTTGCTGGTGTTTTTATTTACTGAATGTTGCACATTAAGTATCTTTTTGTTGAAAGTTAGAAAATGGTATGGACCACTTTCCTCTGACTTCCGTCTGCTGTGATTTTTGACTGCTTTGCTATCATTTCTGCTGACTGAGTCTGATGAGAGCACAGTATCTTTGATTTTCAAAGTAAAAGGAATCGATAAGAGGATCCTTGAGGTCAAATATGACCTACCTTCAGTAAACTACAGGAGTAAAGCAACTCAACAGAGTTTGACATTTAAAAAATAATTTTGTATGAAGGAACAACTTGTATGCTATCACAATCTTTGTGAATATTTGGACTTTTACTCATTAACAGTGGAAAAATAGATCAAATTAAATCATCAAAGACCACTCACATTATATCATTAGAATTTTTCAAAATGTTTTTTCCCATTTAATAAGAGGTTTGTTGTTGTTATAGTTATTTTCAGTATTGCTGAAATTGCTCCATATTAAAAAAAATGATTTGGTTTTTCAAGACAATTTTGAGGCCTAAATATTTAGTTTTTGAAGGGATAATACATAATCTTAAACTTTTCAATTTTGACGTGAGGTACAAGTCATCTCACATCTATCAACCAATGCCTCCACCCACAAGGGGAATAAACAATACCACACAAAAGAGAAAAGATCATGAAATCAAAAATGTTAGAGCTAAATATGTCCAGTGTCCATCAAGTCCAGGTGTGAAGGGTTGACACTTTGAAACAGAGAATGTTTTTTTCAGCTTTAATAAAAGATGGTGAGTATTTCGGTTGAAATAATAGAAAACCATGGTCTTAATTTAAAATAGATCATGTCTATAACCTTCGTTGGCCCCTACATGACATTCCCCTTTATTCCACCCTTATGATGAAGAGAAGGTCCTCTGCAATTTGCTTTAATAACTTCATCAAGACTTTGCCTTTCCTTTACCAGATCAACAAGTTTGCATCAGCCACCCTGATTTAAAGAAGTGAAGATGTTTATTTAGAGCTCATGGGAAAGTGTCTCTCAGTACGTGTGAAACACCATGATCCATGGGGAACAGAACAAATCTTTAATTATCATTCAGCGCAGCTCTGTGGGAGTTGTTTGTGTTTGTCTGTGATTCTTCCAGACAAGATTAACTCACATGGCAATTTCTCAACTTTATTACTGAACTTATTTGACCTGTTAGGTGAAACTGAGTCATTCTCAGTCACACTCTCAGTATTTCCAGAGACTCACAGTTATAAGGTGAACTTATTCAACTGCTACATTTATACAAATAACTAACAACCCAATCACATGGCAGCTACTTAAGGCTTTTAAGAATGATGTAGATGTAGGCATGGTCAAGATGAATAACGGAAGTTCAAGCTGAGCATCAGAATGGGAAGGAACGGTGATTTAAGTAAATTTGAGCATAGCAGATGGGCTACAGCAGAAAATACCACACTGGGTGCAACTCCTGCCAGCCCACAACAGGAAACTGGGGCTGAATTTGCACAGGCTCACCAAATTTGGATAGTTAGTTCTAGAATACACCTATTGGTGCTATTTGAACTAACTATCCTGTGGCTGAGATGTGTTCTAGAAACTTAAGATGCCTTCCCAGGTTGACTTGGAGCTGCCAGTCCTATGCAGTGGTGAAAAGCCCTCCAGAAGAACTTGGCTGATGTTGAGCCTTTTCCCCATCTCTGACAAAGAGATGGACTGTTTGGGGGTGTGCTGGTACTTGTTGCTGTTGATTGCTGTGTTGACTGTTTCTGCCAAAACTCTGAGGACGTGGTCATGGTGCCAACGGTAATGCCCGTCTCCCAATGCCTTCGGACAACAAATGAGGATGTGTTCCAAGGTGCCTCTCTTCTGGCACAGTTGGCATACTGAAGTGACAATAGAGTGGACGATAGATGATTGAAAAAAATGTTGCCTGGTCTGATGAGTCTTGAATTCTTCTGCAATTTTCAGATGGTGGGGTCAGACAGGCTTTAACACTATGAAAGCATGGATCCATCTCGCACGGCATCGACTGTTCAGGCTGGTGTTGGTGATTTAATGGTGTAGGCGATATTTTCTGGCACACTCTGGGCCCCTTAATACCAACAAAGAATTGTTTAAATGCCACAGCCTATCTTGGTATTGCTGCTGACCATGCCCATCCCTCTATGACCACAGTGTATTTATCTTTTTTGACTGCAACAGGATTACACGCCATGTCACAAAACTCAAATAATCTCAAACTGGTTTCTTGAACACGACTGTAAATTCACTGTACCAATGTGACCTCCGCAGTCTCCAGATCTACATCCAACAATGACTGTTGAATTTTATAATCATCATTTGCCCACACATTAACAAGAACAAAAGGTATCTGCTTTGTTTAACATCATGCTTCAAGCATCATCAGAGTTAACATCAAGTTAACTTTAATAGCATCTTCCTGTTCAGTTGTTGATGTGTGGGAGCTGTTTATCAGCTCTTAGTCTGTGATGGGAATAAGGCAGATCCTCTGAGATCAAACACTGCCTTACCGAGTTATTGCTCAAGAGAGCTCCAGGGAACAGCTGGAAAGGACTGTCAACACATCAGGCTCATTTCACAGACCGTTCTTTAGAAAACTATGCAAATAACATCTGTCAAAGGACTTCCCCGAGGTTTTTAGATGAGCAGAAAACCAGAGAAACAGCTTCGAATTAGAGGTTTGATCTAAAATTAATTGACTACTGAAAATTCTTTTCAGCTTGTACAGTTTAAAATGTAAGGGGATTACTGCACTTTAATGTTCAATTAGCCTTACTACAAAGCATCATGTGTTAAGCATTAGAAGATGCTTTCATAGAGCAAATAACCAAGCACAGATGCACAGTAGTTAAATGAGGATTTAACTAAAGCAAAAATTAATCTGAATTCCACACATAAAAAAAAAAAAAAAACATTACAGTTGATGGACTCAGTGATAAAGCTTTAAATGCTCTCTCAGTGATGAGCCAACTGCTGCAAACACAGTATTGTTTCAATGAAACTGAAGAGTGAAAAAAAGGACAGTCATCAAACTGGCTCTGTTTGGTGGCTTAGACTAATGCAGGATACTTAACATTTGGTAAATTCAGTAGCCACAGTAAGCTCCACATCAGTTGTCAGTGCAATTGGTACTCTCAATATGCTGAAAAAATGAAAATAGAGTTGGATGACTTTCTTTGTTTTTGATCATCTTGAATCTATTTCTCAAGTGTTCGAGTAAAGACGATCTAAAATACAAAACCTACAAAACATGAGCTGCAACCTGCTCCTTCAGAACTTCAGTCCTGTAAACACAAAGGTATAACCAAAGCTCAGGTGATAGTTTAGTGTATGTGAAATTGTGTTGTATCAGGCACTTTACAAAAGTGAGTGAAGTGGCTTAAAGGGCTCCCAGCAACAGTGCACCTTTAAGGAGAACAAGCTGAGACGACCAGTAAGGTAACAGTGATGTTAACAGGAACAGTTATTTCACTAATTGCCTGAGTTTTACGTAAAAAAAAAAAAAACAAGCCCCAAAACTATGTTGGGTCAAATGTGTGATTTGGTAAGAAAATTTCAGAGTGCTTCTTTCCTCTAGGAAGTCTCTGTTTGGCACTATTTTATGTTGCAGCAAATGGCTATGTGTTCCTCCGCCTGTGCACGTTGATGACATTTACTGAATCTCCAAGTTCTTAAAGATACCCTGTGCATCCACAGTAATAGGAAAGTCCCCATCACTATAAGAGACAGTCAAAATCAGTCATATTCGCTTAAGTGTTGGTTTCCTCTGCTGTTGTTGTGTCCTCCTGAGTCCATAGAGTGAAACAGCAGACTGGCAGAATCAATGTGCACAGGCAGAGGAACACAGCCATTTGCTGCAGTAGTGCCAAACACAGAGACTTCCTGGAGGAAAATAAATAATTATTCACTCACTCAATCATACATTTGACCCAACATAGTTTCGTGACTCATTTGTCTTCCATAAACTCACACAATTACCAAAACAGCTGTACCCATTAACAGCAGTGAACCTGACCTGTAGTCAAGGCTTGTTCTTCTTAAAGGTACAGCACTGCTGGGAGGCTTTACACACACTTCAGTGAATATTGTAGTACCTCATACAGCACAACTTCAAAAATACTGAATTAACCCTTTTACAAAAACTGCATTCAGGAGAGAGAATAAAAAACATATTATTCCTAAAATTATGTATACTTTTATTTTTTCTTGTGGTGTTAAAGACTATCACACTTTGTGCACATGCATGGTCTACGATTACTTCTTCACATGTTAAAATGATTTGATTATTTTTTCTCCTTCACTAAGCGAATAAACACAACCTGAGATCTCATCATTTTTGTGTTTTTATGTGATTTATCTCCAGTGATCACCCTCTCTTGACTACCTGCATGTTTTTGCTCCAAACAGTTCTATTCTTCATTTTTTCACCCTTTGTGATAGGCCTGGACCCTCAACCATTACTTACTGAACCTAATCTTTTGAAAATGCATGTCAAACACTGGATTTTGATAAGCCACTGCCACAGTACTCAGATTTTTTTCATCCCTGTGACATTAACACAACATCTATAGAGCCTACGACATGTACTGCTGATGATTCCCGCCGTGCATCAGAATGGCCAGCATCCCAAAGTCCGACTGCAGTAACTGGATTGTGTATGAATGAGTCATACAATTGCACAGATTGCTGTTTCTGTGATTTGGCATGGGTACCAAGACAGGCAATCATACCGTATAGAATTGTTCACATTGCTTTTTTAGTGTAAGCCTTCAGTGAATACTGAATAGGCAGAGGATGTGAAATAAAATGCCTGCTATTGTAACTCTGCTTTTGTTTCTTCTCTAACAGAGCGGTGAGCAGAGGCAGAATAAATCAGTGAGATAAATTTTTTTAAAAAAAGATACTGCATCATAATCACAAACATTTTGAAAACAGGTAATGTGCAGGTTTGTAAAATAAAACAAAATACCTTCGTTTCTCCCTTTAAATGAAAAATGATTCTCTTGAATAATTCATTGAACTAAAGAAGCTTTTGGGAAGGGGTCGAAAAAACAGGGATAAGTACAAAATATTAATCAATATGCAATTTTAAAGCATATATATGTATATGTTTATATAATGCAGTGTGGCACAGTGGAACAGCAGGTTAGTGCAAGTGCTTAACAGCAAAAAGGCTGCTGGTTCAACTCCCTTTATCTGTCAGGGCATTTTTTTATGGAATTTTAATATTCTCCTCGTGCTGGAGTGGGTTTTCTCCATGCACTCTAGTTTGCGCCCACTGAAAAATTAAAACCTGCTTATTTACTTAACTGGTGACTCTAAATTACCCAAATGTTGCCTGTCTCTCTATGAGGCCCTGTGATTGTTTGGCCAGAGTGTGCCCCCAGCTTTTGCCCAGTGACAGATGGGATAGGCTCCAACCAATCATTGCTGTCTTGAATCAGTCACCCCCTCTGCATTCAGGTAACTCAATGCTCCTCTGGTTAAGTAGGTTTTTATGCTTTCTTCATTTGCAATTTAAGAAGCTAAACATTATAGAGCAAAATGAGAATTCAATAAAATAAATAACAAAAGAGATCAATAATACAGACCAGCAAATAATGAAAAATATCATACAAAATACTGAAAAAGTTGCTACAGTTGCTGATAACATATATCTAGATCTTGCAGAGTGAAATTTTGCCTGATAGATCTTAGATTCATAAAACATAGGAATGCATAATCATTTGTACATATAATTCTTGTTTTTTATACTATCTACGGACTTTTATCCTTGCCATTGCACTTTTTTTCATCGGACTGATCATTGCTGTTGTTGATTTTCAATATATTTTAATAGTCTTTCATCTAATTTGGTTATTTATAAATTGTTTTTTTAATACCAGGGTATGATTTTACGCCCTTGTTTATAAGCTTCGTCTGTTGTTTGGATGTCCCTTTGGTCTTTTTTTATGTACAAGCTGCTCAAAACAATTTGCCATAAGGGGGATTAATAAACTTGTTTAAATTGATCTGCATTACTGTGAATACTGTGTTAAACAAGATGGGCATATTATTTTATACTTTTTTTTTTTAATCAAGAATATAATGCTTGTGACAGAGAAATTACAGTAACAAGGTTGTTAATTGTAGAATCAAATGAAACTCCAATATCCACACTTTCCAGCATTTTAACCTAACAAGCTAATTTCTACACACTGCATTGTTTTGACAGAAGTTGTCAAAGTGATTACGTTATGAAAATGAAATTGTTCAATCACAGAAGAGCATCATGTCAGCAGAGGAGTTAACGAATGAAAATGAAGAATGACACTTCTTTGAAGCAAGTGTGAAAAATGGCACTGACCATCAACTCAAACAAGGTGATGAAGAGGAAAAGTCTTTCTTACAAACCGGCATCCTAGGCGACCTCACATCCTGTCAAAGACTGCAATATGAGGTCTGAGCCTGGCTGTTGACTGTCTCTAAACTCCATCAAAAGGGCAAGATGAGGAGGATCGTCGATTGACAGACCAGAATGCTCTGACAGCTGTTCGACCTGTCAGAGTACCACTCCACACAACCCCGACCTGTCAATCATACATCAAACCTTGTGTAATTTATTTTCAAATGTACCAGTAAAACCAACAGTTTGAACCAAAGGCAAGTCACATGCATAATGAGTCTGCCAAATGTGCATATATTCATGTGCTGTTGTATTGGGAGTCTCATAACTGGCTCAAAAGCATCTTGTAGAGAGAAATAACTGATGTATGACCGATGTTCAAGGGGGCTTGAGAGACATTCGCAGTCACAGAAAATTAATATGCATGTTAAATGTGAACTCTTCGGGTGAATATCTGGAGAGTTCAGAGAAAATGTCTAGTTGTATGAACAAATGAAGCACTGAACACAAGAGAAAGTGCCTAATGTAGGAGTAAAAATCAGTTTCTTTGTTCAGTTCTCTGAAATTGCAAGAGTTTCTGCTCTGAGATGAACTGAACTTTCACAGACAGTCTGACGCGCTCTAAAATCTCCCTGCAGAACACACAGAATTTATTCACACCAAATTTCAGCTTTCTTTGTCAGGGACAATATGAGTCTGAAACAGACTGTTCTGATGCTGCAGCAGCTCAGCAGGTAGAATTCAGTAGAATAGAGAAGCATCGCATGCTTTATTCACCTGAGGACGAGGGCTCTGTTGTTAGGTTACCTGCAGGTTTTCATTTGTGGCATCTGCTCAACTCAGCTCGACTCTGCACAGTTTATATCAGGGATCATCAACTACATTTATACAAGGGACATTTTTTTTCTTGACATATACAACTGGGATGAATTGGGAAAAAAATCAAAATAATAATAAGGGTGATAAACAATAATATTATAAAGCATTTACAAGTGAGATCCGTCCCAATCATCCTACCTGCAGCCAACCACTTACGGCAATTTAGATATCTTTGGGGATTTTCATGTTTTTCTGTGCTTGGTTTGACTCCAAAACACTTGTTCTTGTGTAGAGTATTGAATCATAATGACTGACAGGTGGATTTCTATAAAACAGATTAAATATGAGGTCACTCCCTTTAAAAGTGTTTCAGTAACAGTGTTATTCGGAGCTGCATTACCAGTTGTATGTATTTAATGACAAAAAGATTCCCTTTAAATCACAACAAATTCTTACCTGAATTTGATAGTACTCTGAGGGCCAAATGAGAAGCTTTGGAGGGGACAGATGTGGCCCTGGCAGCCAGTTGATGATCACTGGTTTAGATGCTACCTGCTCTACTTTCCATTACAGTATAGATGTTATCGGTACCTCTGTAAAGTAGATGAGACAATAATAGTGTGGCTGTGCCAAACTATGGCAGCATTCTCACAACAATAAAGGAGGAAACAGAGGGGATAGAGCTGCCGGCCCCTAGGTGGCTTTTTGTATACATATATATATTTTGGGGAGTCATACAGCATCATAGAGCCGACAACAGGGGGTGTTGCAGTGATACTTAGCCATTCAAAGGTCAGCAATGTCTCCCTGTCATACTTAGTCTTGGCTCAGCTCCCTTTAGACACTGCCTGAGGTGAGGCAAAAAACTGTGCCAGGTACAAGGCAGGATCTCTTATGAAAAACCAAAACAACCGTGTAAAGTCGAGCAGCCCCATAAGTAACATATTTCCACAGAATGTTCATGTGATTTTCTGCATTTTAATGGTATTAAGCTATGCAGAAGTCAAAACTTATAATGAGAATATTAAACAAAACACCATAAAACTGTTGCTGATGAATAACTGTGATTAACATAATTAAGGCAAGGGCTTTGGAATGTTAAGCATCAATCGGCAAGACAGATAAATGCAAAGCAAACCAAGAATGCAAATTGTAGTAATCATCCCATCAAAATCAATAAATGTCACCTCACAGCTGATAATTAGAGCACACAGTTTGCCCCTTTTCCCCTGATTTCCGCATATCTTACAGCACTGTGTGTACAAGTGTCCCCTGGGTTTATCTGAAGTGTAGACACCTATTGTTCTGCCTGTCACTACATTTGCTATCTTTGTTACAGAAGCTGAATCAGCCCTGTCCTCCAGCAGCTGCGGGTACAAGCTGTCTGCATGTGTATCAGCACCACCAGAGTATAGGATGAAATGTGCTAACACTGTAGGAAAGTCATTGATTTATATATCATTATTAATCAAAAACAGATCAGTTACTCCAAGATTAGGCAGATAGTGAAGCCTTTCAAAACGTCAAAATGTGAGAGCTGGAGAACTTTATAGACTCAAAGGAAACAAGGTGTACAAAATAATTAACACTCATTTAATGAATAGAGGGAGAAATTCACCAAATGTGTTTGTTTTTGTCATGTGAGATGACAGGGAACCATAAACCTCTCTTAAAACGCAACATATGGATGACAAAGTTGTGACGTGAACATACTGTACACAAATTCAGATGCATGAGTGTAACTTCTGTTTCTATCACAAGGAAGATAAAATATAAAAACTTTTATGAATTTAAATTTACTACCTGCTTATTCCACCACAGCAGTGTGATGAGTTAATGCATTACCCTGTTTGCGTCAGTTGCTGTTTGATTGTCTGCACACCGCAAATGATCAATTGGCAGCAAGTCGAGATCTGTTTCAAGGTAGCTTGGCACGGTTGTTTTGTTCTGCAACAGGGATTGATTGCAGTGCTCATATATATTCAAATGAAATGTGCCAAGCTCCATGCTTGATTCTCTGGAGGTGCTAAAACTATCTTCAAGCCTGTGCAAGGCAGATAATATGTATGTAAAGCTTGTTTTTTTCGCACACGACTACGCTATAAACACCAGACCCAAAGTCAGTATTATACAGTTTAATAATAATTAATAATAATAGTAATAAATAATCTCAAAATACAAACAACAAGTGCAACAAGAAACCAGTGCTCAGCACTGCTGTGGTTTGCACTAGAGTGGCCACAATGCAGACATCTTGGACTAAAAGTTGATTTCACTCTTTCCACTTTTATAAAACCAACTGACCATATATCTAGTAGGCTGTGCATATCCATCCAACTTTTAGTGGCTATTTTCTGGCCCGGGAGTAACAATACAAAGAGCAAAACAACAGACCTTATGAAGCAATAACTCTCACTGCTCATATTGTTGAGACGTTCGAGGGCAGGATTATGTATAAGAAAACTGAGGCTGAAACTCTATTACAGTCTGTATTAATAATGCAACAGCACACAGCTTTCAGATTTTTCACATGTTTATAGAAACTTTAATCCTACATTCATATTTGGGGTCAACTTTCAAATTTTGCAGGACAAGAGTCTTCAAATCATGAGCTCAGATGGGCCTGTTGATGTAAATGAAGCTGGAAAGTCACAGCTGTAATAACCCCCTAAACTAAATAAAGAGCCTTGGGAGTCCAAATTATTACCGGTTCTTCTTTTACAAGGCAGATCACTGCAGCCTCTGGTTGGCCAAACAAACTCATTACTCAAAAAACAACAGCAGCAGAGCATCATTAACAAGCATATAAAGTCATGTTGTCATTACTGTGTAGATACTTGGATGACTTTACAGCAGGAGAGAAGATGAAAAGAATATGAGACAAGGTTCAGGAAGGACATCAGCAGCAGACTATCAGGAGGTTCCTCCTCCTTTCTCTCTCAAGCTTATTGCCAGTCAGACCACAGGCAGCTGGGGTGACTTAGGTAACAAATTACTAATCAATAGCTATCTGGAAGAGAGGAAATGTACAAATGGAAACCTGTTCTGCCTCACTATCCACCCACAATCCCACCTCAATCAGTGGAATGCAGAATATTCTATTATACATGGTGCAGCCATGCTTTTGGACGTGGATGCTACTTACAGGGGGAGGTGGGCAGATACTAGGGGTGTACATCATCAGTTTCATCATGAGACAATACCATAAATTCTTCAGACAGCAATACAATATTTGCCGATATTAGAAAGCCTTCCATGATTTGATATCAATACAATACGACAGGAGCATGCAATCATCACAGAGGGTATGCACTGACTACACTGACAATTTGTTGTTTGCTTTTTCTTATTCTGCACGTGACTCTTGGAAAAGGATACAGCACCTCACGGAGGGCAACACACATATATCATTTGGCAGTTTTAGAAGCCTGATTTTAAACCATCCAGCTGCCTTTCCCAGCTGACACTGGGCGAGAGGCGGGGTACACCCTGAACCGGTCGCCAGCTGATCACAGGGCCACATAGAGAGACGGACGAGCACACAGGCTCACACTCGTACTTAAGGGCAATTTAACCTATCTAACCAAACTAACGTAACCTAATGAGTATGTTTTTGGTCTGCGGGAGGAAGCCTGAGTGCCTGGAGAGAACCCACGTATGCAGCATGCAAACTCCACACAGAAAGGCTCTGACAACACGGGATTTAAACCAGCAACCTTCTTACTTTGACGTGCACTACCTGCTGCACAAATGTGCCGATCTTCTGTTTTTATTTATTTTTTTAATTGTATTTAAGCCATTGCACTGATATCTTAGCGACACTGAGCTCACCTTTTAACTAAAAACATAACATTTTAAAACATTTAAACTTGTACATCTGTAATGTTTGACTCTCCTAAAAGTAATAATTCCTTAAAATAAGTCTAGCATTGTGAAAATACTTGAGTTGACTAATTTAATGGTCCTGAAACCATCTCTTGCTTTCTCTTTGTTTCATTTTGCATTTGACTTTCCCACAGTGCTCTGCTTTCTGTCTTTTGGTGATATTTGTAGTGATTTAATGTCGTTGTAAATCAGGTTTGCCCCTCAATGATCTCTCGAGTGTAAATAAACTTTAAATCAAATTATGCACCAGACTGGCAGTTCCACCCAATGAGTGGTAGAGAGCACTTTCTAGTATTTAATATTGGTGTATGAAACACTTTAATTTACCTGCAGAGTGCCTTATTCTTGGTAATTTCCAGTAGGTCTAATTATTTATGATGAAGTTCATCACGGAAAAGGTAGATTCGGGTTGAAATTATGTTTACCCAGGCTTCCTCTAAGCACACATCTAGCATCCATTGCTGTTGCTTCCTCTTTATTTCTACGCCCAAACTGGACACCCAACTAGATTTGGAATTTTCATAAAGCCCTTTACCTTAAAAATCAAACTGGTATTTCACAGTGCAAGGAGGGGAAATAAAAAGTATTTTAATTCAAATACTACATAACTATTTAAATCCTCAAGACATGAGGAGAGCAAAATTGGCTGCATCTCACAGCACATTTGAATTGGACTGATGCAGTGGATATTCTGAAGGGGTTGGTAAAGTTGCAGGGTCACCTCAAATGGCCTGTCGAGAGGCACAAATCAGTGTCAATTCATGAAGCACAAGAAGGGAAATGAAACAAATGAAGAAAATGGGATGAAAAGGGCAGGACTGAATCACAGATGAATGGATGTGGAACAAATGTTCACCTCATCAGTCCCATGTTCAGCTCCTCACGCTCACAGTGTGCTCTGCTGCGACTCCACAAACTCTGGGATTTCTCTGCTTGAGGTTTTCTTTTGCAGGCATCGGAGTGAAAAGTGTGTGTGTAAGTATGACACCCTTTACACTTTGAACTAAATGACTCAGACTCAGATAGTCCCCAGGAGACACGCGTTCTCCATCATGGTGTACAACACTGCCGACACCGGGGCAGCAGAAAGTTCACGGCTGGCAAAACCTCTTTTAGAGGAACAAACTTGATTTTGGAAGTAAATGTTCCTTCTGTTTTTTCTGTTATAAAAATGTTTTTGTCTGTCATGAACCACAAACTTTAAAACAGATCACGGTGCAGAGAATCAGAGGGAATTATTTTTCTTCCGAGCAGTTTAATTTATGAATTTATTATATTTTTAATAAGGAACTCAGGGAGGTTATGTAGGGGGAATAATAAGTAGTCTGATGGGTATTTTCATTAGTTATCTTTATTTTTTAACATTTGTTATTTCTCTAATTAAAACTGTTTACTGGTAGGTGGTTAATTATCGTTCAAGAGTTTTAAACCAGGCTGTGTGGTGATGCAGCAGGTAGCGCTGGTGCCTCACAGCAAGAAGGTCTCAATATTGACTCCCCGGGTCTGAGCCCGAGTTGGGGCAGGATTCTGTCCCCCTTCATTTCGGCCTGGACTACTTTTATTGTGAGGCTGAGGGGAATAGGTTAATCATGAATATCTTTATTTAACAAGCGAAACTATCAAACTATAATATACAAAGTACACCTTTAGGCTGCTTCATGTTGGCAAATATCTTTATATCGATTATTTTGATGAAAACTGAGTTTACGATAACAAATCCATTTACTCACTGGTTTTACAACTTGCAATCATTGAGCTGAAACACTCTTAATTTGTCAAATCTTAACATACATGTACTGCTGCCTTTTACTCTTGTCAGCGAAAGACTCAATCTAAATGAGGTTTTCCAGGCTAAATAAATAAATATTTAAATGAAAAAAGAGAAAGCAAACAATGGAAATATGTTTGACAAATTGAACTACCTAAAAAACACACTGGTTTAAAAAGATGTAACAAGTGCCACATATCCTGAAGCAGTAATCTTTAAACTTTGTTTCAGTTCTTCTAATTATGTATGGTGGCTATTGTAGTTAAGATTGATACTTGTTTAATTTCCCAGCTCTAGAACATACAAGGTGAGGTGTTAAAAAATTAGTTTCAGTATACGTTTAACCCATCATCATTTGATTCATCTCAGCTTCGTGCATCACCTCAGAATCAGAATCAGAATCAGTTTTATTGGCCACGTATGTTAGACATACAACACTGTTCGGCAGTTCATGACACAGAGCACAGATAATCAAGAAAACAGAGCTTGATGTTGCAAAAAGAAAAATCTAATCTGGAGAATTAATGCTGTCCCAGTTCAGAGGTACAGAGCAACTTCAACTTGTTTTGTCATAGAACACATGCCTCTGTGATGTGCCCATTCTGGTCTCATCCAAATGGATTTCGGCTCTTAAAAATCTGCTACGTTGCACTTTAAAGCCTCAATTTCTGGAGCCAGAACAGTGAAAAAAAGCTGGGTTTGAATCTGGCTCATAAATATAATCAGGGGATGGGCCAGGCCAAACTAGGACAGAGCATCCATGGCCATGGTAAAGCTGGGCTGGATGATTTTGAGCCCGACCTAAACACTGCATGGGGCTGGGTTTTCTCCAACTACTTCTCCTACTCTGATTCCCCCCATTGACCAAAAACATGCTTGTTAGGTTAACTGGTGATGCTTAACTGTCCCCAAGTGTGAGTGTTTGTGAATGGTTGTGCGTATCTACATGTCAGCCCTGTGATTGCTTGGCCACTAGTCCAGGGTGTACCCCTGTACCAAATCTGCAGTGGAAAAACAATATTCTGTTTAGCTCTACTGCTCATCAAAAGGGAAAAAAATCAATTTCGGAGCGTGAACCTCCAGCCTTCAAGATGTTGCAAAGACTCAGTCAACCCCAAACAAGTCATGTTCACTCAATATGATTAAAGACCTTTACTCTCAGCTTTGGAGAAAATAACATTTTATACCTGCGAGCAAACTTACACCTAAATAAACACCCCACAGGTGTATCTCTGCAGCTTTCACAAACAAACTGTATTGTAAATATATTTTCTCCTGCAGCCTGAGAGCTGTTGTCCATGATGAATGTATCGATCAAGGCCACCAACTGTGAGGAAGGGCAACCGCCAGAGAAACCAAGATTTAAAAGTGGAAAGTAAGTGAAAAGTAAGTCTAATGAATTAAACTTTGCCCTTATCAATTAAACTGATTAACTGTTGGGGTTTTTTTAAGACAAAAAAGTTTGCATAACTTTCAAAAGACTTTGTTTAAAAGCTGAGAGCTGAATCATTAAGAGAGCAGAGTCAGGAATTTATTTCAGGAGGAAGTTTGCCATCATAAGTTAAGGGACATTTCAGTATTACAGAAGCTGGATTGTATCTGGTACTCCACAATAATCAGGTACATGTCAGGTTTTACACAAACACTGTTTCAGGCTTGCATTTGTTTTTTAAATGAGATTTAGAGCTCCGTGTTAATATACTGTGATAATATATTGTGAAAACACCACAGCTTTCAGTGTTTATGTAGACAATCCTGCCTATGTTTGAACTACATAATAAACATTTCATGAAACACACTTTAACTTGAAGAGCGAAATTCTGTTTGGTTTGGGAAAATATTTGGATAACATAAAGGCAAAACTTGATTCATGTCTTTTTAGTGTCACTTGGATTTTTTTTTTTTTTTTTTTGGGAGGGAAAAAAATCGATTAAAATCATAAATCCGTTGTTGTGGAAAAAAAATGGGGATTTTAATTTTAGGCCATATCATCCAGCCCTAATACAGGCATTACTTTGTTAAGCTTAAATAAAATCCTTGCTAAATATATGCCCACGCTATGATGTTAATGGTTAAACAAGGACATGGGACATTTAGGACTGAGAGAAGTAAATGTATTCCCATATATTTCTTTTATATTGTGGACACTGAACTATTTACATGGAAATTCTAAAATACATCTTGTCTGCATTTAGTACATCCACACTCCCCCATCACTGATCCTTTGAAAGTGATGGAAGATATTTAAATACTAATACTGTAATAGTTAATATTCTTCTTATGGTTTTTTAAGTCACAAAAAGGGATCAGCATTGATTTCAGTCCAAGGAGATAATAAAAACTTCCGAAGTATAGGTTTCTCTTCAAAAAAATATAAAATAAGAGTTTAAATCTCCAAACTGTCCCAAACCAAAGAGTAGAATAACTTTTATCATCACACCCATATCATCCTCAGCAACATTTCCTTCAGCTTAATCTTTGTATGCAATGTTTGCAACAGAAACAACCAATCATCGAGTAATGAACAGAGAAGCATGAAATCAATGTGCTAACTCTTGCATGAAAGTAGGATGGTGGTCACTGCTGCGCTAAGCTCCCCTACAGGATGAAGAATGTTTTGAATGTACAGTTTGTCGTTAGTTAATTATTTCAGAAGGTTTAAACCACGATGCTGATGTGGGTCAAGTATCTTATGTAATTAACTAAAGGCTGTTCGTCTCGGCTCTTAGGCTCATAACAAATTATTCTGGAGCTGCAGCTGAAAATATTTTATTGCAAACTGCGAGTAGGAACTCATTACCTGGTCCTTCCCACAAGATACAGAGGTAAACCAGCCCTGAGAATCTATGCAGACAATATTGTTGCTGCCGGACACAAACCTCTTAAACTGCATTTTTTCTGATTTTCTTGGAAAAAAAAACTGCAAAAAAAGTCTCTTGCTCATCTCCAACCTTGGTGAGTGGGTTTTGTAGATTTCAAATCAATTAAAAGTATAAAACAATTTCAAATCAGGACAAAATTAAAACATTTTATCCAGTTTTTCAAGTGTTTCTTAAATTTCGTGAAGATCAGCCATTTTGGAGATAAGAGGTTTGTCCCTGACAGCAACAATGTGCATTAGAGTAAAAAAAAAAAAAAACAGTTTTATGTTTAAAGGCTTAAGATAGTGATCTGATTGATTCAATTAATCAATAAGGAGAGTGGAGCCAGCTAAATACACCCTAATAATGATAAAGCAGAAAACACATCCAACACATATGTGAGGCATCAACAGACTGCAGGTTGGGTTCCTCCAGCAGGTAACAATTCAATTCAGTCCAATTTTGAGGGTCACAATTTGATTTACAAATATATAAATAAATATATATTTCTTAGGGATGCCTCAATCAGGCTTTTCTTGATAGCGACCAACAATTACCTGAGCAAAAGATCAGCTGACACGGCTACTGATACGGATTAAATTTTGTGTTTTTGTTCTAATAGCTGGTCAAGAGTTTGATCAACAAAGCACTACAAAAAAGACCCCATGAAGCCAGGCAATACAGTGGTAGTGCTACAGTAAGGACATCTGAATTACACAATGAAATGACTGATTTATTAATCATTTTTATTTTGGTGAATCAATAAAATTAGAGATTGACTGACAGAAAAATTATTTTATCCGACAAACAAAACAGTGCAAATAGGGAAATAAGTATTAAAAATGTTAAATCAGTTACATAATGTAACTGATGTGGCTATTTCATAATTCCAACTCCCACCCAAAATGATTTGTTACAGGCTCAGCCAAAATCTTAAAAGTTATACATAACATTTTAACACATCATGTTCTTGGCTTTGTCAAATACGTATTTCACCCAGACCAACATGAACGCATCACTAAACACTACAATGCATAGCTCGATTAGCTGATTAGCTTTAATCTTGATGGTCTAAGCACAAATTTCAACACAGATGTCAATACTAGATTCATATTTTTTATTCTGAACATTTTGGAGACTCCATCCTCGTTTATGTAAGAGTCTGATGGAGCAGCAGACAAGTGGACGAATGGATTAGTGGGCAGTGATGACATCCTGAAGATGCAGCCCTACACTGTAATAAAATTCAAGGTGGTTTAACTTAAAAACTGAAGTCCAACTGGTGCCTTAAAAATGTGAGTAAAGTCAACTTCAGCAAAAACATTGTTTCAGCTCTTGATGCTGCTAAATTTATGATCATTTATTGCATGAACTTGAACTTCTAAGTAAAAAAAATCCAACAAACAAAAAATGCATTGTAACTAAAAGAAACGGCTCCATTATTTCTTCTTGTCCACTTACTTTCTCCTGTCAAACAAACTCACAATTTAACACTTACAAAGTCAGGCTATGCAAGTTTTAAACTCATAATCTTTTATGTCTGAACTTGATTGAGTTAGTTAAGATAACAAACTATGTTACATCATAACTTTCACTTTTGCTTTCTCTTACCTAGAAAACAAAATTCTAAATCATGTCTACTCTGTTTTTTGTAGTTGAGATGAACTAACCACATTCATACAAACTGCCTTTTCAGGTTAATTTAACTCATGTTTTAAAGGCAGCAGTTGAACTTTAAATTGTTAATTAAGTAGAGTAGTGTCTTTCATTTTTATCCCTCATCTCATCTAATAATAACACGTTTACCTGTCAAAAAATCACACTGAATATACACACTCAATTTAAGCACAAGTGTGCATTTAACATACACATCTCAGTTTAAACATGTGTCTTCCTGAGCAGAGCACAGTGGAGCTCATCCACCTCATCTACAGAAGCAACCCGACCTCTGCTGCTGTGCTCTAACAGCCATTATCCAACATGTTCCAGATCTCAACCTGTCCTGTAACAATAAATCCTTACAGCATCTGTCTCCTACAATATCAGTCAATTTAATGCCCAATATTAAACTGAACCCAGTCACTGCACCACCCATGACTGAGCTTAATGGAAGACGGAACCAGCAAGCAGTAAGTAAGGGTATCTGAACACACTTCCTCAAGATACGTATGGTGTGTAGGTGTCATATTAAGCAGCCATGCTGGTCATCCATCATGTAAACCTTGCTGGAAACAATCACAGATTTAACCCGCATCAGTGGCAGTGCACAGCCGGCGAGAGAAATGGCTTGTACCTGCAGGGTGGGAGATGATGGAGGTGAGCATCAGAGGCAGCAAACCATGCTTCAGTAGAAGCTTAGTATCTGTCCACGTGTCAACCAAGCCTGAGATTATTTAAAACCCTGTACAGATCAATAGAAAGGAATGCGAATGCTGTCTTTCCCCATCAAGATACTCAAGAAGCTCAACTATGTTTTGTATTCAGATGGAAATAACCCACTCTGTTTTACAGTGCAACAACCCACACAAAGGACAAAGCCATAAGCACAAGGACAAAAAGGTTGTATGAGCACAAATATATTTTTGTTTTTCTGCAATAACTACAATGGCCCGCTTCATATTAATCATTTTCTCAGACAGAAAAAAACAATCGCTGTGCCCTTTAAAAGGTTTGCACTGTGGCAAAAATGGAAATAGAGGTTTTGACCATGATAACTGTGCACTGCTTTCCCCAAGTAAGAATCCCATGCTCACTGACAGAGACACAGAAACCCAAGAACAGGGGTTTTTGTTTGCACCTTATGGAAATTGGGTTTTTATTTTCAGCTGAAATTGCCTTTATCACAATATCAAATCTGATCAAATGTAGCCTTAAGGTATAATAACCAAAGTCACACTGCAAGATGGAACAATATACAGCATGCACATAAAAACAAAATTGCCTTGGCAGAACCATATGCTTCAAATGTTCAAAATCTCAGGGCTCATAATTTATATAAAAAAACATGTTTTTGTGTGACGGTGGAGCCATTCAAAAGGTTAAGTAAAATATAAACACTCAGAGCTATTTTTATGATGTAAAGATTTCCATTTCAAGCAGATAGGGTCACTATTAAAATGGCTGAAACAAGTCCTCAAACAAGACCTGTGAACTGTGAAGTTTTAAAATGAGCCACATAAAAAGCAAGAAATATAAAATGACCTAAAAAAACTATAAACTATGAAAGTGTTGCCATTATGGTGGTGAAAAGGTATAAGGTTGAGGACTCATGAGCAAAGTTAATTCTGCCTCACGGCCCTTTCGTAGGCCTGGCATTTGCTGTAAAGCTTAGGTGTAAAACTATGCTGTGCAGTCACACTGTTAAAATAGAAAATCATGCACTAGTGTTTGCGCCCAGGGGTGTGTTTGACTGAAAAAAGGAGTGGTCAGGCACAAAGCTGGTGTGCTCCTAACTTGAGGACAAAGTTCATATTTGACATTATTGACACTTCCTTCAACCAGTGGTGGACAAAGTTCTCAACTCCATTACTTGAGTGAAAGTATAGATACTTCTGGTCAAATATTACTTGAATATAAGTGAAAGTTCTTCAGTCAAATTTTAACTTAAAATAAAGTACTGAAGTACCTGTTTTTGAAAATACTTATGTATCAAAGTAGATTTTCGTTTTAATGCCAACGCGTTACTGTATTGTTGCCACAATGAATTTACAGAATCTAATGACTGAAACCACCTGCTTATAGCACCTGTAGAGTAAAATGCTTGTCATGCTACAAAGAGTATAGAAATACCTACTGAAGCTCGATTGAATTGACAAAAGGACAACCATTGTCGTTTTTATTTTTTTATTCAACCCTGCACCCCCCAGGTTGAACGTTGAGTTTTTTTAGGCGAATGAAGTTCAACTTTTACCTGCCTCATCTGTGTAGTGCATGAGTGAGGTACAGGTACAGCAACACCACTTGAACAAATCACACGCAGATCACATTTTAGAAGAGAAAAGACATTTTCTCAGCTGACTTCAAAGCTATACTTAAAAGTAACGAGTAATGAGACCATTCATAGAAAATGTAGTGGAGTTAAAAGAAAAATATTTGTCTTTCAAATGTAGTGGAGTAAAAGTCTAAAGTTCCCAAAAATAATAATACTCAAGTAAAGGACAGATACTCAAAAAAAATTACTTAAGTACAGTACTCAAGTTAGTCTACTTCGTTACTGTCCACCCCTGCCTTCAACTTGATCAAAAGTCTAAATTTTGAGGCACAGAGTGTTCCTGCAACTTGAGGACACGTTAGAGAGACTGACAAATGCAAGGTCAAAACACATACTTTACTGATCTTGTCACATGGGATGAGCACTTAGAGCTTTTGCTGAGAAATTCTGTTTAAAGTTCACAACAAGTAAGGGGGCTAAGAGACAGCCTGACTTTTTTTGTAGAGCTCCTTTGTGTGCCAATTCGATGCACTCCAGCGTGTGTAATACTCCCAGAAACAAAAAAAAAAAAACATGCAGATAAAGGATTTTTTGACATAAAGCTGCATTTCTAATAGTTGTATCCATACTTAAATCTCATGGATAATCATGCTCACAGATAATAGAAACAGGCTGTCTAGTGTGTTTTAAAAACACAATTAGAAAAGCATTTAGAGAGCGCAGACCTCTGCCAAGCAGCTTCAGTCCACTTCGGCGAAAATGGTACTATCTCGCAATGTTAAAGAATCCTTTGAAAAATTCCTGGATCCGGTTGGTGATCTGGATCAGTCCCAAAATCGAATCATTTCTTCCTCAACCCATTCCACACATTTCCTGAAAATATCATCCAAATCCGTCCATAACTTTTCCATAACAAACAGACAAACAAACTAACCAACGCCGGCAAAAACATAACCTCCTTGGTGGAGGTAATAAAGAACAGAGCCAAGGGTTCCTGCAGGAAAAAAAAAAAATTAATTGCTTAAAGCCAACAGTGATTTGATGTATAGTAAACAGGTCTATCATAAACATAAACCTGCTTGATAGTGATGGTTTCAACTGGAGATTTCAATAATTAATGAGGTTTTGCTTTTATTTTCATGCAGAAATGTCTGAATCATCTTTTGGATAATTTCTTATGCTCTGGGATGTTTCGATGAGCATTAACATTTCATACAGTGTTCTGTGAGTTCTTTGAGTACAGTGACACAACAAAAGGAGAAGAATTAATAACCTTTTCAGACCAATCAACTTAAAACTTCACCAACTGAGCTGCCCCTGCAATCCCAAAATCAATAATGGGTACAGATGATTGACAGATATAATAACATAATGATAAGTAGGAGATACAGAGAAGCACGGTGACAGTCTTTAAAAGTCTCTGTTGTTGTCAGTGTAACCTGGATTTTATTTTCAATTCTAAAATAAGACACTTTATGTTCATTGCACATTCAGAGACAGTGCTGTGAAAACAACAGTGTGTGCAGGTCTAACTTACCTTTTTTACATATCCTACACTAGTTATTATTCAGAACACTGCTGACAGCTGACAAACCAGAAACAAGACACCTATGGTTCAAGCTCAGGAGAGAAATAAGACTTATAATATGATGTAATACTACATGCTCCTATATAAACAGGGTGTAAACTCCCGTCCTCACAAGTGTAACAAAAGTGCAGGAAAAGCCGTCCATAGTCCATAACAGTGTTTTGTCTTTAACAAAGGTTGTATTCCACTTAGAATGAGAAGATTTAGTATTTATGTAAGGTTTTTAAGCTTCTTATAGCCTTAGTTTTACAGAGAAATAAAGCCCTTTTACTTCACCACACTTGCTGATTTGTTATTTAATGAGCATTTGGATAAAGAGAGAGAGGGAGACAGAGTTACAGACAGTCCTCTTCCTGCTGCCAAGTCGGCACAATAATTACTGTGAAAACTGACCTCATAAGTCTGTGTATTCAAACATTCAGAAACATTAGAAATATGCAAATATGTACACATTATACAGGGCATGAGAGATAGTATAACAGCATTTTTATCTTTTTATCACCCATTAAACACCAACAAAGATTAATTTTCTGATTAATGAAGTATGCCCCCTGAGGGCTTGGCATGGTTTACAGCAGCCGTACGCTCTGGGGGCGATGTACATAATCTTTGTGTTCTGCTCGTTTGCAAAGGTGTTACAATGATTTTACACAGATTCATTTAAACAGAAGGGATAATCTATAGTTGTCCCTCCTGCCTCCCCCCCAAAAAGAAACATGATTAGTTTGTGTATTACAGATTTGTTTCTGCAGAGCTTATGCTTGGAAGCTGTAGTCGAGAGAAAGGGATGTAAGAGATTTCAAGGTTGCCTGTGATTCACATGTTTTAAGAGACATGCAGTCCTGTTTAAGTAAGATCACATCAGAAGTCTGCAGCCACAAAGAAAGGAAAAAATACTGAAAAACCACAGATAATCAACCAGAAGCCACTGTCATTGTATCTTTTCTAACTTGCATTCGATAAGATATTTCTGGCCTTTCAATATTACACTGATTACCTTTTTAAATGAAAACTGTGAAACATATGGTGAAAAGATATTTTGTATTCACTATAAAATATTCAAATGAAACCTTGATCCAGGCCACAAAACAGGTTTCCTTGTGAAACAGAAATGGTATTGTTAGCTTTCAGAGACTGAGACCTGGAGGCTAAGAAGAGTTTAGGAGTGAGAGTTATGCCTGATGACAATGTGGAGCTGCAGCACAGGCTTTTTATCCACCACTTTTTTCAAATGAAACATTGTAACATCATATGACAACCACAGAACAACACACACATCATTCTAAACATCAAAATATTGCTGGACCTGCATCTGGTTTCAGATAGCCACCAGTATCTTATTACTTCGTCCTTGTGCCATGTCCAACATTCCCTTGAAATTTTGACAAAATATGTTGGGAATTTTTTTCGTTATCTTACTCACAGAAAATCAGGCATAACCTTGCGCAGCAGCTGGATCCACCTGATTCAATGTCTGTTATCAGGAAGACCCATCTTGCAAGCACAAATCTACAGCAATTGTGCTTGAGCTACAAGCCAGATGACAGCAACAAGTAACTGCTCGGACAGAGATTAGTATTGATGCTAACAGCTTCAGCTGCAGCTTTATCAGTTTGATTTAGCTCACACTGAATAATGCAGAAAAGCAGAAGCCTTAGAAACATTTATTATTTTCTTGCTTCTTTAATTTTTTTTTCTACCAAACAAATCAGTCAGGCAAGTTTAGAAAGTTCAATTAATACTGAATGAGATGAATACTGTGACAAAAACTGTAATGACAATTTTTTGAGTAAGGATACCATGATATAGTACTTGAATACTTGAGTACTGTTACTCATCCCTGATTAAAGCTTAATCAAATGGATCAGCCAGTGTCTAAAGCAAACCATGCTTACAGTATTACCCATGCTAGAGATCATATTTCACTGCTTTACTTCACTGCTTATACACTAAAATGTCATCCACCCCTGTGTAATGTTACCTATGCTTGTACTAACTGCCTGTACCACACCTGTTCCTGAAATAAGCAAGTTCACGTCAATTTTGTACATGCCATATTTTGCTGCTGGGCGGGAAACAGCAGGGCGAAGAAATGAAGTGAATCAGCCCTGAGGGCATCTGTAAAGAAGGATGGAGCAGGGTCTAGGGAAGTTTAGAGTTAAGAGGAGAAAGAGAGAGGGCAGAAAAGAGATGCGGGCATAAGAAAAGGTTGGTTAAGGGGTGAGAAAACTGCTGAGGTGAGGAAATGAGACAGGGTGATTGGATGGCTCAGGAGGAGTCAAAACTGTAAATGCAAGTTAAAATAAACAGGGAGGAAGAGGGGAAGCTGGAGGGTCAGGAAATACAGCAGGAACTACCACATCTGTTTTATGCAAGGCACTCAGTATCAGAGAGTGAAATTATGGGTGAAATTATGATTGATAGCCTCTGATCTCACACCTCAGAAACTTCATCAGTTTGTCGTCAAGTGGACGAGGACATTCGGGCAAAGTTTGACGAAAGCCCCTTCAGAGAATTCACAGCATATCAAGTTCACAAGCAAGGCTTTATCACGAGGACAATTGACTTTGTCCACCAAAATCTTACCACTTCGTCCTGAAAGTGGACATCTGAGCAAAATTAAGACAAAATACTGGCGAGCATTTTGCAGATGGTGCATTCACATGCAGGCAAGAAGCATGGTGCCCTTTAAATTTTGACCTATGACCTTCAAAAATCTGAGCAGGTCATCCTGTGAAAGCATGAAAACAAATGAGCAGAGCTTGAAAGAAAGTCCCAAAAGATAATACTCATTCCTTAACCTTGACAATGTGTGCTCTTAAAATCTGTGTTCCTCAAGCAGAAGATCGCCTTTAGATTTACATGACCTTGACCTTTGTCTTATGAAATTTACAGACTATATCCTAACATCAATGTAGACTTTTGTGCAATGTTTGATTAAATGCACCCCTTATTTATTGCATTAACAATGAAAAGATGACTACAAAGCTGTATTATTTGACCTTTGACCACTGACCTCCATCATGTTATTAGTTCATCAAAAAATCAAAAAGATACATGTGCACAGTTTAAGGAGAATTACTTAAAGCATTGTTGTGATATTACATACACATGACTATATTTAAAAGCAAAGAATGACCAAAAGGCTTGATGACCTTAACTTTTTGACCTTTGACCTTGATAATCTTGTCAATCTTTCAAACTGTGATGGTGGACATCACATCACCCTTTTAGCAGTCCTGTGATTCTGGGTGACCTCTGACCCACGATTAAATTATCTTGAAGTATTTTTACGGTATTGCATTCACAACCAAGGAGTCACCTAGGGGCTCTATGGCCTTGATCTTTGACCTATGACCTTCAAAATCTTATCAGCTCATTTTTGTGTTATGGTGGGCATTTGTGCAAAGTTTGAAGAAAATCCCTCAATGATTCCTTGTGACATCATGTTCACAAAAAAATTGCTTTCGGGAGAGATGATGAACATGAGGCTCTGTGACTTGACCTTTGACCTCCAAAGCTAATCACTGAGTCACAATTAACATTTTTATCAAAACTGATGGAAATCTCTTAAAGTAGTCTGATTTACTGCACTCACAGAAAACGGATGAACACAGACGCCATGACCTTGACCATTGACCTATGTCCAGAATCTCAGCGGTGCACCCTTGTCTCTAGGTTGACAGTTGAAGACCCTTTGAGCCAAGGGCTTGCAAGCAAGAGCTCGACCCTAAACAGACGAACAGACAGCCTGAGAGCAAAATTACTCCAGCCTCAGCTACCAGCAGAGTGCAGACATAAAAACAACGGATGAGGATGAGTGTATGATGAAGGTGGAGGATGAACTAAAGTAAATTAAGAAGAAAACAGTGGAGAAAAAAAGAAGGGATGAGGCAGAGAGGGTGGGCAGTTTCTCTTAAGTCTCAGACTCAAGAGAAACTGCCCATCGTCTTTCTTCAGAGCCTGAAGAAAGACGATGAAGTCGGCCTGATGTGGTGATCATAAGAAACTAAAAATTCACACTAGTACTAAAGGCCTTTGCACATCCTTTCAAGAAACAAAAGCAGTAATCAAAGCCTCCTCTGCTCTCTCTCAGCTCTTCCTCTGCTGCACATCTGTCACATCCACATCTTTGTGATCCTGACTTCACTGTCTCACTCAGACGGGTGACCCAGTATAATCAAATCTCTCAAGATGCTCTCAGTGGTCAGTGACACGGCAGGAAGAAAGGTGTTGTTTACTGCAGCTGCCTGAGGGGGAAAACTCAGAGGGCCGTTTCACACTGGATTGAGTGACGGTGGCGGTGCGAGCGTGTTTTATTTCTGTGAACATTAGGACTGCTGCATGCACCGCTATGGATGATAACTGTCTCCATTAAAAAATGCAGAATCGTGACGGGACCCTTGGAGTTTTTGGTGTGATATATTTAGTACATACAGTAATAAATAATAGGCAATTAAATCCTGACTGTCTTCTGGCAATATTGGGCTGTTCTGATTTCTCGTTGACACTTCCAGCAGAATTACAGTAAGCCCTCTCATTTGGCATGGTTATAGGAAAAAGGGTAATTCTGAGAGACTGGAAATCTGTTCCTGCCCCCTGATTCAAAAAGTGGTTGAATGACATGGTTTCCTGTATCTACCTTAAGGACATATGGTACACTATAGGGCTGAACGATTTCAGGAAAAGATCTAATTGCGATTTTTCTGGCAGATATTACGATTTCAATTTGATTTTCTTCAAATCGAGCTTCAGTGCAATATTCACTGTTTACAGTACAGACAACAGTCAGGAAATTAATGATCAATAGCACATAACAGATTATTCATCATCTAATATTGATGATAAATAATCTGTTATTATTATTTAAGGGATACTCCAACTTCTATTCCTAAACAGAGGCTTTGTGTTGTTAGCCTACTTCTGCGGTGGAGATGTGACGTTCGTGAACGAGTCGACTCTTTTAAACTGCTCTTTTAAGTGAATAATGAGAGATCCTGGGTCAGTCAAAATTGCAGCTTTGGCGATCACATGATTGCGTTGTCTGAATTGCGATTTCGATCCGAAAACGATAAATCTTTCAGTCTTAGTACACAATGTCCACATCCAAAGTTTCTTAAGGTCTGGGGACCAATTATTGATTATATTAAGACTGATAGAAGTTAATTTGTAATTAGGAAGAACAGACCTATATTTATTTATTTTTTTATTTTCCTTCTCAATGCTTTCAAGCAGCAAACGATTGTTTTTTGTATTGTGCTGTTGAATGTGGAATCAATCATGACGTCTTCAATCTCATCTGGTGCTGGCCTTTAGGACTCATGTCCTGGATTCCTGACCTCTGGACACTGCACCATTTGGTCTGACAAGGACTCTTTCCTTTCCAACTCCTGTTTTTTCCTGTGTACTAGCATTTTTTTTGTTATTATTTTTGTATTGTGTTTGTTCTGCTGTGTTTGAAAAAAATCTGTAAATCTACAAATAAAGTTTAAAATAAATGCAAGAATCAAACTGAGCTTAATAAAGGCATAAGGTAACGCCGTGTGACTAGCTGGTCTATAATTGGGTGAAGACTCAACTGTCCATACACGCTGACAGGAACATACACACAGCGCAGCAGAGGGACTTATCTCACACAAACAGCAGACAGACACACATCCGTGCACACAGTCATCAGCATGGAGTCCACCTGATGCTCAGTGCTGTGTGTTTTCAACGTGTTTCCTCCTCTGCAAATTTGCTGTCTGTAATTAAAAGCAACATAAAGTGGATGAATGAGTGCAGTTGTCCGTCTATAGCTTTGGCACAGACTCATGGGCTGTAATATGTCGAAGTGGATTGGACTGATTCAGGTCTGCAGCCAAGGTTCAAAATTAAAACAGTAGCTTAGATATGAGTTTACACTGATGTCTTGATTTTTTTTAGACCAAAATGAGCCAAAAAGAAATGCTGGTGCTGCATATTCATTTGTTTAATGAAAAATGCTAATCTCAGTAAGTGATAAATGGGACCTTTTAAATGAGTTTAGCAGCAAGAAGTCTTTTTTTGTCCTTATGGGAATTGTTTTATTTTGAAAGTTTTGAGCCCACTGAAATCAGGATGATGCGAAACTCAGAAAACTTAGAAGACAAAATAACTTCTAAATCAGTAATAATTGAAGTCAAGAAAATGTTAAAACATCCACTTATGATTTTAGCATGTGTGTGAATTGTGTTTTTATGGGTAAAAAGAGGGTTGTAGATCTTGACAACACATTTTTCAATGCAATAAAATGTATTTTACTTTGTAGTACTGTAATATAATATCAATGCTCAGGCTAGCAACAGCAAAATTTACCTATAGAGATTGAATAAATGAAAAAAAAAAAAAAAAGCCATGTTCTCTGTACTTTATTGAGATGCTTTTTTCATTATCATTCTTATCATTTCTTGTAAATGTTTTCCAACAGTTATGGCTGAAGAAAGTTGGGTATTGCGTTTTCATTGTATTCAATTTTCTATTATTATTATTATTATTATTACTTTCTATGTAAAGCACCATGTGCTACAAGATTTTGTATGAAAAATGCTATTCAAAGAAATTTTCATTGATTGATTGATTGATTGATTGGTAATTTGAGCCTGAGAAGACAACAGGCTCGAATTATGACAAACCTCTTAATGACCAATGATGTGTTTGAAGAAACATCAGCTTTATATTTGACTATCCAGAACCAGCCAATCGAGCTTGTGCTGTTATTTTGTAAAGATGCAGTTGTTGGGGTGATGTTAATGTGGCTGCATGTATTTATGAGCATAAGTAACATATTTACCGGATGGCCTGTAACATCAACCCCCCAAAATAGGAACCAACCGAGCACATCCTTCAAGACGGAAAGAACCAGGAACTAAAGATGCAAACAAATGTTTTTGTTTTGCCCAAAGCCATTGCTAAGAAATGCAAGAGAAACATCTGCATGCAGCAAAATCTCACAGTTTGCATTCACTTGAGGCAAACAGGATCATTAACATGGAAACTGTAATCGCTCTCTGCAACCTAATCCCAGCCTTTTGTCAAAAGATGATGATGAAGCACTCTACGCCAGTTGTTCCCCTCTGTGTTTATCTTTTTCAGCACAACCTTATACCCATGCCCACGATGCTGTGGATTTTCATTAATATGTTAGGTCATGTTCTCGTCAGCCCCTGAGATCAGCAGAACATCAAGGCTGGTCTAACCTAACAACACTCAGAGAGGAAGCTAATTGAAAACTCCTCTTCAGCATGGCTACACAGGACATTCTTAACATGATTATCAAAATACAAGGTAAGTGTGTCCTTGTAGAAATATACAAGAACGAACGGGAAAATACAACCTAAAGTAAAAATTATGGTCATTTTATTGCAGTATAGACTCAAAGGCTGTGAGGTTTTTGAGTGGGTGTGGCTAAGCTGAGGGTGTCATATAATTTAACTTAAAAAATAATGAACTATCCCTTTAATCTCTAATGGTATATTGTACAGATCTTCCAATAATCCTTATTTTTTTATTGAGATTTCATGTTTATTTTAGTGCTGCAAAGAATCATCCTTATTTTTATTTAGAATTTATTTAGATTTTATAGGCCCTAAATTAAGGTTAAGTTGTAAATATCCTTATTTTGTATTCATTTTATTTTATTTTTTTTATTGTGCTGCTTACCACCTCAGTAACTAGATTTGTTCTTTTTTCATGTGAGTGCAGACTGGAATGACAAATAAAACTCCTTTGAATCAGGCTTTTCTAGGCGATACAGTAATTGATTACCTATTAGTCAGATCAGCCGATACTGATTATGTTTTGTGTTTTTTTTTTTTTTTTTTTTTGACAACGGGTTTAATGTTTGCTCAACAAAGCAGTACAAAAAGATCTAAAAGAGCATTGAAACACAGTATCCTTTAGTGAGACTGTCTACATAGCACTAAGAAATGACTCATTTATTACTTGTTTTTATATTTGGGAACTAACAAAATAAATGATAGGCTGAAAAAAAAAAAAAAACACTATTTTTTTCCAACAGGGAAAACATTGCAGAACAAAAAGGTAATACATTTAAGAGCATTAACTCAGTTACATACTGTTGCTGTCAGGCACAAACCTCCTATCTCCATTTTTTTTTACAATTTTCATTTTTCTTTCATAAACAGTGGCATTGGTCAACTTCCATGCTGGTGAGAGGGTATTATATTCTTTTTATTTTCAGTGGACAAGATTTTTGTTTTCATTTCCTGAAAAGCAGCAATTAAGAGATAAGAAGTTTGCCCCAACAGCAACAATAAGGTAGCAGATGTCATTATTTCTTATAATTAAGAAAATGAATTCTCCGCTCAGCAGTATTTAGTCAAAGTTGAGCCAAAGTCTAAAATTCCAAATCTGTAAATCAAATTAAACACACCATGTTTTCAGCTTAGTCAAATACTCATTTTACTGAGCAAACCTGAACGCATCAGCAAACCAGTCGTGCTTGTTGGTTGTGCACCAATCTGTAGCTGATTTACCTGTTAAATATCTTCAACACTGGATGAATATTTTTTACTGAAAGGACTGAAAACAAAGTTTGGGTGATTCTACCACAGCTTTTTCAAGAGGATGACAAGGCAGTAGGACAACCAGACAAGCCGACAAGTAGAGTTATGCATGAGGTTTATCCACAGGTGATCTGTTTTGGTGACTCCAGACATTAATTTGATCAACCAATCACATTTCTTTAACAAATATCGGCCAATATGAATCGGTGTTTGATTGACTGGAGAACCTTCAGTACATTGATTCTTTTAAAGCCTCAGATAGATCCCGAAAGATACTTTACAAAACCAGCTCACATGATGCAGAGACATTGAACATGGAAAGGAGAAAACACTCTTTCTTTGTGAACATGTGGTCTAACACAAAGAAGGATGTTGACGAGGTAGCAGTCATGGCGTCAGATACTTCATATATACCCTCCACATTCCTGTACTTCAGTCACATGTAGTGGTGTGACTGTGTTGGTGTGACAAGTAACTGCACTTCAGGCCCCTCGTTTAAGTTTGTTTCACATTTGAAAACCCTATTTAATCATTAAAACATATTTTTTTACATCCATTTCAGTTTTAATTAAATTTCCTAAGCATGATCCATTGCTTTAATTAGCTTGAACTTGCACACATGAAACACGTAGAGCCCTTTATCTTGATTAAAGGGGCATTGGTAGCGGACGGAAGGATTTCAGTATTTAATCCTAAAAAGCAGGATGAAGGACTTTAATCCTACTCAGATTTATTGGCGCTTCACCTGTTAAAGGAGTGTTAAGAATACTAAAATAAAGGCATAACATCCAGGAAAGGGCAGAGCAAGATGTGAGGGACACTGTGATGTAATGAGTTTGTTAAAGGAAGTGTTATAATGACTATACGGTGGAGATCCATCTTGCAATGCTTTAACTGAAACAATTGCTCTTGGTCATAAAAAGTGTGTCAGCATCAAATCGGTATCTATGAGAATGGTTTAGTTGTTCTGAGAATGAGACTGCAGGCCTCTGATTAAACTGTAGTAAGTATAACATTCATTCAATCACCTTTCAGTCGCACCTCTCCAGGTTGACTCGGAAATATTTCTGCCTGCCAGACACCACGGTGTGCTCTAAACTTGTGTCCTCATCAGCAGGAAACATTGTAAATAAAAAGAGAGCGGCACGCATCCTTGAGCAAGTAGATAGGCCTGTGTTTCTGGAGAATTATTAGAAAAATTGAAATGCGCCCATGAAGGCATTTCTGAAACTATTTGCTCTTTCTTGCAATGTGAACAAACCCCTTCAAAAAATGCCTGGATCATCATCTGTGTTCGGATCACCACCAAAATCTAATCATGTCTTTCTTGTGCCATGAGCAACATTTCATGAAAACTGAATCAAAATCCATTTATAACTTTTTGGGTTCTCAGAAAAACAAAAAAGACAAACACTGGCAAAAACGTCAGGGAGTCTATATTTTGTTTTTGCAGAAGTTTTGATTTTTTGAGTTCTGAAATTCTCTGCTGTGTTTTGTTGGCATTTTCAATAGAATTCAACTAAAAAAATGTTATTTGTCCCTGAGGGCCAAGTCAAAGGCACGCAGAGCAAGGGCATGACAACAACAGAAAGGGCCAAATGACATCAGCATGTAAGTATAGAAGTATGCTTGGAATGTATTAAAAAAATATACACACTTAAAAAGGGAAAATATTGACTTCATACATACAAAGTAAACAGTCATGTAACATCATTACAGACCTATATATTGGTGGGCTTTAATTTTAACTGCAGGATGGCATTTTTTATTCAAATACACAGAGGACTGAAAATACCAAAATGTTCAGTTGTAGTCAACAGGGGGTCAAAAAATCTTAAACTATTAGCATGTATGTTCAAAAACTGAATTTGACTTTGGAGAAAGTGACAGCCTTATCTCCAGGTCCTTACAATACAAAGTAAAGCCTGTTCTGCAGGTGATGATTACCTCAGAGTCAAATTGAAGCTTGTAGGAGGTGAGACTCCAAAGTGAAATTTAAAACGTCCAATAACTGTTAGTAAAATTGGATAAACACAGAGGGGAGGGGAGATAAAAAGACATCCTAAAGCCGATGTTTGAACCTTCAAGAGTGCAAACACTGAACTACTCTGCATGTTACTATTGACTCAAGCCGAAGATAATATCACTTCCCCTGCTTGCATTTGTGATCATGGAGACAAACAAGTATACACGTAAAAAGAGTACACAAAAACACACACACGCTGTTGTGAGTGCACACACAAACACACACCAGGACTGTAATGAAATTTCACAGCTCGGCTGTGAGGTAATTTTTTTCTGATTAAATTTCATTTACTGCTACTGAGCTTTCATCAGCCAATAACAGGCAGGAGAGCTGAGGCTGATACATGCTTAGCTCCAGCAGGCACCAGGAAATATCAAAGCACGCCACACTTCCTGTTTTTACTCCATTTCTCACGACTTGTCCATCCAACCTCTATCCTCACCAACAGACCTCACTTCATTCTTTTTTTTTCTGCTCTTTTCTCCTCTTAAAGTTCACCGTCCCCTCTTCACTCTGCTTTCCTAGTTCATATCCTTTACCTTCTATAAATGAAAGACACAGCTGTCCTTGGAGAGGAACAGCTCAGAAAGAAGACAAATAGGTCCTCAAGTCTCTACAAACATCACAGGACACCTGACATCTATGAGCGAGAGCACCATTTCATCGACGAGATGTCGAGCAGGTCAACAGATGGTCTCTCTGTGGATTTTAACAAAGAACTTAAGAACAAAAACTGTTATGATCAAACTGAGGCACATAAAGACGATCGCATCAGACTTTCTGAACAGAGCATCTCAGAGAATAAAACATTTTTTATTAATTTCTCAATTCTTTGTTTTGAAAATGACACAACAACAAAATTGCCAATCACAGCGTCTTCAAGAACAAACCGCATGTTTTGTCTGATTGACTAATCAGCTGTTTGTAGATAAGTAACACTCCCAAATGCTTGTATATCTGCCTCCAAATTGAAGTTCTGATTTTTCTTTATTTTGCAGGATAAATGGAACGAATAAAAACGCCTAAAGATCATGTAACTCCTACTCACGCAGCCTTTCAATCATGTTTTCAAGCTTTCTCTCGACAGGCATACTGTAGGCAATAAAAACATGCTGTATTATGAACTGTTTTGACTCATTTCAGAAATAGTTGAAGGACAAACAGAAAAAAATCAAGCTATGTCAAAATATATGTACATATATATTGTTTTCTCAAATAAAATGACAGCTTATAAATGGTTCTCCCTGAAAATGAACAGATTTTAGTAAATAACCATGCTTAGAAATGTACGTGGTCAGTATCGTACAGACCAGAGGTTCCAGAACTGAGCGGCAGTCGAGGCAAGTCTAGGTGTGCCTTGAGAATTTGTCTAACCAGGAGTTTCTCTACTCTTTTTCAGAGAAATAACTATTGCATGTAGAAGCACATTTTTTTTTTTTTTTACTTGAAACAATCTTAAAACCATCAAGGGAACATCATCTACTGTAGGTAACGGACCCATAAGGGAAGGAAAATGTTCTTTTTTTTCCCTCTCTGATTTTTAAGATTTCTCAGTTTTCTTTTTATTAATTGTAGCTATAACTTTTCTGACTTTTTACAATTGTACCAAGTTTCAAATGTAGTTTTACATAATTTTTAAAAAATATTTCAGACATAATCCAGCTTTCTGTCTGTTTTGATCAGGTGGAAGATGAATAAACCAATAAGATATTGCAACACGTTAACGGGGCTTTCTTATATTATTATGGTATGCAAAAATTTAGACTTGATTGAACGTGTGCCAATATGGGGTATGCATTGAAATCACAATTTTTTCGCCAGACTATCAGTTTCACACACTGAGTGGCGGAGAGCAACGTTTTCTAAATGATATTGGTGGAAACAAATGGTCAAACACTTTAATTCACTCAAAAGTGCTGCGGTGGGGGTAATTATTTTGATAATGTTCATCATAGAAACATTTAGATTCTAGTCTGATTAAGGGCAATACGGTGATGCAGCAGGTAGTGTGCATGCCACACAGCAAAAAAGTTGCTGGTTCCAACCCTGTGTAGGTCAGGGCCTTTCTATGTGGAGTTTGCATGCTCTCCCCTTGCAACCCCTTTGAGCCAGAGGTCCACTCAGGATCATTGTTTCTTACTGAGAGCTCAAAGTGGAAGTCTGATCAGTTCCTCTTGTTTCCAAAGCCTGAAATAGAAAGAAACCTCACAGACTGCTCTTAGCACCACTGCCAACCTAACAAGGAGGGGAACTGCTTGAATTGACAGCCTATAAACGACATGTTCAAGCTGTTAGGATTACACTGGTCGATGGCCATGTGCCAGTCTGGATGCTGATCTTAAAAGCAGCTTGTAAACATGAGACCGCAGCACATACAGACACACACACACACACACACACACACACTTCACTATCAAAACACAGATTGATGGCTCAGAATTTTCACAATCTCGCTCATTCAGTTTTTTTCTTATCAGGCAGAGATATTGTTTTCCAGGCATGCCATTCATTCTGCAGCAATAACTAGCGTTATGAGCAGCTTCACAAAAACACTACTTGGTTATTTCCCAAAGCTTCACTTAAAAGCGCCCTCACAGCAAACTGAGAAGAGTTCAAACTTCGATGTTCAGAAATGGAAAATGTACTCTCAGTTGCATAAGAGTCATTATCATGTGTAAAACTGATGCTTCAGTAAATCAAATCCAGAGGTGTCGGTGTATAATCTTTCACTCTGAACTTTTCACTCTGAACCTGTGACACGTATAAAGCCAATCAACCCCCCTGTCCTTCGCTTCACTTTACGAAAATTTACTTGTTTTTTTCACTATGACTAGTTATGTGAGGAACAGATGTGAAACAAGAAAAACAACATTCAACTCTTGAAAAATGAATCTCTAGCTTCTTGCTTCGTAATGACTTCACATATATCTGTAACAATATTTTGCTGAGTTTGTATGCTACTCTCTACTTGTTAAGATGAACCTTGCATTTCTGTGTTGCAACTAAACTAAACTGTGGACTTTACACCAGGACATAAGATAGAACTTTCACAGAGCGAGTGCTACAGGCTACAGAAGTCTGCCTGATTTCAAGGTTTTATAATATCATTGGAAACTAACTGATTTTGTCACTGACATTTGATCACATGTCACAACTTAAACCTATACCACACTTACGATTAATCACTTTAATGTGAGTGTGATGTGTTGACTCAGATAACAGACCTGCTGTTAATCAAACAGACTTGGTTTGAATATCTAATAATGTATTTATTTATTCTTCAAGCACTTTTGGCTTTTACTTAAACAAAGCTGAATGTAGATCTAATTAAAATGTCAAAAGACACAATCATTGATCATTGGACAAACTCACCTTAAGAATTAAAACTCCTAAAGACTCAATAAAGGTTAAAAACATGAAATGTAAGCTTCTCATTGGCTCCACCATAAACTTCAAACATTATGTATGTTGTGCAAAACACAGAATTAATTCAAGAACTATGAAGGCCTTGCAGGTGTTAACTGGTGACTGAAGGAAACCTCCTGTTAAATGTTGTGAGTAGGTATTTCCTCCTTTTCTGCTCTGTTTTTGAGCGGTCCTGCGTCTATGCCAAGACAGAATGATGTGCATATACAGTACACCCTCCCACACAGCCTTTCTTTTAGGTGTTACAGAAGGTAACATTAATTATTTACAACACCGTTAAACAGGAGGCTGGCATTTACGCTGTGAATGCTTTTGTCTGAAGGAGAGGGAAAATAAAGGAGCGGAGGACTATCAGGAGAGACTTTAATGGCATTGCAGCACAAATAATTGATTTCTGTTGAGCATCTGCATTTGTAATAGGCCCATAATGTCAAGACATTTTAAACATCCTAATTTGTATTTCTCTTTACTTCAGAGCAGTGAAACTGTTGATAAGTCATAGAGGGACATACACAAAAACAGCAACCTGATTGGAAATTAATTTCAATTTAAATAAGAGAGACGGTGGAAAGTCTTCAGGTACAAAGTAATCAGGTGGTTTGTACCATTTTTCAAAGAAACATTGGAAAGCAACAGTAGTTGCTAGGCAACAACTCTAGTGTTTAAATAAAGAAATACAGAAGGTAAAGACGTTTTACATATTCAAACCCTTACAATTTTTGATCATTAAATGTTAAGGTCATTCCTGTTAACATGTGCCTCATGGGGTGTACCTAGGATTTCAAAGAAAACGTATGAAAGAGAGGACAGTGGCAAAAAAGAAATTAAAAGCTCTTTAGGTATCAGTTTATCGACACCTAAGTAGCTACATGCAGGGAGGCATAAAGGGCAGTAAAGTTAAGAAGATTCTAAGGCCCATGACTGAGGAGCCCGCAAAAAGTATAGTAGGGCTGTATTATCTGTATTTTTTTATAATAATAATAATAATACATTTTATTTAAAAGTGCCTTTCACAACACTCAAGGACGCTTTACAAGATTAAAACAACAACAAAATCAACAGTATAAAAAAAATCATAAAATCAACAATGATAAAAACCAACAGTAGCAAAGCACAACAGAAAGTGAGAGGAAATGGGAAGAGGAGGTATGTTATTGTCAAGTGGGGTAAGCAGACCTGAACAGGTGGGTTTTAAGTCTGGATTTGAAAAGAGACAGGGAGTCCAGGTTTCGGAGGTCTGGTGGGAGAGAGTTCCAGAGCTGGGGAGCAGAGCGACTGAAGGCCCTGCTCCCCATGGTGCTGAGGCGGGCAGTGGGCACAGTGAGGTGGATGGTGGAGGAGGATCTGAGGGAGCGGGCTGGAGTGGCGATATGGAGGAGGTCAGACAGATAAGGCGGGGCGAGGTTGTGGATGGCTTTGAAGGTGTACAGAAGGATTTTGAACTCTATTCTATGCTTGACCGGGAGCCAGTGGAGGTGCTGAAGAATCGGGGTGATATGATGGTGTGAAGGGGTCTTAGTAATGATACGGGCAGCTGAATTCTGGACCAGTTTTTAATCATCTATTTATGAACTTCTTGCCTTAGGTTTTTAAAGATCTCCCCTCTCCTCAAATACAAAGATTGCCATGCTTTTCTTGTCTTTAACTGCATGAACAGCATTATTCAGGCATCTTTCGCTTTAGTTAACTGCCACAAAATATAATATTGTTATTTATAAAATGTAATACATCTATAAAAAAGAGAGACCCTTTAGATGATATTACTCTTTTAGCATTTTAAAGTTTTGGGGTCTTTAACAAAGAAACAGGTTATAGAGTAAAAAAAAAAGCATAATCTGAAAAAGTTATGAATTACTCATATAGATGATCAGAGATCCATGAGGACTGTCAGAAAAGTCTGTTTGATACTCCAGTTATTCCATAATTTTAGCTGAAGTGTGCTTTGTTCACTATTCAAAGATTACAGAAAAAAAAAAAAAAAACCCTTTGCTGTATCATCTTAAGTGGTCCAATAAAGATATATATTTACATGTTCATTTGTTAATTTCCTGTACAGATGCTTGGTTACATAAACTGTGCAGAGCTAGTGTGGGATAGCGCTGAATGATGGGGCCCAAAATCTTTGGCAGGGCTCTTGGCTGCGACCATTACTGCACGTCCTGTGATGTCTCTTTTTTCGACAATGAAAAAACAAGATATTTTTCAGCCCTACTCTAGACCACCAGCAAATTGTAGGATGTAAAAGAAAACTTATCTGTTTGTAAAAGGCAGGGGCACTTTTGCAATTGGAATTTTTGAATGACAAATGTAGTTATTGATCAGATTATTGAGAGAAGGTCAGCCTGCACTACCTTCGCGGAATTTCTGTATACAGTTACACATCAAATATTCCAATCAGACAAATCTCCGAAAATAAGTTCAAGAATAGTTGAAGCTAATATCTGCTTCCTCTAGGTGAGACAGTTCCTCCACATATTTTCATTGTTGAGTAAATTACCCTAAATTATGTGCACACATAAACCTGATGAGACCACTTGTTTATTTTGACAAGATGCACACCCTGGGGACATCAAGACCTGGATCACCAGAATGTTTCTGATACTTGAAGGTCATGGACACCCACAGGGATCCTTTTAATACCCCTGGCTGAACAGAGAGAAGTCCAGAAATTTTCCTCAATGTCCTTGGCAGAGTCTTGGCTGGTCTGTGACAGGAAAGTGGGTACCTACTCACCCTCATAGATCCCCACAATGATGTGATAAACATGTAACTCTTACTAAGTATAGTTTACATGTAAATTAAAATTTTGATTACCATTGGAAATTCTTCTTAGTCCAAACATTGTGAGAAGAAACGAAAAAACAAATTTATTTAGATCCTTACTGGCCGGTAACTGGCTGGAATTCGGCTGGCATTGGGCTTGTAGGTTAAAATTAAAGTGGCTGCATCTGTTTTTTAAGAATTTAAATAAAATTGTGTGAAAGGCACTGATGGAAATAATAAAAGGTCAACAAGTCCTTCTATTAAATAAGGTGTTACTTAATTGAAATTCTAATCATTGAGCCTTTTCAAACCCACAAATCCTTGAGGAAGCAGTCTGAATCTTGTCTTTTCACTAAAACTTGTGTTGTTGTCCAAGGTCTTTAACTCTGACAGGAGTGAAATTACTGTACTTGGCCCCAGCACCTCAGAATGGCTTTTTCTATTGATAAAACAATTCTACATGGCTTCAGTTTGGCATCCAACACTTCCTGCTAAAAGAGGGGATAGATTTTAAAATTCCTTCTTGTCTACTATCAGAGTAAACCGTTATTAATTCTGCCTCTTTACCCCTAGAGTAAATGAGAAGTACAAGCGCTCAGTGGACAGGTACCATAATACGTCTTGGAGTTGAGGGTGCCGCATTATCCTACAGACTGATGGGTACACAGACACAACTGAAAAAGGAGGGGGGGTAAATATTGATCATTTGATTTGGCATGTTTTGCCACAGACTGTCAGTGTAATGTCTGTCAGAGTTTAGAGGGGTGACAAAAGAAAGAAGGTGATGGAGGAGGTGTGCTGCTTTGTTTTATATGAAGCAGGAGGAAGGCCGACAAACAAAATAATTAAATCTGTGTAAATACAATACACCAGCTCACAGCTGACTTACAGATACAGAACAACGGTAACCTAGAGCATGAATACACATGTCACTAATCAATCGTCCAGAGACAGAAGCCCACACAAGCTGCACAATAAAAATCGCTGGGCCGCTGTCCATGATTGATGCACCATAGTGCTTTGTCTTACCAAAAAAATGCCTTACTGTATGCTATAAGCTAATTTCAAAACAGTGGAAAATAAATTAATAATGCACATGTTTCATAAGACATAAATAAAACAGCAATTATTATTTCCTGACACAGAATCAAGCACACATTTTTGCTGTTCGGCTTATAAAACATTAAGAGCTACCACACTGTAGTTCAATAAGGATGATACAAATCAAATGTCTTATTGCTCTCCATCTGTCCTGTTAAATCCATGTTGCAATCAAACAGCCAGTCAGACAAGGAAGTGTTGAGGTTAAACAAGCTAATGTGTCTTTGAGATGATACCAGACCACTGGTATAGTTTGGAGAACATGGAGGATCTTTGATTACTGGAACTGGTGGCACTGGGGACTGTACCTGCATGTTCCAGCTGATGACATTGGCTTGGGCTGATGTGTGTTAGTCTCTGGTGCTTCTAGCCCTATAGGTTGGAGGCCCTTTGTGTTTTTTGGACTATGTTGGGTGCCTGTGCCTCAGTTGCTGTGCCCGCTTTTTTTGGGGGTCATGGGCTTCCTCATGTTCTTTGAAATGTTTCCCTTCTATGAGCAACAGCGGTCTGAGGGACACCAGTAGCGCTCCTGATTTTTCTTCCAAGGTTCTTATAGTTCTTGGGTTTACCATGCCATTTGTGTTTGTATGTAAGAGTTCTTTCATTAAAATGTGCTTTTTGTTGGTTAGTTTTTTTCTGCATAAGCTCTTGTGCTTTACAATCTGAATGTTCCTGTCTGTTCGACAAAGCACTTTCTTAAGCTATGTTTTTAAAGTGCTATACAAATTAAGCTATTGTTAGTATTAATGTACACTGTCTGGCCAAAAAAAAAAGTCGCCACCTGGATTTAACTAAGCAAATAGGTACGAGCCTCCTATTGGATAATTACTGCATGGGCGATTATCTTTCAGCTGGCAACAAGTTATTTAACCCCAACTGGTGCAATGAGTTGCTTCTCATTTCCTAAACAACCATGTGGAAAGACACATCCCGTGGTCGTGGAAAAGATGTTAGTCTGTTTAAGAAGGGTCAAATCATTGGCATGCATCAAGCAGAGAAAACATCTAAGGAGATTGCAGAAACTACTAAAATTGGGTTAAGAACTGTCCAACGCATTATTAAAAACTGGAAGGATAGTGGGGACCCATCGTCTTCGAAGAAGAAATGTGGCCGGAAAAAAATCCTGAATGATCATGATCGGCGATCACTTAAACGTTTGGTGAGATCAAATCGAAGAAAAACAACAGTAGAACTCAGGGCTATGTTTAATAACGAAAGTAAGAGCATTTCCACACGCACAATGCAAAGGGAACTCAAGGGATTGGGACTGAACAGCTGTGTAGCCTCAAGAAAACCACTAATCAGTGAGGCTAACCTGAAAAAAAGCCTTCAATTTGCTAGGGAGCATAAAGATTGGACTCTGGAGGACTGGAAGAAGGTCATGTGGTCTGATTAGTCCAGATTTACCCTGTTCCAGAGTGATGGGCGCATCAGGGTAAGAAGAGAGGCAGGTGAAGTAAAGCCATCATGCCTAGTGCCTACTGTAAAAGCCTGTGGGCAGTGCTATGATCTGGGGCTGCTGCAGTTGGTCAGGTCAATGTTCAGCAACATTATGGCCCAAAGAATGAAGTCAGCTGACTACCTGAATATACTGAATGACCAGGTTATTCCATCAGTGGATTTTTTCTTCCCTGATGGCATGGGCATGTTCCAAGATGACAATACCAGGATTCATTGGGCTCAAATTGTGAGAGAGTGGTTCAGGGAGCATGAGACATCATTTTCACACATGGATTGGCCACCACAGAGTCCAGAGCTTAGCCCCATTGAGAATCTTTGGGATGTGCTGGAGAAGGCTTTGCGCAGCGGTCAGACTCTCCCATCATCAATGCAAGATCTTGGTGAAAAATTAATGCAACACTGGATGGAAATAAGTCTTGTGACACTGCAGAAGCTTATTGAAACAATGCCACAGCGAATGCGTGCTGTAGTCAAAGCTAAAGGCCCTCTTATGTTTCTGCAGTATGTAGCTCATCACTGTAAGCCCTGTTTTTCTTTTCTGCAGCAATGAACACTTCCTCAGCTGCGTATTCGTCTTTGTGTTACACACTTGACTTGACAGACTGAGGAAACAAGCAAAAATGATGAGGTAAGTTTTGAGTCTGTTTTTAAAAAGGAGGCCAACAATGGCCAGAGAGTACAAATGTGCTGTCTTGTCATCCAACTTTCAGAGGAAACTGAACGTGGGTTTCTTCTATTGAGTCTAAAATTGACTCCGAAGTAGCCTTCCTTTCTGTCTCCAAGGATGAAAGTTTGTATGTTGGTTATCCAACAATGAAAACTGCAGTTGGAAAAAAATATATATATATTGCCCACATGCTCCATACAAACAATGCTTTGTTTGAAAGCTTGTACAGTGTGTCATAATGCTTGTTGTGTCCAGTATTTGGCTGCAGGCTGAGGCTGACTTACCAAAATGGTAAATGCTTTGCCAGTGAGCAGCGGCTTTATTATGGGGACTCTGAAACTGAAGGAAGGAGAGATGTAAACCAATAAATACAAGCCAAGGGAGTAAGAGAGCATCACATTTTTTTTGTGTTTGAATAAATGTGCATGTGTACAGCTGCCTCAGAGTGTGTGTAAGCTGAATTGTGGCCTCTTGCCCTGGCTTTGATCGGTCCCTTCCTAAGAGATTCCAGACAAGCGGGCCCGGCCTTCTGGCTAATGCAAGGCCCTCTTTGCCAAGCTGATCTGTGTGGGTGCCACCTACACACTTTTGCTTTTACATTCCGTCTCAACTTCTTTCAGCCTTGCTGTCACACCTCCTCACTGTTTTCATGTCTCCAACACTTTTTGCGTAGCTGTATCTTGGTATGAGACTAAAATATGGTGTGGTATAATTGGTATAGGAAAAAAGATTTTTCTGCACATATACACTTGTACTGTATCTTTGGCAATGCAAGTCTTAATATGTTTAAGAAGATATTTAAAGCCACTCCTAAATTATTTAAGAATTAATCCAGCTCTCTGCTTGCTGAATTTACAATATGGATATAAAAAAAACTGTTGTCAGCAAATAACAGATTCATATATCTTTGGTATGACCTTGCTCAGGAAGTACTGGCCCTCAAAAGAATGTTGGCAACACATGTCCCATGAGAACATGAGCAAATGCTGGCGCAGGTTTTTTCCCCAAAGGTTGTCACAAGCGGTCACTTTGTAATGACTGATGACAAGGTCCATGGATAACCCTCTTCATTCTGTGGCTGGTCCAATGCTATATTCATAATTTTATTATCATTTTGATGGGAATCTTTTATGAAGACTGTAAATTCAGGGCTTCCCAAACATTTAGTAAAATGAAATTGTAAATGGCTCTGGTCCCAGATTGCTGCTTTTGAGCAGCTTTAGTTAAAACAGAAATAAAAGAAAAGAAACAAGCTTTTGAGGGACTTGACAATTTAATCTTTCAAGCAAGATTTAATTTTATTGAAAACTGACATCTTAGCTTAACACGAAATCAAATCTGAACTTTCTTCTTGTTATTTAAGTGTGAAATCAGACACCTTGTTGTGTTTTAAATAGAACACTGCTGCAGGATCATTACCTTTCATGACTACTGTTTTCCAGAGAAGTCTTAATCAAGTACTTGTTCAGCATTTTAACCATCAGAGCAATCTTAATAAGAGAAGACAGAAAAAGACCAGTCAAGGTATAGGAAATAGTGCTGCATGATTCTTGCCTAAATGTGATACACCTTTCTTTCTCTGTGTGATCACGATTCTCTCACACGGTTTCTTTTATTGCACTCAAATAAATTCATCTGCAATCTAGATTTTTCAAAAGACAAAACCTCCAATAAAATGATAATCCTAAATAAAGAAGTTTCTTGTAAATACCTTTTGTTGTCTTTTACTGTCTTACATTGTGACATGTAAAGCAAATAACTTGTGTGCGGCGGGGGGGGGGGGGGGGGGGGGGGGGGGCGTGAATTCCATGGCTAATTATTTTAATTGATGATAATTTGGTTATTTAATAGAGTTCAAAGTGGAAAAATAAAATAAAAACGGCAAACTCAGTTATTAGGCAATGTTATTCAGGGCAAGTCACATTCATCAATTTGTTTCCCTTAAATGACACTCAAACAGGTAGCCGAGCTACAATTACTGACCTTTCTAATGGTGTAACAACATCACATGCTTGTGCACGAGAGAGTAAGTGGGCAGATAGCAGTCTGTTGGTGCATCTCTCCAGTGAGTCCATTGTGGTGGGGGCAGGAAATGAGTGGAATGCTGGTTTGAGGATTTGGTAGTAATGATTGAAATGGATACAGAGATAGGTGGTTGCAGTGCTGCAATAGGCAGAGCATTGTTTGTATACTATGGCTCTTGTACCTCATTGGGTTTAAATCTGCAAACCCCTCGACTGAGGGATGTGGAGGACTGTTCCTCTGTCTTACAGTACCAGATAAACATCCCTCTAAATGCCATCGGAGCATGTTTCCTCAGTGTCACTGTTTTGCATTCATTCTTGTGAAAACATTGGTTTTAAACACACAGTATGTAAAATTCTGCTGCCAGGAGGCTCTGAATTCAACAAAACAACTGCTGCTGAGTTGAGACAAAAGAGAAAAGACAAAGAGTGACCCACAGTCACCCCCACCCGCCTGCACTGTTTACTGTTGTTTTGTATATTGAGAGAAAATGTTTAAAAAATGACTTCCTGGTTTGTGCTGTGAGCGACTTGTCAAAGCATTCTAGGACTGCGCTGAACATGAATCAGGAAGTCCACATTCAGACGTGTGTGTTTTCTCCACAATCTGAAATTTATCCTCAAAACACATAAAATTGGTCATCTCTGTAGTGAATACATCTCATGGAGTTATGTTTCTGTTAATCAAAGTCCTGGATGAAGACAGCAGACCTTCTTTCAACTTGAAAATGTCTTGTCTAGCTGTTCTGTTACAAGGGTTGGCTGATGGAGTTACAGGAGGAAGTTTGGAGGACAGAATATATGGCAGGCAGGGCTTAATGGTGGTCCATCACAGGTCCATCAAAATTTCTGTGAAAGTATATTCTCCAGTTTAATTTGGCCGTGTTTGAAGCAGGTCGACACAACTTAAGTCGAGAGAGTAAAAACATGAATGCAGTCCGTGGGACATACAGAGACAGAAGAGCCATCATTTAAAACTGAGCCTGCATGTTTGGTGACTTCAGATTGTGATTTTATTGTCTATTAATCATGCAGTCCAAGCAGAGAACATACAGAAGCACAACAGCAAAAGAAAGAGACATGAGTTAGAAGCCTGTTAGATCTAAATTTCAACTGAGAACATGTTAAGCTGCTAAGACAATCCTTCCATCCCTGTCAACAATAAGAGGAAGTCACGTCATCTTTACCTTTACTGTAAATTTGATCTTTGAGGACTCTGCTCACTGAAGATTTGTGCTTCTGTGTGCCAGTGTGAATTTAATTGTGTTCACAGTTTTCTCTCATGTTCGAAAAACTCTCCGGGGATGGACTTGCTTTGTTGACGAGCTTATTTTTCCCCAGAGGTACCAGCGAATGTACAGCTGAAATGTGCCACAGGAGGCACTTTGGGAATTCACTGTACCTGCAGTCTTTTTATTTGATATCACCAGGAAGAGTATAAATGAGGAGCAACTTGACTCAATAGTTCCCTACCAGACACTTTCTGATGTCAAGAGAACAAAGACCTTTTTTTTTCTGCTCCAACTGCGACAGAAAAGGTGGATGGAAGACATTTGGGCAGTACACCAAATAATCAAACAATGCACATGAAAAAAAGGTGATGCTGTAACTTCTGAAGAAAAATAAATGCTGTTACAGTGTGTGGGCTAGGGTCAAATGTTACCCTCTGGGCTACAAAAATCCAAGTCATCATTCACAGTGAGACAGCTCATTCAGAGCAGAATCCTTGATTAAGTGATCTATGTGTGTTTAGGATTTATCATTTATTTTGACAAAATCAAAAGTCGTGCCACAAAGACACAGAGAGCTTAATAATATGATTTGAACATCAAGGATGACCAGGCTGTCCAACGTCCTTCAAACAGACATGGTTAGTCCATGTGACAAAAAGGCTGTGCTTAATGGTGTAAGTCTGTGTGATCCACCTAAATCAATGTCTGTACTCAGGTAGACCCATCTTGCCAAGCTCCATCCACAAAACCCAAAACCAGTGAAGTTGGCACGTTGTGTAAATCGTAAATAAAAACAGAATACAATGATCTGCAAATCCTTTTCAACTTATATTCAATTGAACACACTGCAAAGACAAGATATTTAATGTTCGAACTGAGAAACTTTATTTCCTTTTGCAAATAATCATCAACTTAGAATTTAATGGCAGCAACACATTGCAAAAAAGTTGGCACAGGGGCATTTTTACCACTGTGTTACATCGCCTTTCCTTTTAACAACACTCAGTAAACGTTTGGGAACTGAGGAGACCAATTTTTGAAGCTTTTCAGGTGGAATTCTTTCCCATTCTTGCTTGATGTTCAGCTTAAGTTGTTCAACAGTCCGGGGTCTCCGTTGTTGTATTTTACGCTTCAGAATGCGCCACACATTTTCAATGGGGGACAGGTCTGGACTACAGGCAGGCCAGTCTAGTACCCGCACTCTTTTACTATGAAGCCACGCTGTCGTAACACGTGCAGAATGTGGCTTGGCATTGTCTTGCTGAAATAAGCAGGGGCGTCCATGAAAAGACGTTGCTTGGATGGCAACATATGTTGCTCCAAAACCTGTATGTACCTTTCAGCTTTAATGGTCTTTCACAGATGTGTAAGTTACCCATGCCTTGGGCACTAATACACCCCCATACCATCACAGATGCTGGCTTTTGAACTTTGGGCCTATAACAGTCCGGCTGGTTCTTTTCCTCTTTGGTCCAGAGGACACGACGACCACACTTTCCAAAAACAATTTGAAATGTGGACTCGTCAGACCACAGAACACTTTTCCACTTTGCATCAGTCCATCTTAGATGAGCTCGGGCCCAGCGAAGCCGGCGGCGTTTCCGGGTGTTGTTGATAAATGGCTTTCGCTTTGCATAGTAGAGTTTTAACTTGCACTTACAGATGTAGCGACAAACTGTAGTTACTGACAGTGGTTTTCTGAAGTGTTCCTGAGCCCATGTGGTGATATCCTTTACACAGTGATGCCGGTTTTTGATGCAGTACCGCCTGAGGGATCGAAGGTCACGGGCATTCAATGTTGGTTTTCGGCCTTGCCGCTTACGTGCAGTAATTTCTCCAGATTCTCTGAACCTTTTGATGATATTATGGACCGTAGGTGATGAAATCCCTAAATTCCTTGCAATAGCTCGTTGAGAAATGTTGTTCTTAAACTGTTCGACAATTTGCTCACGCATTTGTTCACAAAGTGGTGACCCTCGCCCCATCCTTGTTTGTGAATGACTGACCATTTCAGGGAAGCTGCTTTTATACCCAATCATGGCACCCACCTGTTCTCAATTAGCCTGTTCACCTGTGGGATGTTCCAAATAAGTGTTTGAGGAGCATTCCTCAACTTTCTCAGTCTTTTTTGCCACTTGTGCCAGCTTTTTTGAAACATGTTGCAGGCATCAAATTCAAAATGAGCTAATATTTGCAAAAAATAACACAGTTTACCAGTTCGAACGTTAAGTATCTTGTCTTTGCTGTGTATTCAATTGAATATAGGTTGAAAGGGATTTGCAAATCATTGTATTCTGTTTTTATTTACGATTTACACAGCGTGCCAGCTTCACTGGTTTTGGGTTTTGTACAAAGACTGTGAGCTGCCCGAAGCAGCACAGCTCAATTAGCATCGTCCAAACTAGGATGAGGTGGGAGTTATGAGCGAGACAACAGCAGGAAGTGACAGGACAGCAGGATTAGGCTATGTTGTACAGAGATTAGCATAGATGCTAACAGCTTCAGTAAGATCTACATGAAAAAAACAAATAACAGCACTGAAAACATCTCTCAATAGAATATGTGTTTTTAGTCCACTTCTGACATGTTTTGGTGAGAGTTTTTTCTAGGAAGTGGCTCATGTTTTGAACTTTATGCCACAGCAGTAACGCCTGCCTACTACATGATTCGACTGTCTCAAAATAAATGCTATTGAAGGAACAATTGTCCAATCACCTGCCAGATATGCTGTGAAAGGTTCTGTCCATTCCCAAACACTTTCTATGGGCCTTTGCCCAAATGGACTGGTGAAATATATGCTGTGTAGTATATACTGAACAATCCTTTTAGTGTGTTGGGTGAACTGATCAGTGCTTCCAACCAAAGGCAAAAAAAAAAAAAACTATCCATCCTGGCTGAATCACAAACTGAGTCAATATGGAAATCAGCCAACTGCTGGGAAAATGCCCTCTTATGAGTGTTTCTTTCACCAAAATGATGAAATAATAATGCAGCTGAAGCCTTCCCTGGACCTCTCAGCTCATCTTTACGGTAATGCATACAGAACATTTACCACCAAGAATGAGACTGATTATTCTAAGCTATTGACCCTTTACAATAACAACCTCGATGTCCTTGAAAAGAGGGCCAAAAGTCCACATTCCAGCATTTCACCAGCAAACACAGTAACTTCAGATTTCTGCCGAACACTGATCCTCCTACAATCCAGTCTCCCTAACGTGGTAACTTTTCAAGGAAATGTAAATTTCCCCTGAACAAAGGCTAAAGGCTCAGAGGGAAACAGTAACGCTGTAAGATATTGCACCTTGATTTTCATTCTCCTTTTTAACTTCTTACAGAATGCCCAAGTATTTCCCCAAAGCCTCCACATGTAAAAATATTTTCTCCTTTATCTCACTGTGAGGTGTAGAAGCATCTGCAAAAACCATGTGTGCTGTAGACTGTGCTCATTACAGAAGCTGAGTGTCTGGAGTATCCTGTGGGGTATTGCAGCACAAAGAGGTGAAAGAATCATGCTCCAAGTGATATTACCATCTGTTATGCTGGGATTCATTTCAGCAGCATCTGGCTGACTGCTTGTCTACATTTCAGTGACCTGCATTGCAGTATTTATACATACAAACATAAATACATATAGATGCAGCCTCTTAAAGCTTCCCTGCTTTCCCTGATAGGGTCTTGACTGGTCCCTGGCAGATCTGTGACAGGGCCTGCCCACCCTGACAGTAACAGATTGTAAACTTTGGGCCACATTTGGGTGAATTTGTGGTGTCAAGTTTGCTCCCAGTTGATTTGACAGCTGATTTAGTTAGTTAGTTAGTTAGTGATATTTTATTTCATTCATATATCTGAAATAAAACATTTTCATACAAGCATATAAGCATATAATTGAATGAAAAGGAACAGAAAGAAGAACAATCTTATATAATCTGCCCCTTTTACACACATAAAAAAATATTTCAAAAACAACAAAACAACAACACTACTAACTAAAGAAAAGGTTCAGACTATGTCATGTTGTGAGGGAAGCGCCATGTCATGGAGACACCTTGCAAATTCATGAATGAACATGTTTTCAATTCTAGGTTCAACCTCAGAGAAGTCGGGGGAAATTGAAGTGACTGGATCTATATATGAGAGTACTGTACTTGTTCATGACGTCCTTACTTGAACTACATTTCATTCGTTGCACGTCACACTAAAAGACAGAGTTTTAGGTTAAAACAGTTCTTCTCATTTAGCATTACATACAGGACTGCACACAGAGATGGCTGGGCCCCTCAAAGACCCAATAGGGGCCTTTCCAGATTTGATTTGATTACATAAACTCGTGCTGGATCAGTGGTGCCAAACTCTGGCCAACATTTGCATGTTTGGCCTGGCTTCAAACAGCCTAGCCAACAGTTTGTTCCCCTTTTTTATTCTCCTTTGTTTGCTACCATCACAACTTTAGTTCTGGTCTTCAAATGGCAAAACACAATCAAACAATGAGGCCCCGATGGTTCAGACCAACTAACCTTGTATAATGATAGTATTGTGGATATAAATGTACATTTTTGTTTCTTTGATAGGAAATGGAATATTATGGTTAACCCTAAAGTCTGGTTATACATGCTATAGTTTAGGATGGACTTTTTTTTTTTTTTTTTACCTTTATGGGCCCTCTTATAAGGCTGGGCCCCAGACAGCTTTCCCCTTTGCCCCTTTGTGGGTGGCCTTGACAATATGTGGAAGCATCCTTTAAGGGAGAAATAGTGAATGGTTCACCAAGATATCGCCTCTCTGAGCGCAGCTTCAGCATTATTTGAAAAGCAAGCCAGACTGCTGCAACAACTGCTAAAGCAGCTATGATGACTCCCAGGACCAAACTGTACAACGGATATCAAAGAAACATTTGCACGAGCAGGTTTTCAGCTGAGAACATCAAGAGGGATGTTTGGAGATTCCTTGAGAGAAATAAGACGATAGTGTTTATTTTGGAGAAATGCCAGGTTAGTGCTTAAGACTGAGCTTAATGCAGGAGGAGGAAGCAGCGGTGATGGGCGACAGGCAGTCTAACAACATGTTGCTTGCTCTGTTAGCACTAGTTAGCACATGTTGTCATAATACCAGAACGGAAGATATTAGCCTGATCATAATGAAGCTAATGACTAAAGATATATTCCCAAGTTTTGTGAATAAACATGGGCACCATTGCAAACAACCTAGAGTTGGAGTTATGGGGAATCAGCAGTTTCATCAAAGTGGCTGTGAATACAGACTGATGGACAGCCCTCTCCAAGGAATCATAATGTTTCTGTTAGCTTCTGTTCTCCTCATGTAGCATAAAGCTGTGTGAATTTTACTTTATACTACCATTAAACAGTATACTGGTGGAGTGGTACTTTTTATTCTAAAGGGTGAAAACAATAAGCTTTGTCCTTTGTGTACTATCAGGGAGTAGAAGGTGGTTGCAAATTGCTACCATCTTGTTTAAACTACAGGTCTGTGGATGTTTTGTGTCAAGAGAAAGCTAAAACCCCTTTTAACTTTTAACCTCAGATGGATTGTTTCATGTATCCATGGGATATATTTCAAATCTGTCTGGTAAACATCCCATAGAAAGTGTCTGGAAAGGGCTAACTTGAGGGCGACTGCATGAATGTTTTTACTGTCACGTTCATTTTGAAAAGTCAGAGGCCCGAGGTCGCTTCTCACTCCTGGAACAACTAAACCAGGTTCTTACTTCTGCCTCTTTCTTGTCTATGACAAGGGCGCTGGAGAGCCAGGTCATATTCTGACTGGGACAATACTTTTTAGCTTTAAGCTTTGCAAAGTGGATCTGCCTGATGTGAGGCATGGACCTGGATAATCAATCTGTTCTGCAAGGTAAGGTAACTTTACCCTCACTGTTCATTTAATTCATAGCACTGGTTAGGCACCTTTGATGGCAGATCTGTGTGATTTTAACTATATTTGATCACTAATGCTCTTTGTATATATATGTGTATATACATATATATACATATATATATATATATATATGTGTGTGTGTGTATATATGTATATGTATATATATATATGTATATATATGTATGTATGTATGTATGTATATATATATATATATATATATATACATATATATACATATATATATATGTGTGTGTGTGTATGTATATATATATATATATATATATATATATATATATATATATATATATCACAAGTGTATAGAGATGAATGATTGAATTAATAGGGAAGTGATCTGTGGTGTCAAAAAATCTAAATGAATAGGATTTAATGTCTCTTATATTATTATTATCTAACACCATAGAGTCACAGCTATTCCGACATGTTATTATAGGACCTAAACTTCACCCTAAGGTTCTACAAGTAGAATAAGAGCAGATAAATACCCTTCTGGTTTTCTGAAAGCGTCTTGTTGTGACTATCAAACAGTTAACTTTGCCCCTTTCTGCATTCACACATCAGTGCCCTGCTTTTTCTGCGGCTCTCTGGCCACATGGGAGAGCAGCTGAATGCTGATCTGAGGGAGCAGGGATGTGCTGTGTGGGAAACCGAGTTCTGTTCAGGGGAGTCCAATTGAAGTCCTACTTCAAACACATGTTACCACATTATGTGGGAGTGTTTGCTCATGAACTCCTCTGCATGAAGAGCGTTTACTTGTTTATAACATATTCAAAACCATCTCATCTCAGGGATCACAAGGGTGCAGGCTGAAAAGGCAGCTTTTAAAGTTTCAATTTGTTCAAGGGAAGTGTTTATAGCTGGAAGTGGTGAACAACCCTTGACCTGACTTATCAGGAAGGAGAGTCTACAATCAGCCCTACGCCTCAGAGAAGAGAACGATCAGGAGAGGACGGAAGAAGGATGTGCTGGCTGACGATACACAAGTTACACCTTTAGGAAAACAAACCACATGTGCTGTTAATTGGAAACCCAAATTTTAAAAAAAAGCTTCACAGGCAGATTTAGGCTTAATGTTTCCTGCAAGAAAATTTAGTATGTTCATCAATATGACAAGGTTGTGTAGTACATTGTGTATCTATTGTAGTGGCTTTGTGTTGCAAATACACACTACCATATAGCTAACATGCCCTGTTCTACAAACTCCAAATCCAACGAAGTTGGGACGTTGTGCATAACATAAATAAAACAGAATACAATGACTCGCAAATCCTTTGGCATTTATTCAATTGAATAAACTACAAAGAAAGAAATCCAATGCTCAAACTGATGAAGCTTTTAGTTTTTTGCAAATATTCACTCATTTTAAATCTGATGCCTGCAGAATGTTCCAAAAAAAGCTGGGACAGGGGCATGTTTATCACTGCGATGCATTACCTTTCCCTGTATCAACAATGTTTTTGGCAAACTTCTGATAAAACTAAGTGTAAGCCAGAGAGGCGAGTCTATGAAATGAGTTTTGACACTGGATTTGGAAGCAGAATGTTTCTGCAAACCAATTATGAAGGTGCCATTACAGCAAAAGCTCTGTGACCCCTTGACCACAGCCTTGACTCAGGGACTGTTAGCAGGCCTAATGCAGCTGACCTGGGGGGCTGTCTTGGACAACATTGCATCAATAACTCACTTACGTATTCAGGAGCAAGACTGTTTGGCTTTCTAAGTTAAAAGTATCATTTCGAAATTAATTCTGAAAGAAACTGGAATATATTCAATTCCCGTAAGTCTACCACTCATTTTGCAGGATAATCCTTCTTGAAGTAACAACCCACCCTTCATCCCCACCACCGCAGACTGAGCAGAAACACTGTTTAAAATAAGTGAAAGTTTGGATCATTTGCACTCCAACTTCACTGACTAGAGGCAGTCTCCTCACACATACTTTTCTGAGCAGCTCACTCTGGTACTTGCCAACAGATTAAGCTTATTTTTCTTTTATACTTTTCTGTGACTGAGATCGATGAGCCAGCGGATGATCTATGTTTTTCTCTGCAACCCTCCAGCACTTTGGGCTCACAGCATCTGACACCTGCACTCTGCATCATCCTTTGTATTGTTTCGATGCCACATCGTTTAAAAGGGTTATCTATGAGGACAACCTGCAGCAAATATTCAAAACTTTATCAAATGCAGGAGTGTTGTTAAAGATCTTGATCTCTCTCTCTCACAGGGACAGATACAAGCATGTGGATAAGTGACTGGAGGCAAGGTATGACTATTTAGGATGTCTATTCTACAGATGCTGTAAAATAAGACACAATTACCACAATCAATAATCTTATGTTATGAAGATTTACACCTATTCCAACTTTATATGTTCAATAGCATGTATTTTTATAGGGAAAGACTTACTATTATAACAAAAATATACTTTTAAGGATAGTTTGGGTTTTTTTAAGGGGGTAGCTGAAAGTCTATGGCTCTAGAAGATATAATTGCCCATAAAGCAACTGGCTAACTTTCCCCCCTGAGGGGAGATAGCTGTATATGGGTGCTCTCCAATACGTAGCAGTCAATGGTGCCACAGAAAGTCTTATAATCACCCCTCTTTTTCAGTAAAACTACACAAAAACTATGTTGGCTCAAGTGTTGAATGCAACATACAAGCTATGTGGTACCTTTAAAAACTCCATACAGCATGTTTACGCCTCAGAAAATTAATCCCTTCCTCCCCAAAAAAAACCTCATATCATTGGAGAACTGAATTACACATGGAACAACCTAAATTTTCTCCATTTTCCTTGGCAGGTCTATAATGGGACCTGCCTACCAGTGGGGCTGTAATGAGATCCCCTGATATTGCATAATTGGAAATGTTTATAGAGGGATGAGGGGGACTTCAGGTTGCTGGAAGTCGGCTGGAACTCAGCTGGCTTTTGGCTGGAAAGAGAGAACTGAAGCGGCTACATTCATACATAAAAATGTTTTGGCACTGCTACTCCCCTCTAAACTTCACGAGTTTTAAATAAACAACAGGATTGTGTAAAAGAAAAGGATAACTAATATTCACCATGCCAACAGACTTTAATTGCATTTTTGCCAAAGTTAGTTGGTGATGATCAACCATCCATCTATCAATTATCTACACCACTTATCCTTTTCGTGGTTGCAGGAAGCTGGAGCCTACCCCAGTTGACATTTGGCAAGAGGCAGGGTACACCCTGAACTAGTTGCCAGCCAATCACAGGGCCACATAGAGATAGACAGCCATTACTCATCCACTTCTAAGGGTAATTTAGAGTCACCAATTAACCTAATAAGCATTTTTTTGGCCCAGGGAGAACCCACACAGGCAAGGGGAGAACATGCAAACTCCACACAAAAAAGCCCTGACCATGGGGCTTGAACCAGTGACCTTCTTGCTGTGAGGCATGCACAGTACCTGCTGGCTCATAGTGCCATCCCAGTCACAATCAGATATTTGGATATCATTCTATTTTTGTCCGTGTATCATCAGTTTCATTACTGCCTTGCATAAAGAAAAAATATTATAAAGCTAGGCTATTTTATGAGTGCAAGAAATAAGACCTGTTCACGGCTGATGTTTGAGATGGAGCTGACATAAGTAGTCTGATGCAAGGTTAGTGCTCTTAACACTAAATAAAAACATGCGCATAAAGTTATGATTAGAGGTCATTCTCTCTTTGATATCATGAGCTGGCTTATCAAATGTTAATTGGGACTGTCTGTCTATTAAACATGTTTTGAATGTACATATGCCGTGTCACATTGAGCAGAAGGGTTGGAAATTAATGTGCAGTTCTGTCAACATTTGTTTTTGCCACAGCGACATATGTAAGAGCAGGAGAGGCAGTGAGCTGCTGCTGTGAAAGGTGATAATGAATTTCACTCTTCATTCCCATGCAGCTGTTAGATAATCTGTCAGTGACCTGCATCTAAATTGACATCTCTAATTAGCTAATAAAACCCCAATCATGCTTTGAGGCAGGGTCTGCAGCTGCTGCTGAAAATGGAAACAGAGCTAATGCAACAACTGTTTACAAGGACTCAAGTTTCCTGATGATTTTTCATATCATAGATGTGAGGTTCACATACAGACAGGCCCGCCCACAGGATTACCTGTTAATGACTAACAGCTAACCTCCTGTCATTTAATCAGAACAATGTGTCATTGGTGGCAAAGCAACTTGTTTGCACTTTCCATGAATCAAGGCCACATGTCTTAAAGCAGAAAATCAGGCATGGGACTCCTTTACCACATTATTATTCCCAATTTCTAATTCTATCCAATACCCGATTGCCCAGATAAAGGCATAGCGTTATCATTAAAGCTGACTCACATGTGCCTTTTGGGTTTGTCTTAATTCAAGTCAAGTTCAGTGGTCCCATCCACGAGACTAAAGGTGCGTTCACACCGAACGCGACTTTGGCGACTTCGGCGGCCACTCTCCATGCAGAGTCAATGTACAGCCACAATCAGCCACGACCACACGCAACCAGATCTCATGCGATGTGATGAACACGTTCTGGGCGACTTGGTCGCATCTTTGGAGACATGGGGGCGGTGCCCCTGTTGCTGCAGATGGGAACTCTGGGGTCGCTTTGGACGTGGAGCAGGTCGCTGTGCTCCTTCGTCAAAGTTGAAATATTTGAACTTTTTAGGCGATGTTGCGTGGTGAGAGCCAATCAGCGTTGTGTGGGTGTGTGATTGACACCCGTGACAGACTGTTTTTATTCCGGTCCACAGAGAAACAATTTATGTCCGTGTGGGGAACATTAGTTAGTGAGTACATTAGTTCCGCCTAGACGGACCGCAGAGAATTCACAGAAGATGCTGCTGCAGGGCCATCAGCTGCAGTGTTTTCTGGTTGGTAGGTGAGTGAAAAGGATACAGTTGGAATAATGTCAGCTAATACGTCCTATTATGTGATATATGATATGATCGCGGGGTGAAACTCGAGCAGGCGTGTCGTCACTGAGCAATGGCGACGGTGACAAAATGAGCTCTGAACAGGCGACAGGACTTGGGTTTGCGACGTGATCTTGGTCGCCAAAGTCGCATTCAGTGTGAACGCACCTTTATATGACAGACAGGCCTTGGAGAAAGCAAACCTCTGCAAAGGTAGCTCCCATATTGCTCTTACACCTATAAATAATAGTGCCATGATTAAGTAACCCTTACAGTGTGAATTCATTGATCCTGAGAACACACCCTTAGCACATGGAATCATGTTGATGGGAAGGCAGGTTGGTCTGCAAAGGTAATTAAGGAAAGTAAGTGGCTCAGTCCGTAAAGGAAGAACTGTGCCCTTCAATAGCTTGAGGCCCCAGGAAGCTTTACCCTATATTTCCCATATGTGCGGCCCTGCATCCAGACAGAGAAATCAGATTATCACTTCTCCTGTAGACAAAATTACTCATAGCCCTGTGACTGATTGCAAATTTGTGCAGATTGTTTATGTGAGAAAACAGGACAGGGCATATACATGCCTCAGATCTCCAGGGAGCAAAGCTGGGTTTCTCAGAACCAGGATACAGCAGAAACCTGGTTTCTGAAGTTTGGGTATACCTGTCTGAACACAAAAACAGGAAACTTAAAAAAAACTTGGTCATAACCTGGTTACTCTAGTCAATGGAAAGAACGTCAGTGTTTGTTTTATTCATCAGAGATCCCTTCAGATCCAGCTGCTGCAGACAGGAGCTTAAAGCAGCTACAGGCAGCAGATACAGCAGAAAAGAGGAGCGGCAGTCCTCCATAAGGTAAACCAGGGGTCACCAGGCTGAGAGCAAACCAAAAGATGAGTGTTATGAAGACTACTTGTTTGATTTTGATGTCTGAATAATTTAAATTTGCACTGTTAAACTTAAAATAAAGGGATATTGCACATTTGATAAGCTACATATGACACTGTATGTTCATTTTAATCATTCCTCACATTTATTATTACTAATGATTAAAAAACAATGAAAACATTTTATTTATTGAGGGTGTGAGAAAATATTGATGAACCAATGCATTTTAACATTTTGTGGAGCAATACTGTATCCAAATGTTTAGTTCAATATTGTGCTGTTCTATTATTCATTGATTTAGATACATTTTGGCTATTTCTTTTTTACTTTAGCACAGTCTTCAGCCACTTCTTGGCAGCAGAAATTCAGACCTTTGACTCACCATTGCTCTGTTATACTTATGGCTTTTTATCTGTCACTTAAACCAAAAGTTAAGTTGACATAATGTTGCAGTGACCAAGATAAATAACACTGATCAAAAAATTATTTTTATACATGCAATATTGTTGGTTGTAATGCTGTGAAAAAAACCTAGCTTTTCAGTGAGATCAAGTGTGATGTTTTCTCTGTTTATACTATTGCAATTATTGTGCTTTAACATATCATCACTCATGTATTGTGATGAGTATTGTAAAACCAGAGTCTTACCAAAACACACCACTAATGCTTGGAGGCATCTTTAACAACTCATTTTTTTTGTTAAACCTAACCTGTTTTTAGATAGATTGTGAGTTATTTGTTGTGTACACCTTGTGTCCATCTTGTTTTCTAAAACTGTGTGTTTTCTGTTTACTGTCTTGTGAAATGTTTTGTTATTTTAATTTGTTTTTTCCTTTCTATGTAATCACCTGCTTTAGGACAACGGATGGAATTTAGCTATTGTGCTAATTCCGACATATTTACAGTGACATGTATTGTGAAACTGTTGATTGATGTGCACTGTCATAATCAAATAAATTAATTAATTAAATTAAATTAAACTTACCTTGCAGCACAGAAGGATCTACCTGATTAAATGGCTGTAATCAGACAGATCCATTTTGCCAAGCTCCAAACTACAACGAATGTACGTGGCCCAGAGCTATGAGTGAGACGACAGCAGGAAGTCACTGATTAGCATAGATGCTAACAGCTTCAGTAGCAGCTTTGTCAGATCCGGACCATGTTTTTTTATTGAATGAAAAACAAATAACTCTGATGGCATTTCTTGACAGCACGGATATTTATGCTCCACTTCTGAAATGTTTTGCCAACAGTTCTACAAAGCGGCATACGTTTTGTATTTCGTACCCTAGCAGTAGCGCCGACCTACTACATTACCTAAATAGCATGTAATGAATGTGACTGGCAGAATGACTGCCCAATCACCTGCCGGATATGCTTTTGAAAGGTCCCCAAACACTTTCAATAGGTTGTTGCCCAAATGGACTAGTAAGTATGTAAATATACTGAAAGGTCCATCTGGTGTGTGAGATTAAAACTTAACTGGCTTGTATAATGATCGCATTTTTATGACATTGTCTGGGCTCTTGTTGGCACCAGTGGTGACATCAGCACATCAATGTAAATTTGACCCCACGCAGGTCAAAAATCGGAAGAAAACAGACACTTGTACGATGTAAGGCACATTACAATTGTTCTTGTTAGTACTTGTGTCAGTAGTATTCAATTCAAAACATAAAAATTACCTTTAAAAAGGCTATCTTAAGCTCTGAGGTGGGAACTTATGCTTTTCTAATAATGTCCTTGCAGACTACCAGATACTCATGAGCACCTTGTTAGCTACCCCTAAGGTAAATCATATTTGCATCAAAGCTGAAGAACAGCTAATAGAACAGCGTTCACCGTGACAATATGAACAGCTGAACTTGTTTAAAAGAGGATCAAGATTCAGGAGGACCTTCGATCAATACCTCACAAAGTCAGAGCACAGCACAAAAACCATATAAAACAAGTTTCTTCATGCATGGGTATAAGATATTGATAAAAAATAAAAAGAAGACCACTATTGTAAACGCACTGTACAAACAGGCCATGATACTAAACTTCAAACTACTTCTGCTCTCAGATAAATTCTCACGAAAAGTGCTTATTTGGGAAAATGCCTCAGCTTTCTGGACTGTGGCAGGCACATAAACCAAACTCATTAAAACTCTGCTTCCACCCTCTGATTTGCACCATCTACCCTTTTGTTTCACCGAGCCTGAGAACCAGGCTCTTTGCTACAGTGCCAAAAGGCAAAGCTCATTCTTTGACATATCCATTAAAATGCAGTGGTGAACCACAGCTAATAAAAGGAGACAGAGGACAACAGCATGACCACCTAACGGCATCATAAAGTAAGTGAAGGGAGCATAAATAATGGAGCAGTCATTTCCTCCAAGCCCCTTGGTGTAGCTGCGACTGCTTTCTCTTTTGAGATGGTTTCGGCCAGGCAGCATGGAAAACCGTTTGCTAAATTGGTTCAGAGTCAGATGGAGAATGTATGAATGCATGTCACTGACTATACAAATTAGAAGCATTGGAGCTGTAAAGTAGTTCTGTCAGAGAAAATGATGAAGTACAGAACCAAAAGGTAAAGAAATGCCGGAATGGAATGCAGTAATGAAAAACTGTTGGCTGGTTTCACTCCAAGAGACATTCAGACTGATTTTTATATTTTTCAGTCGGAGCTGGACTTAGTAGTTGGTATTGTAGCTCACTGTGGAGGTAAAGTTGGATTTGATCAACAGTAACCGAGCAAAAATTTCATAACGTTCAGTTGGTGAAACTTTTCATTGCAAAAGAAAATTTTTAAACTCGAAAAACACTTTGACAACAAACAGAAAAACATTCCTCAAATAAAAGAGGTCTGGAAAGTTTTTCAATAAGAAAAGCATGAAATACCATAAATGACCCTGTAACAGTGTCAGTCTTTGATCTTAAGGATGTAGTTCTATACTTTAAATCGTGGTTATACAAGGTTAGGAGTGTGTGATCAGACGGATGATGAACATGAAGAACAAGGATATATCGGCATTCTGTCAAAACAGAGCGATCTTAGTTTGAGTGGTCTAGTGGAGTCACTCTATCAGCTGTAGTTCTGTGCCCTACTAATTGCCTTGCAGCGGAGCAGAAGTGACACTGAAACTGAACATTAATAACTGAATATCTTTGGGTATTAATGTGTATGATTAAACTGATTAACTTTGATCTTTTGGGAACAGTGACAGCCCTCTTCTGTAGGTCTTAACTGGTGATGAAAATGCAAAAATGTGCCCAATATGCCCCCTAAGACTGCAGGGAAAAAGAAAGTTCATACTTCATTTATTTATTTATTTATTTATTTTAATGGTAGACCTCCACAACCTCCAACTGAACAGGCATATATTGCATTACTTCATGTGTTGACCAATATGTTGCTATCAATGACCAGTGTAAGTTTTCAATAAATAACTTATATTCTAAGTTAAGACATAAGTTTGTGTCTGTTCAGTAATTTGAAAATAAGACGTAAAATCACAACAAAGGGAACCAGGAAAAATGAGATTGCGATTTTTCCATATCATCCACCCTTATATGAGGTTTGTCATTGATTAATATATTTGCGACAGTGATGGCAATCAGCGGGGCCTCTGTAAGGAGACAGGTACTGGCACAGAATCTGGGCTACAGACTGCTCATAAGGGGCCAATGACTGTCCTGCAAAACTTAAGTAAAAACAAGTTATCTAAAAATCTGGATAACTTTGGCAAGAGAAATTTGAATGGAGATCAGCGTGCTCCAGGAGGAAGGACACAGTCTATGAGGAGAGCTGATACACACTTCTCTAAAAAAAATTGGAAACATCATTTCGGTTGATTACTTCTACCCTTTAATAATACCAAATGGTTTTGTTTTTTATATCCTTGGAAAGCCTGATTGATCATCTTTACAGCCAGGTACAAATGGGTAAGATTGTACATTAGCACCACAGTTAGATGTGCCAAAATCTCCTCTTCCCCTGGAAGAAAGCCTACAGTTCTTCAATGAAGCAAAGATGAGGAATTGGTCTTCTTGGGATGTTGTCCACTTTGACAATCTGTCTTAAACTTCAACAGGCTCATGGAGCTTGGTTCTAAGTTAGGAGATGGTACCAGGGCTGAAACCAAATAATGCTACCGCTTTGTGTACTGGAACACCAGCTTTTTGGTATTTATTTTGGACCAAATTGTACGGGGGACTAATCAGGCTTTTCAGGGATATAAAATACAATGCCCATTGGTATTATCAAAGATGAGAAACAATCTACCGCAATGACGTTTCCAAACTTTTATGAGGAGTACAGTACCTAAACAAAGATGCTTACGAGTGAAAAGGTGTAAATAATTTGATTGTATAATAATGCAGCTTTTCTTGCTTGTTTTCAACTAAAATTCTCAAAATCTGACAGAGCTACTAACTCCTCTGCAGCAAAGTATGTTCTAGCTTTTGTGATGATCCTCTCCTTTTGGGGGGAAGAGCAAACTGCCATCATTTTGGCTGATGGATTTACAACTGATATGTGACACAGAATCTCCCTTCAAAATAGCCAGAACTGTCCTGTAAAGAGCCAACTGAAGCAAAAGAGCAGCCTCTTGAAGTGAGGCCCCTTTATCATTTCCTACAAAACCACCCTCCCACTACAGCCTTGAGTCAGTACCACATCTTCATTCAAACAGCATCAGCCACAAAAGCAGCTTTACTGCACCTTTGCTACAGCCACTCAGGCCAACAGAGAAATACCTTCTCCTAAAATTTCCCCCACACAATCCCTGAAATCCAGCAGATCTCCCAAAAAGAAAAAAAAATGTTTCTTCTTACTGTTAAAACTAGAAGCAGAAACAGAGGTACTATACCACGTGTTCTGAGAGTTTTAGCATCCATTACTTTCTGTGTGTAGGATGCGGGAAAGCTTGATGGACGTCTCTGAGGGGGAATGAGCCATGTCAGGGACAGTGGGGGAGATTCATGAGGAGAGCTGCATAGGTGAGACTTACTGCTGGGATAAATCTGGCTGGTGTGAATAAGAGGCAGGGGTGCAATTACCAAGACACAGAAGGACAAAGAGCTGGCATTTTGTTTGGAACAGCATGGCCTCTTCTTCACAGCGAGTAACAGGCTGCTATCTGTTTGCCATGGAGAAAAGACACTGTTCTGCTGCTTGTGTGATGGCCCAAGGGTCGGCCTTCCTGGCTGTTTGTCCATCCCCTTTGCTGGCTTTGTTTCCCTTTTTGAAAAATATCCCCGGGTAGAGTCACAGACCTTGCCTGGCATGTAGTACACCTGAGCAGGCACAGCTCAGGGGGGCTAAGGCAGACCTGCAAGATATTCTGATCCTTGTCAGTTTTTAGTCAAAAAAAAAAAAAAAAACAGGAGGCAAGAGAGCTCCCTTAACTTAGCAGCAATAGTGAAAAGAAAATAGTCTTCAGTGAAGGCCATAAATAAACTGGAAAAATTTAAGAAACCAAGGCACCTGTCTTTACAAAGAAAGTTTTAAGGTGCTTTTATTATCTCGGCATCAGAGTTAGCCTGTTGACCAGGTGTGTTAGAAACACAAGGAATATGACTCTGGTTTACTTTTCACTCTATCTACAGAAAGGAACACACACATCTCAAAGTAATAAAATTGAATTATTAACGAAAACTTCAGTAAAACTTTATCTTAGGTCACCATATTCACCACTATCTGCTTATTAGCATGTTACTCAGCAGTTAACTAGCTGTTTATAAGCCAATATTGAAGGGTTATTAGTTTCTCATTCTGCATTACCATGGCAGGCAGCTCGTAGGCTAATAATTCAGAGTTTTTTTCTTCATAACCTTCAAATTAGTGCTCCAATTACAAACTTGTGGTTTTAGTTCAGTGTTAATGACTCATAATTAAGTATGTGTAACCCGGAATATGTACCCTTAACTAAATGCAACTCCTATTTATATTTAGCACTTTTTTAGTTTGTACTTATTAACTTGTAATAATAAAGATAGACAGTACTTACTAAGAGTACTTCTGAGAAAATAACTATTCCTACTACTACCTCAAAACTGCCTTACTAAGCAAAGCAAGTTAAGATCATATTCTCATTGAACAACATCTTAACTAATTACCAGTAAGCAGTAATTGGGAGATTATTATGGAAAAATGGTTAATTAATAGCATGCTAGTTGCATGTTCTGGTCATGCAGAATGAGGTACTAATAAGTCCTCAATACTGTCTCATAAGCATTTAACTATTAATTAGCATGCTAATAAGCAGCTATTTAGTCGCAATATGGTGTCCTTAAAATAAAGCATTACCGGTAATTCAGATAGACTAGAAGTGCTTCAAGAGCACAAACCTCCGTCAAGGCATTTCCAGGCTTGTTATTGTCAAAAACATGCAAAACTGCCCTATCTTACATTGTTAAGAAATCCTGGATCCGCATAAAGATTCAGATAACCACCAGAATCAAATAACATCTACCTTGTTCCATGACCAACACTCCCTGAAAATGTCATTAAGAACTTCCTGAGTTATTAGCAAAAATGTGGGAAAACATCCTTGTCTCACACTGTGAGCAATGAGCAGAGAGACAGAAAAACACACACAAACAGGCAAAGTAAAAGACAGTGAGGCACTGAGCGACCATCCGTGGGACCATCTTGGTAGATACATGCCAAGATGCTGGCATGGTCTTCAAACAGTGCATGGCTGGAAACAATCTCAGCATGCGTCAGCCTCAGGCTTCTTCAGGAAGTCTGTTGGTCTGATCACTTTATTTTTGGGGAAGCTTCCCCCTGCTGACTTCAGTACTTGTTTGTGAGTGTGATGGGCTTGCTCCACATCAGTTGTGTTTCCATCAAGCAGGCTGGTTCAGCTCAGCTCAGTATGGTGTGTAACTAAAGGGGTTTCCGCTGTCAAAAATGGGAAAGGTACCCAAATGACACAGTCACACATTTTTGGCACAGTTCTGTTGGAATGTAGAGCGTGCCGAGCCAAGCCCAATAGGTGGAGCCAAAAATGTTGAAGTCTGTTGAGTGACTGCAAGGAAGTCACTTCCTTTTTGACAGCAGCTAAAACAAAAACAACAAACAATGCTCCATGGAGTAACCCTGCAGTGGACACCTTTTTTGTCATTATTGAACAGGAGGAAGTGCAGAGGGAGTTGGACCTAGCTGACATAACCCTCATCATCCAGCTTACACCCCTGCCTTTGTTGAGGGAACACCTGGCAGATGGAGCTCAAGGCTCCAAACCACACCATGTTGTACTGCTGATTGGTGAACATTTGCTCATACTCATCTCCTTGCCCACTAGATAGATTTTTGGAAATACAACTTCAATAAACAGCTTTCTGATCTAAACACATAAAACTCTTCCTACATGACAGCATTTGAGAGATAGAAGAGAAGAGAGCTGATTTTAGAGAGAGATAGAGAAAGGCAGCCGGAGTCAGAGAGTGGAATGACGATACAAAGGCTAAGGTATCAGAGAAATCACTCCTGCTTTTGTTCGCTCAAGGAACTTGGGACTCAAGGACGTTCTGTGCGTCTGTGCAGACCATCACAAAATGTATTTGGTGAAATGAAAAGATTCTTCAAAGGGTGACTTGTCTCACTTGTCACCCTCATTTTCTGGCTTACATCTCTGCCTTTGTTGATGGTACACCTTGCAGACGAAGCGCGAGCCAGATCAGGGCTCCGAACAGGATCTAACTGTTCTGAAATAAACTAGACCACTCAGCGGGAACAAAATTCAGTGAAATGACTGTGATTGCTGAACATTTGCTCACACTGATGTCCTTGCTCACTAGATCGTGGAGTTGTTATATATAACATTTAACTTAAAGCCATGCTGTGTAGTTTGTTCTCACATCTCATGGTGAAATTGTATTTTGCATTCAAACAAACAGTGCTGTCTAGCGCCTCGCTTTTTCAAATGTGCGTTGCAATGGCTGAACTCTACGGTAGCTGGTATGTGCCTAGAAGCAATGTCTTCTCTTTGTTGCCTTTTTGCCGACGAGGATTCCTTCTCCGGTGGCGTGGCATAAATATGATCTTGCATTATGAACAAAAGTGCAGTTCAGGCTTTTAAATTTGCCGGGGCAGTGACAAGTGCGTCTCGCTGTGCTCTGAGCGAAAACGCGTTTAGCCTTAGCCAGTAGTACTATGTAGTGCTTTATGTCCCTCTTGGCTGTTCATAGTTTTTATAGACCAGAAGGACCTGGAAGTCTCTATAGGACTTACCCGTTCTACGTAAATACAGATAAGAAATTCTTCACTTTGGAGGACAAGTCAGATTGTTGGCAGAGGCAATTTGACACAAATGAAGACATATTAATGAATTTAGACATTGTTTTAAGCTCATAAATTACTTAAAATGCTACACATTGTCCCTTTAATTAATATCCAGTTTCTTTTCTGGTGTATGCATTTGGTCCCCTTCCTTATTGAGACAGATACTGTTCTTCTGTACCTTGCCATGATTCACTTTCTTAACCCCACAACTCATTGACCATTTTTCAGACTCCATCTAATATTCATACTACTCTTCCATCAAGAGCATCAGTTTTGTCTTTATTTTATCCAGTTTTTCACATCAGAGAGTCAGGTCAGCTGCAGCCTTACATGTACTATGGATGATATAACCTGACTGAAAGAGATGAAAATTGCAAATCTCTTTCATAGTAGAATCATTTCAGCATGGTACTAAATCAATCATGGCTCATAAATTTCAACAGATTAAAATTAACTCCAACAGATGATGCTCACAGAGACTTAACTGTTAAGCATTCATGTGGCGTGTCAAATGATTCAGTAAAAGGTTTCTTCCATTCCTGTCTTAACATATTCCCATAGGGAAAATGTCTGTTCTTAGGTTATAAAACACTTGCTAGTCTGCTTTAGTTTAAGACAAAACAAATTACACCAGTTTACTCTCAAGGGTTGTCTCATGTTCAGAGCAGTCGTAGTACTGAAGCCAAGGAGGTTTTCAGGATGGATTACTTTTTATTAACGTTTCAACTCAAATTCAACATTTGTATATCTGCCAGCATCAAAGTTTTCATCTGATTCTTAAAATCTCAACAGGGCATTACATCTGAAACAGCTTACCTGTGCGATAAAGTTTATGTCCCGTTTTTCACCCCTTGCCTGAGGATTTTTAAGACGGTTTGACTTTGGTTTTGTTTAACTGCTTTTCCAATTAAAAAGAATTGCATTTGATGTGTAGATAAAATGGGGGATTTTCTTCATTTAGTATTTCTTTTTTGTTTTTAATTACTTTTATCTATCGGGTTGCCTGACAGCACATGTTGTTTCCCCTTGGAGATATTCAGTTCCAACTTAATTTTGATTTCAGCAAAAAAAAAAAATAGATATTTGATGATGTGCAATCCAAACCAATAACAACAATTTAAAAAGTTGAGAAGTAGACCACTTTCTTACGGACAACTGTTCCTCTTCTTGTATAAGGGTAGAGAATCATCACAGTTCAGACTCAAGGTTGTCTCTTCTTTTGACAAATGACAAATAAATCCACTTTTACCACTTCCAATTCTTTAAGATACTTATGGAGGGTGAACATGATTTGCAGTGCAGCTGACATAAGCTGCTGGCACATTTGTCTTTGTTTTCCATAAATATACAGCACGTGAACGCATGTTTGTGTTTTGCATATATGTTCATGCATTTAATGAATTTGTTGTTCATTTGGTTCTGTTAAATAACAACAATAATTAATTCTAATAAAAGACACCAGATTGCAAGGGTGGGGTTTTGTGTTTTATTTAATATCCTCTGAAACTTATCTGCTTGTGCTTTTGAATGTACAGCACTTTGTGCGACATTGTTTTGTATGAAAAGTGCTTTATAAATACAGTTTGATTAATTGATGAATGAAATTGTGATCAGTTTGGCACTTATCAAACTTGTTCAAATCCTTACAGTTGCTGATTTTTTCCTGCTTCTTACATCAACTTTTAAGGACAGATTGTTCACTTGCTGCCTAATATATCCCACCCACTAACAGGAGCCATGACAAAGAGATAATCAGTGTTATTCACTTCACCTGTCATCGGTCATAATGTTGCCTGTTCCGTGTATATTTATCATGTGCTGAAAAGCACCAGGTCACAGGGTAACTGGCACATGACCTAGGATTTATTTGCTGGGGTTAGTGTAATGTTGGTACAACAGTTTTACAGAAGGGCCTTTTGGTCCAGTGTTCAGTTAGAATATAAAGAAATCAACACCCCATAAAACACTGAGGTGCACTGCTGATTAACTGCAGAAAATCAGTTGAATCTGTATACAGAGTAAAGACCAGGTAAAACCTTCACTGAGTGCACAACAGTAAAGAAAGTTTTTGGAAATACAACCTCCATAAATAGCTCTCTGATCTAAACACACAAAACAGTACCTACATGACTGCATTTGAGGGATAAACGAGAAGGGAGCTGATTTTAGAGAGAGATAGAGAAATGCTGCCGAAGTCAGAGAGTGGAATGACGATACAAAGGCTAAGGTATCAGAGGAATCACTCCTGCTTTTGTTTACCCAAGGAACTTGGGACTCAAGGATGTTCTGTGCGTCTGTACAGAGCATCACAAGACGTATTTGGTGAAATGAAAAGCTTCTCCAAAGGGTGACTTGTCTTGCTTTTGAAAACACTCAAATATGAAAAGAAAAATACTTCGATATCTAGAGATTCATCCTGTACGCCACCTCTCACCCAATGACAGATGAATGAATCAACCTGAAACCGTAAAGCAGCTTAAACTGTAATATTACGACAATGCTAATGTTTGCTAAATCAGCCAATGGCTACTCACCAAAATAAACAAACTACTTTTAGTAACTTTTTGCACTGTCTTATAGAGCGGTGCAGGAATGAGTCCAAAATGTCAAGTGACTTAGCATTTAACACTTCCCACACACCAAGGTCAAAGTGTATGAGAATTTAAAATACCCTTTTGGATATGCGCGTGAATTAAGTTTTGTGAAAAACACATGCATACAAGACTTTAAAGTTTAATTTAAAGTAATACAATGCAAATGGCAATGCCCTGTAATTGAACTTTAAAGCATTGTTGTGCTTTTAAAAGGAGGTTTGCTAACAAACTGCTAACAATGACGACAAAAATGACCCTAATGCAAGCATTTCTGATCGTTTTGTTTTTATATATATATATATATATATATATATATATATATATATATATATATATATATATATATATATATATACATATATATATATATATATGTATATACATATACACACTGCCTGGCCAAAAAAAAAAGTCGCCACCTGGATTTGACTAAGCAAATAGTTACGAGAAATAATAATTATAATAATAATTACTGCATGGGCGATTGTCTTTCAGCCGGCAACAAGTTATTTAATCCCAGCTGATGCAATGAGTAGCTTCTCATTTCTTAAACAACCATGTGGAAAGACACATCCTGTGGTCATGGAAAAGATGTTAGTCTGTTCAAAAAGGGTCAAATCATTTGCATGCATCAAGAAGAGAAAACATCTAAGAAGATTGCAGAAACTACTAAAATTGGATTAAGAACTGTCCTGGAGGAAGGTCATGTGGTCTAATGAGTCCAGATTTACCCTGTTCCAGAGTGATGGGCACATCATGGTAAGAAGAGAGGCAGGTGAAGTGATGCACCCGTCATGCCTTGTGCCTACTGTACAAGTCTGTGGGGGCAGTGCTGTGATCTGGGGCTGCTGCAGTTGGTCAGGTCTACGTTCAGCAACATTATGGCCCAAAGAATGAGGTCAGCTGACTACCTGAATGTACTGAATGACCAGGTTATTCCATAAATGGATTTTTTCTTCCCTATTCCAAGATGACAATGCCAGGGCTCATATTGTGAAAGAGTGGTTCAGGGAGCATGAGACATTTTCACACATGGATTGGCCACCACAGAGTCCAGACCTTAACCTCATAGAGAATCTTTGGGATGTGCTGGAGAAGGCTTTGCATAGTGGTCAGACTCTCCCATCATCAATACAAGGTCTTGATGAAAAAATTAATGCAACACTGGATGGAAATAAATCTTGTGACACTGCAGAAGCCTTATGAAACAATGCCACAACAAATGCGTGCTGTAATCAAAGCTAAAGTTGGTCCAACAAAATATTAGAGTGTGTGACCATTTTTTGTGGTGGCGACTTTTTTTTTGGCCAGGCAGTGTGTATATATATATATATATATATATATATATATATATATATCACTACAAATTAAGGTCCCATGTCCTGGTGATTTTGACTGTTTTCAATGTTTTGGGTGTCTAAAAAGCAATGATTCAATTTAAGTTGATATTAAAAAAAGGGCTGCATAATCATTTTTTCAGTGCCTGAGGGCCATGCTATCACATATTCTCGGGCATTCTGAATGAGGGAAAGAAAAGTAAGAATTAATAATAATTAAAAAAAAAAAAAAGTAAATATAAAGCTTCCATAAAGGACATTACCAACGATAACAATAGTTCAACTCAAACACAATCAAAAATTCATGATTTAAAGAGCATGACACATAACTAAAGCCAATTCAAGCTACTTTTTAATGCAATAAAATAATGAATGATTATCAGTTTTTAAGCACAAATATATTACCTTCACTATTGTTTCCAAATATAATTTTAACTAGTACTTTACATTATATTTTAATGCCTTGTAACAAATATTTAGAGATACAATCATTGCAAAGCAAGTTCTTTAATGCCTTGTAAAAATCAGAGCATGTACTGGCAATCTAAGGTTAGCAGAAATATCCTAATTTGTGCATCATTTAGTTCTTGTTAGTCTTGATAAATCATATTTATCCGTTGCTGTGTTTTCTTCATATTTCCAACTTGTTTTTTTTTTTTTCAGAAATGATTGGTAGGTCGCATTAAGTGAGGTGAGGGGCCATATGTAGCCCCCAGGCCTCCAGTTGCCCAGCCCTGCTGTAGAGGATCAGATGCAGCTCTCTTGACCTCCCCTTTGGAAACACTCTGATCTGAGGGGGCAGGGAGGCTATGATAAGTGAAAGTTGTCATATTCTTCTGCTCCTTAAGCCCCTTTAACAACACTTAAAGTAAAGAAAACTGATTTTTGCAGGACATGGAACCTTTATATAATAAAAAAAACAAAATGACACAAACCTTCCTTTACATTCTCAGTTTTGCCAAACTGGAGAGAAACAAAAACCTCAATCCATATTACTAAACTCAAATCAGCTGACTTCAGCATCTCTCTCTGAAGATGTGTAAGACTTGAAACCAACAAGAAAGTCTTGAGGAATACAGTTACTGAGAAATGACTGATACTTTATCTTATTTATCTCTTTTCTATTAAAATACATTCAGGGTATCCATTGATTTTCTCAACATCCACTTCCTGAGCCCTGATGACCTCACAGATTAACTAAAGGCTCGGGGTCCAGGGTTATAGTTATAAAATGTATTGATTTAAATAGAAAAAAAACAGTATAGAAAATCCCAGTCTGCATGCACTGACTGTAAGAGGTCAGCGTTACCCTTAAACTGTCCTCTGTGAGCTTTAAAATCTGCTGCTGAGTTCACCTCCAGGAGCTTTCCCTTCAGATCACTGCTGGCATGAGAGGAGATCAACCAGGACTTGATTAATGGGTCTGTAAGCTGCCGTTGGAGGCAGTCCCACTCAGAGGGTCGGGCCAAACAATAACAAATGGTACATCCAGGAGGTGTTCTTCATCGCATCAATAACCTCAGTTATTGATTGATCAGCATTAAAGTTTTAGGGAGGAACAAGCCTTAATTGTTGGTGTGTGTCATGTCTTTGCTACACATCAAACTTCCTGCTTACAAACAGAGCCTCTCACCTTACTGAGGACATCCTCGTTTACGGAGTGATGATCAATATATTAAACTACTACAATAGCAGGGGTGCTGCCAGAAATTTTGGGCCCATGAAATTGAATGATTTTTGGCCCAATGCCAATCCAGCTCTGCACAGTTTCTCAAATCAAGCATCTGTAAAGCAAAGTTTTAAATAAATGTGACTAATGGACCCTTTATAATTATTCCAGCCAAGATGTTCAGTTTAAAGATGCAAATAAACTTCAAACAAAGAAAAAAAACACTGAGATGAAATTATAGATAAATGGTGAATTAAACTACTGATCATTTTCACGTGAGGACACAGTCTATTCATTTTGGCTAGATGTCAAAAATGATGACATGCAGCTTTTGACTTAATGGACCTCCGTGCTAAATGAAGTAAAAATGTCCCAGCGGTGAACTTTAACTTATATATCCAACCGTAATCATCTACTGCTGTGTAGTGGACGATTCTAACAAGGCTTTAAATGTCAGTTTATACAGCTGCGAATCATCTAAGAATCTTATAGCAACAGAAGCACTTCATGGGCTAATGCTAATTCTAACAATATCAGGCAAACTTATCATTAAAAGCATGGCTATGTCTACTGTATATTAAATATACAATCACTGTAAGCTGAATACTTACTTTGAAGAAAAACTTTCATTTGGCCCATCTGGTTTGTCTTTTGAGGTTTAAAAACACTGATTTGCGCCTGTACAAGTAAAAATGTTCTGGATCTGCACGTTCGAGGGCCTTAGATTGCAGATTGACACACATCAGCGGCTGGTAATCCCCTGATCTCGAAACATCATGAAAATTCCTGAAGTGTTTTTACCTAGTCCCTCTGATATTTCACTGAATTTGACAATATAAGACCAAAATGTACACACCTGCATCCACATTCAGCCTGGATATTCTCATGTCTTACAGTTCTCATTGAGCTTTTAGCCATTTTTGATTCAAACCTGCTAAGCCTTGATCAGCAGACATTTTTGCTGCGTGTACTCCATGTTCACGTAACCCCTGGAAACATTGTCAAATTATCTCTCTGAGCAGTGGTTGGTTTTCCTCTTGTGAGTCTCCCTGTAAACGACTGATCCAAATGCCATCTGACTGCTGTGCTGTGGCTATTTCAGTCCGGTCTACATTGTTTTTCTGTTTCTGAGTCATCTTAAAGCAACCAGACTAATCTGACATGCTCAGTGACATTTTTGTTCAGATTATTAATCCCGTCTGTCACTTTATTAGTTCAAAAATGGATCTTTACAGAAATTCTCGGCTAAAATGTGTAACAATCTGTTTACAACAGCGGTGCTTCAGCCATCGACAGACCAGAGTGACGTCATGTTAGTCATGTTTCTGAAAATGGTCAGTGACAAAAATTTTAGCATTTGAGCCAATTACAGCATTTAAATCATTCTTATTTAATCCTATAATCAATCCTTGTGAATCTTTCTTTTGCAGATTAATACATTTTTCCTGCATAATTACCTGTTTTTTCTAAAGACCCTTGGATTTTACATGCTATTTGGTACAGTGAAAGTATAAACAAAACCTATATGCTCTAATAAATGCTCTTCTTTTTCCTTGAACTTTGCTTTATGGGAGTTAACTCGTGCAAAAGATATGAATAATACTTTTTGGAATTAAACCCAAAAAGCAACTGGCATTTTGGTAAGTGGAGAGAAAAGAGACCTTTAAAAGGGCTATAGCAAAAAGTTCAAAAATTGATAGGTAAAAAATATTGACAATATAATACTTTTAAGGGCCCCTGTCAGTCATGGGTCCCCCCCGTAAGGCTCTCCTGCTCAGTGGTGTTTAATACCACTGTGAAAACACACACAGAGGCTGCCCTGACTGATGACAAAAACTAAACTTTTGAGCAGTATGTTGCAGAAATTTGTGATTTTTGCTGAGGCTGGGTTATTTGAACAAAGTTTTTACCTTTTTTATCCTGTCAGAGGGACTGCTTTGGGTCATTTGTGCTGTGCAGTGACTTGTTTCCAGCTAAATGGCCTGAGAGTGGTGGTGAAGTCTTGGAGTCGCTGGTGCATCTCAGGGACGGACACAAAGATTGCCTTCATCAATCTAATGCCTCCCCTCCTCTTCCTGAGGTAATCATTTCTACAGAGGGACACAGCATCTCATTAGGCTGATTCATTCTCAGTGTCAGTCAGTCCCAGACACCTTCACGACCAGAACCGTGGTGTTAAAGAAACACACACTTGGGTTATTAGACAACCTGATAGCAGGTAGGCTGAACGCAACCACCTGTGATAGCTGAAGGGTAATAAGATGAATGAATTTTATTTGAGAAAACAACAACTCTTTGATTTGTGAAAAATCTGCTGAAACAGATCTAACTAAAAAATGATTAAACATTGGCTAGAAGTATTTTCTTCTACTTGAATTGCAAACAGTTTTCTTATATTTAGGTTTATCTTTTTTGTGTGGGAAAAGGTCAGGTAACATCAATGTTTCAACAAAACTGACGAGCAAAGCTTTAAAGATACTATGCCCTGTAAAATCAATTTAAGTTGCTTTTAAAGTTGGAAAGGGCTTGGGGAGCAGCAGAACATGGCACCTTTTAATAAACTCCCAGTTCACATAGAAATGCTCTTTGCCTCTTTAAAGAATATGCCCCTCAAAACACTCCATTTTTTACTTCCTGGAGTTTATGATGTCATTGCTATACAGCCTCCACCTACAGGTGTGTTTCTACTCACCACAAATAGATGCCATGACTGTTTTGAAACTCTGCTTCAAAGCCTGTAACAACTTCTTCCCTCAGAAATCAATTGTGCAGCCGATCAGACCAGAGCTCATTATCATAGCCTACCGGAGCCACACACCGATGTACAAAGACAAAGACAAAGACAAACACAAGAGCGGGTTAAAGAAATGCTTGAATGCTTTGTAAATTAATAATAACAATAATAAAAGTAATCTTATTGGAATGGGACTTTCGAAAACAGGTTAACAAAGTGCTTGATGACACAAGATTAACTAACTAAAAATAAAAAGCAGAATTAAAATGAAGGAACCTTTGCAAACAAACACAAACAGCATAATAAACCCAAGCAGAGTAAAACCCTCAGAGAGACCTTGAGCACCTCTGGCGACCCTCAGACCAACAGTGCTCAAGAAAGGGAACGTGAGGAAACCTGAGACCACAAAAGGTGGGCTCAACAGTCCAGGCCCAGGTGACCAACACGGTCCAAAAAAACACCAAGAGCAGCCAACCCACAGAGCTAGAAACACCAGAGAGCACAACAGGCATCAGCCCACATCCACAAGGTGAGTCCTGGATGCCACCAGCCCCATGAATCAAAGGCCTCAAAACTCCCCAAACCATACTGAGTGGCCCCTTGCTCACTACCCAGTACTTCGAAAATTCAGTATCTCTTAATTCATATTTAGTCTTTGATTCTTGAAAAGAGCAGAATTTTGATTGACAATATCTCAAATATTATGAATTCCTTTGTTTTGTAGTCTTGTTGATTAATTAACATTTCAAATCTTCAAAGAACAATAACACAAAAATATCTCTTACGCAATCATCACTGCATCCATTACTACTGTAGCTGCAGGGCAACTATCCAGAAGTTTCTGGAAGCAGCAGAGCGTGCTGACAATGTGTTTGCTGTTAGTGCATTAGTTTTGTATTCGAACAGCACACTCCTGCCTTTGTACTAATATGGTAAGAGAAATGTTTAATTTGTAGTTGACTCTTGCCAGTGTATTTGACTCTACAAAGAAGTCTCAGTTGTTGCTGAGGGTTTGCACTCAGTGGTTTGCTTGGGTCAGTTTTCCTTTAAATTCTGGCATCTACATGCATTTAGGGCCAAAGTGCAGAGTCAACTTAGTAAATCAAAAAAAACCTTTTTACCACCAAAGAAACCGTCTCAATACCCTTGATATGCAAACACACACCACCAGCAGCAGGCTGAATGAAAGAGGATAATTTATGGATGAGCTGTGCCTCGTTGCCTTGGGTCTCCAGTTATTTATCTGCTTTTGGACGAAAGTCGCTCCTAAAATCTTCAGCTCTAGTCTTGTGCTCTCAGCAACATCTGCCCATTAACAGACACACTGGTGAGACTGTTTGACCACGATCTCCCAGGATAACATCTCAAAGAAAGAAACTTTCTAATGATCTAACACCGAGTATCAGCTAAACTTGGAGAATAACACACCCCAGGTCTTTTTCTTGTTCTCTCACATATCACCTCTCTCTTTCTCTCACCAAATGAGCTCGAGGAGACAAATGAAATGAGCGCTGGCATGCTCCCTGGACATTTTAATTAGCTAGTCTTTAATTCAGCCTGACCCCCTTTCAACTTTGATCAGCCAGTGTGAGCAGTGATAAGGACCCGTCACTCACATGCAAACACTGCAGTAATTCAACAGCAAATAGTCTCTCTGGACGGACAGATGCTCCACACCTGCTCGGTCATGGAGGAGCTGCTCACTGCTCAATGAAATCTGAGAGCCCTACAACAAGAGGAATATGCAGCATAAGCTGTACACATTCATCCCTGCCCCCCATTCATCACAGCACGGGCAGTGAAAAGGTGGCATACCAATGCATTTCTTTAGAGTTCAGAAATCTCTGGGGGCAACATTAACACTGACAGAACTTTGCACTCCTCCAGAAAAAAGTATTTTATTGTTTTAAAACAGCTCGAGTTTTGATCTTTTTATAACCTTGTGAAAGAAAAGCAAAAATAAGAATACCAAAAGAAGCGTTTGGGTGCTGATAAGGGCAGAAAGTAGAAAAAAATCTATTTGATAGAGTGTCACGGTTAATTAATCCTTAAGGCTCTACAGCACTGTGTCTTCCCCATGCTCAAAAAAGAAATGGAACAAAACCTTTGGCTTTGGTGCTGTGCAACCTGCAAGGACCTTTGCAAAGTGACACCAGATGCCCGAGCATCCTTTGCCATCTTTAGCTATAGACAGGCGTGTTTAACACATAAGACATGAACTCAGACGTAAAGTGTAATAAGTATAGGGGTGTCAAAAAATAATTTTATATGCATCCTGATGAAGTAGATGGAGGTGCATCAATGCAGAGAGAGTCAATAATCGTTAAATCTTGCAGAGGCTGCTGCTAGACTCCAGCAGTTTTTTTTTTTTTTCCTGTGGAGTAAAAAACAGGTGAAGGACCATCTGACCTATGAAAATAAATGAAGAAGCATTTTTTTTGCTGCAGCTGATCTCAAAATATTTCATATTTATCTGACTGCTTGTATCGTGTTATGATATCAAATCAAATAGTCGTTCACTTAGTAATGGTAATAGAATCAAATCATAAAACTAGTGAATATCCACAAATATCCACAAATCTAAATATGTATTCATGATCTTGCTATGATATTTCAAGACTAAAATGCTCTTAGAGCACAAACTTCTGCCAAGGTATTACTGACACTATTTGTCTATCTTGCAATGTTAACAAATCCTTGAAAAAAAAAATCCCTGATCTTCAACCGGATTTGGATCACCACCAAAATCTAATCACCTCTTCCGGTCTGTCATGACCAACCTTCCTTTAAAATGTCATGCAATTCATTCTGGTAAAAATTCCTTGAGTTATCCTGTTCACAAACAAGCTAACAAACACAGGCAAGAACTTCACCTCCTTGGCAGGGGTAACAATGAATTCTACTGTGAAACCAAGATCATTTCTTTGACAATAATTGTGGCCTTAAAATTCATAATCATCCCATATTTTTATAGAACAGTGAATGACAGAGGACCACAACAACTTTCTCAGGTTAAGTACACACTACTGAATAAAACAAATTAACAAGGATCGATATCAGGGTTTTGCTTTTGTTTTGATCTTTGGACATCACTGTTTCCAAAGAGCTGCAGTGGTTGCCAGGTCTGATGGCTTAAATCCACACTTGGTGCTGAAAAAAATAATTTGATGTAAGATAGGGAGAAATGCGAGAAGAATTACAGAACTGCAGCTGAGACAAGGAATTAAATAATTGGAAAACTCTTGCCCAAAACAGTAGTGTAAGCAGGATTGATTAAGACCACAAACCGGTCAAAAACACAACTATCAGCAGAATCAAATAAAACATCAGTTTTCACACCAGACTGAACACTGTCAGCCGCAGCTTCAGGCCACCAGACACTCATAATCCAACTGCGACCCTTCCTGCCCCATTATCATTTATCCACAGAGCATAGTGTTTCCATCCAGCTTACCCAGTGACAGCAGAGTTTCTGTGTCTCTGTGACTGGTGGTCTTTCAATCCGTTAAAGGGATTTGAGAGGGGCTCCAGAGGCTGAAACAATACCACCCCTCGCCACACACTACCACAGCTAGCTGATTCTGGCTCCCATGCAGGCGGCTGCCCTTCACTCTCACAGCGATCTCATGTGGAGAAGCTGCGGTGACTTTGCCGACTGCAGTCACCATCACACTCCTCCTCTGTCTCTCACTGTTTCTAATATCTGAGGTTTCATGTCTCTGTCTGCCTCAGTTCCTCCTGTTACATCCTCTAAAAGTCTGTTTTCACTTGATTCTGAGACCCTTTCCTCTTCTCATTATTATGTTTCCTGAATGATGCGCCCCAGACCCACTGTCTTTCATTTTTCTCTCAGTTGGTCCTTTTTTGTCTCCGTTTGAAAAGCATTTTCAAAGTCCTCCTTCTCCCCCTGCACTCTCTTGTTCCTATCTTAGACAGACTACGCTGATGGAAATCAACATCATGGCAGTCATGTTTTCAAAGCACTTTGAGATGTGTCCATTGAGGACTATTTACCAGTGCAAAGCCAACCAAGACAGAGCGGTTTGACGAAGCTTCACAAGAGTTTAGATTGTTTTACAAGATTGAATGAAGTTAATTTTGTTGACTAATCACTTTCATCATAGTTTTCATCAACAACCCTTTTGTCCCCTGACGAAAAATAGACAGTAACTCATAAAAACAAGTGCACATGGACTAAAAACCAAAACTAAATTAACTGACATTTTCATCAGCAAGTAAAAACTAGACGAAAAAGTTTGACTTAATCCAATCAGACCTAGTTTGGTCATGTAGAAAGTAGGGACAAGTTAGGAATATACCCAATCACAGCTACTTTGGTTGTGTGAAAAGGTTGGATAAGTTAAGAGGGACATCCAATCTCAGCTGCCTTAGCTTCGTGGTGGCAGGAGCGATCTAATCAGAGCTACTCTATTTATGAATTGATATATTCATGTAGAGCAGGATCACTGTTTGTTGTCAATTCTGGTACTGTCACTGAGATGCTCTGCCAGGTAGCCTAAATAAAGGTGACTGCATTTCACACAAAAGTTCAATTTGTTTCTGTTCATTTATACATTCAGACTTTACTAGCATTCAGTAAAGGGCTATTGGATGTTTCATTTTATCCAAGTGTAAAATATGACTTCAGAAATTGAAAGAAACATAAAAAATGCCTTACCTTTTACACTTCATATTTAGTCGACTAAATTTACAGTAGATTTTGTCAAATAAAACTAGACTAAAATTAAAATAATTTAGATGACTAAATTACGACTAAAAGATATTTTAGGCAAAGGACGATAACTAAAACTAAATTAAAAAGTGCTGTCAAATTTAACACTGACTGGACGGTTGGAATCTTTGCTGCTGTCTCCTGCTGAGTGATTTAGATGATGAAAACGTACTTAATAGGGGACTAGTTTTTTTGAAGTGGGGCTGCTCCAGACTTATGTTACTAGTAAATAAGATTGCCAAATAAAGCAACTTCCAAGCTTTGTCCCCAATCGAAGATAACCACGGGTGGACACTAGCTAATTCATAGTAGTCAATGGTGCCAGTAGAAGCCTTGCAATTAACCCACCTCCAAGTCAAAACTACTTGAAAAACAACACTGTCCCGATTAGAGGCTACAGTAAGATTCTTGACAGCGTTTCACTATTCCTCAACAAAGCCCCTGTGTTGAGACTTTTGTGCGTTGTGACGTAGGGGTCGCAGAGTTCCTCAGTGAAGCAAGGGTCAGCCTTCTGGGATTGTTGTCTTCCTGGGATGCCCACTTTGCAGTATATCGTAGACTTTACCAGTCTCACAGAACTTGGTATGGAGTATGGAGATGGTACCAGGGCTGCCGTTCATACCAGAACACCATCTCCTAGTTGCAGGGGATTTTGGCACATTTTTTGGGTGCTACCAACACGTTTAGCTGATTTGCTCATTCCAGAAATGCACGATCCTTATGAGCTGTACATTATTTTAAAACTACCTCCACAAAGTTTGAGCTTGCTGAAAAGTGAAGGTATAGTGGTTGGTGTGAAAGCTGATGGGCTTCTGTCAGAGTGTGATTGTACATATCTCATAAGCAAGGGACAGACATGAGGCCTGATGACCTTGACCAGTGAATGCTAAATATAATTGGATAATTGGATCTTTCCTGAGTTAGAAAGAGCATGTATGCAAGTTTAAAGATATTCCCTCAAAGTGTTTTTATAAGGCTCCAAGGGACTGACAGAAAATAAGGGAACATGATGTCTTTGGCCTCTGGGATCAAGCATTAAAAAAGTGAGCTATTGTCAAGAAAAAGTAAAGTTATGCTTTGTTTTTCTGAAATATCAAGGTGCCTCCATTAGAAACACAAATATTTAGGGCAAAGAGCCTTTAATCCCTGTGGAGCTTCTTGATTTTCTTAGTATGCAGCCAATGAAACGCATCAGCCTGCCAACTCTGTGTGCCTCTCTGCTCTGCCGCCAGCCTCACCCGCAGCTCTATATACATCACCTTCACAGCAGACTTTTCTACTATAAAGGGTATCGAAAACCACAGCTTTGTCCTGTGCCTCCTGCATCTCAGGGAAGACACAAAGGTTACCCTGCAGCGTTTTGGCAGATAGAGACAGAAAAACAAGGGGAGACAGCAATGTCATCTGTTCACTACTGCTTTTTGTTTCTGAGTCAGGACAAGCAGTGAGTTGCCTTAATGCTTCACATCACTGCCAAAAAATAATAATCAAAGCTTAACAATGCAAAATGATAAAGTTTACTATGTCATGAAGAGAGTGTATGAAGTATCATTTTTTTTTAAACTTGTATTAAATTTGAAGAATCTTGTTTTTTCACAAAAAAACACATCACAACTGAAGTATTTGAACTCCTCTTTGTTCAGGAAGCACAATATTATCAGCTCAATATTGGTATCGGCAGTTATAATCCTTTTTCCGCTATTTACAGCCAATATTTCAGTCCTACAAATTGGTAGTATATGTCCCATTTATTGGTAGTAATATTGGCAAAATGTAAAAATGCACTATAATGCTTTGCCTTATCAATGAATGTCCACTTTTATAAATCAAAAATATAATTAATTTAACAATAACGTGTTTTTCTTGCTTTACATCTGTTTGTAACACCAACATGTTATCACAGTGAAAGAAACAGGTCAATATTAGTTAAGTGGAGGGTTTGTGCTCTAGGCAAAAATATTGATATCAGTATCAGTATCAGTATTAGTGATAATGAGTTTGAAGATATTTTTATCTTTTATCTTTTTATCTTTTTATCTCTCTTATCTCTATCTTATTTGCAGCTTTACTGTCTTTTTAGCTTTTTCTGTCAGCATTGTTCTTATCTTTTATCTCCTACTACTTTTAGTCCCTCCTCTTTTATTTACATCTTCTATGTTTGTTAAGATATTATTGCCATTACTTAATTTTAATTCAGATTTTACCCACTTATGCTTCACCTTTGTTACACTTTCATTCCTTTTATAGATATCCTTTAAAACTTTTATTGTTTCATATTTTATTATCATTAATAATATTGTCTATTTATAATTGTTCTTCTGTTTTCTATTTTCACCCTTTTTACTTTTTCTGACTGGTTTTATGTTCTTTTAGCTTTTATTTCGGTCCTCTTGGTTACATTTTACGTTGCAGGGTTCCTGTATTATCTGGGTCCTTATGACATTCTTATGTCTGTTGTGTTTTTCTGTAATAGTGCCTTGTTTTAAATTGAGCTTCTTGGTTTTTTTGTTTGTTTTTTTTTGTTTTTTTTCCTTGTGCTGATGATGTATGCTCCTGTCTGTTTGTCAAAGCACTTTGTAAACCTGTTTTTAAAAGTGCTATACAAATAAAGTTATTATTATTATTATTATATCGTCATATCGGGTACAGCAAAAATCAAATATCATGCATCTCTTTTCCTTGTTTCCTTACATGTCAAAAACTTAGAGTTTTTAAAGTCTTACATGGGAATGTGAGAAGAATAAAAAAATACCTTAAGTGTAAAAACTGCCATCATGAATTACCAGGATAAGCAGTATTACTTTTCCAATAATCAAATTATTTAAAAAGAAATAACATCTTTACTATTTTGTGTCACATTTATATGAAATAAACATTTCAAAATCTTCTCAGCTTTGTGAATCTTGCTGCTGTTTTACATCCAGGTAACCAGATGCTGCCATTATTGTGTTTAGAAAACTGCCACAAGCCAATCTCTTCTTTACCCATATGCTTAGAGAAGAATCCTCCTTTAATTAAAGTATGTTTACCAAACAATGAAACAGGTGTTATTACCTCTCAAATCTTTCAACAAGAGCTTACAGCACAGTGTTCTGTATTTAATGGTTTCTTTTAAAGTGTATTTCATAGCTTTAGATAGAAAGCAATCTCACTAAGTCAGAGTAATTTTCACACCTAGATCATTTGGGAGATGTGTTGTTCATACAAGTGGGAGTTCTCTGCTTGGTACAATTTGATTGAATACAAACACAACAATCTATCAATGTTTCCATACACACAACCGTGCTCATGAGACAGAGGTGGTCTCAGCTTGTTTCCAATCGATCCCTGGAGCTGTTCATTTGCAGTGAGGAAACAGTCAGTCCAGCAATAAACAGGGTGACGAGTTAACTCATCACACTGCTGCAGTAGTATCAGCAGCTGTAATAATAATTGCATTACAGCTACCAGGCAACCAGGCTGATGACAAAATACCACTTAATAATGATTTGGCTCCCAGAAAGTAACTTTCTGTGCACAGGCACAACAAACCATGAAAATATTAACAGGTTAACATCACTCGCCGTCTCTGCAGCAGATCATCTCAGAACTCGACAACATGGACTGATTAAAAAAGTTGTTAAGTTCCAAGAAATTTGTCTAACTCGTTCACGCAGGAGAATGTGTCCTTTTTAAAGCTGCTCTCTACTTTTCTGCATCAATGACCAATTCTCTGCAAACACAACAGATGTTACATTGTTATAAGCTACCATGCAATCTGACGTCCTCTACGGTCCACTGGAGACACCGGTGAGTGAAAAAGCCCCTCTTCTTCCTGCACAGAGCTTGTTTAGACTTTTACCATAAGGCATGTCACACAATAATAGATATGTTCATTTGTATTATAATCAGTGAGACATTTTGTGCGTAGTTTAGCTTGCTATCCCATGACCCACGGCCCGCCTAGTAATCATACCAACAGTGGCTATGATGTAAAAGTTATTATGCAACCCAGCTGTAGGTGTAAGAAACACCTAAAATCAATCATATGTTATTCTGTTGGTCTTGTATTGATTCTAAGTAATAGATACGCTGTCTTCCTCTGCCTCAGCTTGTAAAAGTCTGCTTTTGTTTCTTTCTAAACCCTCAGATTCTTTCTATGCTTCAACCCCAGTGTAAATTCAACATGATACACTGCTGAGGCTTACTGCATGTGAATCATTTATTTACTCTTGCCCTCTGCTCCTGCACATACATCTCTCCTCTCCTCTGACTTCATTTCCAGTGGAGCAGTCAGGCATGTGGAAGGATCACATCAACAATTTATATTCCGTCAGTTGAGCCACAGTCACACAGCATCTTCACAATTGGCCATATAAATATTGAGACAACTATTTAAACAGCTCTGATCAAACACAGGTCAGTCAGACAGAAACAAAGAGAAGAAGGCAGAAGTAGCTATGGAGGACAGCGAGGTGGAGCCACAGTTTATTATCAGAGAAGTTCATCTTGTATAATAATATGACTAAGCCCAATTTGTTTGTGGCTTCTATAAAAACTCTTTGAAAAATCTCTGACCAATTTGAATCCTTACTCTCCCACTTTCTAACTTGTACCTTTCTGCTTCACATGCCTCCTTTCACAAACCTTTAACCCTCTTCACGCGTTATTTCTAAAAGAACTCCAACCATAATTTTGTATGAGAATGTAACCCTCTGAACTGAGGGCAGGGGGTGAAGGAACATAACAACCAATGACAGAAATCTGCCAAAAGACTGCCTGTGCCCTGAACTCATGACGACGGTGCCAAGATGCTAGCTTGTATGAATGTGTACTGCTCATTCATGGAGTTTGTGTGCGTTTCTGTTGCTGTCGACTGCAGCACACAGAATATATCTAAAATCCCCTCCGTAGTTTGTTGCACAGCATGGATTGGCTTGTGTGCTGGAGTATGAAACTGACAAAGAAATGCATATATTTGCGAGGCCCTGTCAGTAACCAAGAGCCTGGCAGGTTGGAATTCAACATTTGGGTACTGGTGCCCAAGCATACCAGGTGGTGCGCAGCTATATAAGGTTAAATGAATCTTCAGTGTATTTATTGTTTTTAATTACAGAACCACTTCAGTTTTTAGATATCATGATGAACAAATAAGAACTTCAAATTCAAAAGAGCATATTAACTGAGCACGAGTCACTCTAAGGGTTCATTTTGCTTTTTAAAGAGGTCAAATGATTAATCAGTACTGGGCTACCACCAGGGGAGGATCTATGGATGGGGCTGTCAAATGCATATTTTGAAAAATGCAGGGCAGCTACGTAAAGTGATTAATATTTAGAACATCCTCTTTTCAGTTAAAAGAGATTCGATTATTTTACATATTAAAAGAAAAGTATTTCAACTTTTGTAGGAAGCTGGTTTAACTGTTCTTGTGTTACTGTAGACTTGAAAGATTCAAAGGTTAATTTTACTGCAATACATTATTCAGGATTCGATAGACTGTCTTATTACATTTTGGTAAGGTAGACAAGGTGTGTCCAAAGAAAAACATGATGGAAATCCTGTAAGTCATCATATAACAAAAGAGTTGAATAAAAAGCAAAGTAAAAATGAGGCCCATCTGGACATTCTCAGGTCTCCCCATTAAGAACATTCTGTGTCCACCACACTGGCTACCATGATGGCTCTAAAAATTGGTAGTAAAAATAAGTACTTTCCCAAAGAAATTATATCTGAAACAACAAAGCCAGAAACACACATAATGCTGCTGGAAAGACAAGAAATATTAATAACTACAAATGCTTCCATTTGTTATTGTCAAAAATGTGCAAAAGTGCCCTAAAGCACACTTAACAATTCTTTTAAAAAATACTTGCATCCACATGGGTATTAAGATCACCACCATAATACAATCAATACCACCTTGTGCCATGTCCAGAATTTCTAAAAATATCATCCAAATCTGGTGAGAACTTACTGAGTTATTAAGCAGAAATGTGGAAGACTGTACTCTCTCGCAATGTCGTCACTTCCTTGTTCTATGATGAACATCCCCTGAAAACTTCATCAAAATCTGTTCAGGACTTCTTGATTTATCTTGCTAACAGGCATACGGACAAATAGGTAAGCAGACGAATGCCGGCAAAAACATAACCATCTTATCAGAGGTCATTTTAATTATCAAGTTGAAATGACCTTGTAGTAAAATCCTGGTTTGTTGTTTGGGTATATTTTTAGAAAAATATTTGAGGTGGGTGTTTCAAGTACAGTTACAATCTGAAGGTCAAGGGCAATTCCTCTAATATAATGCATAAAAGCTAACTTTGAATTTTATTTGGAAACATATCATAGTAAGTTATATCATGTTGAAATGAAGAGTTATTTTGATTATTTATTGTGTTTCAAGTACACTCATCATAACCTACAACCCCCAGGCCTGTATGATATTTCTCTATTATAATTAAGTGATTTTATTTTAATAATTAAAAATCAGAGATTGTGAAAATGTGTACAGAAAATTGTCCTCTTCAATAGTTTGTAAAAATAAACTTCCACATCTTTCTCTCACTTCCTCATGTGTTTCCCCTCTGACAGTAATTAGCTGAGCAGCCTTGAATTCTGGCTTGAATTCAATCTGGATTGGGACTGTGGTCAGCAAAGGCATCCCAAACAAGTTTTTCTGTGGCCTTCAGTCTACTGTAGCTGTCCGCCAGAGTCCTTGTACCTGTCTGCCTCAGTAATCTGCCAGGGAGCAGACAAACATCAGTGGTCTTATCTCTTCTTCTCAGGAGCAGCCAGAGAAGGAGGCAGGAAAAGGGCAGGTGTCCCAGAGGCAACGCAGACGGGAGCAGACTGATGAATACAGTCAACACACAAACAGCAGCAACAGTAAACCTGTGGACCCATGGGTGGGTGGTCTCTTTTGGCTTTTACAGAGACTTACTGTATATAGACTAAAACAATGTGACACCACTTATCTAATATTCCAATGTCTGTCGGAGCATGGGGATAAAAATCCAAACTCGAGCTGTAAATATTTATTCCAATTAAAAATGATACAGTTTGGCAGTCAATTAGGGCGCCCAGATCAATGAAACACCTGATCCAGCAGAAGGCGCTCCCAGTGCAGCCTGGCCATCCACTCCTCCACTGACCTCAGAAACAGGAAGTACACCTCAAGAAAATGGAGGACTGGCAAAGCCACTCAGAGTGGGCAAAAGCGCCTGAGGAGCAACATATGAAAGCACTTTGGGATCCACAACGCTGATGGCAAAACAGAAAACAAGACCGGGCTGTGTGTCAATAACGTGCGGGGCAGCTGGCCCACTCCTCATCCTTGAACCCATTTATCGGCTTTCTACCCAAGTGGTGAAATGCTCAGACCCATGCAGCCGTGTCCTCTGTAGCAGGCTCACCCGTCAGAAGTACAAAATAAGGCCATCACAGACAAGACTGCAAGATTCATATGTAAGGACATTTGGCCCTGCTGTGGCCTCAGGAGCTGTAACTAGAAAACAGATCTAATGGAAATGCCCTGTGTCTGTGTTGCAGTCAGGCCAGTGCAACGAGGGGTCAAACATCTTCAGTTATTTGAAAAGTAGCAGCCTGACTGCAAACTTTCTGCAAAATCTTTTGATCAAAATCTGAGTGAAAACCCATTCTGTATTTATTTTACCAACAAAAAAAAAACACTGTGAGAGAAGACAGCAAATGAAGACAGACTACACACACACCAAAGCCAACTTCTGGGCTCATCTTACAGATGCTGCTTTTCTGCTCAATAAGAAAAAAGGATTTGCTCTGGGCAGCTTCAGTAAACAGTGCAGCATCAGAGATGACTTCCTTTGCATAACCTACCAGAACCAGCACAACATTTCCAGTAAGGCTGTGAAGAACGATTTACCCGGTGGCGCAAGAATGAAGCAGTTGACACATACTGAGGAGCAATAACACACCATCTGCACAGAGGTGATATTCAATACTCGCATCTCATGCATGATTGCACATGTGGGCTATGAAATTCTCCTCAAACTAGTTTCAGTGAGCCAAAGTCAGAAAAAGTCAAATTCTGTCTGAGGAAGATTTCACAGGGCACTGAAGCTGAGGAGAGACTTGCTCTTTACAGTGAGCTGTGTGTTGTGGATTTGTATTCACAGTACACTGGAGCTGCCTGTGGGCCGTGATGGATTAAAAATAAGAGTGTTAACCTCCATATGGATGTAAATTGTTGTTTACTGTCACCAGTACCACGGATAGTAGAGGTGTTTGAATAAATCGATTCACATCAGGATTTGAATTATTAAAGTCTGACATTGTGAATCAATTTAAACATTGAAAGAATCATGTTTTAAACAGTCTATGCTGACAGACAAAATACACAGAAACACTGCACCATCAGTGAGAAGTTGAGAGTGAATAGGTAGATGTGACCTGTAGTGAAAAAGCGCTTTTAATAATCAGACAAATGAAAACATCACTGCTCTTAGAGCACCAAAGAATGGACAAGATTTTAAAATAATTCCCTCTTTGTAACTGGTTAAGTTGAATTTTGTTTATGTGATAAACAAACTTTGTCCAATCGATTAATCAGGCAATGTACTTCTATTAAATTAATCAGATAGAGAAATTATTTTTACAATGTCCTATTATACAGTCTCTACCTGCCATCTAATTAGCACTTCCTCCACAACTTCTACCTGTTGAGATGTATTTGTTGTTGCATTGAAGGACAAAAAAAAGACAATGGCCATGGTTACATGATGTTTTTTAATTCGGAATTAAGTATTCAGAATTAAATAATTCGGAATTAAGGTGTTCTCCTTCGTGTTTACATGGAAATAGTAATTCCGAATTGAGGTTTACATGAAAAACACATTTATTTGCCTTTATTCAATTCCACTTCAGGTCTGAGGGTTGGGAATGATTCTGATTGGACAGGGAGCGGACGTGACGTAGTGACGTATTTACGTCTACCGGAAGAAAAACTCCAGTTCAGTGTCTCCAGCATCTCTGTCAAGGAGACCTGGTCCAACTTGGACAGTACAATTTTAAAAAGGTCAGTAATTTTATGCTTACCTCCATCCACTCTTTCATTATTTCCAAATCTTCTAAGGCTCTAATTAAAAAAATCATCTCAGCTCGAGTCCGACCCTTGCTTCGGGCGGCCACCCTGTTCCCATCACCGTCCCGTGTGTCATCCCGACAGAACAAGGGAACGAGCATGCGCAGAACGACTGGAATTACTTTAAAGCGTAATGAACATATACATGGTTGAGGAATTATTTAATTTGGATTTAAAATCAGAATAAACCAGCCACTCACTTCGGAATTAAGTTTTATTCCGAAATTCTCATTTTCATTCCGAATTAGGTGTTTACAAGGTCATTTTAAATCTTTTAAAGAGGATTTAAGTTTTATTCGGAATTAAAGCTCTCATGTAGACATGGTAAATGTGCTGTGAAATATGTGCTCTGCAAATTGACAAAGAAGCCAAGAGGGCACATTACTGCATGAAGGCACGGATGATTTTTGACTGTTTAAAGAGACTGGCTGTGTAGGAACAAATCTGTGGTGACACTGCTGATCTAAAGTTTGAATTAATGTTGTCCTAAGCGAAGGAAAGAAAGAAACATTAGACATACGTTGAAGGGGTAGATCTAATTTCTCGACTGGTCATGCTTCAGTATGGTTTGTGCTTTTAAACATGACTTAACTTTGTTGCAACAAAGTTAAAATATCAGGGAGACATGCCTTTTGATAAATGGTTATTACTTTCTGAATTCCCTTCACAACTTCATCCACTGTCAGTTTAAAGGGATAGTTCAGTATTTTTATCAAAGTTGAGTTGTATGAAGTACTTGACAACAGTCAGTGAAGTGGCTGAAAAGGCTCCCAGTGGCACTGTGCCTTTAAGGAGAGCAAGCTTAGACTACTGATAAGCTACACTGCTGTCTGGACAAGTTATTTTGTGTAACTATGTGTTTTATGTAAAAAATGAGCCACAAAACTAAGTTGGGGGAACAATTTCAGAGCACTTTCTGTTTCCTCTGGGGTGTCTCTGTGTTTGGCACTATTTTACAATGCAGCAAATGACTGTTTTCTTTCTCCAGAAACAGAAGATCAGTGGGATCAAAGTGCACAGGTGGAGAAGACATCCATTTGCTGCATCATGAAATAGTGCCAAACAAAAAGACTTCCTGGAGGAAAAATAAAGCGCTCTGAAATTTTCAACCCAACATAGTTTTGTGGCTTGTTTTTACGTAAAACTCACACAATAATGGTAAATAAATGTACCGATGAGCAGTGTACTTTACCTGCTAGGAGACTTTTTAGCCATTTCACTGACTGTTGTCAAGGACTCCATACAACCCAACTTCAAAAATACTGCAATAACCCCTAAAGCAATTTGAAATGTCTGGGAAAAAAGCTCAGATAAAGTATTTAAATAACACCAAAACTGTTAATCGTGTTTCTCTTAGGAGCCCTCCAGTTGCAAAACATTTAATTTCCATGACAAAATATGGTTTAAGGTTGTTTTTTCTTAAGCATTTATCAAATACTTAAACATAATCAGTTAAATCACCGTCCCCACAGAGACTTTTAACCTTAACTGCTACAGAATAATGACAACTACTCCATTTTAAAGGTCAAATGTCCTGCCAAATCAATTTTCTTTGCTTTAATATTGTTAAATGGGTCAAGGGGAGCAGAGCTGCATCTGATCCTCTAAAAAGACTAATACTTTCATTTTTAATTCGACTTAAATGAAGTCCTTGATTAATAGACACCCAAGATTTAAGGTTAACCTTCCAACACACAAGGATATGGGACCTTAAATGAACGCAAATGCAAAATATAAAATCCATCACACCTTAGCTGTTACAAAAACACAAAGAAATAAGGATCACAGCAAACAAAAGGATTCAGGGTGTTCACTAAGCAACAAAAGACACAAAAAATACTAAGCTGGAGGTTATTTGTTGGAGGATGAGAGAGGGCAATGAAAGGCAAAAATTCATCTGCAAGACTGGCCAAGACCTTTCAGGGAATCCAACCAAAATAAATAATAAAAAAGACCAAAGAAAGTAAAGACAAGAAAGAGTAAAACATATTTCTCTGTTGCTCCATTACATGGATGTGCAAAAACCCTCCAGCAGCAGAAATCTCAATAAAATAATCCCCTTTCACGCACACAGTGTTGAATTATAGTCAAATAAGCAGCTTGTGTTCTCACAAATAAGTCCTGGAGAAAACATTTAGAGGAACAGACAGAGGCTCCGCCAGGCTGCAGCGAGCTGTGTGTTACTTTCATTTGCTTTATTTATTTATTCTTTTTTACTCGTGCTGTGGACTCAACTGGGCTTCCAAAAAACATCTACATTGACCCACTTCGCAATGTGACGTCAGAGTGACGTCATAGCTGTGTCATTTTTGGACGTCCAATTTCGGTCCACTGAAGGGGTTGTTTTGTAACGCCAGGCGAGGTCTTTTTTCAACGTCTACCGAATGTCTAACGTTTCCACTGCGTGATGTGACGTTGGAATGACGTATTTTCTGTCATATACTGGAAGTTTAATTGTACCGTCAGATTGACGTCTTCATCTACCGAATGTGACATTTATAGCCTGAATGTGGTCGTTTGTGGACGTCTATTAGACACTTTTAAACGTTTTTGCAACTGTTTCCAGAGGGTGGAGGACATGTTTCCTACCAATTAATTTTCCAGAAGTCTGGATCAGCAGCAGGAAATGCATTACACCTTTTATTTGTCTCGTTATCACCTGCTGCTGAAAAAACGATCCTTTTCCAAAAACACCATTTAATTGTCTGATTGGAGATGAATGCAATACAATTCCTGTTCCAACTGAGACAAACTTCTTCAGCAAACAACTTCACGGGGGTTTCTGATTAGAATTCTAGCTTGGAGTCTGGAAATTCCGACATTCTTTTACAACTGGAATGCACCGTTAGTCAAAACACACAAATGCTGGGCTCTCAAAGCGCGCTGCGGGGAGCACGGTGAAGCCCGGTCATTACCGGCGATGTTTGTCCCCTTATGCTGGGAAAGTGGGGGGGGACTGATCAGTGACACTATGAATCTGAGGGGGACATATCCCCCCCGTCCCTAGTGCATCTGCACGCATGACCATATCGGTATCTCCGCTGGTGTTCGCTCCCTCCATTGCAGTTCTTCTTTGAATGCCGGCGGAAAGCAGTGACCGAAAGCACTGTTGGCTTCTGGGCCTTGTAGTTCTTTGACTGCATCCAGTTCAAAATTCTTCTTACCACCTTCAAATCTCTCAATAAGCTGGCCCCTCCCTACCTCTCCAAGCTCCTAGTCCTTCACTCTCCCAACCGCTGCCTTTGCTCCTCTGACGCCAACCTCCTCTCACCACCATAACCAACCGCTGCACCCCGGGAGACAGAGCTTTCAGTGTCACAGGCCTCCCCCTCTGGAACACCCTCCCCAAACCCACATCCATGGTCATCAATGACCTGTCCACGTTCAAAACCCATAACATTTATGTCTTGTGTTGTTGTCCCACTTATTTATTGGTCTTTTCCCCCTTTTATTCTTTCATTTGTTTTTAATGTACTCTGTAAAGCATCTTTGAGTTATTTTTAAGTGCTGCATAAAATAAGGTATTATTATTAAATTTCCTACACATATCAAAGGCATCCAAATGATGTCCAAAAAATTTCCTGGTTCAAAGGTCAAAAGTTGAACATCGATACGATGTCCCAGTTGGGTCATGGTTGTGCGTCCAAATAGTGGACCTAGTTTGGACGTCCAATTGATGTCTAGAATTGGTCATGGAGCAACGGACCCATTATAGACATGATCTGCATGTCTATCTGACGTCAAACATTTAGTGGGAAGTTACAGTTCCTGCAGGCAGATCTGGAGAATAAATGACCTGTAAAACTGTGCTAGGTGAAATAACTCAGATGATGTTTGTTTTTTTCATCAGCCTGTTATACTCCATTCAGACAGGAGTTTAATTTGTATTAAAATCGTTTACCTTTATGAAGTCTTTATTTTGCTGAGCCCACCAGACTGCTTTACATTCAGTCTGTAGTCTTCATCATTAAACAAAATTACTTTCAACACTTCCAGCCTTTATGTACTGCCGTCATCTTTGATAAATTGAGTAATGAAGCATAATTATCACCAAACAAGAGCTGAAGTTGGTGTTTTTCCTTGCATGGGATGTTCCTCCAGCTCACAAGTGCAAGTAAAGACTTTGAGTACTGCAGAAAACGATTTAAAACAAGAGCATTTTCTCAACGGCCCACTTAATGACAACAATAAGTCTTTAGCTGATAGTTTCTCCTGTTAAACTATTAAACCACCAGCACAGAGACAAAGCAGAGACTTCAGCCTAAGCACACAGTGATTCATAATCTCCATTCTCTCTCTGCAGCTGTTAAACAGAGCAGGTGAGAGGCAGCTGATTACCAAACATCTCCTACCTTTGATCTCCTGAGGTGTGGGGCTCTAATCCATCTTGCAGCACAGAAGGCTGTCTGATCTGGGGGGTTGTGGTAGCCACTTAGCTCCTCCTCATCTCACATGCACGAATAGTATTTATTCCCAACTCTGGCACAGGTGAGTGTGAACACAGAGATGCACGCAGCTCAGTTCACACTGCACTGCTGTCCACAGAAAGTCTGTAAGAAAAAGAAAAGAAGGGATTAGACATCTCTGTGGAAATACACAAAGAGGATAAATCTTATTTACGAGGACACGATGTCAAGGAATGCTATCTGTGCTCCTCAAAAAAAAGTTTGGACACATTATTTTCAGTTGGTTATTTCTCTCCCTTTATAATACAAATTGTTAATTTATTTTATGTTGTCTGAAGGCCTAATTAGTCACCTTTACAACAAGGTACAACTTGTCAGGATCTCGCATTTGTGGGCAAAACAGCTACATGTGTGGATAGCGCCACTGTTCCAGTGCGCAGAGTGGCAGCATTATTTGCAGTCAGTTCGGAGACTGCTGAAGTCAAAGACAGACTGCATATGGGCATCCCTGAAAGATAACACTCCCGGAAGACCTGTCCCTCACCCTTGCTTCACTAAGGAACTGTAGGCTTTCTTCCAGTGGAGAAGGGGAATTTGGCACATTTTTTAAGTGCAACCATGCGTTTAGCTGTGTTGTTCATTACACAAATGCACAATCATTACAAATTGTACTTTGTTGTAAAGGTGATTACTCAGGCTTTCCAACAATATATATATTAGTATTATAAAATGGAGGAATTAATGGACCAAAAAAGAAATTCCCAAACTTGTTTTGAGATGTGTATTTCATACTGTGCAAGCTTTAAATCAGTCAAGTCAATCCATCAGTAAATCACAAATGTTATTTCAATATGCCTTACAAAACAGTAAGTCACTGCCGTACACTTCCTTTATATTTACTATTATTTTTATTTGTTGTATTTTTTTCAGATAGGTAGAAAGGATAGAGAGGCAGACAGAGGGAAAGACACTTTATTTAGTATTCCTGATGATGATATTTTATGGATGCCCGGTCTGTAAATTTGTCTTTATCATATAGATGGAGTCCCTTTAATGTTCCTCACTTCCTTGGCAGAGTCCTAGCTGGTCTATGACAGCAGAGTGCTCGGACCTGCGCACCCTCATGGCTATAATGAGATCCCCACGAAGATGTGACAAACATTCAGCCATTACTACTTAATTTTGATTACCATGGAAAATTTCACTAAGTTCAGCAATTCAGAGCTATAAGAAACCAATAAACAAGACCTAATTTTGACCCTCATTGGCTGGAGGTTGGCTGATAACTGGCTGGCTGGAACTCAGCTGGCATTTGGCTGGGAGTGGACGATTAAGGGGCTGCATCTGTACTTCTCTGTAAGTTTACTAGAAGTTAACACTTTCAGATGAAGCATCTCATTTTCAAGAAGGACCCCTTCTCTTTATGGTTGTAGAGATAGTTATTATGGTGGTACAATCAATAACAAATATAGATAGAGAGAATTTTTGAATATTTATACCAGCAGCTACAGAAAACTGATTATTTTAATAAACCTCATACATAAAGATGTCATAAAGAAATGTTTACTTCCCTGAAAGCAAAGCATATTCTGTGGGTTTTTCTAATGCAACAGAAAAATGACAAAAGCCTCATAAATCACATATTTCCAGGTTTTAGCTCCTGCAGTCATATACCTAATGCTGAGGACAGCCATTTATCCTCATACAGTAAGACCAGAATCTGCACTTTCACCACAGTCTCAGAGTTCATTGTCCCGTTCTGCTGATGGTTTTGTTTTCCTGTTTGTCCCTTACTCAGCTAGATACCCTTCCTCTTTATAGACCACATCCAACATTTTTCATTGTGTCACTGCGCAAGACTCAAAACAACCCCTAAAACTCATCAGCATTCAAAACAAGGCCCTGCACACAATATTGGGAGACAATTTCCACAGTAAATGAGAAAGAAAATGTCACTTTCAAGATGAGCATTAATCTCACACCACTGCATTTTAATGGCACTCTTATTTAGGAGAGAATTAAACTTCTCCATGGGGATCAGCCCAATCACTCAGCAGCACGCTGAGATCACCTGCTACGTCACAGTGGATATAAGAGCTGATCAGTAAATACTGACAACTGAACTGAACAGTTTTTATGGACTAACAAACCTAGATGTACAATAAAACAGTTAGACTCTAGGACACTGGTTTATAATTCTACTCTTACACACAGTCACAATAATGTCTTGATAATACTCAACCTTTAATAACACGCCAGACCTTATAAATACTGAACATGCATACTTTTTTTGGACATTTTTTGGATTGACTTTGTATTCTAGTGAGATTAAATACTCATTTGAGAATCCCATGTCAACATTTTGGGAAATAATGCTGCTTTTGGTGACAAGGCTGCCTACTTTTAAACTATACAGTCTACACTGTAACTGATTTCTGTAAACTTAACAGTATTTTAGCGTAATATCAACAGTTACCTACTGTAAAAAAAATCTAAACAAAATTACTGGAAATGGCAAAAGATTGTGGGAAACGTGCTGATTTCTGTAAAATTAACAGCATTTTACCATAAAATCTACAGTTAAAATAAAATGTCTAGACAGTAAATTACTGAAAATGGCAGTGGATTGAGAGAAAATGTAATGTTGCCCAGAAAAACTGACCACTAGCAGGCAAGATTTCTTTGAGTAAATGTTTCACATTTTGAAACAAGTGTTGAGTAAATGTATTTCAATTGGATAAAAAATGTAATGTGGATTGTATTTAAATATATAAATATATATTGCAAATAAATGATCATTGAAATAGTTAAGGATATAGTAATACAAACTAAAAGCAAGTTCACTGTAATTTAAAATGCATGAAAAAAGTTGTAAAATAAAATACGGCAATGATATCATAAATGGAAAAAAAACAGTCATGATGTTTAAAAAAAAAACTAATTATGCTGTAAATTGAAACAAAGTAATGATACCTTGAATAAAAAAATACAGTAGTAAAAAAATAATAGAAAATACAGTAATAATGATGTGAATTAAAACAGAGTAATGCTATTGTATAGACTTTACAGTAACTTACTGGCATCTTGTTGCCAGTAATTTTCTGTAAAATTTACAACAACTTTTTTACAGTGTACCTTTGATAACAAAAATAACAGCATGCACTATAATACCAAGAGATGCACTCAGTTTAGTTTTGGGACATGCTTTGACAACATGAAGGCAGAACTTGCTCTGTGTGTTATATCTGTGGCATTTGGCCTTGTTTTTCTTTGACACGGAAAAATTTATAAAAAATCTGGAAAAAAAGTTTGTGAGAAAAAAGTCAGAGATTTTAATTTAGAGCCATTCTCCCCAGCCCTACATCACACAAAAGACAGCAGACCAGACATGTTTTGGAGAAAAAAAAAAACACTTAACACGACTAAACCTGAATAATCAACTCTCAGAATAATTATGACAAGAGTAACCACAGCTTTATGACCCCTCTGAGTCAACTTCGTGACTCATTTCAGCATCATTGTTTCCAGCAGAGTGATTATTGTGAAAGGTCGTTCATTTAGGTATGATATAAAAGTTTGCCTGGCTTGGAAAAAAAAGCCTAAATAAGAAGTAGAGAAGATGTTCAAACATGAAGCCATACAGCTAGCACATGTGGCAAGTCACTCAAAGAACAACAAACAACTAGCTCCCCAAAATGATGATACAACTCAGAAATATCACAAGTAAATGAAGAGAAAGGTTTTTTTTTTTTAAAATAAAGTTAAAGTACACACCTCGTTGTTCAACCCTCCTGCTCAAAGAAGTTTCTTGGTTCATGCACACAACAAAACTGTCTAAAACAGAGAAACAAAGTTGTTGATGAAAAAGGATCAGCTTAAGGTGCTGAATAAACAGCATAATATCTCAATTAAAAAAGCAAAATGTCACAGCAGAATAATCACAGGTGTTCTTAATCAAATCAGTCTGCTCTCTTCTCTGCTCTTCTGCTGCCATGGTTACAGGCTCCTCGTTAAGGTGATGAACGACACCTGTGCTGTCCTTCATCCTCAGAAGGTAAAATGTCTGCTGTCAAAAAGTTTGAAACAAAAACACAGATTTCCTGTCGTTGCAGAGGCTGTTGTATAAGTTGCAAATCTGCAATGACTAACAGGAGAGGAAATGTTTTGAAGCAGATGTCTTGGTAAGGATGTGACCACAGTTGGTCAAAATCATGATTACTTTTGTTCCTGTTAGAACTTTTTTTTTTTTTTTACATGAATATCAATACTCACTCGATGATTTAAATATATACACAGAATAAACAATATACCTTCTTTTTTCCTCAAAAAGTCCAGACAACTTTGAATTAGTGATATTTTAAAAATAAATATGAGCTGAGATTTTTAATTAAAGCACGCACTATTTTTGGCTTTTTACATCATCCTCAAAAAAAAAAAGCTCCCTGCACATAGTGTTATGGCAAGAAAACTAAAAGGAAGCAATGAAGCTTCTAGAAATTTAAATATACTGCAGGTTTTTAATCAATAAAGAGTAAGGATGCATGATATTATATTTCAGATGATATCCAGCATTTCCGAACTCATTGCTGCTGATATCAACATTGAATTTTTGGCAAGAGCAAAAATAGTAATAACAATAAAATTGAATTTTGTTTATAAGCACCTTTCTTGACACTCAAGGACACTATACAGCAATCAACAATCAATAAAATAAATATTAAATGAAGTTAAAGGAGGAAGGAGGTAGAAGAGGAGAGGGTGGTTACAGTGGGGTCTTGAACAGGTGATTTTTGAGTCTGGATTTGAAGGTAGGGAGAGAGTCAGAGTTATGCATGTCTGCGGCAGAGAGTTTCAGAGCGAGTGAAAGCTCTGCTCCCCGTGGTGCTGAGGCGGGAGGAGGGCACAGTGAGGTGAACGGAGGAGGAGAATCTGAGGGAGTGGGCTGGAACAGCGATATAAAGGGGGTCAGACAGATATGGAGGTGTGAGACTGTGGAAAGACAGAGTTTAAATTCATTTCTATGGTAACAGTCTACTTGTGTTAAATACAGATGTGAAGATGTGATTATTTGTAACCCCTTTGAGGGTAAATATCCACAAAATTATGTCAACATGCGGTGGGTTCTTCCTGACTTTTGGTGTCATTCATGGGGACATAACCTTGGTGAAAAAATAAAGATATATATAAAGTGAAATTATGTTACTGACATGACAAGTAATCTGGAAAACCACGAGGTAGAGCTTGAGCCCATGAAATTGCTGTCATTGCATTTTGTTACAGATTTTCCTGTGAGGTTGGAAATGATGGAAATAATAAAGCAGAGTAATAACACTTCTGTGTACAACAACATGGAAAAATATTAACTAGCTTTACATAGTTAAACAAAACTTTGATTCAAACATACTGTACTTATCTATTTACATGTTAAAATGTACTTTTAAGTGGTTTTCTTGCTAAAAATGAGCCTAATGGGGTGGAAGTTGAAGACTAGGACTAAGAGATTAATAGCATAATAATGAAAAAAAAGAATAAATTAACAAATAGTTAGTTCCTTATTAATCTAGCTCAAATTTCATGCAAAGAAATGCCACTTAATGTACGTGAAATATTGGAAATGTGATTTTTCATTTTTAAATAGGTCAGAAAATCAGAAACTGGATGGAACATAATTTTGGGGATACAGTTAAAAGCAATGAATGAAACATACTTTTCATTTCTATGCATATTTATCATACAAAATATTTGACATGTTCTATTTTAATAGCATAGTCATTTTTCTATTAATTCAATTTTAACTGCAAAAGTATTTCAGAGATTTCGATCTATAAAATAGTTATTTTCAAAAGAACTTTATTTCCTTGAATTAAAGTCCACAGAGTCAAAACCCTAGGAGTATAAAATAGCCAAGCATGGCCATGGAAATTACTGTCTTTACAAGTGCTGGTTTTGTTGTGTTGCTGGTGTTTATTCTAAGTTGTTGCTTTTTATCCTTAGTTGTTAACTTTCAGTGCATTGAGGTGTTCTCATAAATTCGTTGTATAAAATTTACAGCCATTTTGACTGGATGAAAGACAGACAACAGCTTGATGAAGTGCTGTCCTCAAGCTGCTTTATGTTGATTTACGTCTCAACATGTGTTGTACTATTGTGAGCATGCAGCGGTACATGTCATATGCAGATTGATATTTCACCATGAAATCAATGTAAAATGGAAAGGGCAGCAGAGCAGTATGGATTTTCTGTTTTTGCTTTGGCATGACCATCAATCCCTACAGGTAATCTGGGAGAAGGGAAAACCTGGAGAGAAAGCAAGGCAGCTGCTGCAGCTGTGGCCACACGATAAGAAGGTTTTCATTTATTTGCCTTTTATAGAAAGTATAGCTACTTCACAAGCAATAATGTGCTTAAATGTACTCAAAAAATGATAATCTATTGGATTTGTCCAAAAATAAAACATGGGTGTCACAAAGGTTTACATAAATGTACTTTATTTGCCTAAATTTGATGGATGTGATTGTTTTTCCTTTACAAAATAGTGTAACTGATCAGTAAAAAGTTAAAGATTTAGTAATATATCAATTACATTACAGAAGCGTATTTCAATGTTTTAAGTAATTTAAATGTTTTCAGAAGATGTACAATAAAATAGAGGAATGATACTAGAAATGACAGTACATCAAGGATGCTGTTTTTTTAAAATAGTAACAACAGAGATGATATCTTGAATTAAATAAAAAAACAGAGGTAAAACCATTGTTGAAATAGACAGTATTAATGCTGTAAATTAAAATACAACTGCAAAGACAAGTAGCTTACTGGCATCTTGTTGCTTTTTTACAGTGTGAAGACAGTCCATCCATCCATCTGTTACCTATACCACTTATACCTTTTGGGGTTGCAATAAAATTCTTAATAATACTAACAGCTAACAATATGTAGGGTGCACTAGTTTTAAAGAAATGGCTCCTTCTACTAGTTATGGAACATTTAAAAAGATATGATTATAATAGAAAGGAAAAAGGGGAAATTTTAACAAATTATTAATCATACATGACATGAAGTTTATTTTCCAGTAATCCCAAATGGCTGGATTAACATTGCTGAGTTGTGCTGGAATTGAGGCTGAATATGTCTCAACTTTTAACATGTTTAGTCAATATACTGGTCCTGTCTATCAAAGGTTACTAATGAGGAAAAATAAATAAATCTAAAAGAATGAAATTAGGTGAATCTCCATTCCCCAGTGCCTCTCTTGATTATTAATGTTTAACTGCGGCTGTGGCTTGAGACATCATAGGGCTTGTGTGAAGACCAACCATCACTCTGCTCATGTTCTTAATGCTGAACTCTTTGCCTCCAGTTATGAGGGGATATAGCTCCCTATCAGTTCGTCCAGTGACCCCAATTGGGGAGCTGTATTCAGAGCAACACACAGGAGAGCTGAGAGACAGCAGTGAGCTGCCCAGGCTGGCTGCAGGGGACCGATAAAGCTTTTAGAATTCATGAGCTGTCATCACACCGTCCCTGATACTAACCCAACTCTTCTATCAACCCTCAGGTGGCAAAGGGGACATCGGGTGAAAAGTTTTGTGATGTGACTCCACAAATATGCCTGCAAGAGGAAACAAATATTTGCCATTTCCTGGGACCTCTCGCGCCCCAGTGAGAATTATACCCCTAAACCACAGAGCCTTTGGGAGGAGACGAATCCCGGATGAGCCCTCAAAATGATCCAACCTGGGGTCAGGGGAGGCAGCATAGATGAGAGATATGAATCAGCAAGGAATGGTGTTTGTTGCCAAAAAGTGGAAATTAAAACAAAAATCCGCTGGTGGCTGAAACATGCTGCTGTTCTTGTCTGCTGTCTCAGAGAGAAAGTGGAGATGGACAGGCCTTTGTGGGTGACAGCAGCTGCAACTGATAAGAGATGAAGGATGTGCCATAAAGTTGCAGGTAGGTGTTCACACCTACGGCCATATTGCTTTGTTCTGATTCAGCTGAAAAAAATGTTACAAATATGGCAGTATTTTGAAAAGTCCACGTCCAGGCCGAGTCGCATCAGCTCCGTTCTCAGTTGCACAAAAGGCCAGAGCTGGCCTCACCTCATTATGTCACAGCCAGCTTTGTTTTGACTACATTGTGCTGTGCATTATGGGAAAAAGCCAGCAAACTACACTTCCCACAAGATGACAGTATAATAATAATAGCAGAGATTATATGTCCTTTGTAAGAATAAACAGATGAGCATATTTATCAGTGTGGGACATGTCTTGTGATATAACAAAGACTGTCAAAGAAGAGGGGCTTTTAACACTTGCCGGTATCTACAGTGGGCCATATAGGTCACAAGATAATAATAATAATAATAATAATAACAATAATAATAATAATACTAATAATGAGAAATGTTTATGTAGCATCTTTAAAAACAGATGTTTACAAAGTGCTTTAACAGACAAAACAAAGGCAGAAAAAGGCATAACTCTGGAGACAATAAAATCAACAATCAGGTCAACAGTGACCAAAAGAGTCAAAGGAAAAGGCACAGAGGGTCATGTTAATTAATGCAACAAAAGGAAAGAAAATAGTAAACTGGTGAGGTGGAAACAGCGCACTTAATATAGTAAAATACTATGGCTGTACTAATTACTACTATTTAGTACAGCTTATTATGCCAACATGTGCATATGAAGAACATCAGTCAAGAAGGTATTTTGTTTTATATATATCGTATTTTCAAGACTATAAGTTGCACTTTTTTCATAGTTTGGCTGGTCCTGCGACTTATAGTCAGGTGCGACTTATATATCAAAATATACATAATTTAACATGTTTTTAAACATTAATTCATACTGACTGACATGAAACAAGGAGTAAACATTGTTATCTACAGCCGCAGGAGGGCGCTCTAGGCTAGGCTAGACATAAACAAAATGCCCCTAAAATGAAAATCCTATTCTGCAGATAACAAACTTCACGTCATAAAATATTCAGCGGTAATCGCCGAGAAATAAAGTTTGAAGTGAGTGAAAAACTTGTGAGGGGCTGGCAAAAAGCAGAGGTTATTCTTACTGCAATGAAGAAAATGAAAAAAGCTAATCGCGGGCCGAAAGCAGCAAGATGGCCAGAGCTGGAGGAATGAATCCACAACGTGCTGCCGGGAGAGACTTGTTAATGGTGCAGTTACGTCTCCACGCCCTGGTAGCTGCAGGTGGGCCTTCTTGGTGTTACCACTTCATACAAGGCAACCACCTCTCTATCAAAGCACTAAATGCGACTTATTGTCTGGTGCGACTTATATATGTTTTCCCTTCTTCCCCGTTCACGGCGCATTTTTTGACTGATGCGACTTATGCTCAGGAGCAACTTATAGTCTGGAAAATACGGTAATGATAAGGAGATGATAAGACAGTAAATAAAAAAATAGATTTATAGATACATAAATAAATTGATGACAGTTGATAGTTGACGACTTCACATCAGGAAGATGGAAAAGAAGAGGGTAGATAGAAGATGGATAAAAGAAAAGGATAACATCGTAACTTATTGCAACACCTATAGCAGTGACTACAGAGAAACTATCAGTGATGCATGAAAATAGAGAGCAGCTCTTCTGCTCTCCTAAATGCCGGGAAGTAAATGACTTTTGGAATCAGTTGATGTTGTCCAATCCTGTGATGATCTGCTGTCGAGACAGTGAGTCGTGTTAACCTGTTGCTAGTTTCATGTTATGTTGGGTATGTGTACTGATAGTAAGTCTGAGGGCTACGAAACATTAAGTACTTTGTCATCTGCCTTGTCACTGCTGCTTATACTACTACAGCAGTGTGATGAGTTAACTCGTCCAGTTGCTGGATCGATTTTCTCCTCACTGCAGTTGAACTGCTCTAAAGGCAGGCTGGAAGCAGGCTAAGACTACCTTTGTATGTGCTGAAACAAGGTTCGATTGCTGTGTTCATATAGATGCAAATGAACCATGCCAAGTACAGAACGACCAGTTGTATCAGAACAACTCGACCAAACAATCTAGCTGTGAAAAGGACCTTCATGGTTATGTATAAAGTCTCAAATCAGGCCTGTGGATGCTTTTCCACACGTGATTCATCACTTTCTCTCCCAAGTTCTCAGTTCTATCCATTTACGTCAATCAATTAAAGGCTAAAAGCATAAAATACGTAGAAAAATTTCAAACACAAAAAGCAAAGAGGTAAAGGGCAGGCAGTGAATTCAGCTACTCAATAAAGACGTAGTTTTAAAATGCCTCTTACATGTGCTGACATTTATTTGTCTCAAGTATTTTTACATCCTCAGTCTGTCATTCTAAAGCCTACAGAAGCCTCTGGCAAGCCTCTTTGTTAAAGTGTTTAAAGCTTAAAGTTGTTTAATCTGTATAGCACAGTCAAAGTGATGCTTTTACGGCTCCAGTCACAGTTTCTCTTAACCTGGAGTCTGAATGATCTTTGCAATAAAAGGAGGGTGACCAATCAGAGCGCAGTGACTGAACATGATTATCCATGTGTGGAACAAGAAGGCGGCAGAGAGATCAAATGCACGAGAAAATAATAAATGCATGAGATTTAGAGTGAGACTGAAAGTAAGATTGAGAGGGAAGATGTAAGACTGACTGGTTGAAAAAGAGGCAGAGAAAGTAAAGGATGAACTGGAGAGGTAGCAGCAGGAGGGGGGGCAGGGTGTATCAGGAGCTGAGTAAGTGACGGACTGCCATGTTGGGCATAGCAGGACAGAGCCGTCTCATTTAGGCGTCTGCAGTCGATGCTGCTGAATGGCAATAGTGCTTCCTCTGCTGCTGGTTTCAGGGACGTGCCTGGAGTGTCGAGTAGCCTTCTTCCTGTGGCCTGGGGCCTTAAATCAGTTCTGCACTAGACACACCAGCGAGCAGCTGCACACACACACACACTCACACTCCCCTGCTGTCTCTCTCTCCCTCACTCCCTTTCTCATGGCCAACAGAGATGCCCCATTTGCTCGCTGTGACTCCAGGATGAGGCTTAAGAAGACAATATTGACCTTGAACTTGAGCACTCAGGTGGTGCTTAAAGAGATTTGGCAGTGGAGCAGCGTGTTGAGGTGCCAGCCAATGGGGAGCCGTAAAAAGACATCCAGATACAACAGTGCTATACATGGGTTAGAGGGTTTCTAGCAAAATCTCTAACTGATGGACTGTTATGGACATTGAAGATAATGATGAGGTCGGCTTGAGGTGACCTGTCCTGCCAGAAGGGGAAGATTTCAAAGAGACTTATGAGATCCAGGCGGCCCTCGAGTCATACTTAGCTACAGTGAAGGGACATACCCTCGGTGCCTTTGCTTCACGTCCTCATATGCGTCTCCTGGGTGGCCCCAATTACTAAAGTACCATGACTTTGAATCCTGTTGGGCGTTACCCTTACCACAGGACACCAGGTGTTTGTATATCCTGTTCAGTTTCATTTATCATTTATGACCTGCAGTACAATACTCTCCCCCTGAGGATACACAGTCAAATACATAATTTACCGCTGATTCCATGAGGACAGATGTAACACAGCACCACCTCCAGAGGAATGTGGTTTATATGGAAATGCTGATGACAATAGTGCCGGAGATGAGCATTTACACTTTAATATTTCAAGATTTAAACCCCCTCCTTGCAGAATATATTTCACTGAGACTAGACAGCCCAGCTATGAACACAAATCTGTATTCCACAAACCAGAAAAAAGACCAAATATTGTTCTGACACATAAAAGGTCCTGTCATGAAATTCTTTTCCATCAACTTGTTATGTCAGATTAAGGCTTAGCTTGACAGAGTTTTAACTGCTCTTTACCTCCAAAGGTTTTTTTGTCTCGGCTGCTTATATTTTATACATGAATCTCTCCCAATATAATGCCTCTGCACAATAAAACACAAATACAAAGAGAGCTTGATGGTTGATTGACGGCATAAAACACAGACATTTGCTACAAGAACATAAAGAAATGTTATCCTTTGACTTCATAGTTACAACCGACGAGATGATGACGCAAACATGGATGAAAATAGATTCACTAAAACCACCCTTAAGTCTCATCTCAGGGAATAGAGAGGAGAGTTCACTAAACTTTACCCCAAAAGGTAAAAGTTCTCAATTCCATTTAACCAAACATTAAGAAGAGTTTGAGTTAACTTCTGTTACCTGAAACATAACAAGATCTCATGCCTCACTGTGTCTATCTCTTTGTCGTTCTCTGCTTCCATCACAGTTTGTTTTGTGGTTTGTGGTCATTTTCAGATTGAGTTTGAAAAGGTCACAGACTGTGAAATTGTGGCTCCATCATTGCTCCGTACATAAAACTGATAAATGCAAACTTTTAGAAGAAGTACTAAGTCAGCAGATTTTCATGAGACAATGATTAATGTTAGAAGTAATCCCTAAAGACATCTAAATTGAAGACATAAATTAACTTTTAATCACCATCTGTCTACAATAAAATATAATAAAACTAAATTAAATTAAGGTTTGGCTACTGCAACTGTTATAATGGAGGTGGAGTTACAGAACTGACAGCAGGCAGACAATATTTGTGGTTTATCCCAGGTACGCAGGACAAAATCTAAATGAGCTTCAAAAAAAGATTCTGCATACTTGTCTAGCAACCACATTACTGATTACACGTTACTTCTCATGGCATCTACAAACAAATGGGTGCCATTATCCAGCCTGCGTCATCTATAAAATTAGGAATTTCTCTGTCTTTGAAAACTTAAGGGAATATTTGAGGAGGTTTAACCTTTTTAAAAACAAAATGTATAAAATAGAATCAGTCGGTGCAAAATTAAAACAAATGTCAAATTTTCAAACTGTATGATTAGGACATTTGTCCTAACTTCCTCTCTCTGTACGGGTCTATTTTAACCTTGTGCAGCAGCTGGATCAGCCTGATTCAATGTCTGTAATCAGGCAGATCCATCCTGCCAAGCTCCAATCTACAACAATCAGGGTCCTTTAGAGCAGGACGAGGTGGGAGCTATGAGTTAGACGACAGCAAGAAGTGACTACTCTTACGGAGATTAGCACTGATACTAACAGCTACTAACAGCAGTTTATTCAGATCTGGACCACATTTCTTTATTAAATGAAGAACGAATATCAGCACTAAAAATATCTTAATAGTAAGGATGATTTTGCTTCATTTCTTACATGTTTTAAAGAGAGTTTTACTAGTACTAATACATTATTTGATTGAACCATAATAAATGTGATTGATGAAGCAATCACCCAATCACCTGTCAGATATTTCTATGGGCTGTCTTCCAGATGGACTAGTGAAATATATTGAAAGGTCCAGCTGATGTGCCAGATTAGCTCTATATACCATCTTTCTTATTTCCGGTGACAATCATCACTGTGAGACTTAACAGGGTTCACAGCAGAATTCAAACTATCATGTTTGTTGCACATTTGCCCATTTTATTAAAAATAACTCTGTAAAAGGAGTTCCCTTGTTTAAAAAAACAGCTTCACAGTGAAACTAGCCATGTCTTTCCCTGGAGGCGATTATGGTCTGTGACATGTGTCGCATGTCCTCAGTGTAGCAGGATGTCTAAAACCACCTGCTCCTGACTCTTCCACATAGCATGGGACACATGTCCAGCACAGCGCCTAAGGGCACCACTTGTTGCTTCATCTAACAACAAAGATTTCCCAGTCAGCCCTGTAAACAGCATCAAATCAAATCCACAAAACATCAGTCAAGTTGTAGCTCTGCTGACTCTGCCCTGTTTTCTTTGTCGGAGCCTGAATTGGTGATTAAAGAGGATGACCGCAGAACAAGACAGCCGTTATACCACTGTTCCTCAGGCAACACCTCCCTTTCCTCTCCATCCTTTCCTCTCGAAGAGTTGTTGCATCTAGTCGGGGACTTGAATTTAATCAGCTCTTTTCCAAACAGGATGGTCGCTCCAGGCAACAGCAGTTGAGTTGGGAATACGTGAACATGCATGGTCAGCTTTGTAATTTTAAAAGTGAAGCCAGACAGATATTGATGTAACAGTCAACCTTATACGCTTGTGTGGGTGTAAGGGAATCACAATGGGTTGGGTGAGGCCAAAGGAGGTGCATCTTTAAATCAAAGTGCTGATGAAGGAGGGAAATCAAACTAAAGGACCAGAACGACTGTGATCTCCTCTATTTAACAGACCATTATCTCAGAAAGACATAAAATATACTGCCCAGCATGCACAACTACATATTATTCATTAGTACCTTCACCAAGGAGGTTATGCTTTAGTTGCATTTGTTAGTTTCTTTGTCTGTCAACAGGATAACTTCAAAACTGATGAGCAGATTTGGATGATATTTCCAAGGAATGATGTCCATGCCACAGGAAACAATTGATTAGATTTCAGTTGTAAATCAAATCCAGAAGCAGATCCAGGAATCTTTTAATGATTTGTTAACATTGCAAGATACAGAAGTTTTCCACATTTTTTGTGTTTTGTGGTTTGTAGGTGAGTGAAAAGGATACGGTTGGAATAATGTCAGCTAATACATCCTGTTTTATGATATATGACATGATCGCGGTGAAACTCAAACGGGCGTGACGTCACTGAGCGACGGCAACGGTGACCAAAATGAGGTATTTATGGACATGCGGCGCGACATCAGTGGGCAACGCGATTCCAGTCGCAAAGTCGCGTTCAGTTTGAATGCAGCTTAAGATGTATGAGTAAGAATTTCATGTTTCTTTCTTCTAAAAATGAGTATATAAGCCTTTACTTATTCAATCACCCACCCATCCATGCATTGTCTATACTGCTTTTCCCTTTCAGGTTCATGGGGGCTGGAGCCTATGCCAGCTGACACTGGGCGAGAGGCGGGGTACACCCTGAACCGGCCACCAGTTGATCACAGGGCCACATGGAGAGACAGACAATTGTTCGACACTCCTACCTAAGGGCAATTTGGAGGCACCACTTAACCTACTGAGCATGTTTTTGGTCTGTGGGTGGAAGCCGGAGTGCCAGGAGACAACTCACGCATGCACGGGGAGACCTTGCAAACTCCACATAGAGAGGCCCTGACCGGCACAGGGATTGAACCAGCAACCTTCTTGCTGTGAGGCACGTGCATCACCATGCCGCCCTTAAGTGCAACCAAATCAATGAAAACTTGCAACTAGGGAGACATTCTTGAGATGAAATTCCTTTCCCAGCTCGTCTACAGACTGAAGCCATCCAACGACAAAGAAAAAAGAAACAGACACAACAAATGGGGAAACCTTCATACTTCAAACAAAGACTTAAAATAAACATTTTAAGAAACATAAAAAAAAACTTTCAGAGCAAATCCCACAGTCACAGCAGAGAATGAGATAATAGTTCCCCGTCTTCTCCATCCCGTCTGAAATATAAAAACTGTCTGTAGAATATCTTAAATTTTTCTACCACTGATGTGCAGGCGTTCTGCTTACTGCGCCTCAAATGAAATTCATTGGAATCTCCACCTCTCCAAGTCTTTCACAGCCCCTCCATTATGTTATCGTGATAAATGGCCCCACTCTCCAGAGCAGATAATTCTTTTGCCTCAAATGTCCCATGTTTCATTCTCCTGAATTTGCATAAGCTCATGTAGATGGATGCCATTAGTGAAACTGGTTCATCACATCTTCCTGCTCACAGAAAAAGATGGGATTGCATTGAAACTTTTATTTTTGTTTGGCAGACAGTCGCAGAGTTTGACGTGATCAGACACAATTGTGTCCCACAAACTCCAGCCCTGAACACACTTGTTCTTGGCCAGCCCTCAAGGGCAGGATAATGTGTTTGAATAACAACTAAGTCTGCATTCAACCACTATTTATTCACTACAGATGCACCACTGTGGGCACAATCCCTCTTAAGTGGGATAATCTGTTGTATTTAGAGTCATTGACAGTTTTAGATCACATAGAGCACATGATTGAACATTTTCACATTGTTTGTGTTTTCAAGATGCATCAGTTCTCATCATTTAGCACTAAATCATCAGAAATAAAGACTAAATCTGACACAAGACACTGAAGACGAGGTTATTTAATCTGTTGTAGGCTAATTTTAAGTTGACATTTCAGTGCAGTTGGATCCACCTGATTCAATGTCTGTCAATCCATCTTGGGAAGCTCTGATCTACAACAAATGTTGTAAAGCAGCACAGCCCAGTCAGAGTCTTTTTGAAGCAGGAAGAGGTGGTAGTTACAAGCAAGATGGCAGCAGAAAGTGACTGCTTGAACAGTAGCAGTTTATCAGATCTGGACCATATTTCTTTATTAAATGAAAGACAAATAACACTGAAAGCACTTCTTGATGAAATGGATATTTTTACCCCACTTCTGACATGTTTTGGCAAGAATTTTTTCTCCAAAGTGGCTTTTGTTTTCTATTTTACACCACGGCAGTAGCGCCAACCTACTACTTTATCTGATAGGCCTGTAATGAATATGATTGGCGAAACAATCGTCCAATCTCCTGCCAGAAATGCTATCGAAAGGCTCTCCCTAACATGGACTATCCATCTATCCATCCATCCATTATCTATACCGTGTATCCCTTTCTGGGTCGCAGGAGGGCTGAAGCCAAAGTCCATCTGGTGTGTCAGGTTATTTCTAAGCTAAGAAAGAAGTGAAAGAATGATGTGTGAGCAAAGTTAACCCTTGTGTTGTACATCGTCTCTAAAACTGTGCATTACTGAACATCTGATATATACAACACTTAAGTCTGAAGGCTACAATCCATTAGACTGGCCTAAATCATATACATAGAACATTAAGTTCTTCAGCAATCACATGTAAAAGGGACACTGGACATCTTCCTCTTCCTTATTTACATGGTGTCTGAACATTAAGCGACTCGATGTTCAGAGACAGGGCAGATAGTATCGCTGTATATTCAAGGCAGTCATCCCAATCCTCTGTCCCTAACACACTTAGCTCTTCTTGCTTTTATCATGTCATTCATAGTCTCTCTGTATGTACAGGTGGTCATTAACATCCAGAGATTGGAAACAATTTAATCTGCTGCCACAGGAACTGCAAAGAGTCTGAACTGCAGCAGCACTGCAATCATTTAGGGAGCGTGGTGTAATATTTTAGAGAGAGAATATAAGTAATGGTAAAACAAACCAGGCATCTGAACTTGATTTTGGCCAAGTAACATTGGCAAATGTCAAGTCATTTTCCAGAAATTGATACTGTATTGTTTTGTGATAAAAATAACAATTCATGGTACAAATCTTGACCAAGTTCAACAAATTGTATTTGAAATATGCATTATCGCTGAAATCCACAGGTTAAACCTCGCTACTGGAACAATTTTACTTTTGATTTCTTTTTGGAGGAAGATCCGTATCATTCCAACCATCATCAACACCGAGCTCCACTGACCACCCACTTTGGTGTAGCCTGCCAGTTTATCATCCTTGAATAACAATTCTATGATGACAAATTGCTACAGCGATTACATTATCTCTAAACTGGCGCCATAAACCCACCTCAGATTTCTGTTAACTTGATTTTGAGCCACTTTATTTGGAACATTTGCTGATGCTGCAGCTGTGAGTTATGGCTCATCTGAGTCCTCAGTGGTTCACTAGCTGTACAGATAAAAGCTCAGAATCCGTAGACTGGATTAAAAAGTCTAGACCTGTTCAGGACAACCCCCCCATTTTCCTTGGTGTGTTTCAAGGGAGAAATAAAAAATCATACATCTGGGCCAATATAGTACTCCAGAGTACTCCTGAAACAAACAAACACCCAGACAAACAATTCTTATCACTTTGTGACCCCCAAACCAAATATTCACCAAAGCAACAGCCTCACGAGGAAGAGCAGCTACACAGAAACAAAATAAAGATTTTCCAAAAGCAGAATATTGCCATCACAGATACTGTTTTTGGCTTGACATAGTTCTCGTCTTGTTTAATTTACCGCGGAGCCACCTTCACTTTGCAAAGTCATTACCTGATGTCTGTGTGGTAACGACACCAGAGGGGAGCAACAGCTGCGCACTGGCAAAAAAATTAAACCATGATGATGCTAATGATCGTTAAAAAGCAGTTTATGCCCAACATGGTGCGACGTTTATCCGACACTTTTGTATGACAGTTAAAGAGAGAGGACTACACAGAATAAAAGATAAACATCATTTATTTATGTGTATGAAAACACAATTATGGCTACTTGTGATTCAAAATGGCACCACAATGACCTTTAAAAACACTTGGGAGAAATAATCATGTTTTTGCTTTACATCATCTTGTCACAGCTTGAGTATAATATCATCCAAATCATCCACAAGAAAATCGGGGGCTGGATATTACTAATTACAGTTACACAAGTTATTATGATTTAGTAGCTTTATTCGTGTACTTATCCTTTTAGACTAGTTTTAAAATCATTATTTCTACTTTTACCCCAGTATGCTTTTTGTTAGGTATTATTGTAGTTACATTTGTCATGGAACAAGTAAAAAAATGAATAAAATAAAAACCCAAATCAATCAAAATATCCACCAACTAGGGCTGTCAGATGATACTTGTTACTGAAATATTACTTGATTGAAACTTAAATGAAAACTTATTGATTCTTGATACCTAAAAGATCAGCGAGGTAATGCCAACAAGGGTTTGTCACAATTTGTGACCATAAAATAAATAAAAAGTAATTTATTTAAATATTTTATTTTGACACAAATCCATTAAGGGAAAAGAAACATGTACAAAAAGTTTTAGCCCTTAAGTATATATAAGGGCATTTTTTTTTTTTAAATTTAATTCATATGTTATATTTTGTTATATATTTGGTTATATACTGTAAGCATGTGCAAAACTATAGTAAAGAGTCTACAAAAGAAAATCCCCCTGATATCTTTAAGATTTCATTTTACATATATCAGAGAAAAGGCCACACACCCCTCTTTATAATGCATTATAAACACATCATAAGAATGTTTATAAGATATTAAAATGATCTTTTAATTCTGTATAATCATAACTATAACCATTTGAGTTAACACACAATGCTTTATAATAGTTATCATAAGTCATTACAATGATATTGTATACTATGAGTTGTAAATGGTTGTTTTGAGCATAAATATTATCATTATTCATAATACTTTAAATCAACAATCTATCACATGGTTAAGCATGTTATACAGCATTTGTACAGCTAACTACAGTTGGTTAAGAGTTTAGATAAACACAGATATTGGTCAATAACTGATTCTTACAGCAAAGATTTTTTCAGTTTTCCACTTTTTACTGTCAACTTTATCCATCTTTACTTTTAACAGGGTCAATTTTAGCTTCGTTTTTAAAAGGTAAAAGTAGACCATTTCTTTACAGATCCTGGTCTAAGTAATTAATGTTGATAAAATATATTTATTTTGAGCCACTAAGGGTTTGAAATGTTGATCTTAAAAAATGAATTAGTGTGAAAACTGAGGTTTACAGCATTCAGTTGTTTTTATAGAGTAAATCACATTTTTTTCCACTTACTCCAAACATCTGATGATCACTTATTGAGTTGTTTGTATTCCAAGCATAAAAGTCACAATAAGATTGAATCATGTCATCAAATACAGTGAAAGACCTGCATATATGTTAAAGTAACACCTAACCTCATTAATCTTTCTGAAATATTTTACAGTTTGTCAGGTTTATTATGATGAAGAATTGTGAATATTTACAAACACTGTTATGGATTCCAGAAGTGCTTGAAACTATGATTATATATTTTTAGGTGCATTGTAGCACATTATATTACTGATAAACACGCTTATAATGTGTTTATAATGAATTATAAAGGGGACATTCACAGAAACTGACACTGAAATTGCCTCTGTGTGTTCATATGTTATTTTGAGAATCACCTTTTATTATTTTCTGCTATAACAACTTAAGCTCAGAGTCTATGGTCCAGTTACAGTGAACATAAGTGTTTTTGCTGCAGAGCCGTGTTTTGTACCTACATGTTTGAGACCCTCCCCGGGGTCCCATCTCAATGATCCAGTAACAAGCCATCTGTCACTGTCATTGTAATTAATCTTGTGCTATTTAGTGGATAATGAGATGCTGTCATGGGTTTTTGTGCAGATTCACTTCCTGGAGACTTTTGTCCTCTCTCTGTTAGAGCAAAGACAAGAGAGAAAACACTCGAGTAGTGGAGTACGGCCATGATGGCTGCTGTTGTAGGTACCATTTGTGTAAATTGGATATTTTTTCCTTCAACATTCACCTGCTCTGAGAGGACCACTTACACTATCAGTAAAAGATCCTGCACTAATAACTCGAGTGCATGGAACAATCATCCTGGAAGAAGGTGGATGTCACCGTCTTTTATCTGCATTAAATGTGTGTCTGTATGTGTGCACGTGTGTGTACAGCATCATTCTGATTACAGTGACAGTTCCATTTATACCAGGTTATTTAGAAGAAAGGTGCCAATTCTACTAAAGCTAATCTGACAGAGCCTTAGCACCATGCTGCTCTCAGAAACTCTTTTGCAATCACATGTGAAAATTAAACACTGGACTGGAGAGGCTGCTGCGGCTCAGGATGGAAATTGTCCTGCCACATGTAATAACTCAGGATAAGCATTGCTCTCAACATTCAAGTCATTTTTTTTCTTCACTATAAGAGGGAATCAAGGCAGAGCAGCAATACTGTGAAGATATATTTTGAATATATTTCTACTCCCTGACAGGGACAGAAGCAGTGAAATTTTACACCTAAATGCCATGAATACTGTTATTCTGTAACATTAAAAATATTTTAATATATCACCTCCCTCAGGCTTTAATGAGCTATATATATGTATACATCATACACATAGTATGCCGTTGACATCAGTGAAATAATCACATGTATACAATGTGCATAAGATACCTGATTTAAAGGTCCCATGTCCTAAAAAATCAGTTTTCTTAATATTGTTAGAAGGGGGTTGGGAAGCAGAAGAACATAACACATTTCACTTAACTATCAGCTTATGGAGAAATGCACTGTCCCCTTAAAGGAAATTCCCCTTTATACAGCCCCATTTTTACTTCCTGGGGTTTATCATGTAATACAGTTGCTATGAAGCCTCCAGCTACATGTGTGTTTTCTTCTTGTCACAGGTTGATACCAAGTTTTGAACATCTACTCCCTCATCAAAGGTTATTAGGGCAGCCAATCAGCACACACCTCATGATTATAGCCTCCTGTAGCCCCCTGCCCCTCAGAGGGGAGGGAGAAAGTACTGCATCTCTACAGCGGGGAGTATTCAATCACAATTCAACTGAGTCTAATTTCAGAAAATTTCCCAAAGGTCCTGAGCTTAAAACTGAATGACTTTAAAAATTATATATAACCAAGAATATAAAGTATATTTCTATAACACTAAATACAATACAATATAAATACTAAATCATATTTTTCATTATAAGCCAGATTATAATGATTACATAAACTTTTAAAATGAAGGAAAAATAATTTGATAGTTTCACACTTAAGTTAAAAGACTGTACTTAAAAACATACAGTTCTTAAAGTGGCCAAATTAAAAGTCCTGTTCAAAAGTGTGTAGTCTGAGGTTCCCCTTTTCCATTAATTAATCAATCAATCGATCAATCAATCAAAATGTATTTGTACAGCACCAGTTCATAATGAGTGTTATTTGTAAAAAATTAAATTAAGGTATGTTAAATGTTTTTATCCTATAATAAAAACTGAACAGCTTTAACAGCTGCTTCTTTCTTCTTGTCTCTCTCAGTCTCACTCTTTTTCTCGTTTAATCAGAAAAATTATCCTTCGTTCTGTCATAATTTAAAATCATCGTCAGATGTCCCTTCGTCACCTTAGATTATATGATAATTACAGATTTAAGGCAAAGAGGATCATTGATCACACATTGCTGGTCAGTAATGATTTACAATAACTGATGAATTGATCATATTGGTCTCAATTAATTAGTCTGACAGCATCCTGGAAAAGATTTATGTCCGTGTAACTTCTGTACAGATGTGTGCTTTTTCTGGCATGACTGTGTTTAAGCAAACTGAAACATTCAAAGTATTCTAGCGTGAACTGCGGGTGGGGAAAGGAAACTTGTTAAGAGCTGTCTTTTGGCAAACACCCATTTTGTTGTGTCCTTTCTTATTCAAACCAAAGTCTGTCTGTTTCATCTTTTCTTTGTTTCTCCTGCTCTGTCCCTAATAATTACAAGAGTCTTTTCTCCACTCACACAACCTCCTTGCTCGCTCATACTGACTCCTCTGACTGATTGGCTGAGAGGCATCATGTGTGACTCTTTTGGACAAGTTCATTGGTCAGAGATCCTGCAGAGCAGTGAATGTAGCCACAGTACATGCCAGATGCTGTGTTGTATGGAGTTAAAGGTACCGCAAGCAGTGCTGTTTATATCAGAAACATTAATAAAGTAAGCCTGGGGCGATGTGGTTTGGACACTGTTTGTTTGCTTAATGGACACCCAAGACATGACGTAAAATAGTGTCCAAAATATGACTAGGACCAAATGTGGCCCGGGGCTTATTCTCAATCTGCCTTCAGCAAACTCCAAAAGAAACAAATAATTACAGCTGTCATTGGAATGTAAGGCTTTTGCCAAACTAATGGATAAAAACAAATTTATTATGTTTGCAAATTGCACCAATTATTATAATCACCTTATCACAGTTTAAGTAAAGTGTGTTCCTTATTTTTTGTCATCTTAAAGCAAAAACATTCCTCAAGTTCGTTAGCTTTGTGCAGTTTGTTCTTGTTTTGTGTCTGAATTTTGAGATCAGCTGTGTACCCTCTAGGCTGCGTTATTGTCATCCAGTCCTAGGGCCAATTATGTGAGACTATGGACTGAGCAGGGCTTACTGATATTTATTTCGCCATCCTCAATCCTAACTTTTAATACAGTAAAAGTGAGGTGTGCGGCCCTCTTTTTTCATGTAGTTTTCTGTGTGTGGTCCTTGATCAGAAAAGTTTGGACAACTCTGATGTAAAAAGTCACAGTATCCAGCCAATGACTGTTTTCTATTTTAAAAACTACACAAATAAATCAGTGTTCTCAAGGAGACAAAGGAAATGCGATGGCACAGATAGAGCCGTAAACAGAGAGAAGGGAATGCAGTCACAGGGTTACAGTTATGTAACACAATTTATCAGTTTGAACCCCAGCATCACTTTATTTTTCAATCATGTTAACTGCTGAAGGCCACACACAACCACTGGGATCCAAACAACATGGAGGAAATGAACTGAGGACATGGCAAGCAGAGCTTATAAGCACAATGTTGAGGGAATGAATAAATGGTCTTTGTGAGCCCTGCTGGCCTCTCCATTCTGCTGTTATTTACTGCCAAAGACTTCCATTATCAGCGTTTCTTCCCAAATTTATCACGACAATAAAATCCCCATTCTCTCTCTGTTTACCAACTGTGAGGTGAGTAAGCTAACTGTCAAATAAACATGATTTCACCAAGGTAGAAAAAAGTAGCAATCAAATGAAGCATCAGTAAGATATAATTTTACAGCAGAGATTTCTGATCCAAGGTAATGAGAATGGGGGCTACAAGGGCTACAGCTGCCTTCTGTTTGGGCAGATTGATTGTAGACAGTGGAAGGAAGTCTGTGGGTGCTGGAGTCTAGCATCATTACTGAAATCAAGCATCCCTGGAAGGCGATTAATGGCCGCGAAAATACAGCAGCGTGCATGTGACTCAGCTGCTCAACAAGGTGCAAGAACATAATGGGGAAAACAGGAACAACAAACGATGATAACTTTGCTGAGCCGCCATGTAAGGTGAAATCCAAAGTCATATGCTATTTACACCTTTGAGCCTGATTCAATTACATCATTAAGGACTAAAGATTCTCATTAGTTTCACATTATGGAGTTCAGTGATTTTAGAAAGAGATGCCGTTTCATTGAACATTACAAATTTTAATCTGGCTCCGTGAGAATTTTGGGCTGATGATTAAAAGTCAGAAAAGACTGAGATCAAGGCAGGCTGAAAATGTGCTTAACAGTTTTAGTGTGAGTTCTCATTAAATCTAAGTGAGGATAAAAGCCTGGAGGAGGCATACTAGAGGGAGAAAGTACTCTTGGAAGTACAAACTATCAATAATGACTCCAAACATCGGCGCTTCTTTCTAAACAACACTGTTGGGGAGCGTGTCCCAGGTGGACTGCAGCCTGTCTAGATGAGAGCTGATACACGATGACATGGACAGCGATATGATGGTTCTTGCTGTTTGTTAAATAGACTCTGAGCCTTGAATCTGCCTTTCATAGACAGCTTGTTGATGTCTGGGCCCATTAATCACAGTGTCACCACAGCAACAGTTATGAATGAGCTACAGTGCTGTTGGAGACGAGGACTGCTGGGACAATGACAGACCTGACGCAACCATCTTGTATGTAAAGGAGGGTGGGATCGTGCTGCTGCAGTGTTTATAATTCTAAGTGGATGGGCTCAACAAGAGATGATTATGATCAAGTGTGTCATTTATCTAGAAGCTGCTTCCGTGAACACAGTGTTCATGACCCAGTGTACTCCATAAAGACTAATGGGTCATGTATAAGCATGGAATGATGGATGGGAAACCTGTAGCCTTAAAACCTGACAAAGTAGACAATTATAACAGAACTATTTAACAACAATAAAAGAAAGAGTGCAGAACGCAATTTGTCAAAGTAAAATAGCAATATGAGCATCACCTATGGACCACCATGGAGCAGCCCTGAGCCTCATCTAGTAAAAACAAAGTCATCTGAATGTCTCCTTATTCTTTTTTCCTACATTTGCAGCATGCATGCAATCCATTAAAAATGCAGATTTGCTGCATCAATAAGGCTACCTACTAGAGCTGTCCCCTTGAACTCTAATCAACTTGAACTTAAGGGTACAAACTTGTACTAAAACTGTACATATACAGGTAAAATGAAAATATACAGTGCAGCAGCACATTAGGGCACCTTTACTGTTTTGTCACAACAACATGGAAGTACACCTTAAGTAAATGGATGACAGGTAAAGTCACTCCAGGCAGACAACAACAGCACCAAAACATCTGAGGAATGCCACGTGGAAGCATGTGTTGAACACTTTGGGCTCAACACCACTGATGGCAAAATAAAAAACCAAGCCCCCTGTGTTTTGATTATGTGCAAAGCAGCTGGCCCACTCCTCATCCACAACAAATCCACAGGCCCATTTGTAGGCCTACCACCCACCACAGACTAGTGACACCTCATCAAGTGCTCAACGCTGTGCAACCGCATTCTCCTCAGCAGGCCCCGCACCAGAGATTTGGAGAAAGGCCATCAAGGACAAGACTACAAGTTTTATATGCAATAACACAGCCCACTGGCTTTGGGTGGGGTAAATTATAAAATGATCTAATGGAGGACTCATTATTTCTCATTATGAAAAGACTTTCAAAATATAAGATTATCACATTACATTGTGGCCAAAAATTGTATTGATAACAATATTATTGCAATGTTTATGGAAAACTTAAAAAAATGCTACAAGTCAGCTTAATCTGCAGCCTTCATTGTTTTTTCTTTGTTTTGCATTTGCAGTATACTCTCAAAGATGTATAGGGAGGCAGTGAGACTGTCTGCAACCAAAACTGTACAAACAATTTTATCAACAATCCACTATCTGCTAAACGGTCATGAATAAAGCAACAATATGATAGTGTGGCGTGATATGTCCTAAGAATTAGGTCATGGTTGGTTTTTTTTTATTTGCATTTTTGCAAATGAATGCTGTGCCATTCTGGGCTCTAATTTCGTAGACCAGGCGCAGGCGTGGCGCACCTGCCCTGCGCCGCGCCAACAAGGTGTGTCCAGGGCATTTTGCTAGTTTCGTGCACGGCGCAGTCCAGCGCTGGGAGGCGCACCCACGCCTCTGTCCTTCCCACCGGTGCAAGTAGCAGAGAGGGAGGAGAGGAGGCATGAATGGGTTTAACACAGCAGAGTGTAATCTTCACCAATCAAATGAACACCTCTCCTCGCTTTTAAATGCGCCGCGGGCGAGGCGCAGTGACAATTTCACCTGGGTGGCGAAGAAGGTCAGAGCCGTTGTCACTTTTGCAGCAACTGGAAGAGCGCAGGGGCCACCAGGCTGCACATTGGAGGCCACGATGCACGTCACCGTGTGGACCACCTCGCGGGACAGATGTAATCTGTTCCTGTTTCATGAATATGAGTACAAAATTAAGTGATAATTACATTTAAACACAGCAGCAGGCTAATCCATTCATAATGCTTGTGATCCACCTGCATTTCTGGTCTGTCATCGCCAAATAGCAGAACCTTTGGTGAAATATCACCCCCCCCATATCTCCTCCTCATCCTCCTTGCAAAAATGTACTCCATCTTTTTAGATCATGTTAAGAATAAAGATTAAAACAGAGAAATATGGGCAATCACAGGTAAATCCTTAAGACACCGAGTGACTTACATTTATTCAGCAAGCGTCTCTCTCTTTTTTCTTTCTCTTGAATTTCATGAGATGAGAGAAGCTGGATACTCTGTATCGGCTGATGTGGCTGTTTGTGGTTGGCTGAGAGATGTGAACTCATTAGTTTGCGTCACTCTTCCAGCTGCCATCAGGTTGAGTTTCCATTATGACAAACGTCTCTAATCTGACATCAGATGTGACGAGACACTTAATATAGATACAAATGTATGTGCTGGTTCAGACGGTTACATTAAATTGTGGTTGCTGTGATTGTTTAATGCATTGAAATGTGCCTGACACCGTGGACACCTGCCTGTGAGGTTTTGATGATGTGTACCGAATTACCGCTGCACAGGGTGCGTCTCGCCTGCGCCGAGAATAGACCAGGTTGGAGCTGGCTAGCTTTCAGTGCGCCTTCCTACGAAATTGTCACTGCGCCAAGCTGAATCTGTCGACACCTCCCCATGGTGCGCCATCACACCCATCCCGGTGCAGCCGGTCTAGCAAATTGCTAAAGGTCACCCTGCGTTGCGTCACCCTGTGTTGCGCCAGGCTGCGCCACCCTGCATTGTGCCAGGAAATAAAGGCCCTCTGTGTGTATGCATCTGCTTTCATTTGTTGTTCGTGTCAGGGAAATTCTTCTGTTGCACTGTGTATCTCCACGTCTCTGTGGCTGCAAGTTTTAGGTGCCCCGTTATGAACCAAATCTTTGGATGGTATTACCACATGTCTATTGTTTATCTTATTATAATCATTGCTTTTTAATAAATTAAGGTGGTTATCATCAAATGTGACAGCCCCAGTTCCACGCTGTTGGTGAAAATTCCCCTGTAAACTGCAGTTTATTAGGATTGAGGATCAAACAGACTTTTTTGTTCCATTTTTTCTTTTCATCCCAAATGACACACACATCATCTCCTCTCCTTTCTTACTCAGAAGTGACTGCTACACCCCAGCACATATGGCTTATCAATAATAAACCTTTGATCATTTCTGACTGAAGCATAAAAGTGTTTCTAAACTGTATATTTCCCAAGATTACGAACAGTGTGTGCTACAGTGTGACTTCAGAAGAGACCAAATTGCAGCACCATTTTGTGGCACTCATATACGAGAGCATCTAAATAATAAGATTCTCTGTTTGATCGATTCTTTATTCGACAAGTTTGACCAAAGTCATTAGTCAAAGTTCTCTCATCACTTTTATAGCATCTGCAAACAAAGGCAGTGGAGCTGCTGTTTGAAACAGACGTACTCTAAACTCTGCAGATAAAATATACATGCAGGCATGGTGGTTCATTCTTTTATGATGCTACATTAAAGGGATACAAGGACTATTTTTAGACACCATAGAACATTATATTCCTGCCAAATCCTAATGAGTATTCAGCCAGTGACAAATCTGTCCTAAGTCACACTGCTTACGGCTGCTTGTCACTTGCTGCTTCAACTGAAAAGTCTTTTTGATTTATATTCTATTTCTTATGTTATTACTGCATAATTAGCTAACCTGACATGCCAGACGGACAGTTCCACAGATCCGCCACCGAGATATTTACTAATCCATCTGGAGAAGAGCCAACAGAAATGTTTTTCAGGGGCAGAACCTTAAAAAGCAACTGCAGCTGGTGATTGGATGATCGATCTGTCAGTCCAACTCAACACAGACCAATCCATATCAAGCCACAGTATGACGTAGCAGCTAGACCCTGCTGTGCCAAGACTATTGTCCTACATTAAGTTATACCACACAGATGTATGATTTACCACTTACATGTGACATGAACCTGGTCAATGACAGTCCCCACTAATTTCTCCCAGTAATTCTGAAGAGAACATATTTTGCCAGTTATCATTGAGTAACCACGACTTGGGGCTACCATAGACTAACCAGCATTGTCCGCGGAGGATTTCCATATTGTCTCCCAGTTCCCCAGCAGTAATCCCCGGCTTCCAGCCTCTCTGATTTGATCGTCCAAGACAAAAAACATGATTTCACGTAAGAAAAGCTTTAAGCAACGTTCTTGCTTCGCTTTTAAAGAAGAAATTAAGTCCATTTCTGATAAGAGCTCAAACATGCAGTCACGTCCCGCTGTCGTCACGTCTTTAGTCTCTGCCTTTCTTCCCTGATTGGTCTGTCCAAGTTTTGGCCGTGAAGTCGTAGAAGGTTGGAACTTCGCAAGATGGATCTGCGTGATAATGAATCAGACAGGTCCATCTGCACTGGAAGGTTAATATCTAGCATCTTTAGTATAAACATGTTCTTTTCAACAAATGATTATCTTTATCAGTTTAACTTTTATTGTTTTCAAATTGTGACAGCTTTATCAAGTTATCAAAAGTTCAAATTTTTCAACTTTGGCGACCGAGCGACACAACCTGGTCGCACATCCAAAGCAACCTCAATGGCACCCATCTGCAGGGACAAGGGTGTCACCATATGTCTCCCTTGCGATGCGACTGGGTTCGCATCTGGTCGCACCTGGTCATGCCTGATTGCGTGACCAGGTGCCAGTCATGAACTTTCCTGATTTCCCCCAAGGAAAGTTCATGACCCTAAATCAAACGAAGCCTTCAATGTAGGCTAGCTGGCATTTGACTGGATTACAACCACATGGGCACAAAACTGGAGCAAGAGTACAAATGACCACCACGACACTGTTAATGAGCCATTCTTCTGCCACACATTCGTTTTTAAGCAAAACTAACAATACAAGATAAAAATCAAGGCTAACTCTGTACCTGTACATTGTTTTTCTAATCAGACCCATAAAACGGTAGACAAGGTGGCATCATGAGATCAGTCAGTGCTACAATCTGCCATCCATTCATCCTCTGTATCCCACAGTTATCCTTGTTTTCATGAGACAAGATCCATGAAATGTTTTGAGGGTGCAGCCACTGAAACAAGGGACCTGCATAACCTTTGATCCATCAATATGTCGTGCCACCCTCATTGACTGTACATAAAGTTGCAATTACATTTACCTAATTAGCTCATTAAAGCAAACCAACACAAAGGAAGAGATCATGTACAAATGGCTAATTAACACTTGCTGAAGGATCGAAGTTTATTCTTGTTCTGAAAATATTTTTTCCCCATCATGTGGTAATAATGTTGACATACAAAGAAGTTCATGTTTCTTGACTGCCTGTATATTAAGAAGTGTTAAAACAGTGAACAGTCACAGTCAGCTTGAATTATTCTACTTGATATTTAATAGTGAAAAGATCTGAACCAAGAGATTGTGCACCTTTAACACAGATACACGCATGCACATTCATACACATAATACACAATTGTCCTCTCTTCGTACTTTTGTATATCCCAATCTCACATCCTGAAGGCCTTTTAGCAGTGGGCTTCATCTGCTTGGTTGAGTGGTCACATCTCTATTGGATTAAAGCAAACAGTGTGAATGTCAACAAGCTCCACAGCTACTATTACTCTCAATCAGTAACAGCATGTTTGTATGTTTTTGCACGTCTTTGTGAAGATAAATTAGTTAATTAATGAACATTTTCCTTACGAAACAGGTGTTATGAAGCAAAGCCAACAACATATTTAAAGGATAACCATTAGGAATGAGTTTGCTGTTGGTATGTAGGGGATTTTCAACTTCTATGGCACTTTTCTGTTGATTATTCACAGGTTTAAAAAGATTTTCAGCATCCATTCACTTGTCAGAGGACTGTCCTTGGTGATGGTATCCAAGGCACATTTTCTTACATTTAGCTGACATTTAATGTATTTCCTTATATCACACAACTAAGACTAAATACTACCACATGCTAAATATTGTTAAGCTTTCCCCAAATAACTTTATAATATTGCCCCAAAAACTACTGACACCCTTATGGCAGGTTCACACTGGATGCATGTGGCCAACACGCATACAGAGGCTGCTATGGCTTTCATACCAGGTGCATGTGTGCTACATTGTGGCTGCATCCCCCTGCTGTCACAGCTCTATTTTTCCTATATAGTATATCACCCCAATAATGAACTTCTAATGAAAGTTTGGGAAGAACCTCAGTAAATCCCCCCACAGGTGACTTGATTAAATGAATAACTGACCTGAGAAGCTGCAGAATGAAAGCATTCTGAACAAACAAGGAGAGTTTCTCTACAGAGGTGACAAACTTTGAACTGTTCATATCTTTTCTGTGACATATTCTGCCATTGTGGACATACAGACCAGCTGGATTCAGGCTCTCTGTTTTCATTTTCCTGTTTGTTTTAGCCATGATATGTTTGCGGCTCATGGAAAAAATGGTGAACCTCCTGTTCTGGTGCCTCACGCTGGCAATCTGAAAGCTCTGACTTGATGACATGCACCCACTGCTGTCGTCTGCTAAGTTTAATGCCTCAAATGTGAAACAGCCTTAAAGCAGACAGGGAGGCAGAACTGGGTAAAAAGATATCAGTGTATACCTGGGATAAATGCTTAGAAAATTTGCATCTGTGGTCCATTAACCTCTCTGCTTGATACAATTTAAAATACTGCCCTTCTGAAAATCCACATTACACAAGAAATCCCCTGAAATCTCACCACAAAGTGATAAAAGCAATTTAACCAATTATAGATTGTGCCCCACCTAAAAAAAAGTTTGGATCGGGATTTTCAATTTTCTTTCAAAAATTCCTGGGGTTGAGATTAAACCAGATCCAGTGTTATTAATCCTCTCTTTCATCATTGTTGAACTTTTTGTAAGATGCTCAACAATGCCTCCAATCTATTCACCAATTTCAGAAGAAGAAGCACCAACTATTAAATTGCTTAACTGAGTCAACAGAGACACCTCATTCAGAGAGAATAAGATTTGGTCTTGAAGACCAACTTGAGAATTTTAACAAGTCTTGGCACCCACTGATCTTCTTGCAAATTAAAAAAAGTTAATTGAATTTTAAAAATGCTTCGTGAAGTGGCACCTCTCAGGAGGGCTGAGAGTGGGATGGTGGAAGGGGATATGGGTCTGGACTGTTTTGCTCGATTATTTACTCTGATAAAAGGATATTTTGCTTGATGGAGAGGAGTAAATGAAGATTGTAATCTGGCTATCATCGTTACCTTGGCCATGGAGGATATGTTTTTGTTGGCATTTATTTGTTGGCTAGATTATCAGCCGGAGAAATTGCTGAATTCTGACAGATTTTCATGGGGATATTGGTCACGGCAGGAAGAACAATTAATTTGATTTTGGTGATCTGAATCTGAATTTAAAAAAGTGTTCACATTGTGACATAGGGCAGTTTTCCAAATTCTTGCAACACTGATAAATTTCTCCACAGATTTGCATGATGTCTTCAGGGAATGTTGTTCATGGCACAAAGAAAAAGTTTTTGGGTTGATCCAGATGCAGATGCAGATCCAGGATGTTTTTTTCAATTTCTTAACAGTGGGAGATGTTCACACTGTTATGACCTTAGGGCAGGCACATTACTTGTTTGGTGGCTGCTTTTGCTCAGTTTTTTTGCTGGTTCCAGTTCTAGAAAAGAACAAATACCCATTCAAGTCCTCTGTAGTGAAATGTAACCAATGGCCATGGGGGCAGTAAGCATTTTTAACAGTGGGCTGCACCGATCAGAGATGTTCCTATGGAAATCAATGATTATAAGTTGAGTTTTTCTTCTTTACACAGGGATAAAATCATATAATATTTTGCCTTTGCAGAGAAACTATGTTTCACACACAGGTGGCCCTGTTGTTATTCATACTTCATATCTCTTGTGAGGAAATTTAATGAATTTAACTCATACATTTTCCACAATTTAGAGATGTCCTCCACCTTACCCTGCTACTACTTGTTATGAGAACTGAAATTTCAACAGATTTGTGCATTTATGTGTGTTTTGCAGAGACTGTGTGATGTTGCAGTTATGCTCACAGTGGGTGTGTCTCATCCTGTCTTAGCTCTACTTTATTGAAACATTGATGCTCCAAAAGCATTTGTAAGACTATTGGGAGTAGGCTCTTGAGCAAGTAGTTTGGGTCTTAGTTACCCCTTAAAATATCTGTGTGGTCTGGGTTGAGATCCAGAGCACAGTGACCGTAAAACTGGAGTCATGAAAAATTAATACTAACAAGGTCTCTGAAAAATGAGCTTGTCTGTGATATACTTCTGGCCTCAAGACATTTTTCCTGGTTTGTTGTGACAAAAAATTAATTGCCAAAGAGTTAAAATGTATAATGATAAGGGTATAATAATGTAAACCTCTTCTAAAAATGTGTTATCAGTAAAAACAATAATAAGAGTAAATACTGTAAAATCAGTACAGGTCCAGTCCACTCATTTTCACCCTCCCAGCCAGCTGCCTGCCAACTTCTAGCCCCTGAAATCCCCATCTCTCTGGGGCTGTGCCTAAATTCCACTGAAAGGGTGTTTCAATGAGAGGGCATGACCCCCACAAGGTTATATAGCCCTAAAACTTTTCCTTGGTTATTACTTGACGACACAAAATCACGCAAACATGGCCTTAAGTTTAATTTATAACTATCAGGGTGGGCAGGCCCATTCAAGACCGTATCAGGGAAAGTGGAGAGGTCTAATGTGGCTGCATCTGTACCAGATCATCACAGGATACCATTAGCCGCTATCTAACGGTATAACCTAAAATCTGGCCCTCATATAAATGTAGTTGATGACTCCTGTCCTAAGGCACATTTCACACTGATAAATATGCTCATCTGTTTAATCTTAGATGGCATATTAAACTCAGCTCTTATTATCAATATATTATTGTTTTGTGGGTAGCTTAGCATGCTCACTTCCCTTCCACAACTTTTTGTCAAAGCAACACCAGCTGTGATATAATGGCATGCAGCTCTGACCTTTTGTGTGACTCATAACGGCACTGGTGGGACTCAGTCTGTACTCTTTTAAAATACTGTGATAATGAAACAATCAAGCTGAAATATGCAAATTCATTTTATTTCAAAAAAGTTGGAACAAAGCAATGGAGCTGTAGGAATGAAAACCACCTTAGTAATTAACCATGTGGCATAACTGATTAAAAGGCTCTTCTCAAACTTATTTTACTATTTGGCAAATCATGCCATCATACAAAGCAGTATTTTGTTCAATTGTGCAACCTTTAGATCTAAAGCTTTGCGGGTGAGGACTGAGGGAAATAAAAAAAAAAAAAAAGTATGAGAGTGGATTTAGAGCTGGCTGGTTCAGTCTCTGCAGGGTGACAAAGATGCAGCAGGGTGCCATTACCAGGGTGAGGAAAGCCAAGGAAAGCACAAAGGCTGAGATAACAGTGGAGTGAGAGAGAAATAAAGAGTTAAATAATTAAGTTTGGGGCACAGCGGTGGGGAGAGCTGAAGGGCCATGTCAAAGACTGACACAAAAGAGAACATCAGACGGGATGAGTCAGACAAGTGGGGACACATGGGGTATAGAGGTATTTATAAAGACAAAGACTGACACAACCCCACAGGATGAAAGGTTTCTAATAAACTGTGGAGGAAATCACACACAGGCTTTCTATTTTCCATTCTGTGCTACCAGTTGTAGCCAAGGAGATTGGGCACATGGTGGCCTGAAGTAACACACCAATCATGCTTCCTTATTGGTGCACTGGTTTTAAATCTGCCCTATTTCTGTACAGCAGTGCTGGGCGATTAATTGTTTCAACCATAATTATCATTTTAGTCTCCCATGATCATATAAACTGGATAATTGGCATGAGCTGATTACGGCGCCACAAGCGATGATGTATTTCTTCAATACTGTGTTGTACATGACACACTTGTACATTTGGGTTTAAGCATGAGGCACTGCATTACTTCCTGGTGACATTTTAAAGGAAAAGTCATTCTCATTAGTTAAATTATGACACTAACTACAATACTTTAGCTCTGAATTTGTGTCCAAGACATTGATTTAGTTAAAAATGTGACCTACAAAGCTTTCATCTCCACTTTTTTCTTTATGAAACATACAAATTTTAAATCAGACAGGCTTTTGTTTGGGAGTATGAACCAGTGTTAATTTTGACAGAACTTAATTTTAGTTATACTCTTTTGTTTAAAATATCTTTTAGTTTTAGTCATAATTTACTCATCTAAAGTGTTTTAATGTTAGTCTGAGCTGACGAAATTTCACAACATTTTAGTCGACGAAATCTACTGTTAATTTAGTCAACTAAAGTATGAAGTGTAAGGCATTTTTTAATGTTTCCATGAATTTCTGAAGTCATGTTTTACGCTTGGATAAAATAAAAAATCAAATAACACTTTATTGAATGCTAGTAAAGTTTGAATGTATAAATTAACAGACACAAATGTAACTTTTGTGTGAAATGCGGTCACCTTTATTTAGGCTACCTGGCAGAGCATCTCAGTTACAATACCAGAACTGACAACAAACAGTGAATCTGCTCTACATGAATATATCAATTCATAAAGAGAGCAGCTCTGATTGGATCGCTCCCCAACTTATCCCACCACCACCAAGCTAAGGTAGTTGTGATTGGATGTCCCTCTTAACTCATTCAACCTTTCCACACAACCAAAGTAGCTGTGATTGGATATATTCCTAACATGTCCCTACTTTCTACATGATGAAATTAGGTCTGATTGGATTGAGTCTCTGTCAAACATTTTGTCTAGTTTTTATCTGTTGATGAAAATGTCAGTTAATTTAGTTTTAGTTTTTGTCCATGTGCACTTGTTTTAATTAGTTAGAGTCTAGTTTTCATCAGGGGAAAAAAGGCTGTTGACAAAAACTATGATGAAAATAATTAGTCAACAAAATTAACACCAGTATGAAATATTCAAAAGCCACATTATGAGTGATATATATGCATTTCAGACCATTCTCTGTGCCTTTATGTCTGTCTATTTTAATGCCACTATGTCAAATAATAAGGCTGACGCTGAATATTCGTTCAAACTTGGGGGTAAAAATTGTACAAGAACCGTAACTATACGTTCAAGTAGAAAATATACAGTGCAGCAGCACATTAGGGCGTCTGAAACAGTGAACTGCCTAATCCAACAGAGGGCGCTCCCAGTGCAACCCATCTAGTGCTCTCTTAACTTCAACAACAGAAAGTACACCTTGAGAATATCGAGCAATAAATCTTTCGATATACGATGATGCGCAACATTTGATCAATATTTCTGTTTTCTTTGTCTCTGTTGTGCATGTCCCGAGTCCTCATAGAGTATTTATAAGTAGTGTAGATGTTTTATAATTCAGTGAATATTCTGTTGCTGTTCTTCTAACTTTTAAACTTCATTCTTTTAACTGCACTGAATCTGAGAGCTATACTTCAGTCTCATAGCACATAAGTTGAGTCCACAAGTCCATTAGTCGCCCTTCCACCAAAGTGCTGTAGCGGAGGAGGAGGTACCTCGTCGAGTCTTTAGCTCCTTGGGACTGTGTCCCTCTCTGCAGGCCCAATGCCAGAGGAAGAAAAAGGCCACCATGGACAATAATGTAAGATTCTTAATCAAGGACATACAGCCCACTTGTGTGGCCTCCGGAGAGGTATAATCTAATGGAAATGCCTCATGCTTGTGTTGCAGCTTGCTTTGTTGTATGCAAGATGGTGTTTTTATTCAAATCCGTTGAAGAATGCAAAGTTCATTGTGCTCTGCTACTGTTGTGATAACCGTGTGAAACAGCAAAATGATCGAATGGAATCGAATGTCTGTGTTGTAACCTGGCCGGTGGCATGGTGCTGGCTAGAATATTTTTGGATATAATCGTGTCCAATAAAACTGTCAGAATTTGATTTTTGGAAAAAGTGACAGACCTAGTTCTGAAACATTTTTAAGAATCAGTTCTGTGATATTTATAAAATAAAAGTTTTGTTTTTTTTCAATTATTGAGAATTTCCAGAACTTGTCACACATCTGTGGCTGCTCCTCAAGGCAACACGATGCTTATAACAACTGGGAAAATATTCACTGAAGCTGTTTTAAAATCAGTGAGTAATCACGCTTAATAATCGTGATCTCAGTATCCATCAAAAATGATCAAGATATTTTTTTTTTCCACTAATCAAGCATTCCCTGTGTACAGGATCATTACATGCACTGATTGATGAATGACACATCCAGAGCCTCAAAACCTTCCTGACAACAGCTCCTCTAGCACGTTGTGTTGAAGCGAGACGTGATTCAGAGCCGTGATTCTGATGAAAGGCATCACAGTTGATGGATCCGATCCTCTGACAGGTTGGGAAACTAATATTCAATGAAATTGACAAACCCTCAAAAGCATCAGAGTATTTCTCTCTTTGAGAGAAATCAAGATCTTCCATCTGTCCATAACAAACATTGCTTACTGATGTATTCTGGGTCAAGGGGGCAAAATGCTGGGAGATTTTACTGAACAGGGGACAAAAACAGTTTAAAAAAATCACGTCGTAATTAAAAAATCCATGTCCATGATTATTCTGTTCTTTTTTAATTTAGCACAACATTACCTTTAATTAAATTCAACCTTATATATTTTTTCAGGCTGTTTTACTTTTTAAATACAGCTTTTGTTCACTATGTTTTTTCAATAACTGTAATTAAACCTAAAGCAGATGATTTACTGAACCTAAGAATGGAGGGATTTAATAGCCTTGAGCTATACACATCTTCAAGGTGACACAAAAATGAGTGGTCAGTTCTACAAGAGCACTTGATGGTGGCCTGGTGGGCACAATCATCAGTGACTGATGGTATGTGTGTGTTTTACTTTTTCATTCCCTTCAGCACCTGATTAAGTGTAACACTGGCAGAGATGTGAACCCAATCAAAATTCTCTGTGTGCTTCTTTAATAAATGTGTGTCTGATGACAACACATCCTCATAACGCACCACGCAGTAATTATCACAGCCAAGAATTAATGTGAGAGAAGATAATGAAAAGATCAGGGTCAAGACAAATGATCTTGATCTAAATCTGTTGTGGGGTCTGACTCTGAATCTCTACCTTTTAACAAAGGAAAAATAAACTCATTTAGAGATAAATATGTATAAATTCATCTAGAGGGTTGTTTGAGCCTTCATTGCTAATGATCTCCATATTCATCGTCTCAAGGTAGCTACAGGGCAACAATTACAGGGCATACATATTGTAGAGCAAATGACTCAATCACAATACCATTCACATTTACTGATATATTAGAGCGAGCACAAAACTATCAGGAGGATTTTAATAAAGCAGAGGAAGATTTTAAAAATGTGAAGAAAAAGCTGGTTAATGCTCCATTAGCATCTTGAAAAGTGTCAGAGCTGTTAAGAACAGAATTTAAGAAAACAAAGGTGAACAAAAGTAATCAATATGACTAACTCAGATGACTTGATGGGATTTGATTCTAAAAGGATCTGCCTGTTTTAGAAACAAGCCAGGCACTGAAATGATCAAGAGGTCGCCAAAGCAATGACTCCAATCAGAGGGGAACCTCAAACTGTACTTATGTAACCCTACAGCCTCTTATAAAACCAGCTCTCGCATTTTATTGTGTTAATTTTAGGCTACCGACCTACCAAACCAAACACAGGTTCATCCAAATCCTCTGACAGATATACTAACCTTCAGTTCAGAAGATTTAGAAAGCGAAAGGAGGTAACCTGACACACCAGATGGACCATTTGATAAATTTCACTTGTCCATCTGGGAAAGAGCACATAGAAAGTGTTTGGGAGTGGGCAGAGCCATTCAAAAGCATATCCTGCAGGTGATTGGATAATTCTTCCTTCAATTACATTCATTGTGGGCCCATCATATAATGTAGTAGGGGGGCACTAAAGCCGCAGTGAAAAATAAACAAAACATGTCGTCGAACAAAATGTCAACAAAAAATGTCAGAAGTGGAGAGAAAATCTCCTTATTATAGAGAAGTTTGTAGTCTTATTTTTTTTTTCATTTAGTAAAGAAATGTGTTCCAGATCTGATAAAACTGCAACTAAAGCTGTTAGCATCTATGCTAATCTCTGTACGAGGCAGTAACTTCCTGCTGTCGTCTTGCTCTTAGCTCCCGCCTCTTTTTGTTTTTTTATGACACTGATTGGGCCCAAAGTTTTTTATGGACTTTGGGCTGCTCACAAATGTTGGAGATTGGAGCTTAGTAAGATGGATCTACCCGATTACAGACAAAGAATCAGGCAGATATATCTGCAGTGCAAGCTTAAAAGGAAAAGCAGCAAGGTCAGCTGGAGGTGTAAAAGAAGTGGAGATGAGTGTAGATGGGTACTCAAGCTAGCAGACTTCAGACTTAACTCAGATTCAAGGATTGAAACAGCTATTCATTCTGTATGTCTGGCTCACTGGAAATCGCCTGTAATTCCTACACACATGACAGTTCACCCTCAAGATCGTGTGCTAGCAACCAAACACAGAGCAGCTGCAACAGATGGGTATGCTTGAGCCATCAACGATACAGGTGAATGCCTGTGGTGCCATGTTCAAAAGGAGAGCTTTAAAGTTTACGAAGGAAATTTGTTAAAGAGGTCATATCATGCTTTTTTTTGTTTTACATGACCATTCGTGTGCTTAGAACATCTCATTTGTGTGATAGAGCACCTCTGTGAACAAAACATAAAGTCTGTAGCATTAAGACTCCTCCCACTCCCCCACTTTGTGGAGACAGAATCTGCCTGAAACATCTAATTCCCCTGGCCCCCTGGATACACCTACCAGTGTGATGTCATAACACAATTTGTCATCAGTTTAAACCCATTACCTCAAGGTAGCAAGCCCATTGAAAAGTGTAGACTTTAGAACTTTGAAGAGTTGCTGACAACATGCCGTTACGGAGCATGAACTAAGCAATTACCACAAAGTAGACCTGTTAACCAATCAGAGCGGACTGGGCCCACGAGGGGAAGGAGGTCTTAAAGAGGCAGGATATATTAAGCATATGAAAACTAGATGTTTCTTTGAACATTACTGATTGTGGGTTAACCTTGGCAGTCATCAAGAATGAATATATGATCCTGAGTTAAGGCAAAATATGACCCCTTCAAAGTTTATATAAGAGATGGTCCCATCCCTAATCTTTCAGTAAGCTGGGGATTTTAGCAGTTTCCTTTATATTGTCTGAACTTTGTTTAAAGTGTGATGATACAGCTAATCTTTCTTGTTTGAGCCTTGTAAATGAAGAATTACTGTTACTGCGACAGAAAGTGAAGTTCAATAATCCATGTTGCATGGACCCTGCTTTAAATTGTTAACTCTGTTCAGAACCTGTATTAGTTTTGGCATAAAATCTGTTTCTTGAGTTCTTGTAAAAGTTGTCTCATAAGAAAAGTACATTAAATCAAGTTATATTGTATCTTGACCCCTATATTACAGTTCTATGATGCTTGAAATTATTACCACTACAGCATAAAAGCTTTATTTTTTTAGGTGAGTAATACATGGTATGAAAACAAACTCAGTTTTCTTAGACAAAAAAAAAAAAATCAATGTCAATGCTTAGAGCATAAAACCCTGTGATCAAACATCAATATCATCACAGCAGGAGTCATAAACTCCAGACAGCAGCAGAAAAAAATGTGCAGCACCTCAGGGAAACACACTTGTGGAAATTCTCTTTCATGCCAATATAAAGTTAGCCTGTGATACACCCCAGGGTATATATCATCAATAGGTGCACACACAAATGACTAAACATGCAAAGGCAAGCTCCCAATGTGGGAGGAAGTGCTTAATCCCAGAGCCTCCCTCCCCTTCTCCCCCACCTTTACTCTTGAGCTTTGTTATCAATCATACCCTGCTCTCCCAGGGCTCTGTAATTTACAAATAAATAAATCATTAACGGTTCCAGCATGAGGATTAATCAGTGCCTACACTGCGTCTGCTGCTGCACTTCTGTTGGGGAGTACAGTCACCTCCCACCATATTCACATCCAGCCCCTGGAGCTGGTTTGTATCGACTGGCAATGCAGACTGATGTCTACACTCGGTGTTGCCAGCTCCTCAGTTAGGGAAGTAGCTACGAGCTGTCCTAAGCCTTTGCTAGAAGTCACTGAATAACATTATCACCCAATTTGCATGATCGTCCATTTGCAGGTAATTATAATGGATGCTGTAGGAGAGAGGAATAACGTTGTGAGAGAGACAAAAAGGTAATGAAAAACACCCTAAATATGGTTAGAACTCCAAAGGAACTGTCTTTGTTGATTCATGTTTTCTTTTAAGATCACAGTTCCAACTAGGGCTGAATGACTTCAGGAAAAGATCTAATTGCGATTTTTCTGGCAGATATTGCGATTTCAATTCGCTTTATGATATTCTTCAAATCAAGCTTCAGTGCAATATTCACTATGTTTACAGTTTAGGCAACAGTAAGGAAATCAATGATCAAAAGCACATAACGCATTATTCATCATCTACTATTGATAATAAATAATCTGTTTTCATTAATTAAGGGATACTCCAACTGATACTCCTAAACAAAGGCTTTGTATTGTTGACCTGCTTACCAGCACTTCCATAAATGCAAATTGCCTGCACATTTCTAAAAAAGTTTGTGTAAAATAGTTGACCCACCAGATCCTAGGTCAGTCAGAAGCGCTGCAAAAAATTGTAGCTTTGGCGATCACAATTGCGTTGTCGATCCGAAAACGATAAATTTTTCAGCCCTAGTTCAAACCCCACTTCTTGATCCACGCTTGGCACTGGCAATTTTAGCCTAGTCTATAAGGGCTTCAGCCTGGGACCAGAGAGTAGCCAGTTAAAGTTTCGATTGAAACATATGTGAAAGTTGGTTTGGTAGCTGGGGAGATGCAAGCTGACTTCCTGGGGCACTGCTGTCCATTACAGCAGTTGGTAACGCCTCTGAAAGGCGGTGGCACCCTTTACCTTAGGAGCCTTGAGGCACAGGATTTGTGCTATGAATGAAGCAGGGATGACGATGCTTGTGGTGCAGACGAGCCGTCAGGAATGCTAAAGTGCCGACTCGACATGTGTTCCCAAATCTGACCTAGAATGTGTATTTGGGTGAATTTGGTTAAGTTTGTGAATGATAGCCTTAGGATGGATTCCCTGACTCATACAGATTCATGTTTCTTGCTCTCTCTCTATCTGTGACTGTGGGTGCATGCCCACGACACGTGTCTGTGGATATGCCACGCCACCAAAATCCTACCACTGAGGACTATAGAGGAGAGGAGTCAAACTACAAAACCCAAAACCAGTGAAGTTGGCACGTTGTGTAAATCGTAAATAAAAACAGAATACAATGATTTGCAAATCCCTTTCAACCTATATTCAATTGAATACACAGCAAAGACAAGATACTTAACGTTCGAACTGGTAAACTGTGTTATTTTTTGCAAATATTAGCTCATTTTGAATTTGATGCCTGCAACATGTTTCAAAAAGCTGGCACAAGTGGAACATCCCACAGGTGAACAGGCTAATTGAGAACAGGTGGGTGCCATGATTGGGTATAAAAGCAGCTTCCCTGAAATGGTCAGTCATTCACAAACAAGGATGGGGCGAGGGTCACCACATTGTGAACAAATGCGTGAGCAAATTGTCGAACAGTTTAAGAACAACATTTCTCAATGAACTTAGGGATTTAGGGATTTCATCATCTACGGTCCGTAATATCATCAAAAGGTTCAGAGAATCTGGAGAAATTACTGCACGTAAGCGGCAAGGCCGAAAACCAACATTGAATGCCCGTGACCTTCGATCCCTCAGGTGGTACTGCATCAAAAACCGGCATCACTGTGTAAAGGATATCACCACATGGGCTCAGGAACACTTCAGAAAACCACTGTCAGTAACTACAGTTCGTCGCTACATCTGTAAGTGCAAGTTAAAACTCTACTATCCAAAGCGAAAGCCATTTATCAACAACACCCAGAAACGCCGCCGGCTTCGCTGGGCCCGAGCTCATCTAAGATGGACTGATGCAAAGTGGAAAAGTGTTCTGTGGTCTGACGAGTCCACATTTCAAATTGTTTTTGGAAAGTGTGGTCATTGTGTCCTCCGGACCAAAGAGGAAAAGAACCAGCCTGACTGTTATAGGCGCAAAGTTCAAAAGCCAGCATCTGTGATGGTATGGGGGTGTATTAGTGCCCAAGGCATGGGTAACTTACACATCTGTGAAGGCACCATTAATGCTGAAAGGTACATACAGGTTTTGGAGCAACATATGTTGCCATCCAAGCAACGTCTTTTTCATGGACGCCCCTGCTTATTTCAGCAAGACAATGCCAAGCCACATTCTGCACGTGTTACAACAGCGTGGCTTCGTAGTAAAGAGTGCAGGTACTAGACTGGCCTGCCTGTAGTCCAGACCTGTCCCCATTGAAAATGTGTGGCGCATTATGAAGCGTAAAATACAACAACGGAGACCCCGGACTGTTGAACAACTTAAGCTGTACATCAAGCAAGAATGGGAAAGAATTTGAAGAAAAGCTTCAAAAATTGGTCTCCTCAGTTCCCAAACGTTTACTGAGTGTTGTTAAAAGGAAAGGCAATGTAACACAGTGGTAAAAATGCCCCTGTGCCAACTTTTTTGCAATGTGTTGCTGCCATTAAATTCTAAGTTGATGATTATTGCAAAAGAAAATAAAGTTTCTCAGTTCGAACATTAAATATCTTGTCTTTGCAGTGTATTCAATTGAATATAAGTTGAAAAGGATTTGCAAATCATTGTATTCTGTTTTTATTTACGATTTACACAACGTGCCAGCTTCACTGGTTTTGGGTTTTGTAAGTGCACAAGTGTTTCCTAAACAGTTGAGTCTTCAGCTTTATCTTACAGGGGAATAAGGACTCTGCTAATTCATTCCACCACTGGAGAACAACAGAGGAGAAGCCAGTGATTTCAAACCAAGCTGAATGGGAGCACCAAGTCTATTTAGTGGCAGAGCGTAGCAGACGAGAGGGAGTGTAGACCTAGAGAAGGAATTCATGGTAGGCAGGAGCTGTTCCTGTTCCTCTATTGAAAGCCAGAAGAATGAAGTGAATGAAATTTGATTCGAGCTGCAACTGGAAGCCACTGAAGAGAGATTAACAGCAGAGTGATGTGTTCAGTTCTGGGCTGGTTAAAGACCAGACAGGCTGCTGCATGCTGGATCATCTACAGGGATTTAAATGTGCATGCAGGGAGGCCTGCCATTAAGGAACTGCAGTATATGGCAAATATATATGGATTCGGTCAGCTCCATTGTAAAGGGTCTTGCGATAAAATTTGTTTTGATTTGGCGCTATACAAGTAAAGATTGAGTCTCTGAAAGTCTTAAATAACATCAGAAAAAGTTACAAGATTTGTTTCTAATCACTTTTTTTGAAAAACAGTAGCTAGAAGAGGCTGAAATCTTGCTAAATATCATGACAAAGTTGCTAATTTGGCTACTCTGTCATCATGGTCCTTTATTTATTCTCCATAAGAAAAAACTCCTCATACTTCATGAATTCTGCCTCCTTATAATTACATTTTCAGGCATTTTTTTAGAGACGAGTGTAGCAGTACCATATTTTTACAATATTTCCCAAGCGTGGTTTATCTATAATGAAAGAGAAAGTGTTGATGGCTTATTAAAAGTTTTATTAAATTGAGTCAGTGAGTTTGTGTTTGTGTGTTTGTGGTGGCAGTAAGGTGTCAGGGAGAAAGCTTTCCTGGATTAAATTTGAGAGACAAGCCTGAGGAGTCACTTGCAGAGCACTCGGGCCTCCTAAAAGCTGATGGACTGTTTGCTCTGTTGAAACCAATTTATCTTTTGACGAGCCACTTGTATTTGCCCTGAGGGAATAATAGCATTTTGATAAAATCCATGCCCGTAGCATAACTCTCAGGAAACTCCAGTTACAAACAGTGGTTTTGAATCTGATGAAAAAGTGTCAAATTAAACAAAAAGTGGAATAAAACATTGTGAATAATTGCATAAAGTCAGCTAAATGGAACAGGACTCAGCACTTGGGCGAAAAAGCCTGTTAGCTGCTGATAAACAGAACAGAAAAGATGATGATCAATCAAATTACTCACACAAGATGCAGTCCCATTGATACACAAAAGGACAACAGAGGAACAGAATCATAGGAGAAAATCTGTGCCGTGTGCATACATACACTGTCATTTATTCTGAGCAACTTTTCCACACAGAGAGCATGCATGCACATACAGTTCCTTTATTCTGCGATCATATATTGCCTAATGCTGGTGTCATGTCCTTGTCAGTGTCTTTTCTCATCAGCAAGACTATTCGCAGACTCTGAGCTTTTCCCTGGAAGAAAGATTATTCTTAAGTGTTGCTGGATCACGCTTTACAAACAGACATCCAAAGTACAGCTTATGTCTCAAGGGGCTCAGAGTAAATCTGAAATCTATCTGCATTTTTCAGCTTTGGGAACATAAGCTTTGACAGAACAACTGACAAAACAGCGTCTCACTGAGCAAGCAGCAGTGATCAAACATGCAGCAGGTTTGCTCTCCTTTATCTAAATTGCTAAATTATATCAAAATCAGGCAGTGCATTTGTTTATACCGAGCTGCAACCATTTAAAAGGAGGACGACTAAAGCCACCCGGCCCAATCAGTGTCCTTTAGAGCAGGAAGAGGAACGAGCTACGAGCGAGACGACAGCGGGGAGTGACTGCACCTACAGAGATTAGCATAGATGCTAACAGCTTCAGTAGCAGTTTTATCATATCGTAACCAGATTTATAGGATGAAAAACAAACAACACTACAAACGTCTCTAGAGTAAGGATACTTTTGCTCCACTTCTGACACAAGTTTGTTTAATGAAGTGGCTCTCATTCTGTAGTGCAATAGCTCCCACCTACAAAATTACCCGATTGGCCTGTAATAAATGTTGATTGACAGAATAATCATCGAATCACCTGCCAGATATGCTTCTGAAAGGTCCAACCCTCCCTAAACACTTTCTATGAGCTCTTTCCCAAATGAACTAATGAAATATATTGAACGTTCCATCTGGTGTGCCAAGTAACTTTTTCTCACTGCTAAGATATCTTTATCAATATTCCTGGATCTGCAGCCAGGTTCGCATCACCACCAAAATTGTATAATTTCTTCCTTGTGTCATGACCAACATTCCCTGAAAATTTCATCAAAATCTGATCCTATTTTTTTGAGTTATCCTGTTCACAAACAAATAAACTAACAAACACATAAACCTCCTTAGCACAGGTAATAAAAAACATTGAGTTCATTACCATGGAAATATACAGCTGTAAACTAGTCATTAACTAATTAATATTTACATACTCACACACCAAGTCATTTACGTCCTCCTCACTATTGAACATGCAGTCGCCCCCTGTGTTAAAGAGATAACCTGTTTGGTTGTTGAGGGAAGTCAGACTGCATTTTATAAATTTGGAGTTGTGTTGTTGACTGTGTGACCTGTGAAGGGATTCATTTGCACACCTGTCAGTCATCTATTCCTGGATAGAGGTGTGCTGGCCTGGAACTGTCAAACTGAGTAGTTGTTTTCAGTTTCTGTCTCCCTCTTTGGCTCTCCACTATAAACACTATAAACAGACTTATTCAGAGAATCATCTGCTGCCTTTCAGCTAAAGGGGATGAGTTCACTGATAAACAGACACAAGAGAGAGAGAAACATGTGCAGCTCAATTAAAGAGTGCAAATGGAAGGTGATTAACTGCTTTTCACATCAGGCTCAGAGAGCAGGTTAAGTGTCCTCACGGGTATGAAGCGTATGTTGTGCTGTTGATCTCCGCATTGTTGGAGTGACTCTTGATATCAGGTGTAAATACGTGACCCTCAGAGAAATATTCATCTGAGTAACTCTAAAGAGGACACTGTGACATACCATGAAGGCCGACTAGGGACACACAAGAGCCATTTACTACTCTAGGTAAAAAAATGACGATGATGGCTACCAAACCCCTGACGACCTTCAAATAAAAGACTGCAGTCTGACTCTTATATTTCACGACAATTTGTCAGCAACTCTTGTTAATTTTGGTCACAGATTTGGTGGTTTTCACACCTAAAGTTCAGTTTCTTTGTTCTGATCCAGTTGAAAAAATCCCCACAAATTTGCATATTTCCCTTGGATTGTTTCATCAATCAATCAATCAAACTTTATTTATAAAACACTTTTCATACAAAAAATGTAGCAAAAAGGGCTGTACATTCGAGAACACAAGCAGATAAGAGCCAGGGATCCAAATAAAAAACCACCCACCCTCCCAACCCAAATTCAACACACAAAACCACTCATGCGTGCACACACACACACACACGTGCACACACACACACACACACACACACACACGCACACAAGGACAGTAGGTGAAAACTATTCAAACAGCCACAGACGATTGAGGAAACACAGGACCTAAGACTAAACTGATAAAACAGTGATAAGATATAATAAAAGCTAATAAACAGCTAAAAGTTCATTAAAATAAAGCAGTCTTCAAACCAAACAATAAAAAAAAATAAATAAGCAGAGGTAATAAAACATGAAATAGTTACTCTGAAACTGAAATAAAGTAAGAAACACATAAAGTAGATTACAAGAATAAAACAAAAATCAGCTTAAAGCCAAACTAAAAAGGTGAGTCTTGAGTTTGCTTTAAAAACATGAACAGTAGGTGGTGCTCTCAGGTCTGCGGGTAGACTGTTCCACAGACAGGACCCATAATATTAAAACGATGATTCACCGTATGTTTTGTTTTTTACTTTGAAAACAAAAGACAACTACCTGAAGACCCAAAGGCTCTACTGGGCTCATAGGGTACAAGCAAATCAGATAGATAGGAAGGACCAAGACCATTAAGGAATTTAAAAACCAATAAAAGAACCTTCAAACCTATCCTAAAAGATACAGGTAGCCAATGCAGAGACTTCATGTTCCCATGGCAGTATTTTGAAAAGGACTGAGGTGCACAAGCACCGCTCTGAGTCACACAAAAGGCCAGAGCTGGCCTGTGTCACTACCTCATAGTCAGCGTTGCTTTGACTATGAGCCACACTGTGCATTATGGGAAGGTAGCCAACTGGCTGATCTACCCATAAAACGAATATCATAACGATAATAGTGGAGAGAATTAAATGTCCTAGAGATATTAAACAGTTGAGCATATTCATCATTGTATATTCATCATACCTTTTGATATAAGTGTAAACAAACTCTGTGCATGAAGAAGAGGAGCATTTAATGTTTACCAGTGTCTATATGGACCATAGAGGCCTCCAGATGGCATGGTTACTTATTACAGTGTAACACCTGTAGCAGCATCCGCACAGAAACTTTCACTGAAAATCGAAAGCAGAAAAGGATAAATTCTCCTGCTTCAATAAGCCTGACTAAATTCAGCCCATGTTGTCATGTCCTGTCAAGGAATTCAAGCCTCTAGAAACCCTTAACAGGACGTACAGAGATTATATGTTTGATTATTTTATTTTTTATTTAACATACCCTGCACGATTTTAAATACATTTCACCGACTTTTTAAATAGCCCTGAATTGCGATAATAGTTTTGAACTTTTATTGTTTTGTCCTATTTTAACTATTAATGATGGTATAAACAATGCACTCTGTAATGCATCTGCTCTTTTTTCCCCAAATCCCAAATATGTCATAAAACAAGATCTTGTTACTGTAACCAAACACACAAGGGTGTAAAATATTAACTTAATATTGACAGAAAAATCAACACATCTCTCTCTCTCTTTCTCTCTGTCAACAGTGTCGGCATGCTTATGGAGACAGAGAGAGCATGTCAGTAGAGAGGCAAACAGAAAAAGATGAAGAGGAGTGCACACATGTATGGAGCTGATGTAATGTATCCGTCCTCTGGTTTATCAATGAAGTATTCAAAGTTGCTCGTTGTGAATAATGACACTGACAGCTATCGACAAGCCACTGGTTGATCCCACCCATCTTAAGGAGTAGAAACACATCCACAGAAACCTTGTAAACCCACACGGTGTAATGTGGTGTTTTCTAAAATGGTCTCTAATGACAATGAGCCCTCTCTGTGCAATTAAGAGCAATTATTCTTCATTCCTTATATAACATGGCTCATATTAATCAAACATTTCCGGCTCGTCTCAGCTGTTCCTCTGCAGAAACACACACAGAGACTCGGAGCAGCAGGGTTCAGAGACACAGACAGACTCGCTAATTCATGGATTAGACACTTGCATCCAAATGCAAAAATAAAAATGAGTTAAAACTTTGAACTCAGATGGTTTCATTATTGTTGAAACAGATAAAAAGAAGGCGGTAAAGATATAAAGAGCAATCACTTAAAGGGAGATCTGATGGATAGTTGGACATAAACAGATCTGTGCTCTGTTTGTCTATGATCTTATTGATTCATCTGGTGCTGATCAATCATGTACCAGTAGCAAAAAATAAAGAATTTGACTTCAATACCCATCTCTAGCTAAGGGAGAGTGATAAGGGGAGGGAGTAAACATCTGATTGAGCATTTAATCCATTAATGTAAACGCTGCAGACAAAGCAACACACTGTGCAATGTTGTCTTGTGAGTTGGTCTGAACCATATTGAAAAACCTAACAATGCAGTATTTTGTCATTTTGTCATAAGTATTGCATTTTTTAATTAAGAGTATGGCTCCAGCCTACCCTATTGTAAAGTGTCTTGCGATAACACTTGTTATGAATTGGCACTATACTAATACAGACTGATTGATTGATTGAAAAGGCAGCTGCATGAGATAAATGCAGTAAATGTTCACATAAATGTATCTTTTTTTAGGATACTGCACAATATTGGTCAAAAGGAACAGTGTGTCTGTTGGTTTGTTCACAGATCTCCATGTGCTCAAGCTTAAGGCATTACCTCTAAATAAGATGAAGTAAATAATGGTGTGCCGCAGGGCTCAGACTTGGGGCCGTTATCATTTATGCTTTATATCAACAGCATCAGTCAAAATGTCTCAAATGCCAAATTCCATTTGTATGTTGATGAGACAGATATTTACTGTTCTACTCCCATATAGCATCAAGCTTTCTGGAGCCGAATCTAAGGCTACGTTCACACTGCAGCCCTTAATGCTCAATTCCGATTTATTGCTCAAATCCGATTTTTTTGTTTGGTTGTTCAGATTACACCTTTAAATGTGGCCTGTCTGCAGACTGCGATGTGAACAGCTCACGCTTCAGAAGTGACACACATGCTCAGTTGAATGTTAATGACATCACGCACAGAACGGTGGGATGAGGGCAACAAACACAGACCAAAAATGTGCTTCACAATGCTGGAGAAGTTTGTTCCCATAACGCAGAACCTGATGTTACAGCAGCTCACCTTGAGTGAGCTCTTATTAAAGTTATTATGGGTATATTTTATTTCTTTCTTTTAATCTTGCTGATTCAGTATCACGTTTGAAAGTGGCCTGAATCTGATTCAAACATGTCAGATTCAATGTGACTTGTGCTGTTCACACTGTCAAAAACAAATCAGATACAGGTCACATTTGAGCCAAAAAATCAGATTCAGGTCACTTTTGACTGCAGTGTGAACGTAGCCTAACTTTGAATCTTGACAACACTCAGGATGTTCTAAAGCTCAAATAAGAAGTCTCAGAGCCTGCCCTCTTGTCACATTTCAGATCGATGTTATTGAGTCTGCTCCTTCTTATAAATACCTCTGGTTTTGGATTGCTGATCCTCTGTCTGTTAAGCTTCATATTGAGAAACTTGTTTAGAAGTAAAAGATGCGGCCTGGCTTTTACTTTAAAAAAGTCTTGTTTTTCTTTTGCTGGAAAAAAAGCATCTTGTTGCTGCTACCTGTTAGCCTCTCCTTCATTATGGTAAATTCTGTATGTGCGGGTGCATCCTCTCAATGCCTTAAATCATGAATACAGTTTACTATGAAGCTTTAAGGTTCTTGAAATATCTCAAGGCTCTAAGTCATCCTTCACTCTGTGTGAGTGAGTTTGCCGGCCCTCACTGGCCACTCGCAGACTAAATCATTGATATGTTCTTCATTTAAGGCTCTACTTAATCTGCTTCCCTTACACTTATGTAACTGTATTTAAGTGAAAAATGCTGGAAGCTACAATCTTCACTCTGTGGCTCAGCCACAAGACTTGAGCTCTCTATCTGTCCCCAAAGTTCATCTTGATATGGGTTAAAGAAGTTTCAGATATTCTGCTCCTGTAGACTGGAATCTGCTCCAGGAAATTAGGTTCTGAGGAAAATGTTCTCCATAAATCTATTTAAGAGCAGATTAAAGGCAGAAGCTTCAGATTGTAGATGCTTTAAATCTTGACTCTGTGACTCTGAACTCATTGGTTCAAATGTGTTTATCTGCGTTTGTAATGGTTTTATTTCTGTTTCTTGTTCTGCTGCTTATTTTGGCCAGGACACTCTTGTACAGTAAATGAGATTTTTAATCTCAATTAGGCTTTTCAGGGTTAATAAAGTTCAAAGAAATTAAATTAAATTAAAAAAGACATTGTTTCTTATTTGGGTCCTCTAATAATTGTTGTATATCACATCCAAACCCCCTTTTTTTATCACAGTGGGTACAGCTATACGACAGAAACATATGATAAAGAGTTATGACGAATACTTTTTGACCTCAGAGGTCAAAATGTTTGAGTTGCAAATTACATACATCACTGGGAACGGCCCCTTAGGTCAAAATTTCTACTTGGAAGATTGCAAAATCTTCAGATCCCCTGAGCTTACCAGCTCATAACTGGAACAAATTTATATGGGACATGCAGTAGTTTCCAGTTCCAAGGTAAATGGAACGAACCAATGGTCTAATTAAACTTCTGTCTAAGGGACAGAAAAGAAAAGGATGACCCTTATAAATGTGGTTTTTAAGACCTACAACACTAGAATGGGTAATGATTATCAAATACCTCAAAGGGTGTGATAGAACATCAAATGATTTTAATAGCAGATCATCCAAAAAACAAAATTTCCAAAGAGAAACACAAGCACTGGACTGAGAGAGCAGGGTTTTTAGGTGACAGAAAAGTGGCATAAATCTGTTGACTCCAGTTGTTAATGACAGAGCAATGGTGGCGAAAACATGTCTCAATCCCAGCAGAGGCGTGAGCATTCATGTGGACGACCCCCCTATTACAGGTGTGAGATGAGGCTAAATGGAGAAAAATGATGTCCAGTCAGGCGGCAGGACCCTGTCCCCAAGCAGTTGTTCGGTAGTTTGATCTACAGCACAGGTCACCTTGTCTGCCGAGTTACAACACTGTTACAGAAATCCCAAACCTAATTCTCAAAACATCAGAGAGCTGGAGGAAAAATGGTCGGGCTGGTATGATTGGGGAGCCTTCTATCACCTTGGTGTAGGATTCTTTACCCTTTGCTTTGCTTTAATAATTGGTCTAATACTGACACTGAGAAACATGCATAATAATGAATCAGCCCTGCACAGGGCTGACATTCAGCTCAAAGTATGAATAGATGTTTTGTTTGCTTTAAATGTTGACATATAGGCATCTGCATAAATTTCAGCCAATTTATAACCAGATTAGAAAAAAAAAATATCATGGAAGAAAACAACTCTGTAAGTTTATCACCCTGCCCTCATTTAAAAAATTACAGGGAGGGATTTTTCCTCTTAAAAATGGATTCATAGCCCTGAAAACTACCATCTGCTATAGTAACTACAACATTTGTGGCTACAAGCAAAGACCATTAGTGCTCAGTAATCTCTGTCTGCTGCATCCACCTCCTCCTACTTCTCCTCCTCTGCTCCTTTAATCGATACCAGTCTCCAGAGCAAACACCAGGTTCAAAGAGGCTGCCAGTGCACTGATTCTACTCTTTTGCTTTCAGCAGATAAGGCCGGTACAGAAAAGACAGTGCAATAATTGACTGCAACAAACTTGTCAGCTTACAACACTTTTTTTTTGTCTTGCTCAACTCATTAGGCAAATTAAGATGATAGTGTGAAGATAAGACCTGAAGACAACACCAAGCAAATCACAGAAGGCCATGTAAATACCAGCGGACTCCATCTGTTGAAGAGTTTCTCTCCATCAGAGAGAAACCCTCTCAGCCTCTGATGTGCCCTTTCTCCTGTGAGTGTATTTTGCTCTCAGCATTTTGGGTCTCTCCTCAATACCCCAGCATCAGTACAAGCTCAATAACCATTGTTTCAGATGGTTACCATTATGCTGGTGCTCAAATGGCGAGCCTGTGCCTTCCTCCATGAAAGTGTAGAGTATTAGAAAAGCAGCCACTAACATCTAGGAAAATAAGGTGCTTTGAGTGGGTGATGAGAAAGCCTAATAATATATAAAGCCTTATTTCTTTCACAACAGGTAGGTGTCAAGTATCACTCAAGGTAGGTGTGAATGGAGCAAAATAACAGTGTTAGGAGGGAGTAGAAGCACAGAAACAGCAGGAGTAAAGAGCTTCAACACTACGAACATCCATCTTCTTAAATCAACATCGACAAAATCGACAGATTACCTCCGCACTTTCCATCAGCCATCTACCTTTGGTGGTTTTCACATCCACAGCTCGGATGCATTGCTCTAATTCAGTTGGAAAAAAATGCAACAAATTTTCACATTTTCATTTCATGTGCTCACAGCAGTTCTGCAGCAGCCGAGTCGCGCGAACAGCTAGAGTTCGCCATACATCGTTACAACACAGTTACCATTGCCATGACTACGAGTCACTCTCTGCATTACGGGGAAAAGGCTCACAGGCTAAGTAACCCACAAAACAACTCACTGACAGACCAGCGTAAACAAACTCAAAGAGAGGGACTTAATGCTCTCTGGTGTCTACAGCGGATCACAGAGGACACCAGACAGTAAAGGTGGGAATCTTCCAATGGGTGACAATTCAATTCAATTCTGATGTTAGAGGTCACAATAAGATTCAAAACTGATGTTCGATTGAAACCGATGCATGATTAACTATATGTATTCCCTGTTTGTTTAATTAAAAAAAGTGTTTGTTAAAGCATCTGTTTCTGCCAGCAGTGCACTAAGAGGCTGGATGATATTATCTGACCAAAACGCACCTAAAATTGTGTTCAAAATATACATGTCATGTCTTTGTAATGTTCATGCCATCTTATTTACAACAATTTCACTGCAGGGTGAAGTGTGTTTGATAAAAATGTTTAATGTTTCTTTTTTTTACTTTCTATTACCGTAGAAACACCGGCTTTAAGTATCAGAAAACACTCTAAGATCAGTCCCATTGACTTGCCTGGCTGTAAAAATGATGTTTCATGATACACAGAAGATATTTTAGATTAGATTAGATTAGTGAGAACTTTATTAATGCCTTGGGGAGGCTTCTTCGAGGAAATTAAGAATGTCAAAACTATATGTCTCAAAGCCAAAAAGCTCTAAATCTACCTTTCTGAGTTTTTCTGACATGTCTATCAATTCATACAAAAGTGGATAAATGCCTATCTCCACAGAAGCTAATATCACTTTTTTACAGTCTATACCATTTAAAAAAAAATCTTTTGAACAATTTTCATACCTTGGTATTATAGTAACAAGTGAACCTTAAGATCTTTTACATGTAAACTGGGATATTAGAATTCAACAACTTGAAAAAGGATACCGACTTCTGGAAAACACTTTCCATATCCCTTGCAGGAAAGGAGTTAAGATGGTGGTGTTGCCCAGTTTTCTTCATCTGTTTCAGTCAATTCCATGCTTTAGTGCTCAGACATATTTTAAACAGTTTCACTGAATGTGCATAACTTTCATCTGGAATTAAAAGGCTGTCAGAAATTCTAAAAAGCATTCATCTAAGCCCAAAAATAGAAAGGGGGCTTCTCTTTGCCTCATTTCAAAATGTATTATTGGGCTGCACATAGGAAACTGGCCAGTTGTATTTACTGGTGTCATAGCTCTGAGCAACCAACTTTAAAAAGCCTGGACTATCCCTGTAAAAAAGAAAGGAGTATGAAACAGCCAGCAAACACAAAATGCACGTCCAACTTGTATTGTGCAACAGTAATTTTAGATGACATTTTCATACATGTGTTTTAAGACCTCTTATTACTTTAAAGTAAATAGCACACTCTCTTTCATTTAAGTGCCTTGCAGATTCAGCTTAAATCACATACTTTGTAGTCTGCATAAAGATAGGGACAAAAATATACAAGGGGGATAAGGGCAGATGTGTCCAGAAGAAAAGAGGAATATGATGCAGATATACATGTCGATGATGAATATTTTATATAACCTATTTGTGTGTGTTTGTCTTAGTCTTCAACAAATCACTAACAATGTAAGATCAATATACAAGACTGAGTATGCTACAAACACAATACTAACATTTGGGACAAAAGAAATGGGTGCTGGGGCTCTGGATAGCTTCGCGACTTCATCCTGCACCCCACGTATTGGGGTTGAGCTGCACAAAATAAATAAATAAGTAAAATTGAAAAACAATGGCTTTTATAGAGTCCAACAAAATAAAAGAAAATACTTTGTTATATCAGCAAGATTTTCATAAGACCAGAGAGCTGAATCCACTGAAGTGAAAAGATGTCTGAAAGGATCAACACATGATGTCAAATAAATCTTTCTGCAAATTTATGTAATGTAAAAATCCTCCAGCAAAAAGTAAAACCACCGTGAAGCAAGAAGCACTCAGCTCCTGTCATTTGAGATTATTGAGACTAGATGGCAGTTTTACCTGAGGTTAGCAGAAGGGCCAAAGTGTCACAACAAATAGGCATCACTTCAACAATATGAACCATACATATCAATTAAAACGGAAACATGCCAAATACCACAATGCTTCCCTCATTTTCCTCTGTGCATGTTTATCACTCAGACAGCCCGATTACTACAAAGCCTGACATTTCATTCTAAGGGTTTTGGAGGTCCTCTGTAAGTAATTTATTTTTGACAGAAGATGCTGGGGGTGCACATTTCCAAAAAGGAAAAAAACACAGATTAACTGTCCTCTGCTTTTGTCTTTGCCTCAAGACACTAAAACACTAATAAGTAGGGGGGGTACGAGCATTCGAGTGCTCGAGCACGTCCATCACCTCCTCACTCCAATGGCATTTTGTTTGTAATGCACAGCACACTCATTATTTGAGGTGACAAATATTTGATTTGATTTAGTGTTACAAGTGCAACTAACCTTTCTAGACTCACCTGAACAATTATAAGGGTTTAGAAACATAAGAAGAAAGAAAATCAAACACCATGCAAAGAAATATCACATCTCTTACCACAGTCTCACCATTTTCTGCAAAACAAGCCAGACTGTTGCAACAAGAACTTCTTCACAACAACTAAAGCAATACTAAGGGTGTTACTGCTCAACTTGTAAACGTTTGCTTTGACTTCAAGTGGCAAGCAAGTTAGCACTTAGCACTCCCAGTTTCCAAGGCTGAAGATATGGGATTTCTAAATGGCTGTCTCAAATGAAAATCTGAAATAAAAGTCCATGATGCACACAAGATTTTAATGTTTGATTTGAATTAAAGTGCATTAGATGTTGCCCCATTTTCTAACTTTAAAGTGTTTTTGTGTCTGAATTTCCCAGAGGACAGTTTTCCAAGGGGATTATTAAAGTATTATCTAATCTAATTTGTTCAAAAGGATGGTTGCTAACAAAATGCTAACTGCTAAAAATGGCCAGGGAGGCAAGGGGCACACATCACTACTGTGCATGACCTCAAACTCAAGGGCCATAGTCTAACCCTTCATCATCACCTTTAGGAAAAAAAGCCTGAAATCTCTGCTGTTGCAGGAGGAAGCATGAACTCATAGAACACTAGCTGCAGCAGGATAGACATCCTCCTCATATAGATAGATAGGTAGATAGATAGATAGATAGATAGATAGATAGATAGATAGATAGATAGATAGATAGATAGATAGATAGATAGATAGATAGATAGATAGGTCGTGTGTGCCCTTGGTTAATACCAGTCGAGTTTCAAAATTCTCTTGGAAATTAACAGGATATAAGCCAGTAAGACAACTTGATGAGTAAACACACAGTTATGTTCTTATGTGTTGAAGATCTGCTTGAAAATGAAACCCAGGCAGATATCATATTGTCAGACTGTGAAAGTGTAATGGAAAGTCAAGACGAAGGATCGGGGGTTCTTGAAGTAAACTCTTTAAACCTAAATACACTACGCCTATGACCTTGTTCCTTCATAAAGTTACCGATTCATCACCAAGTCAGAGTGGAGATTTGTTCAGTCTGGTAGAAATCTTAAAGAATTCTTTAGGTATCGAGCTCAAAAGCATGAGATGATCATGAGATCACCTTGTTTCTTCAAATTCACCTATTTGTCCTTGAGCCAAGTTCAACATCTGTTTATACCTGAGAGTTTGCCTTCATATGCAAACTGTGACCATGATGCCTGATGACCTTTGAACTAAGACTTTAAAATTTAACCAGTTTATCCTTTTACCAGTGAAGACTAATGTTCAAAGTCTGAAAGTAATCTCTGGTCTTTTGTAGAATATTTTAGAAAAAAAAATCACTTACAGATATCTTGTAATATTAGGTTTCACAAGATTTTGTTCACGAGCAAACAAAACAACATCAAACATCAAACTCTGTGATTTTGACATTTGACTCATGAAAATTCCATTAGGTCAGGGTATAGTAATACCTCCTGTGTTTTCAGTGACTGTCAGCATCAAATGTTTAAATAGGTTCCTATGTTACCAGAAGTATCACCAGTTATTGTGAATCACATCTATGAGGGAGAGACGTATTTTGTTTATAGACATTTATCTGAGTAAGTGAACCCCTGCTCTGCGCTATTTGCTCTTTCCAATAAAACCAGGACCCTCTGTTCCCTCTGCAGAACTCATTCTGCTGCTAGCCAAAGTAGCTTAGTGAGCCTCTAAACACATCAGTTAAACAAGGAAGGATGATTTTGGAAGAGGCCGCGGTCCTGACATCTGTATGGGTTGCAGTAAGTCTGATAATGTGCTTTAACTGCTTACATTTCTTAAAATAGAAAAAACAAAAAAATAAACTCATTGGAGTTGGGCAAACCCTGACAACCCCCACCATCCCCAAACCCCACCTACGACAATTCAGAATATTCTCAGTCAACACTAGGGATTGGAATCGAAAACCAATTCCAGTTGAGAGTCAATAACAACTCAATCATATCATCAGTCTCTTTGCTTATCAGTACTATCCACTGACAGGGGTCTGAAGTGGGAAGAATTGTGGCTTAAATTGTGACAAAAAGGTCCCTTCTGAACAGCTTTCAGTGAGTGGAAACACCAGTAACTGGCAGAAGCATTTATCACCAGCACAGCATTGAAATAGGAGTGTCACTGTGTCTGATAATGTTGCCGCTTAAAACTCACAGGCCAACTTCTGCCCACACAGAAAATATACATTTCCATCCCTAGTCAATACATATCCAAAAGAATTGATTGGAGTGATCTGATGATGTTCTTTTGCACTATCTATTCAACTCGTTATATTTTATGTGTTCTTGCTGTTTCCAGCCTGCTTTGCTTTTTGTTTCTAATTCTATTATCATTATTCTTACAGCTTTCTTACTACTATTGTTTGTGTTTGTTTGGTTTGGTTCATCGTCAATCCATAAAACATGTCACAATTTAAAAAAAAAGTTATATTCATTAAAAAAAATAAAAAAGAAGAAATAAATACATAAAAAAAGAAGTTTCTGAAAGAGTTTCTGATATAACACATTCACAAGATTTAACCTTCATGACATTTTATAGATATCCAACCTGATAAACCTATGACGTACGGAGGAGTCGAAAACCGTGCCGTCGCCAACACTAAGACATGAGCAAAGTGTCGTCATTAAGTTAAAACAAGCACCCTAAAGGAGTCATAAAGCATGCAAGTCACTTAACATATTAGAGCCTTATTTTACACAAAAAGGTTTTTTTCATGTAGTTTTTCTAAACTTAATTAATAATAAACGGGAGCCTAATTGGATCCCATATGCACATGGTGTTGAATCACTTTCTGCAGCTTTATGCGATTCTTAATATGACAGTAATGACTTAATATCGACTATGGAGAAAGATCATCCATGCATACATGAATACAATGCCTGAAAAGGTCAGTCGTTTCCACATTGATGAAGGGTCTGCTGCGGCAGAAGATAAAAGTGTGCATGTATGTGCACATGTGTGTAAATGAGTGTATTGGTGTGGATGTGACACGTATACTGCGGACTAAATGAGAAGCTTCAGGCCAAAAGACTCCACTTTTCAAGTCTCCTCCCCTTACAAGTCTCACACTGTGATCAGCATGAGAATAGCAGTAATTACAGGCGATATGCTCTGCCCTTTTTTTTTATATCAAACAGCATATCTGCTGATGAAAGAGATTTATGACATACAGAGCAGGTAGTGCAAAAGGGCAGAGAAAAAAAAAAACGTTCAATAGACGTGCATTCATGTGCTTGTGGCTTCTTTCAGCTGCGGAGCTTTGAAGTGTCTGTCTCGTGTTGAGGGATTAAGACATGAATTTGTGTTTTTTGATGGATCTAAATACAGGAACATCCACGTGTCTTTGTGAAGATCAAATGTAAGGCAGAAGCCTGGGGTTCACGGTCTCTGAAGATAATCAGATTTTTCCTTAATAGCCTCCATTAAATTAGTTTGTATATTTTTATCCTGACAAGGCACAGACAGGGAATAAGAGATACTGCATAGATACCTCATATGTTCTCACATAGGGAAGGTATTTTAAGATGGAAAATACATTAAATTAAATAGCCACAACTAACAATAAGTTTGGTTTTTGAACAATAGTCTAATAATTTTCTGGATTTATGAATGAATAAAAAAATTAAACCCCTCTTAAGTCAAACCAAAGAACAGACATTCCTGAACATCCCTGAGTTGTATATCTGAAATTAAATTAGATGTAAAAAATGAACTTTTAACCTAAAGTATTTGCAGGCATTGCTATGATAAACAGCTCAAACAGGAGGCCATGAACTGACAAAAACTCGGGCTACACAATGTCCATTAGAGATGTTTTTCTGTAGCCTACCACAGTCTTATGCACATTAAATAAACACATTTAATTATCTAATATTATGCTGATAACAGTGCTGCATGGCTTCATTGTAGTGGGATGGGCTACATTTGGTGCTTATTGTACTTTAATCGCTACCCCTGCATAATTTTTTACAAAGAAAATCAGCAGTTATAATCTAAATAAAGAAGGCATCTCTCTTCTGTTCCTCTTGTATTTCTATGAATAAAATAGACATGTAGTTGGGGAAATATTTTGGATTTTAAAAGTCTGAAAGCCCAACACTAATGTAATTATCCTTCAATCTTATGCACAGAAACAAAACTTTGATTTAGTTGGAGTTTTTGTTATCAAAGATCTATTTTTACCTCGCTGATGTCTCATATTTGCTGTTGAAAGATGTCTGATGCTGGTCCCTGCATATATACATCCATTGATCTGCCAATGGGCTGTGCTGCTGGCTTTGCTTTTGAAATTGGTGAATGATTTTGTGTTTCCCTTGCTATTATCAATATATCTTATTTTTGTGTCCCATTAGCTGTCCTGTCAGTTAAGTTTTCTTTTTATTTTTGCACATTCATGTCTCTTGTCTTGTCCTTCCTGTTTTATTTTGAAATCACTGACCCTTGTCTCTGTTGTAGGTGTGTTCCTGTATGTCCCGCCCCCGTCTTGTCACACCTGCATGCTGAGTGCTCTTCCCACCTGTTTCTGATCACCCCTCATTACCTTCTGTATTTAGCCTCATGTCGCCCCTTGTCTTGTGCCAGTTTGTTGTACCTCACAGTCCTCGTACCAACATTCATCATCGTCTTATCTAGCTGTGTTCTACTTTTGATTGTGTCTTGACCTTACCTCACATCTGGTATCCGATTGCCTGCGCTGACTGATTCCCCTTCCCTGGACTTCATTAAACCCTTTTGCCTGATTTTACCTTTGTTGTGTGTTGTGCATTTGTGTCCTTGCATTCTGAGCAGTAAAGCAGAATGAACAAGAAGTGTAACCAGCTCTCTGATATAGCCTACATACTCAAAGCATGTGATAAAATATTTCCATTAGAAACAGAAGGTAGATTTTTCTGTCCAATCACCTTAAGTTTAGAACATAAACAGACTTTTTGTCTATTTTTGGTTACAAAAAGTGGTTTCAAAGCTGTCCTGAATGTCTAAGATTTAATATTGTCAGAATTCTCTGGCCATTCTTCATCAATCTCTGCTCCCATATATTAAAAATGAATTGAAAACAGTTATGAAGTCAAGGAGGTTCATAATAACCCTAATGGCATTTAAGGCCATAAACTGTTTTTGGCTGAGAAACAAAAGGATGAGTTTACAGATTCCCCACAATACTGGAGCATTAGATTCTCATTTGGCTCTCTATTCTTCATTCCTAATCTCTCCTGTAACTCTGTAACCCCTCAGGAGACGACCATCTGAATACTGATGAATTCATTCTCCCAGTCAGAAAGCAGCAAAGAGCCATAATCCCAAGGCTCCAGTGCAAGGACATCCTCCTTGAACCATAATCACCCTTACATCTCTTATCAGGCCCAGCCTGGAGAACATGATTAAAAAGTGGCCAGGACATACTGCCTCTGCACCTGGGATGTGACCGGTCCCCACTGAAGCATGTCAATCAAGCTGAGAGGTGCAGATGTGAGGGGTATCATGACCCCCACCAGCCAATTAGGAGGACTGGAAACCAGCATGGCTTATGCTGAACATTTGGAGGTCTAAGCTAAAATAGTGCGGTCTTATTCAGCGACAAGCGAATGCTGATGAGGACTGTGGGGAGGCTGAGGAAAACAAGTGAAAGCCCTGCCCGCAAGAAAGATGGAGGAGAGAGGAGAGACAACAGCAAGCAGAGGAAAAACAATAAGTACCTGACAGCAAACTGCAGAGATAAATATCCTGTCGGAATGGGCTTTTTATGTAAGAAGGTAATTGTTGGACTAGTGTAAGGCAAAATAACTGAGAAGTCACGTTGTTGCTGTTATTTGCATGATTTTCCCTTATTTTTTGGACAGATGGGACAGTCAACCCTGAAATTGTCCCCAGATGAAAATGGAAATATACTTTATAAGAGGTTTTCACTACTTACCAGGATGGAGAAATAAATGAAAAAAATCATCCATCCATCATCTATACTACTTATCCCTTTCGGGGCATGTGGGGCTGGAGCCCATCCCAGCTGACATTGGGCGAGGGCGGGGCGCACCTTGGACCAGTTGCCAGGGCCACATAGAGAAACAGACAACCATTCATGCTCACACCTAAGGGCACTTAAGCGTCACCAGTTAACCTAATAAGCATGACTTCGGTCTGTGGGAGGAATCTGGAGTGCCCAGAGAGAACCCATGCATGCACATGGAGAACAAGCAAACTCCACAAAGAAAGGCCCTGATGGACGCAGGGATCAAACCAGCAACCTTCTTGCTGTGAGGCACATGCACTACCTGCTGCACCACCATGCCTCCCCCTCCGAAAAACTCAACACAAGTTAAAAAAATTAATTAAGCAAGCAAGAATGGCTTAAGTAAAAATGACTGGTTAAAACAAGAAGACAATACACCGAGGGCCACCTCCTCTGATCCCTGCACAGAGAGACCAGCCCAGCTGAGATCAAACTGCAGCAGCTGGTAACACACAAGATGGTGATTTTTCACTTGTGGACTCCACTGCAAGGGAACAAGAATTTATTTTGAAACTAACCCTCCAGAGGCCTCAAACTCAGTAGTATCAAGTTTGCACTTCAGAACAATCCAAATTAATTTTGCTTAATCTTTTCATCACAGATTTGTCTTACCATAGCCAATAAAAGATGGCATAGCTTTAATTGTTATTCTTAAGGAGTGGGGAGGGAGTGTGAGGTAGTCTAGTAATGACTGAAGGACACAATATTGAACAGAGAGCTTGTTACTTGCCTACAGCACTACAAATGCATATCTGGATATGATTCAATCCAGAATATTGATGCTTGATGTAATTCATATTCACAAATGAAAGCGAGGTACAAGACTGCCATCATTGTTGGCGGGCATACAAGGGTGGTTGGATGAAAAGAGAGGTCGTAGAGGGCAAGGTCACAAGATGGGAAGCTTTAGGAATGAATAGTTGGTCTAACAATGATATGTATGAGTGATGCACAGAATGGATGGTAAACGGTAAATGAACTTGAGTTTATATAGCACTTTTCCACTTTTTGACTATTCAAAGCACTTATACTAACATTCACTCTCATATTCTTCATATTCTCACACTGATGGTTGAAGTTTCAATGCAAGTCGTCCATCAGCAATAGCTAACATATAATATCCTTTCATAACCATTTACATGTCACTGATGCAGCAGTGGGAGCAACTTAGGAAGTTAAGTGTCTCGCTAAAGGACAGAACAACGTGTGAGAGCTGAAGCTGGGCTCAAATCTGCAAACTTTTGCTTACTAACAACTAGACTGGGCCCCTATACACAAACAAACAAGCAGACAGTTATAACACTGACTCAACTCAACATTTGAGGCTTTACCTTTATCCCTCAGTCATAGTCTTAAACTAAAGCAGTCATCCTGCATTGACAAAAGATCCTCACAATCAAGATCAAGTAAAATATTGATGATTCCACCCATAATGATCCATAGGTTGTTGGCTTATAATTCAAATTGTGGGCTTTACCTTACTGAAATGCTCCACCCACTTCTGGTGCTTGTTGCTTATTTGAAATAAAGAGTACTTCTTTAACAAAATTGTACATCATAAGTATTTACCAATCACCAAACCACTTCTTTTTCGTGTGGAGAAAAGCTGTTTGAAAGGTGATGCTTCCCGGTATCTTGAGGGCTCCCAGAGTGCATTGTGAGCGAGTTTAAGGATTAAGGATTAAGGCTTCTCAAATCAAGAGAGCATCACAGGCAAGCCCTACATGAAGCCTGTTTGTTAAGTATTCATGATCTGAGTCTTTTAATTGTCGACAAGTGACTGGTCAATGAGTTTGGAGTCTTCACATGGCACAATTTGGTCAAACCTTTAGAAAAACAGGTGTAAAACATTCAAGTGCCATGGTTTTTCTATGTAAATTGAAGCTGCACAAGGCAGGGCTTCATCATATAGTAGCTAATACTTCATTTTTAGGCCTATACGTCAAAGAATTCTTTCAGCCATTTTTATGTTGGCTGTTGTTGTTTAGGCTTGTGATACTCAATTCCAGAAGTACCTACATCAAGTTCTCCCCTTACACCCATTGAGTGTTACCATTTAAAAAGACTTCCTATGTTTTTGTACTTCAAATTGTACAGAAACAGTGTAAAGTTGGGAGTTGTTGAAAGTTGTGATACGAGACTAGCTCTGCAGAACATCACTAAAGGTTTTTCATGGATGCTGACCTTAAAAATAGCCAAGACCCATCTTAACTTTAAATGTTTACTTCAATACTGTACAACATCACTGTGTTATTGGCATGCAAGGGTGAAAAACTAACCACCCTAATAGCATACTGATCTTGATACAAAACATTTTGCTTGAGCTGATTTTAAGACTGTTGAATTCCACTCTTAAATACATCGACATACTGGATGACTTGATCTCCAAGAATAAATGAATGCCATGGAGTAGCTTTGGCTTACTTTCCAAATAAAATAATCAATATGTCCACACATTTGTAAACTGAGTTTTTCTTAAAGTGATGAAGTGATTCAAAAGGGAGATGAAGAAACAATTTTTTGACCTTTTGCACAAAAAAGGATGAACTCTGTAGGTTGTTTGTTTACCAGAAATCCAGATTAAGACTGAAACCCTTTCACTATTGATTCATATAAAAGGTCATGTCTCTGAACTCTGGAAATAAACAACGATTTTGATCAATAAGATGCTCAAGTACCCCAAAACTTTAGAAACTAGATGCCAGGTGTCAAGGAATAAGGTGATAACATGAATAAGATAGTCCGTCTAGTTCACCTAAAAGAGTAACATGTACCCATAAATATTGTCGAGAATTATTGAATCAATGCAACATGACAGAGCAAGAAGATCCATGGCCATGGCCAGAGCTTTGTAGCTTCACCAACCCACAGAATTGAATCTGTAATCAGCCCTGGCTTTCAAAACTGGTGGTTGCCCACCACTCTTCTTTCACCCTAAAAAATTTAATGCATTATGAGCTGAATAATTAATAGTCATTGCTCTAGAGCTTTCCAATCTTTGGATCTGATTGTCAGTTTAAAAAAACTGCTTCCCTAGCTGAGCATTATATACATGTAAATGTCAGTCTTGGTTTTCTTTTCCCTGAACCACAGGTAGCTCAGATTGCCTGCAGTAGCTGGCAGCCTGCCTTGTTCATTCTCACTACTGTTTATCACTGTCTAAACAGCTGATATGTGCTGCAGTGAATATGGATCATATAAGGCAGTCAGATGAACCAAAAGACTTCCAGAGCAAAAATACAAATCCTGCCATGACAAACTGACAAAAAATAAGCCCAAGAGGAATCACTTCGATCTGTGGGTCAGTGATTCTTACTGACTCGGCCCTAACTAAGCATTCATGTGTGCTGCACCGACAGTGCAGAGATGTTGTTTGGCGAAACCTGGCTGTTTCTGCTGCTGTTATAACCCTTGTTTTCACTTTGTCAATTCACCATTGAAAATAAATACTTGTTTGTTCTCTTAGATTGTCAGGCAGAGGGTGCAGATGCCCCCTGAAGTACGCCAGTATCTGGCTATAATAAACATCCCTGACTTGTTGTGTTCATTACTCAGCACAGAGCGCAATAAAAAGAGATGACAAAGGCAGCCCTGCTGTGAGACAATTTAATCAAATAAAATAAACCATTTCATTCTTGTTTATTTCTTGGCATAGAAATGAACAAGAAATAGCCATAAAACAGAGTCAAAGAGAGGGTAATACTGATATTATCAGGAAAAGAGAGACCTATTTTGATTTTTTTATTTAAAGAAGCTTATTTCGAGGGGGAATGAGTGAGGGCATTTTTTTAATAAATGAGATTTTAAAGTTCATTTCTAAAAGTGTTTCAATGTTTTTAAGAGTCTTTTTCAACAGGGAGTTTATAAATGTGTTTTACAGTCTTCATACACATTTTTTTAATATATTTATTGACATCTAATCATTTTAGTCTGGATTGTTTTACATTTGTGTTTCCCCCTATGCCATGAGGTGGTCTGCACGATGGTGCAGCAGGTATTGCGTGTGCCTCACAGCAAGAAAGATGCTGGTTTGAATCCTGTGTCAATCAGGGCCTTTCTGTGTGGAGATTGCACATTCTCCCCAAGCATGCATGGGTTCTCTCTGGGCACTCTGGCTTCCTATTCGTGACTCTAAATCATCCTATAGAGTCACATATTAAACTGGGTAAGGATGAGTGTATGAGTAGCTGTCAGTCTCTCTAATGGCCCTTTTCCATCAGGACGTCTTAGCCCTACTCGGCTCTACTCTACTTTGCTTTCCCACCAGCCCGGTTCCCTGGCCAGTGGGGGCGGGGTCGCTATAAAACAGCTGCATTCATGTCGTTTTGAGTGCGACACAACAATCAAAACAATAGAGGACTTGGAGGCAATAGTATACTTGCTGCTCGATCTGTGGCTTTTTGTCACAAACCGAATGAAAGAGGAAAGCAGAAGAAGGCTGCAGGCGGCGAGAAGAAATACCGAGGACGAGAGCAATCGAGCTGCAAGGAAAAGACGTACGAGGGTAAGCTAATGGTAGCTACCGTTAGAATGTTAGCTAGCTCGTCGTGCTCATGACTCATTGGTGACGACATTCTCTGACCAATCAGTAGCCGGCAGTCGGTCGACATCACCTTTAAGTATCGACTAAGCTCACTTAGAACCAGAGCAGAGTAGGTACTAAAAACTGGTTTGTTTTAGGAGGTACTGTGCCGGTGGAAACGCAACGCAAACCGGGTAGACCTGAGTAGAGTAGAGTAGAGTAGAGTAGGGCTAAGGCGTGCTGGTGGAAAAGGGCTATAAGTGGCCCTTAGATTGGCTGGCGATGGGTCCAGGGTGTACCCGGCCTCTTGCCCAATGTCAGCTGAGACAGACTGCAGTCCTCCTGCAACCCAGAACAGATAAGCAGTATAGACATGGATGGATGGAAGGATGTAAAGTCTTTTGCTGATCTTTTGGTCTGAACGTTAAAATGGCAGCTGCATTAAACCAAATACCACTCAGTGGATGCTGTCTTTCAGGCTTTTTACCAAAAATGGTGCCACTACACCAATCCACCAGGCTACTCAATTAACAACAGCTCCCCCCCTCATTGCACCTGTTTCATTGGCTGCTACATCTGTGGTTGCATATTACTTGCCAAATGTAAATGTCCTGGTATGTTTGACCGTTTATGTCATGGGTGTCTACAAGTGAAGGGTTTGATTGAAGCTGAATCTAAAAATGGACAATTTTGTACCCATAGAGGATCATGAAGCTCTTTTTCCCTCCACTTTGGAACAATTGGATCGAAGGGGCAGGGAGCCTACATGAGGCTATGATAATGAACTCTGTGCTGATTGGCTGCCCAAACGATGCCTGATGGGAGGAAGGAGGAGGGTTACAGGAGGCAAAGTGAAACTTCAAAACAGTCCTGGTGTCTGCCTTTGATGAGCAGGAAACACATGTAGGTGGAGGCTGTATAGTTATTACATCATATACACAGGAAGTAAAAAACAGTGTTTAAAGGAACATTTTCTTTAATTGAGCATCTCTATGTGAACTGAGAGTTTAGTAAAAGGTGTCATGTCCTTCTGCTCCCAAAGCCAACACTGAAAGGAAAGTAAATTGAATTGCAGGGCATGGGACCTTTAAGTGATGTTCGCAATGTGTTTCTTGATGACCCTGATGAAGGCCACAAGCCGTAACACATTAGTCTAATAATGTTCCCTGAACAACAAGTGTTGCTGGAGCTCTTTGGATTCCTTTAAGAATTGTATCTTTAAAGGTTTATGCATGCTTTCTTCAAAAGTAAAGGACAATTGTGTGGTTGCTGGGTAACAAAAACACACCAATAGAAGGCACCTACGTCCAATCCATCAATTAAGAGTGCAGTCAGAGAAAGAATATGTCCTCAAATTTCTCATCAGCAATTTGTCAATGGCCTTTTGAGACATAATCTTACACTTGCTCAACACATTTTCAAAGGGCAGACAAGAAACTCCTTCGGATTGATTCTGTTTCAAGAGAAACATTCCCTAAGGTCAGATACTTAAGAAAGAAGTTTTTTTTTCTGTATTTATTAACCTTGAAGGTTTGGCCTTAAATGATTCAACAGTTACAGGGTCTGCACAAAGTAGATTTATTTGATTTCAAGTGACTTAATGGCCGCAGACAGTCATTGTTAAGGACAAGTCAGACGCTTCCAGAAAATGCAGCCAAAGTACTTCTGCTGTCTTAAATGTAAGAAAGAATGAAGAGAAATTGCCCCTCTTTACACAAATTAGCCAACACTGTCCAATGTGTAACAGGAAAACAGCCACTAGATGACGGAATAATCAAGTAAGGCTAAATAATCAAATTGAGAGAATTACATAATGATTAATGTGGACACATGCAAGTGGAAGCACAGCTGACCCACTTCAATCATCTGTGGATCCACGCCAGCCAACACTTGACAGCAGCCCTCTGAAACGCACCCTAAACACTCAACCCTGCATTGACCAGTAATAAGCAGTAAGTGGAAATTAGAAATGTGAAGAGGCATAGCAGAGAGCCATTATGATGCTGTGTTTATCATGTAAAGGACATTGTTAGCTTAACCTTGACCCAACCTCAGACATAAGAAGAATGAATATGTGAAACATCAGCAGTGCAAGCATCAACCAAGAGCTGTATGTGCACCCAACAAAGAGATAAAATGGCCTGAGTATCATTTATATGTGCAGTATGTGTTTATTCTGTTTCAAAGTATAAGAAGAAAAAGTATATACTGTCAATGGACTTGTGCTTGTAGTGCTTTTCTCTTGTTGACCACTCAGAGCACTTCACACCACAAGCCATACTAAGAGATTTCCTGTAAGTTTTCCATCAGTAAAAGCTAACACATCCATGCTCTTTCATGCCGATTAACATGCTACTAATGCAGCAGTGGGAGCAACGTGGGATTGAGTGCCTTGCCCAAGGACACGTCGCCATGTGACTGTCAGCGGTAGACTCAAACCTTGAGCTTGTTTTTACCTGGCTTTATTGATGAAGATGTCATACTTTTAATGATTTTACAAGTTGATAAACCTCCTCCGCTTTTGCCCTGATTTTTGGAACCTTGAGCACTTTATTATTTTATCATTGTTGAAGTGTATTTGGTTTTTATTTGGTATTTTAATGCTCCCTCTGTTATGCTCCTCTGTGTCACATCTGTTTTGTGATTTGCTTGTTGTGATGGACGTCTCTGTCTCTCTGGCTACAAAACAAATCTACCCACGGGTACAAATAAAGTAACCTGAGCCTGATCCACAACCACAACTTTCTAATTACTGGTAAAGTGCACAGCCAGGCTGAGCCACTGCCGCCCCAGAATGTGGAGAAGAGATGCATCAGAGGGCTAAAGACAAGACTTGAATTAGCTACTGATGCATCCACAAATTTGGCTTCTGTGAATATGGCATCCGTTCTGCCAACCAGTCCCTCAAGGAGATTTTGCAATATTAAATGCAAATTCAGCCAATCCTTGGAAATTCTGAGCAGCTTTGCAATTTTGCCCAGTCACTGCAACTTTCTTTTATTTTTAAACAAACATCATAACTCATGTTTCCTCCACTTTTCAACGTCTAACTTCAGTCTGGTGTCTTTGTTTTTAGTTAAAAAGACTAGGAGAACAAAAAGTGTACATAAACAGGTAAAGTCATTCCTAAAGTCTGTGAAAAGCAGCCTCCTGAGGTCTTACATGAAAGCAGAGATACAGTTTGTACATTACATGTAGACATATAATACAGTACAAGCAGCAAACATCACTGTAGAAGTTCCCATTCACCAAAAAAAACCAAACAAAAAAAACATGTACATGCATTCATGTATCGAGTAACGAGTTGGCTGTATGTGTGTTTCTGGCATGGATGTCCACCGAGGGCCACAAACAAAACAATGTAAAGACTCCTGGGATGAGGTGCTGGTGACTGAGTAGGAGGAGTACTTTCCGAGTATTGAGGCTCTCGCCTTGTGCAGGTAGCCTGGGCTTAATTTCTGCCTGTGGCCTATTTTCCTGTCTCCCCACTTTCAGTAAAGGCCAAAAAAAACCTAAAAGGATGACTGGGCCACTTTGATGTAACTACCTTTAGTGTATCGGAGTTAATAAAATCAATCTAATGTAGGTTAAGATGCCCTTAAAGGCTCCTTATATTATTGGATATGCTTGAAGAGAACAAACAGCCCCCATCACAGCTTTTAATTAATGGTTCAACAAGGCAAATAGTCTTTATAAAAGATTTTAGAGTGATTAATCAGATTTCACTGGGCCCTTGCTGGCACAAAATACCACTGCATGGCCCCCTGGTCAAGACGCTCATGACTCATCTCCACTGTCAGACTTAAAACAAAAGCAAATTGCTCAACTCTGACAAACTACATGAGCTTAGAAGGTGCATGAAGATAACAGGAACTTCATACTTTGAAAATCAGACCTTGAGATGGAAAAGACAGTGAAGCAAACGAGGGCTAGATACTGTTATCAGTTTGTCTTATAAGCTTTATATTCTGGTCTGGGCCATATTTCCATTTTTTTGGAACTTGCTACAAGACGAACAAAAGTGGACTGTGGGCCGCGGTTGGCCCCTGGGTCATAGTTTGGACATCCCTGGTTTGTGGTTTACACGTGAAAACAGACAGTGGCTCCCTCATCAGCAAACCATGAATTCCTGTCTAAATTTTGTTCTCTCTGCCCATAAGCAAAACACTACATCCTGGTGGCCGAAAGAAAACTAAAGACACCACAAGGGTGTTAAGTTGAAAGGCACAGTATATAAAATTCAGCTGCCAGGGAGGTCTCAGGTAAACAAAACAACCGCCTATGAGTCAAGATGTCGTGACCCAGTCATTCCCACCCGTTTCACTGTCGACTGCTCTTCCAGTTGAGGACTCCATCCAATAAAAACCTCACTCCATTTAGTGTGGTTACTTGACAGGAAACCATCATTTCTGTTTTGCAGAAAAACTTCACATAATTAAAAAGAGAATGATGTTTTAAAAGGACTCCCTGGTTCAGGCTATAGACTCACAAAGCATTCTGGGTGCTCCCATGTGGATCAGGAAGTCCTCTTTCCCTCTTTATGTGAAACAGATCTGTAAAGCAAATGCACCTCATGGAGAGATGTCTTTCTTGACCTGAGTCCTCAACACAATAAGAGATATAACACTGAAGGTAGACGGAGACACTGGATTCCTATTCAACTTGTAAAAGTCTATTTTTGGGGTCAGGGGGCAGAACTACAGGAAGTTTGGGTGACAGAGAGGCAGCAGGTAGAGGATAATGGTGGTCCATCGCAGGCAAGCAGCACAAAATATGTATGAGATACAGAATCAGATTGACAGCAGTAGCAGCTCCTGCTTACTTGTCCAGCAGCAATAAACTAACGGCTGCCATTGTTCAACCTGTGGCATCTATAAAAATTAATTAGATTTTTGTCTTAGAAAAGGAAAAGGAGGAAATTTTTGAGGAAATATGAGCTTTCTACAAAAAATGTCAACATTTTAGCTAATTTGTTACAAAGATTAAAACAAATGTCAAGTTTTACATATTGTACGTTGAACAATTAGGGGTGAATCCACAATGTCTGGATGGAGTTGCCCAGACCCTGAAAAAAGAGGGAAAAACTATTTGTTTTGTTTGAGTTAAATTCCCCTTTTCCCCTTTGATCACATGCAGACCAGAATACTAGGCCACCAGCCCAAACAGAAAAATATATTACTATAAGAAATAAAGTACATTTACTGAAGCTGACCTGTTCCCTACAATGTACTGACATTTCCTTCTCTAATAAATGGTACTGATGATTCTAAATTTCATTTCAATTACATTAATTGAAAACAAAGGTAAACTATCGTATTACATTCCCACATTCTGCCCATATTTTAGTCAATATCCATCCATCCATTATCTGTTTATCACTTTCGGGGTCACCGGGGGACTGAAGGCTATCCCAGCTGACATTGGGTGAGAGGCAGCATACAACCATTCACGCTCACACTCATACCTAAGGGCCATTTTGGAGTCATCAATCAACCTAATTAGCATGTTTTTGGTCCGTGTGAGGAAGCCGGAGTGCCTGGAGAGAACCCAAGCATCCACGGGAAGAACATGCAAGCTCCACGCGGAAATTCCTTGGACGACACAGGGAACGAACGCTGCCCTATGTGTGGCCAATGTGTCTGCTGTATATATCTACAAACATTTTCTGATCTGCCAACAGAGATATCCAAATTTCCTTTGACACCAATCCACTGACGGCAACAATGTACCAATAATATCTTACATCCCTACACCAACAGCATCTGTTTTTGCCAACTCTCCAATAAATGCATGCTTAAACTTGAGCTCTCACTCATAGGTGTGTGTATACGGCAGTGACAGCCGGCTGGATAAAGTGAGACAGATATACAACACACAGGCTCTGTCTCTACTTTGTCAAGGACTACAGTTTGTCAACCTGTCCCTCACTGTGGGGGCAGAGAGCAGATGATGATAATTAACCTCCAGCATAATCAGCCAAGGCACAAGACAGCGTTATCACACAAACCCCCAGACATGGGTCATGCATGTAATCATGTCACACATGAAAGAAAATGGAAATGAAACATGAACATTACTGTGGTATTCACGTGAAAGAAAGAAGATCCAACTTTGCCGAGAATAACCTTTGACAAACACTGGACCAAACATCTGACAGGAACATGTAAAGAGGGAAATCTGCAGTCTGCCTTACAACAGAAATGCAAATGAAGGTTTTGGCTTTTTCAGGGTGGGTGCAGGGACTTGAACTGCTAATACTAGACCGTAAAGCTTTACCTTTTATTCTTACCTCCACTAAGGAAGTTATGTTTTAGGCGGAGTTTGTCAGTCAGTTAGCAAGATAACTCGAAAAGTCAGGAACAGATTTTGATTAAATTTTCAGGGAATGTTGGTCACAGCACAAGGAAGAACTGATTGGAATTTGGTAATGCAAATCCCATTCCAGAGGCAGATCCAGGAATTTTCTAAAGACTATGCCAACATTACAAGTAAGGGCAATTTTCCACATTTTCCATGATAACTTGGCTAACAATGTCAGAAATGCCATGGCAGATGGTTGTGCTCTTGAAGCACTCCTAACTAAAAGTTATTTCATTTACATTTTGACTTTAATTGACCTAAAAATGAGAGTAGGAATGCTGATTGATTTATAATTTTCAACACTGCCTCTTACACATATCTGCAAAGGTTGCAAATTGCTCTTCAAATTTGTCTTATCTGACTGACCTTTTACCACCCAATTACAGCAAATGTCTCCCAAGCAGACGTCAGGACATGTTAATCAACATGAGAGACAAATCTGCTCTTGTAAATATGATATTTACCCCCACCATTTCTCAAGAGGCCTATGTAACTATCATTTCATACACTATTTGAGGTTACTGCTGGGAAAAAGAGAACAGAAGGAGTTGATTGATCATGAGACAAGCAAATAGATATCTTCCAACATAAACTAAAAAGTCATCCATTCAGGGTGGATTCTGTGTAGAGAAATATGATTTTGATGACTATTATTGATTCATGAGTATCATTTTTACCCAATTTTAATCATTAAAGATAAGTTTTGAATTTTATTTTTAAAAATGTTTTAAAATATTGTTTAGCATGTGTTTGTGTTTCTTGTCATGATCATTTAGTTCTTTATCTTTTTACATTGAATTACTTTGGATTTTTTTTTTTTTTTCATTTTTAACATAGTTTTTATGTATTCTAAGCGTTTTATTTATTCCTGTCTGCTAATTCTTTGTTTCACTGCTTTGCCTTTTCTCTCATTTCTTACATGTTTTCCTCAATCATCTTGATTTTATTGTTTTTCTTTTACTTTGGCTATTTTGATGTGCATTATTCTCCAAATCCTTCTTGACATCCTACCCACTGTCATTATAATTACAGTGAAATACTGCTAAGTAAATGGAGCTCTGTTGAGCGTTAATTTGCTGAATGACTGTGAGTAAAACCCATGATTATTATCATTATTGCTTTTTATCTTTTGTCAAATCATTTTTCTGCCTCTATGTAAAGCACTTAAAGTGCAATTAAATTTGTATGAAATATGCTGTATAAATAAAGGCCATTGATTGATTGATTAAGATTTGTTTATTATCACACATGAGAGATTTTAAGAACAGGCTCTGTGCATAAATACTGGGATTGAGCTTTTCTCTTGTTCTTTGATTGGAAATTGGAAAACTGCAAATGCTTGTGTGTCAAATCTGGTTCTCATAAAAGGGCTATCATAATTCAATTTATCCAGGCAGTTGATATTGAAGTCACATCCAAAGGGATAAAAGCCAAAAATATTCAAACCAAATAATAGCAGAGCTCATAAAACTGCTTGTCTCTGCGAATCAGTGAAACAATAAACAAGCCGCGGCTCCACAGCTCCTCATGTGCTGGTTTACTGGCCTTTTGTTGAACCAAACTGCCAACTTCTATTTCAGGTACGCCAGCTGTCAACAATACCTCATTGTTCTGTTATAGAACTGAATTTTTTGCATAAAGCATAGCCCTGCAGACGTGTGAGCTTCCTGCCAATAATTAAATGAGCTACATAACTCTACTCATCTCCAAAATGAAGCAGGGGAACAGAGCCATGGAACTCAAAAATAGGAACAGGATGACCCCGAAAATGGATTTTTCTCCAAATCAAATCAGTCAAAGTCATAAATGTGATGTTTTAAAAGATGATGTCAGAAATATGATTAAATCCAGAGTAAATGGTAAATGAACTTAAGCTTTATTGGTTTATGATCTAATTACTAGTCTTTAGAACTTGAAACACTTCACACAAAGTCGTTGATGGTGAATGCTGCTATGTAAAGGGTTCGTTAGTCTTAACTTTTCCCATTCGTATAAGACTGAAAACAGTCGGATGTATATTATGTTTAAGTACTTGGTTGGTATTGATCTTTTATGGAAGTGCTCAATACCAAAAGAGAACTTATTAAAGCGTTGATACTTCGATACAGAGCATTGATACCCCCATCCTTGGTATGGGCTATTTGAACTTTATTCAAGTTTATTGGCCGAACTTGTTTATCTATATGTCTTATTATTATTATTATTATTATAATGACCATTATTATTATTATAATTATCTTTTTATCTATCTTTACTGATCTATCTATTGATATATCCAGTAGACTTATTCATCTTGGCATTTGATCAAATGTGATGGAGCTGTAATCCAAATCTTAATTCCTTAAAACTAGTTCTGAAAACTTTTTTTTTTTTTTTTTTTTTAACACAACCTGTCATTAGCATAAATCACAGCATAGTTCTGGACTTTTATCATATCATAGATTAATCCATCAAACTTTGTTAATGAAATTTCACTTTTTGTGGAGCAAAAGCTCTGCATGACCAACAGTAGCAACACAAAAAATTGTTAATATGCACATGTATTGTGATTGCGAACAACAAATCCAAGCTAATCACCAGTTCTTTCAAAAAAAGAAAAAAAAGTAAAGATCTGATGTAAATTTGGCTATAAGAGCGTAGGGTGTGAACTTGATGTGCAGATTTGCTGATATACTGATATACTGTTGTTGGTCGTTTATAACATTGCACAGCAGCTGGACCCACCTGGTTGAATGCCTGTGATTAGGCAGATCCATCCTGCTCCAATCTACAGTGACTGTGCTCAGTCAAATAACAACACTGAAAGCCTTTCTAGATAGTTCACTCCCCTCCTAAAAGTTTGTTCTAGTGGCCTATATGTTGTATTTTAAACAGTGGTTTAAAGGTAGTCTGTACCTACTGTACATGGCGGTAAGGTCAGCCATGACCTTACCCCCTACCGACTACATAATCTGATTGGTCCCTGATGTAAGTGATTGACAGACGACCATCCAGTCACCTGCAGAATATGCTTCAAGGGTCCTGCCCATTCCCAAAACACTTTCTATGCTGTTTCTCAGATAGTCTTGTGAATTATATTCTGTAATAAACTTGCAAAAAAGCTGCTAAAAATAGAAAATCACCATGAAATATCACTGAGAAAATATCAATCACAGACTCATTGGAGGCAGAACTCAGGTCTGTGGCCCAGAGAAGGACAACTTTGGTCCCCATGAGGGCCACATCATTGTTATTGTCTGTTTCAGGTCGAATCAGAACAAATGTAAATACTATCAATTAACAAAGCTCTCATAATAGTTTATATTTAAATGTTTGAAATCAAACGTTTAAGCTAAATTATTGAGCCAAACATAGAATAAAGGACATTTTAAGGTACTTTTTCTGTGTTAAAAATCATTGTTTCTTGATTAGTAAATTCATCTTAACGTAATTTTAAAGGTCTAACTGAAAATTTAAAAATATTTGACCAAAGTTATTTGACCAAGGCTTAAAAATCTTAGTTACCAGCAGTTATTTCAGTTCATTTTACTTTTCCACCAAAAGTATTAATCATGTTTCAAAAAGGACCTTAACATAACCATGAAATCCAATCATGTCTTTGAATTCCTTGCAAAAAGTAAAATAAACCAAATACTAAAGGCTGTTAAGGACGTTTTCTTTTCCTTTTACCATGACTGAAATATTTAATGGCAGATTTTTCATCTTTATGGGGGGGGGGGGCTGCATTGAGCAAAAGGGGAGGGCCGCATGTGGCCCCTGGCCGACAGTTGCCCACCCCTGATTCAGCCTATGTCGATTGTCATTCCTAGCAGGGAAGTGTGAGCAGATTCCCACTTGAACGCACAGAAGCTTTTGACAGATATAACCCACTTAAGCTGCCAACATTTTATTGCATCCATGCACCACCACCACGTGGCTGACCGATATTTGGGCTCTTAAGATGCCACAAATAAAGACCGACTTTATTAATATGCTTAAAATCAAGTTCAAAAGCCGTGCGTGCCACCATCAGAGCCAAAAGACGCTAGTCTGAGCCACGAGGTGGTGCCAAAATAGGCTGGTGTGTCTCCAACCATAATCTCATTAAATCTCTTTAAAGATTGTGTCTAGTAAAAGGACCTGGCGATTCCTTTATGCCCCTTTAGCGGGCTGCACAAAATTCATGTTATCACCCAAACCAAGTGTCTGCAGGAAGTGTTAAAACAATAATTAACCAACAATCGATCATCCGCTTAATGAATTAACACTCGATCCATCCGTCCACCTTAACTGCATCTACTTTATCACCGTAAGCCGTCACGACTGGACGGTCCTCAACCTCTGACTCCCGTAAATTAACAAAATGCGAGTCCTCATTGAGGGTCTGATCCGTGGTTTCCCATCACTGCAGCAGAGGGACACTTTCCTCTCAGCGCAGCATGCAACAATTAGCCCACAGGAAGACTTCACCAGCGACACCAGGAATATGGAGTCGGGCTGGTGGAGCGTTTGGACTCGGAATCCGACAGGTTAAACAGGTTAGAATAGAGAGAAAGGGATGAATTACAGGGGTGAAAGAGAGGAATCAACTTCCCAAACAGAGAGGAGAAGCCTACGGGAGATTTCACCACAGCTGTAAAACCTTTTACGCACACTGTTTTGCATATGATCCACTGCGTAATTTCACCTCCAAAACTTCACCTCCTTACCTTGGAAGCTGCGGGTCCTCTCGTCCACGTTTGAAATAAATTCACAGTAACTTTGCTTCCGATTGCATGTCTGCCTCCCGTCGTTTTTCCAGAAAATCGTAATTGCAGTGTAACTCAATCCCCCTCTGTATAGTTGCTGGTTTTTGTTCCGCGCCTCCGTCCACCGCCGGGCGGATAGATGTGCAGATAAAATGCGATCAGATCAACTGCAGTCCGGTTAAATCTGATCTCTGGATGACCAAATCAATCCTCGTCTCTTGGGCCAGCAGCAGCGCCCGGTGAATAAAAAGCATCCACATCTCAAACAGTTGGAGAAATATCCCTCCTCACTTTATCCCCTCAAGAAAAGCAGTCCCTCTCTCCTCGGATGATAGTTGTATTCCCCTCCTTTAGTCCTCTGTTAGGAAGGTCTATCTTTTAAGATTATCCAAACGATTCCTGGGATGCTGCGTATCCTGCATCCTCCCCCAGCCAAGGGAAGAGGAGCGCAAAGGGAAAGCCAGGCAGTGATGTCGCTTTGTGCAGCTCTCCTTCAAACAAACGGAGCCGTAAACCCCGCTCCTGTACAAAAAGACACCTCCTCCGTCACATCATGTGTTGTGAATGTGGTCCTGAACAGCCAGCTGGATCCACTGCAGTCCGGCAGAGAGGTGCAGAGCAGACTGATGTGCTGCTGCTGAAGTCCCGACTCTTCCTTCCTGCGCGCTCACTCGCTCGGTCAGGGGAGATCGGGGATTTTTTTTTTTTTTTGGGATGCCTGGCTTTCTCACGCCGAGGCTGACCAGACGTGCAGAGGAAGACGCTCTTGATTCCTGTGAATCAACAATGTCAACTCCGGAGCTGTTCCCTCAACATGTGAGAGCAGCCAGGAGGGGAGAGCTCAGCAGCCAGCTCACATCAGTGGGATTAAATCCAGCGTTACATTTGGCTGTGTTGCGTTTGGTTCCTGCAGTAGGTAAAGGAAAAGACAGTGGTGTGTGTTTAGTTTTGTTATCCTGACTACATGAAATTGGGATGTTGTGTAAAACCTAAATTAAACATAATTTTTGACCCATATTTAATTGAATGCAACGCGAAGACAAGATATTTAATATTCAAACTGATAAGCGTTTTGTTTTGTTTGGTTTTCAAGTATTCACTCATTTTGAATTTGATGCCTGCAACACCTAAAAAGATTGGGTGGAGGCACGTTGACTGCTGTTAAACAATACTCAATTAGCATTTAAGAACTGAAGACAATAATTGTTGAAGCTTTGTCGGTGGAATTCTTTCACATTCTTGCTCGATGTAAGAATTTGCATTACAATGACAAGCTGTTTAACATTCAAGCTGATATTCACTGTTTTTTTGCAAATATTCACTCACGTTGAATTTGATGTCTGCAACAGGTTCCAAAGAAACTGGGACAGGGGCAACAAAAGACTGGTTAGGTTTAGGAATGATCAGAAACACCTGTTTGGAGCATTCAACAGGTGCACAGGTTAATGGGAAACAGGTGAGTATCATGATTTGTACAAAAGGAGCATCCTTGAAAGGCTCAGTCATTCACAATCAAGGATGGGGCAAGGTTCACCACTTTGTAAACAACTGTGTGAGGAAATAGTCCAACAGTGACAGGACAACATCCCTCAATGTACAGGTGTAAGGAGTTTAGGGTTTTCCTTCCCAAGTGCAGGAGTAACAGGAAGACAGAGGACGGGAAGAAGCATTAGCCAGCCAGTAGCCATATATTTCTAGATCTATTTTAAAGTATTTATTTATTTATTGTAATATGCAAGTTGTTTTAATTTTTTAATGTTGATATCCTGTGTTGTTTTGTACTTGTGTACTACTATTCAGTGCTACTGGAATCTCAATTTCCCTGAAGGAGTCCTCCACAGGGATTAATAAAGTTCAATATAATATATCTAATCTAATCTTTTCACCATTTACAGTCCATAACACAAAAATATAAATGAGAGAATCCAGAGAAATCTCTGTGACATTGGCAACAAGGCCAAAAACCAACACTGAATGCTGTTGACCTGGCACTGCATTACAAACCAACATCATTTTATAATGGATATTACCAAATGGGCTCAGGAACACTTTAGAAAAGTCAGGTAACACAGTTCATCGCTTCATCTACAAGTGCAAGATAAAATCTACTATACAAAGCAAAAGTCATATATCAACAACACCCAGAAACACCACTGGCTTCTCTTGGCATGAGTTCATCTGAGATGGACTGACGCATAGTTGAAAAGTGTGCTGTGGTCCGACAGGTCCACATTTCAGACTGTTTTTGAAAATCATGGTCCTGTGATGGCACAGGGGATGTTAGTTAAACGAAGTGTGTAGGAAAGGCCATTGATTTGGATGGACTAAACTGTCTGGAGAACAAGGCCCTACTATCCTGCCAGCATTAACCTAGGTATCATTGCGCCGTCATCCATATGCTCCACCCCCTCTCTGCTCAGACCGACACAGCCTTCAAGGGAGGGGGATTGTTGCTAGAGTGGCGGCTCTTTTGGATACTTCTTCTGCTGTCAAATTTGTGGACATAGCTGGGTGTGTGTGCGTTCTAAAAACCACACAAGTAACCAGTTTGTTCACGAAGTTTGGAATTCCGTGTGTGTTGAAAATAAAGAACCATTGAGGAATACAGTGACACTTGTTGTTCTTGCTGGACAGCCTTCATTGGACCTGGAATATTCTAGAACCTCATTACAGTCTCAGTGCACGAGTAGCACCATAGCCTCCCCATTTCTTTCAAAGTGGAAGCTGGAACAGTGAGGGAGCTGTTAAGCATAAAGGCAAATATCAATGTGACAAACTAGTTGTAGCTGATTCTGTAATTGTCCTAGATTCTCATCCCATAAATAGGAGTGCTTCCTTTCAAAACATGTCAGTTTGGAGTCTGGTAATGTGTAACAGTAATTAGCAGTGTGGCTGATCTGGCAGGTGTGTTGAAGGCATTAGCAGGTGGCTAAAGGCTTTCCTTGGCTCCATCTCTTTGCTTAAGTAAATCTAAAGTTCATGTCAAAAGGCATTTCAAATGCTTGCAGGTAATAAAACTCCACCTTACAAATCAATAAAGAATAACACCTAAAGCTTGTCCATGTTTTATGCTGTCAGTGGTCTTTGTATGTTTCATTCAAGCTCTGTTGCAGGAGGGAACCCACCTATCAATAATGTCTGACTATGCACAGAGAATGGAGGTCAGTAGAGACCTTGTTTTGAGCAGCCAGCTGGAACACCAACACAGAGGTAAAGCTGCCAAAGCCTGTGACTAAAATACATTTGAGCTATTTATGATGGATTTAAATTTGAAAATCGAAGGCTGTTTTTCTAAATGTTTTCACAGTTCAACCTTGAGTCAGTAGGCTGTTACCTCAGGGACTTATGTTTTAGCAGTTCAAATGAGTCCTGCTCATCATCCAGCTTATGTCTGAAGGTGTGGCCAGCAAAGACAGAGACTAAGTCATTAACACTGTAAGATTCTCAGTTAGTCTGTGCTTGTGCATGTTTCACTGTGATAATAAATGTTCCCGTTACCACAGATCAGTTTTTCAGGGCTATATCAGCCTCAAACAGCATTGGTGAGCTACACTGAATGTAAAAACTCTGTGGGTGTCTGTGTTCTGACTTTAAATCTGAAGTGAAGGTTTTTCTGAGCAACTTTAAAGAGCAACTTACTAAATAATAAAGCTTCAATCTTGTCTAAAAGATACACTGCCCAACCATCACAGGAGTCGATGTTCAATGAATGAATGAAGTAACTCACAGAAATGAAGTGGAGTTTACCTTTCCCTTCTTTTGGCTCCTCTCAGTGTGCCAAGAATTACTTCGGCATAACATTAAAAGCTTTTTAAAAGCTAAAAGCTCGGTCCAGGCTGAGTCTCACTGAAGGCCTGAGCTGGCCTTACATCATCATGTCACAGCCAGCATCGCTTTGTCGAGGAACACTGTGCATTATGGGAAGGAAGACAGCAGGCTACGCTACCCACAGAATGATAAAACAGTAACTACAATAAATGTGTAGGATTATACAGATGAACATATTCATCAGAGAGGAACATGCCTTACAATGTAAGTGTGAACTGTGCAGAAAGAAGAGGGGCTAATGCTCACAGGACCACAGAGGACACCAGATAGCATAGTGACTTATTACAAGATAACACCTGTAGAAGTGTCTGCAGAGGAACAGCAATGCAGAAAAGTAGAGAGCAGCTTTAAAGGGATACACCAACATGTTTTTGTTTTGGTGTCTTGCCTCTCTCCCAAGTCCATGACAAGCAGATAGACACGATTCTTTCGACTGTGCGTGCAGTAACAGGGAAGTCAGTGGGAAGTGTTAGCCTGCCTCTGCCTACAGTCATCAGATAAACTCTTCAACAACTCTAAACAGAGCTTAGAGAGACTAAGATTTATGTATTTTAAGAAAAATAAATACCTACAAAACTAAACCTTGAGGAAATCATCCTCATCCTCTCTTACAAAGTCGGCCATAATCTTTATTACCAATCTTCTTCTGCACGTACACAGAGGCCTTGTTTTGTTGACCTACTTACAAGCACATCCATAATTTGTGCATGCATCCTGAGATTTAGTTTCATATGTGTTTCTTTCAAAAATGACATAAAATGCTAATCTTAGTCTAAAAATAGATAATGTAACATAACATGGTAAAAAAACAAGCACACAGGACTGCTCAGATTTGCTGAAGACTGATTTATCTGATGACTGTAGGTGGAAGCAGGCTAACACTACCCATTGACTCCCAGTGTTTGAGCTAAGCTAATTAGCGGTGAGCGAGCTCTGTCCGTCTCTTTCTTGTGCTGCACACAGCTGAAAAAATGGTGTCTATGTGCTTGTCATGGACTAGGGAGTGAGACAAGACACAAAAACTCAAAAAATGTTGTTGTATTCCTCTAAAAAGGACACCTTCTTCTGCTTGAACTAGTTGGACTAAAGTCAAAGAACTTAAGTTTTTTTAATCAGTCCATGTTGTTGAGTCCTGTGATGTAGAGATGTTGAGTGATGTTCAGCTCTTGATATTTTCATGGTATGTTTCGCCTGTGTACATAGAGTGACCTAAGATCTAAACATTATTATTTAGTAGTACTTTGTCATTAGCCTGGTTGCTGCAACACAATTATCATCACTAATACTACTGCTTATATTACCATAGCAGAGTGATGAGTTAACTCATCACCCTGTTTGGGTCAGTTGCCTGGTCAATTGTCTCCTCAGTGCAAACAAAGTGCTTTGGGGCTGATTTAATGTGAACCAAGATCACCTCTTTTAGGCGAGCTTGGTGTAGTTGATTGTACCAAAACAGGGATCAATTGCTGTGTTATTTATTCAAATGAACCTCACCAAGCACTGAACATAAATTAAAGGCTAAATTAACGTGACGTGTTTCTTTGACATGTCATGATTCTACAGGATTTAGGTGGCCTCTTCTTATAACCTGATCTATCAGCTGGCTATGGGGGACTGCAACAACTGGTCCAGCAATAAATCAGTTGATACATGACAGTGAGTCATGGACACACACCAATAGACAGGAAAGTTTGCACTCATGCAGGGGAGCTCAGGTCCTCTTCCATGTTTAATGAGTCACTGGGGGGAGAGGCATAGGTTGCACTCTTTAGCTGAGATAAGCGTAGCAGCATAACACCAGGGGATGCAGGGGAAGCAGCAACAACATTTAGAGGTCACAGCCAGAGCAGCAACAAGGTGCTCTCCCATCTGAACATGTGAGGAGCACAACACAAGCCCTCAGATGCAACTGACCTTCTCGCAGATCAGCAGCCCAAAGCCTTGGCGTGCACTTTTACATCTGTCAAGATCTGTGAGGATGTAATGTCTGAAACAATAAGGTCATACCGCCGTTCTGCCTCGCCCTTTGACTGGCTCTGGGATAGGCATTTCTTTTCACGCATTTCCTGCCTCATCAAAACCCCGAGGAGGCCACCAGTTCGTGATGCAGTGAGAGGACTGGTTTGCTGCTGCAAGGGAGGGCAGTCCATCCTGTTACACACAGATCAATCACATGCTCGGTTACATTGGAATTAAATGTCTGTTTGAGCACCAATCGCAGAAGTCAAAGGTGAAGGTTGAAATGCTTAGAAGAGCTCTGAGAGGACATATTGGAAAAATATGCTGACATTTTTCTGCCACCCACCACCCTGTTATACAAGTTATTAGAGAGAAGAGCTGCACAGACATATTGAAGAGCATCCCATCCATATGCAACCAAACAGAAAGAGTGTTTCTCAGAGATTTAAAGAACTGTGTCACGTACGAGCTTGGAGAGAATCTGAAGAATGGTTTTCCCATGATAGAAAACCAAGGATGTTTTCTTGTTGCTCTGCTCTTGATCGCAGCACCTCACAGGCTTTATTCCTAAGAAGTCTCTCACAGTATAAAACATCTGCAGATATATGGCCTCAGGAATAGCAAGGAATAAATAAAATTCACTGAAATATGCATAAATACAGGAAAAGATTTCCCAAGTCAAGACCTGCATGATCTCCAATTTGCATCCTATACTGTCAGCTATATGTTGGGTAATTCATGAGTCATAATTGATGAAATATAAAATCAGCATGCCTCAACAGGATGCGTATAGTATATATCATTGTTACATTATGTAAGTGGCCAAAATGAGAATGCATCTAGATACCCCTAAGGTAAACAGAAACTATATCAAATATGGATGCAGCTTTTTGTTATTTTTTAATGTATATACTCAATGATTTTGCTGGTGTTTTTCTGTTTGTGTGCAAAATAATTAAAAAAGGTAATGGATTTTGATCAAATTTTCTCAGGATGTTGGTCATGGCACATGGAAAAAGTGATAAGATTTTGGTGTTGGTCTGAATTCGGCCCAGACCCAGGATTTTTCAAAAGATTTTTCAACATTGTAAGATAGGGCAATTTTCAACATCTTTGCAAGTCAGCTAATAAATGCCTTGGCAGGAGTTTGTGCTCTCTCGGCACTTTTAGTTTATATTTCATTACATGAATTTGTCCTATAAAATAAAAAGCAAAAGTCAATGCAAAGGCTTCAACTGGTTCATAAATGCGACAACTTTGTGCTTCTTGATAATTATGAGCCTAAGAATAAAAAATTACACGTGGGACCGATCCATCCATGCATTATCCATATCACTTACCTCTTTCGAGGTCATGGCGTGCTGTAGTCTATCCTGGCTAATATTGGCTAGGTACAACCTGAATTGATCACCACGCGATCGCAGGGCCACATAGAGACACACAACCATTCACACATTCGCCCACATCTAAGGGCAATTTTAAGTCGTCAATTGTTCTAACAAGCATGTTTTCAGTCTATTAGAGGAAGCTGGAGTGCCTGGAGAGAGCCCATGCATGCACAGGGAAAACATGCAAGCTGTAGACTAACAAGGGGTTTGAACCAGCAACCCTCTTGCTGTGAGGCACATGCTCAGATATCATAAAGACAGTATGCAGATGACACACAGTTGAACACCTCTGTGTCAAAACATGACTGCAGGCCCTTAAACTTGTTCAACTGGTGTTTTTAGTAAATCAGTGTCTGGATGTGCAGGAATTCCCTCCAGTTAAAGCAAGAAAAACTGAAATTCTTGTCATAGAGGAAGAAAGAGTAAAAGTCAGTGCTTACTTGTCAACAACTGTGTACAATAAAACCTACAATAGCTTGGGGTAACATTGGACACTTTCGAGCACAGCAGGGACATTCAGAGAAAGAGCTGTCAGCCATCCCCAAACTAGAAGGACTCTATGACGCCCCCCATCTCCTCCTGCTGCTGTAACAAAGCACGATCTAATCCATCTGCCTGAAATGTTCCACCTGCTTCAGTCCCTCAACCTGTACTGTTCCACCTGCTTCAGTCCCTCCACCTGCACTGTTCCACCTGCTTCTTCAACATGTCATCTGTTTAAAACAAGGCCAAACTCTCACGTATAACCAGCGCAGCTTACAGAGTAATTGGACTTCCCACATCACACCAAACATCAGGGCCATTACACACACTGCATCCTCGATAGATCAGGACACCACACATCCACTAAACACCTTCCTCATCCCTCTCCTGCAGATACAGAGCAATGAGGTGCAGAGGGGCTCGCCCCGAGAGAAGCCTGATCCCTGCTGCTACAGCGGCCTTGAATATAAGGCCTTTCTGAACAGACCGGAGTGTGGACTATGTTAAGTGCTGACACTGTGTTTCTGTCTTCTACTGCGTGTTTCCTAAAGTCTGTTTTGATTTGTTCTATTTTGTGATAGACATTGTCTGTGGAATGGAGACGGTGCTGTAAAAAATCATTTACCGAAGAGGACAATAAAGTCTGAAATCAAGCCAGAAATCCCAGTTTTACAATAAACTCAGACTTCAACTTTAACTGTCACATTAAAACAATTACAAATCAGCCTGTTAACACTTTAAAAAATACAGCAGGAATCTTTTATATAAAGAAGATACAGTGAGACTTGTTCATACTTTAAATACCACATACTTTTTCAACACTATTTTTACTAATATAATTGGCTCATAATTACCCCGTTATTAAAACAAATACAGTCTTTTTTACTTTGAGGATTGAGGAAAAATTAGTTCTATTTTTTAATTACTACTTGCATGCATAACAATGTTAAAATGCACTCAAAAATTTTATCAAAATACATTTCCTTAACAAATATTTATATAAAAAAAAACAAGTCAATGAGGTTTAAATCTTTGTTTTTTTTTTAAGATTATTTTAGGGCATTTTGTGCCTTTACTGATAGGAGAAAGTGACAGTGGATAGGTTTGTGAAAGGGGGCGAGACAGAGTAGGGGAGGACACTCTGCAAACTGGCCACAGGCTGGATTCGAACCTAGGCCGGCAGAAGCCTGGTTGCTTACCACTCCGCCAAACCAGCACTCCTAAATCATTCCTTTAAATGACAACTGATCTTTCGCAACAGGACAGAGGAAATGTTCTCAAATTCATTTCACTCCAAAACCTTATAAAAATCAAATAAAGCTGCCTGAGATGGACAAATAAACATTTTAAATAGCTGAATATACAGTATGTGGGATTTGCTTCTGTGTTTCACAATATTTATACATCAGGATCAATTTTCAGGGTAACAAAAATGGCCCCCATTTGAAGAAATGGCCCTTTAACCTGCTGTTCTGGTACATTTCTGCCAATCACAGGCCGGTGTCTCCATGCCTTCATCTGACTTGTCCTGCATGCTCAGATTGAAAACAGAGTCACCTTTTAAGTCCTCTGTGTTAACTCCATAATGATTTAAATTGTATTTTGCCCTTCATATTCTTATTAGGACTTTAATACCACTGAAAGGACTCAAGGTGTTTTTTGTCATGTGGTTTCTTTGATTGCCTCTGCACACACTCCCAGCTTTCTGGTTGAGTATAGATGTCTATTTGTCCAACAGACTCACTGAAAAAAGCACTTTTCCCCTCCAAATGTGTGCCAACCTGTTTGAAAAAACATATCATAACACGAATTTAAATCAGCAAGCAGCAGAGAAGATTTTAAATTGATGTCAAAAGAAATTTAGCCTGCAAAAAGCTTTTTAAGGGGCTGTCCACACAAAGACGAGATTAGGAGTATATCTGTAAGTTTTTCAAATTTATTGTTTTAATCATTTCAGTGTTAAGTCTACGTGAAACTCCGGGTTTTTGTAAGCCAGAAAATGCAATTTTTTAAATCTTGGTCCCAGAGTGAAAAAATACAAACACAGTCCTTGCACTTTCATGTGTTAAACAAATACACACATTTTCAGAAATGATGATCTCATAGCTCCAACTGTCCCTTAAACTGCATGAGAACAATAGAAACAATACTTTTTTCAGCAGTAGCCCCAAAACTGTAGAATGAGCTCTCAGCATGTTGATAGCTTCTCTCTGATTGGTCGGTACACTACGATTGAGCATGCTCAGGCAGAAATTGAATAATTAAGCATGCGTGAAGCAAAAGGTGATTCCACATCCGTTTGAGAGAGAGAGAATCATGTATTTGTTGCGAAAATACTGAAATTTCATTGATTAAAACTTTGAATAAAAGTAATTTTTTAGTTGTCTGAGAGAGTAAGGTTTGGGCAAAATTTCGGTGCATGTTACATTTGAGTGCAGTGTTTTTCAGGCAAAAGTTGTGAAATATGGGGTGCTTGTTATAACAGAGTGTGTGCTATAATCGAGAAATTACAGTATTTAATTTAGAGTATTTAGTTTTTTTATTATTGTGCAGCACTTTGGCAACCTTGTTTTTAAAATTGTGCTATATAAATAAAGTGGGTTGGATTCTTTTACAGTTGTTGTTTACCAACTTTTAGTCCTCCCTTTCTTGCTTAAATAGGACTCTGTAGGATAACTCAGGTTCGTCTCTTCACAGATCAGTGCATACAACTGTTAAACTACTGTCTCTCATTGAGATAAAACTCATTAAGAACATGTAGTTAGTACCAAGACCATCAAACTCTCTGTGTGTAAAGCAGAGAAGAGTTTCTTGGCCCCCAGGGGAGCACTGTGTGTGGAGTCACGTGAAAACATCAATATGCTGCTGAGCCACAAAACAAAACCAGTCAAACATGCAGGCAGAGAGCGCAGGACGCCACAACACTGAATATTTTCTTCACTTCTCAAAGCTTGTTTGACCCCTTGTTGCGATGCAACCCCATATGTGGTACCACCAGACCCGCCTAGAAAAGGCTGGGGCCCTGAAAGGCACAGGAATGGGGACCCCCTCATTATCAGATTGTTTAATATGAACACGTACTTCACTGATAAGCTCCCCTCCGTCCTTTTGCTCGTGGAAAAGCGTTATTGTACCGGCTGCCTTCACTGCCTCCTCCTGCACTGCCTGGCCTTCTCGCTTGTATTTTACTGTATGTGTTGCTCAAGTCAGTTTTTGAAACTGACTGAAAAAGGAAGTTTATTGTTTGGGTGAAACACCCTTTTCAGCTCCTTTATTCTCCTTTTCTTTATTTGCTGGCATTTTCGTTTATGTTCAGGTCCTGCTATTGTTAGAATCATTCCAGCATTACTGGCACGAGAGTTAAGTTCACTGGGACCACACATTCACTCCCTGGTGGTTCAGAGTTTCTGTGTAAATAATCCATCAGTATCAGTCAACACATTTATACCCCTTCATATCTACTTACGCGCCACTGATGCAGCGGTGGGAGTCAACTTGAGGTTAAGTGTCTTGCCCAAGGACATGTAGACATGTGACAGCCGGAGCTGGGCTTGAACCTGCAACCTTCTGATTAGGGACAGAGCGCACTGTCAGACTTCACCACCAATGTCCCCCCCATAAAAGAGAAAAAAAAGAAAGCAACAAGCTCATACCAGTTATGAGGAAGACGTCTTGCTTCATGATAAACAACTGGAATTTACTTTTATTGATTAAATATTTAATGTTTGGCATTTTAGTTCAAGATGTGTTTTGAGCGTCACTGCTTATATATGGTGGACCACTTTCATTGCTGATCTTCATGCACCCCCCCTTTCTATCCTGCCTCATGGTAGCACTAAATATGGAGTGGTGTCCATAATTATGAATATTAAAGAAAATTTATTAATTGTGTTATCATTGCTGGCTATAATTGATTTTTTGTTGATTTTTAACTTGATTTACTGAATCTGGTTCAGAATGCCTCCTGGACGCCTTCTTGGTAAGGTGGTAAGGGCACGTCCCACCGGTAGGAGACCTTGGGGAAGACCCAGGACACACTGGAGGGACTATGTCTCCCAGCTGGTCTGGTAACACCTCGGGATCCCCCAGGAGAGTTCGATGAAGTGGTTATTGAGAGAGAAGTTTGAGCTTCTCTGCTTAAGCTGCTGCCCCTGCGACCTGACCCTGGATAATAAGAAGAAGATGGTATAGCACTGAATCTGTGCACACATAATCTTTCATGATGACTATTCCCACTGTACTGACACTCTTAAACTGCAGACATCCTTGTCAGGGTCTCCAAAGCTCAGTGGTAGCCGTCTGCCTTCAGCCACGGAACAGGTCAGATTTGCTGTGCAGGGTTGAGTTTCTGATGTTTCATTTCAGACAGTCATAGAGTTGTGCATCTCTTGATTTGAAATAACTTGTTAATGGGGCATGTAAAAAATCTGACATGCGGAACTGGCACATTTACAGCTGCATAGTATTTGCTGAGGCACAGAGCAGCACAGTTTGATTTACTGAGAGCCATCTAGGTCTGAGCTGCGGAGAAACTGTGAAACAAGCCACAGAGGCGAATTGAAAATAAAGCCGTATGAAGCAAATAATGCTCATGAATGTGTTGTGCGCAGCTCACGACAACCAAGAGTCTGTTACTGTCTGCTCAGCCAAGAACCATTAGGAGGAGTTATTTCTGCTCTCTTTGATTCTTATTGAAAGGCCACGTCTGCCTTGAAACATAGAATATTTGCGAGGGAGCCAAATTGCAATTAGGCTGTACACTGACACAGCAATAGTCATTATTGACAACATCTGAGATCTCCAGAGAGCTGCAGCGCTGTGTGGGTGGGATGGATGTGAATAAGGCTGCTGATGCTGAAATGGCAGGACAAGGGTACAGTCACCTCGCTATGATGGGAATGAGGGCGAGAGGCAGCGCTCACAGATGACATATTTGTGCTGAAGTCAGGCTGTGGGTGCATCCCCACTGGTTTATTGACTGAAGGAAGCTGGCGAGGTACTTTAATAGGGGATCAAATTCACTGTCCAATCAGAACGTGGATTGTCAGCGATTTCCCTCATTAGCATTCAAAGCATTGTTCTTCTGACAGCTGTTTTGGCACCGGCTCTCTTATTCACTCGTCGGCTTGAGAGGTTTCTTTTCTCTGAGAGGGTCGGTGTGAACTCTGCACTCCACCGACCAGAATCACTCGTCACTGTGAGTAAATCTGGTCTCCAATTATTCCATCGATTTCATGTGAGAGTAAAAGGCTTTAAAAACAGCTTTGTTTCCCAATTAGCTTTTGCACTGAGTGATGCAGTCTGCAGGAAATGAGAGACAGGGTGTGTTTTAATCTTGTTGGGGATCATTACAGTTTTCTATGGTGGGCGTAAAAGTGATGATGTTGAGGGGTTATTAGCTCATTATGGCAGCCAAAGTCGATCAGATGTAATCAGACTCTCTCTTCAGAATCCCACTGATGAAGGTGAGCACAGTTTACAGGTGCTAAGCTATACAGCAAGACAGTTAACAAAGTCAGTGATGAACTGATAATGTTACAGAGGAGTAACTCGTTTTGAAAGACTTTATTTAGCTTCAATTCTTTTTAGTCAGAAATTCAGTTTAGTTGAGTAATTTTTCATAAGTGTCCATACTTGGACCCAGCTCACACTTATCACTCATACAGCTGAAAGTAGTCCAAAAGCACAAACCTCTGCCAAGGCATTTCTGACACTGTTTGCCCAGTTATCATCAAAAATATGGAAAACTGCCCTGTCCTGCAATGCTAAAAAATCCTTTAAGAAATCCCTGGATCTGCATCCAGATTCACTTCTCCCTTGAGCCATGATCAACATTCCCTGAAAATGTCATCAAAATCCCGCTAACAGATGGATGAACAGACAAACAAGGCATTGGGGGCTCTGTCTGTAGTGTCCTCTATCAGCAATTGGGGTCCATCTGTCCTTGGGCCAAGTTGCCCCCACTGTAGTGTCAGTAGCGTGTGAATGGGTAAGAAAGACCATGAATGTGCTGGCTAATATTAATGGACAGCTTAGACTGAAACTCGGAACCATGAGTGAGTGAATGTGAGAGTGAATGCATGTGAATGGGTAGATGTGAGCTGTGGTGTAAGAGCACAAGACTAGAAAACTGCTATATAAGCTCAAGTCTATTTATCATTTACAAAATACAAGTGCTCCAAGAGTGCAAACCTTTGCCAAGATATTTCTGTTCTTCCCTGTTATTATTAAAAATGTGAAAACGGCCCTTTTGTGAAATGTTACTAACCTTTTAAACACTCCAAGATCTGCATCTGGATTCCGATCAGCACCAAAATCAAATCACTATTCCTTCGTGCCATGACTAACCATCCTTGAAAATTTCAGCATAATATGTTCCGAATTTTTTATTTACTAATAAAAACATGCAGAATGGCCCAGTTTCCCATGTCAAAATATCCTTTGAAAAATTCCTGGAGCCACATCCAGATCATCACCAAAATCAGACCACTTCTTGACTTGTGCAATGACCAAAATTCCCTGAAAATGTCATTAATATCCATTTAGACATTTTTGAGTTAGCTCGCTCACCAGGATGGACGGACAGAGGGACAAACCAAAACATGGCTTATTACCAGCAAAAACATAACCTCCTTGGCTGAGAAAATAATGGAAATGTGTGTGCAACCAACCAGTTAATCTGGCTTCACACTAAACAATTTAAAGTCTGATTTTGGACCATATTTGCCCCTCATGGCAATGGGGGACGGTATTATCGGATTACAGACCTGTAACAACCAGTCAGTTTGCTGAACAATAAAGAGTAGGGTGTCTATACAATTATCTCAAAACTCCCAATCACGTTGAAGTCTCATCATTCTCAAATTTAATACATAAAAATATGTTTGACAACTACATTTCATAGGCAGGCCGCCTCCAATGGAATACCTCCCAGAGTGAGTAGATGCTTCGCCCACTGGGGGTTGCATACATCAGCACTAAAGTAAACAGAACTTCTCTCCTCTCTTTTCCATATTTGTTTTTTAAGAAGTCACCAACGTAAGCTACTCTAAGATCTTGTTTCTATGCAACCTTAAGCGTAAAGTAATAACTAGATGTTGCAAGTGTATGGACAGGCCAAATCATCCCGTGTGTTCAGCTGGAGAAAAATAATGCTTAAAATGGTTTGAAACTGTTCTTGTGTTTGTGGTCCCCTGCATTTTCAGATTTGGTTGTGGTTTTAGAATTAACAAAAAAACAATAAGTAGGAATGAGCGCTCCTGCTTTTAATCTTGTCCTCCATCAAAATGATCAAAATGCAGTTTATATTCATCAGATATGTTTGTGTCTATTTAAATGCTTTTTTGGTGGAACTGGTATCTTGTGTTTTTGTACTTCAACATTGAAAATCACTAAGAAAACCTATACTCAAAGGTAAGATATATGTTGGAAAATATTTGGTGTTGTAGGAATATTTGGCAAAAATAATAGAGACTTTAAGATGTTGAGTTATCTTTATACAACCTACTGCAGACTTAAGTCTGTTCTTTCACTTAGACCATATTTTAGGAGGTCGGCAACAACAGATTTGGTCTAATTTAGTAAAAGTTACCAAGATGGGCAGGGGTTGATAAAGGATAACTTTCTGTAATGGACTGAGCTTGATTAATGGCCATTTATTTTCACACAAAATGTTTCACTGGGTCCTGAACCTGCAAGATGCTCTTTCAGTGGGTGTACCTTTATAAGGGAAAGGTGAGATACCAGAGGGCATTTTTATTCCGCAGTTTTTTTGTGCAGAGCTTAGATTGTCAGACTCTCCACAGGCAGCAGAATGAACAGGTCAGGAGGGAGTGGGGTTACAGCAAGGGGAGATCAATCAATAATGGATGCAGCCGTTCTGTGGGAGGGATAATATAATAAATCTAAACCAGATATGACAAATGTCCTTCTTGGCTCACAGTAATGGGGCAGACATGGGGCCACAATCGAATTGACCTGACTTCTTATCACCAAAATCTAATCGGTTCTTCCTGAAGTCCATTTGGACATTTATGATAGTTTAAAAATATTCTCTCGAACACTCTTGACATGCTTACATGGACAGGACAGGAACAGTAGCCAGAATATAATTTTTGAACATCAAAATGACAGAATGATTTTAACTTTGGGACAAACTAATATGCACAAAAAAGGTTGTCATTTGTGTAAGTATTGTTTCAATAAAAACATTCCAGAGAGAATCTCTAGGTGCAAAAAGACATCAGTCTACTCATAGGCTAGGCTGGATACTTCTACTTTATTTATAAAAAAAAATCTTATCAAGCATTGCTGGGACACTGTGTTCACAAAAATGAAGAATACAGTCTGGTTGACCAGCAGCAGATGGATGAATGGGTAACCATAAACAGACCATTCAGTTCAGATTCCAATCCAAGCAGCTTCTGTCAACAACTAGTCCTCTGGTAACAGATAAGCTACTGAAATCCTGGGAACAGAAATTCTCAGAAAAATGTCCACATGTGGTTCAGATGCACATGAAGCCGCCTGCTCAAGGGAATGACATTCCAAATGAGGAAGAGTCGAGAAGGTCAGTACGCAAAATAGCTAAAAACAGGCTAATTAGAGACATAAATTTAATCATTTTCTCACTGCAGTGGTTCAGAATTTCTGTCTTATGTGCCCCAACTTCAAGATTTCTCTTTTTTTTTTGGTATCCCCACCCACCAGTCACAGAGTCACATAAAGTGTAAAGATAAGAATTTCCCTAATAACCTACAGATATTTTGGCATAAAGTTGTTATATTCTATTTCTAAAAACCCAATTATTTGCACTACAGAGCATTTGCCGAATTGCTTTCATCACTTTAGCTGTGTCTGCTGCAGGTGCCGTGCTTGTGCTTTAGCTCCAAATGCAGAGGATTATACACGATGTATGGGGATAAAATTCATTGCAGCTTCCATTTACAGCAAGTTAACCTTGTAATGCAGCAGGGTTCGCCAGATTCCATGTCTGTCATCAGGCAGATCTATCTTACAAAGCTTAAATCTGGAACAACTGTTCCCGGTCAGAAAATGACTGCAGTTTTCAGCATCCCTTTGAGGAAAAAGAGGCTGTAGCTGTGAGGGGAGTTTAGTTGTGTTGAAAGCATGAAAAAGCATCTTCAAGCCTCTGACTGGCCCATAATACTGTGAATGTGACAGACAAAACATTCATTCAGTCATCTTCTAGTTTTTCTTCAAGGGTCTGCCCTTCCCTATCACTTCCTATGGGGTGTTACCCAGATAGACAAGAGAAATATAACCTATGGATATGGATAATAGTCCATCTAGTTTGTCAAGTTAACGGTGAGCCAGAGGTACAAGGAAAAACTTCAGGGCGTGAGTCTTGAACCTAGAGTCGAAGTCGAGTCTGGTCCTTGAGGGGTGAGTCCAAGTGGAGTCACGAGACATCTTTGGGGGGGACTTATTTGTATTATCTAGATGGGCAAGAAAATAGTATTGAATAAAAATAATATGAAAAAATAACATTTATTTGCTATCTGCTATCCACAAATTGTTCCTACTTCAAAAACTAGCATGGAGTGTTGTGTATATTCCAACCTCCACCCAATCTTATTAAGTGTAAAACAATGAAGTGGCAACCTAAATTTATTTACATGCAGACTTAATAAGAAGAACTAAGCCCAGAACCACAAATAAAAGTTATGTGAAAAGAAAATGTATCACACAGAAACACAAAAAGCCAATAGCAGGCTGTTGTTACACAGCTCACACTGATGATCTCATAAACCACACCTCTGACATGGTCAATGGCAAATTACTGTAAAATTTGGTTTGGCATTTGGGTTGGTCAAGGCCCCAAATCAGCCACGCCCCTGCCATGGCAAGCTGCATCCCCTTTATGTGTTGCCATGCTTCCCTTGGTAAGTAACGCTATCTCACTGTAACATAAAGGATGATGTAGATTGTAGCTGGACAGGAGTGGGCAGCAGTACAGTCTGCTAATGCTTTGATATTCATAACCCCTGGGAGGAAAAGAGGAATGTATCTGATGCAACACACATGTTGACATAAACACGAGTATGTGCACATATGGCCTCAGAGCACACTGATGCATGTCCACATGGAGAGCAAGGCCTTCACCTTGACAGCTGCTTTTGTTAAGGATTGATTTACAGCTCGTGGTTTGACACCGTGGTTCCCCCCGTGAGCATGTGCAGGTTCATTCAGTGCATGACTGGATGGTAAATATTCATTAGATATAAATTACAGCACTGCTGCCGCACTGCTGTATCAAACTGTCAGGTTGAGGGCATGGTATATCAGCGTGTGCTCTCAAAAGAACTGTCTGCGTGTTTTCACCACCTAAACTTCCAACCCTGAAGGTCCTTCTGCATTGTGCATTGTGTGACAGAGAGATGCTGTTCATGCAGAGTTAGCTGACAGGATGATCCTGCCGTCCCGCAGACAGACAGCTGGCTAATGGCTCTGGCTTTTTTCCAGTGGCCACAGAGACGGCAAAACATGAGGGTTGAGAGGAAAAGAGAGGGAGTGGGTGATGAGGAATAAAGCACTGAAGAGGAGGAGAATGATGTGAATTTGGAGCAGCAAATCAAGAATGGTGTCACAGGGAGGCTAAGAAAAAACAGTAACTGCATGTGACAGTCTTGAGAGCAATCATACCATTAGATGCTGCCTGGATTTGAACTGCACATCTTTATATGAACTCTATATACAGATCTGCCCCTCTGTAAAAAAGCTGCTGTCAAACATGATGAGTGGCTGATGGGGAAACCCAGGATTACGTGCTTTGTTTGGACAATTTGGTCACTTGTTTCAAACCATTACCCAGACATAAGAGGAGCCACATTACCATCAGCTAAAAAGAATGGGCAGTAAAGTATTTCTCTGATTCATACGAAGGCAGGAGAAATGAGCAATGAGGACAGGTGGGACGGTAAAGATGCTGTAATAGCTCGAAGAAGGACTCAAATCGCTGCTTGCAGGACGACTGGATTGTCGGTATTTGAGTTAATGCATAAACACAAAATCTCAGAGATGTTCTCCTGAATTAGATCACACTGATCCTTGAGAGAAATGCCCCTGCCATCAAATCACTCTTCATTTCTGTTTATATCCCGTCACTGCTTTGCCTTAGCTGCCCTTTACAGGACAAACCAGCCGTCACAGAATGACTCAAGCTCATGCAGCTTTGAATCAGTGTCAGTCTGAGGTTGAGGAGACTCACCTGCACGCTAAAACACATTTTCTTTATCTTCATTTCCTTCAGCTCAAGATCTGATCAAGGTGTAAATCGTCAGTCATGATCGTACTAGAGGTTAAATAGCTCAGAATGCAAATTGTGCTTCATTCTGAGTTGAATACACTGGCATAACGTATTTCTGTTATCACATGACTTCAGCAGAGTGACCTCTCAGCTTTCACCCATGGTAGTTTCTTATTACCAAGTGAGAAAAGAATAAAGTGCAGGGTCTTATTTTAAAAGGTTGAAATACTTTTGCACTCGACAAAAGCACTTCTCCCGTAGAGCTGTTGTGAGAGCCGAAACTGCTTCTTACCCCATTTTGAAGGTGAAGATGTTAATGCAGGGAGAAGCGCTTCTCTGTGGACAGGTGCCCTCCTCATACTTCCCTATCTGCCAAGAGTTGCTCCTATAAACCAGTTTATGTGGATTAACAGGGGCTGAGACTTGACTCATTCTCTGCAGAAGCCCTGAGTGAACTTCTGCTCCAGTAGGTAAAGAAAGACGGTTCACCTTCAGGCCCTACAAGGGATTATAAGCATCCACTGAATCTGTGCCCTTTTCAGAAGCCAGCAGGAGGCTGTCAGACGAGTTAAAGCGGACAGCAGGAGACGCTCTTGTTCCAAATGACTAGTTTGGGGCCTCCAGCCAGTGGAGAGAGGCAAAAGATGGCCAAACAAAAACTTATTTTCTATTCCAGTCAGGTTTCGCTGTTGCTCTCTTTTCTTCTCTCCATGTGGATTCTTTCCTTCCTGATGTTGACGTTCGCATTGGAGGCATTATTGATCGGCGCTCGGCAGGAGCATGTCAGGTAGATTAAATCACCTGACCCCTGCTTTGTCTCTCAGCGTCCATTTGAGACATTCAGACATGCGTGCATTACTGATCTTTTGTTAAAATTTAGATGCAGCTGAAGCTGTTTGAAGAGAGCATGGCAACAACACCCAAATATCACTGACACCAGACACCGCTCAGGTATACATCATACTCTTAAAATGTCAGTCTTAAGGCTGATTTTGGGTCGGTTTGTCCCTCCAGGGGTGTGACCTGCTTTGAGACATGTTCCAGTCAATTATTTGTTCATTATTTGTAACATTGCTTGAGTGGGCTGTTCAAAGTCAGATTGGAGGCTCCCTAATCTTAAAATGTAAGCCCTAAATGCGGTGGCAGCAGGCCAATAGAGGATGCCAAGGCCCCGCCCCTCCGAGCCAAACACAAAATGGATAAATAATTCATCAAATAAAAACTAAAAGTGCTCCCAGAGCACAACACTCAAGGCTTTCTCCAACACTGGCCACAGGTTACATGATGTTTTTATTTCGGAATTAATTATTCAGAATTAAATAATTCGGAATTAAGGTTTTCTCCTTCATGTTTACATGGAAATAGTAATTCTAAATTGAGTAAACACATTTATTCGCCTTTACTAACTCCGATCAAGGTCTGGGGGTTGATAATGGTTGTGATTGGACAGGGGGCATGATGTGATGTATTTACGTCTACTGGAAGAAAAGCTCCAGTTCAGCGTCTCCAGCATCTCTGTCAGGGAAACCTTGTCCAACTTGGACGGTACAACTTTAAAAAGGTCCACATTTTTATGCTTACATCCATCCACTCTTTTCATTATTTCCAAATCGTCTGAGGCTCTAATTAAATAAATTATCTCAGCTCGAGTCCGACGCTCGCTTCGGGCGACCATCCTGTTCCCGTCAGCGTCCCGTGCATCATCCCAACAGGACAGGGAAAGAGCATGCGCAGAACGACCGGAATTACTTCAAAGTGGAATGAATGTATACATGATCTAGGAATTATTTAACTTGGATTTAAAATCAGAATAAACCACTTCACTTCAGATTTATCATTTTCATTCGGAGTTAGGTGTTTACATGGTCATTTTTCATCTTCATCATCTTTTAAAGAGGATTTAAGTTTATCTGGAATTAAAGGGGAATTAAAGCTCTCATGTAAACGTGATAACTGTCTGGCCAGATCTTACAAAAAAATGTAGAGAACAGCCCTATCTAGCACTGTTACATAATCCTTGAAAAAAGTCCTGCACTCAAACTTCAACTGAAATTCTGGTGATGCCTAAATTGCCATAAAACATTTCATCTCCTAACTCGACCACTGCACGCTCTTGTTCTCCATTTTCCTCTACTTCCTCAAAATTCAGCAAAAACTTTTTTTTTTTCTGTTTCAGCCGCGAGCCAACTTTTCAGGTTCTGAACTAATTTGTTTCCGGTCTGAACGCGCCGGCTGGTTCAAAATTAAGTTCGGGAATTGGAATCATGTCGGTGTGAAAGCCCTCAGGGAGTATGAAAAACTCCCCTGAGAGAGTGAAATCTCATGTGAGACACATGGATAAATCTGCCAAGCCTCAAAATCTGCGTAAAGGGCTTACCTGGAGGGGACAAACTTCTGTGGGAACTGAGGTGCAGGAGAGGTGCAGTGTGACCTGGTGGTCTAAGTGTGTAAACTGCAAGCCCATTCCCAAAACCCTTCCTGCTGTCCGATCTGAATCAGAGGTAAGCATATAGCGCTATCTGCTATCTAATGCGCACAGGCCATTTGCTGCAGTGCAGAACCAGAACTTCCTGGAAGAAAAATAAAGCGCTTTAAAAAATTTTGCCCAATTGTACATTTGACATTGTTTCGTGGCTCAGTTTTTTGAGTAAAATGAGCACAATTATTCAAAATAACAGTATCCTTTAACAGCTTTGTACCTTTATGGTACTTTGAGCTAGGTGCCAAAGAAATTTACCACCAGCCTCTACTGATTATGTGATATTTGTGTTTTCTAAGCCATGCAGCCTCCATCAGGAGATCGGAAATGCCCCATGAAAATGCGAACAGACGTGGGTGCTTCACCAACCAGATGTTGAGAAGTCTTCTCTTGTAGCATAAACACACTTAAGATCATTTCAGCCGGGATGTGAAGACAGAAGATTGAATGTAGGTGCAGTCAGCTCAGAATGTCTTTTGTATTCTTTATTTGTTTTCCTTCAGAAGTCACACTTGATCATGTTAGTTTGTGTAAGACCTTATGTCTGGTGGATCTCCACTGTGAAGTTGTAACCGTAGGCAGCAGGTGTGTGTTCTGGCTGAATCATCTGGTGTATGCATTCATAGTAAAAAATCAACAGATAACGTCTGTACGTCTGTGATCCCACACATTTTCGGTTTAAAGAGTTAAAAATAGCCTTGTGAGCTGCCAGCTTGGATGATAGAGCTTCAAATATACCTGGAAAATGTGCATCTCGAATCAGAAGTCTATTATTAATTCACTATGTACAAATACTGTCAAAGTAAAACAAACCTTTGCAGCTTCAATGCTCATGTTATATTCATGCTCATGCTTTAAACATAAATCAAGGCAGCGGTGGGGCATCAGTGCCTTATGTGAAGGCAGCATGTTGTAATTATAGAGAAAGTCTGTTTATCTGTACATGCTCAACAGGAAAAATCAGATCGGCTCATTATTACTGGAAGATTTTTGCTTAGTGACTCAGGTCTATGGTTTTGCCGGTAGGGATAAAAATGCTAAAATGCTACAGACCGTCCACACCACAGTAAGACTTGTTCATACCGCTATGGTAATTTATTCTGCTGTTTTTGGAGTTCATGTTTACTGTTTTACATCAGGAGAAGTGAAAACTAACAGAATAAATCAATGTAGCTCTTGTTGACAAAAATGCAAGTTATTCTTCTTTGTATATTCTGTAGGTGAAACAGATCAATTTGTCCAAATACTTTAAGATTAAAATTTATAAGATATAGCTTCACAACAACCACACTCTCACCATCCATCCATTATCATTACTGCTAATCTCTTTCAGGGTTGCTGAATTGATGGAGCCTATCCCAGCTGACATTAGGCCAGAGGCTGGATACACCCTTGATTGGTCTCCTGCAGATCACAGGGCCAGCATATAGAGACAGACAACCATTCACATCCACACTCACACCTAAGGGCAATAAAAATCACCAAATCAGCTAATGAGCATGTTTTAAGTCTGTGGGGGGAAACCGGAGTACCCAGAGGAAACTCACACATGCACAGGGAGAATTCTAACTCTACACAGAAAGGCCACAGAAGGAGGTCAAGCAAGCAACCTTCTTTTATTGTCGTTATTGCCTTTAGGCACAAAAAACATTCATTTAATCTTTGCTTTGCAGATGATGTCCAACCAATTGAGAACCAATTGTAAAGAATTGATGCAATAACTTTTGACCTGTTTAAAAGATCTCAAAATCTGGGTGAAGTTGAATTTTCTAAATTTAAATGAAAATAAAACTTAAGTCATTATTTTTAGACTGCCAAACCTGATTGACAGCTACTCTCAGCCCTCTTGCTCCCAACTATTGCAGATCTTTCAAACATATTGGTGACATTTGTGACAGCTCGTACAAAGTTTGACAAGCAGATCACCTCTGTTGTCAAAACTAGATTTTTCCAGCTATTACAAATTGCAAACTGAAAGCCTTGTCAAAATATAAGTGGCCTTGAATTAGCGATAGACGCCTTAAAAACTTCTTGGCTTGATTATTGTAATTTGTTGTAAAATGGTCTTGATAATCTTCTCTAAACTGTCTGCTAACCTGACACCCATGGGAAGTGTTTGGGAATGGGAAGAACCTTTCAAAAGCATATCTGGCAGGTCATAGGACGATCCTTCTGTCAATTACAGTCAATACAAGCCGATCAGATAATGTGGTGGGCAGGTGCTATTGCTGTGGTGTAATAAACAAAACACGCAACACTTCGAAGGAAAAAATCTCGCCATAACATGTCAGAAGTGAAGCAAAAATATTTTTCCCATTGAGAAATTCTTTTGCCGTTGTTATTAGTTTTTCATTTGATCAAGACATGTGGTCTTCTATTTTGTAGCTCCCTCCATTTCCTGCTTTTAAGCACATTGTTTGGACTGTGCTGCTTCAGGGCCGAGCACAATCATTGTAGACTGGAGCTTGGCAAGATAGATCTGACTGATTACAGACATTAAATCAGGCAGAACCAACCGCATTACATGTTTTTGGTCTGTGGAGGGAAACCAGAGCACCTGGAAAACAATGATGGGTGCACGGGGAAAACACGCAAACTCTACACCAAGAGGGTACAGAAAGGTGAGTCAAACTAGCGGCTGTCTTACTATGAAGCACTACCTGTTGTGTCATGGTGCTGTCCCCAACTCTGACCTTTTACGGTAAAACTGTTTAAAACTTTTATTATCAAGGAGGCTCTGTTCTTGCTGTCATTTGTCCAATTGTTTGTTTGTTTGTCTTTCCATCTGTAAGATAACTGAAAAAGCTCTTTGTGGATTTTACAAAATTTTCAGGGAATGTTGCACAAGGAAGAAGTTATATGATTTTGGTGGTAATCCAAGTCTGGATCTTCATCTGGGATTTTTTTTATAAAGGATTTGTTAACATTGTGAGATTGGCAGTTTTCCACATTTTCTGCAGTAATTTAAAAAGTACTCAAGTGATTTGGTGAAATTTCAGGCAAAGTTGGTCATGGCACAAGAGAGAAGTGATCAGATTTGGATGAGGATCTGGATGCAGGTATAGGAATTATTCCAATACTTTCGTGATTTGTCAACATTGCACAGTCAGGCAGTTTCCCACATTTTGGATGCCTCGGTGCCTTAGTGGAGGCTTGTGCTCTCGAAGCATTTCTAGTCGTATGATGTGGAATAATTGTGATTCAAGTACGCTGCAAATTCAAAGATTGCAACATTGGGGGGAGCATGAACAGAAATTGAGTTGACTGTATTTTTAAAAGTCCTTTCTCAATAAGGCTAAAGCACTATGACCACACAGCACAGCGGTCTCTGGTTTGAATCCTGGTAGGGACCAAACAAGGTGGTATTCTGGCTTCCTGCCACAGACCAAAAACATGCTCGTCAGGTCAACTGCTGACTCTACATCCCCTTAACTGTGGGTGTGAGTGTGACTGATTGATTGTCTCTGTGTGTCAGCCCTGTGATTGACTGGTGACAGGGAGGCTGTTCAGAAATGGATTGTTGGATGAATTACCAGATGGTATATTTAGCTGTTAAAACTTCCATCTATACAGCAAAACAGTGGCTGTTCACTTACCTGAGCATTGTGGGTCAACACAATCAGAGGAAGCACACTGGCCTAAAGCAGCATTGATTTTTGTTGCTGCTCTGAGCTGCGCTAAGCCAAGCATCCCTGATCACAGCTCAACCACTCAGCACTGTGCGGCACTGTCTCCATTCTCTCTTTCACAGCGGGCTAAACTCAGGAGCCCGGTGCCAGCTGGCCTGCAGGGAGCTTTTTTTTTTTTTTTTCAGGCCAGATACTCCATCAAAGTGCTGCAAGGTAATTAGACAGGGTTAATGCCAAGCCATGCCACAGGTGGCTATTTATTATTGGATAGGTTGAGTATGGAGTGTCCCACAGCAGCAGCCTGTGGAGAAGTTCAGGAACCATTTAGTCAACTGGCATACATGACTGTGCGCTCTTTCAGCAGCACATAATTTTGCATATTCCTCTCATCTGGAGGAGCCAGTTCATCCATCTCTCAGTGCTGGCTTAGGACATCCCCTCAGCGTCTGGCCAGGCTTATTGTTGTGCTGGGGACAGTGATTACTCAGGAGAGGCCATGGATTAATCAGACTGTGGAGAGAGCATCGATCTTCAGTCCATCCATCTGATATTGGCTTTTGTTCGACAAGAGGGGGAGACTTGCAATATGGAAATCAATCCTGAAAGGTCAGGGGTTCTCCTTTGGGAAGCAGTTTTAAAATGAAGCAGCCATACAAGGATCATTAAATGTCCTTGGATGAGTGGTACAACATGCTTTTGAAAGTCCATCTGGGATGGAGACAATAATAAAAAAATAAAAGTGCTCCAAGAGCAAAAGCCCCTTTCAGGGAAAATCCACCATTCCAGCAAATTATTGTCAAAAATGTGGAAAACTGCCCCATCTTGCACGTTAGGAAATCCATAAAAAAAACACATTCGTATTCAGATCACCACAAAATCTTATTACTTCTTTTTTTGTGTCATGACCAACATTCCTTGAAAATGTCATGAAAATGCGCCAAGACCTTATACAATTATTAGTGAAAATGTGGGAAACTGCCTTATCTTGCACTGCAAAGAATTCCTTAAAAGGTTCCTGCATCTGCATCCAGATTTGGATCTCCACCAAAATCCGATAACATCTTAAAATGTCAAGAAAATCAATATAGAACTTAATGAGTTATCAATGAAAATGTGGGAAACTGCTCTATCTTGCCACGTTAACAAATCTTAAAAAAAAAAACTCCAGGATGCATATCCGGATGAACACCAAAATCATATCACTTTTTCCTTCTGCCATGACAAACATTCCCTGAAAATGTCAGGAAAATCAGTTAGGAACATATTGAGTTGTTACAAAATGTGGAAAAACTGCCCTAACTTGCACTTTTAAGAAATCCTTAAGGAACTTCCTAGATCTGCACCCTGATTTGAATCACAACTAAGATCGAATCACTTTTATCATGTGCCATGACCAACATTTCCTGAAAATGTCAAGGAAATCAACTGTGAACTTATGGAGTTAGAAGTGAAAATGTGGAAAACTGTCCTACCTCACACTGTTAAAAAAAAAAAAAATAGACTCCTGGATCTGCATCCGGATTTGGATCACCACCAAAATTTTACTTCTTCTGTGTTGTGCCATGATCATCATTTCCTTAATGTGTCATAAAATCAGTGGAGGACTCATTGAGACATGGGCAAAAATGTTGAAAACTGCCCTGTCTTGCAATGTTAACAAATCCATAAAAAAATCCTGATTCCAGATTCGGATCACTGCCAAAATCTTATCACTACTTTCTTGAGTGCCATGACTAACATTCACAGAAAATGAGAACTGGAGGACTGCCTCATTTTGTAATGTTAACATATCCTTAAAAACTCCTGGATTCACATCTGGACTCAGATCACCACCAAAGTCTAATCATTACGTTCTTGTGCCATTGCCATCGTTCCCTGGAAATTGAATTCAATTCTGTTCTTTTAGTTTCTGAGTTGTTTTTTTCAGAAACTAACAAACAATGAAACTAACAAATGCCAGGGAAAAACAACCTTCTTGGCGGCGGTACTAACCACAAAGGAAATCAAAAGGAAAATATTTTATACAACACAAACAGTTGACTGAATCTCTTCAAAGGGTTATCTTTAAAAAAAAAAAAAAAGATTTTCTTTATTTTTTTTGGCTTGTAGTTATCAACATCTTCCTCCCTTTGAAACTGTGGAATAAATCACCACCTTAACAGCTCATTAATTCAGTAAAACTTTTACTTTTACTGACAGAACATTTTGTTTCCTACCAAAGTTTGTTATTTAATGGTCTTTGATAAACACCACAAAACTAGACAGTAATTTATTGCTCAGTGGAAGATTCCTACTGTGACTCTGCCGGAAAAGCTGCTCAGAAGAACTGAGAGAATATAATTTATTATGTTGCCTGATCTTACCTCACACATTCTTGCCACTCACGTTTGAGTTTGAGTGATGTATTGGTAAGAGCTGCTGCTTGGGATGCTGTGTGGATGCATGCTGTGGCAGACAGAGGAATATCGATGATCAGCCACAGACTCTGTGAAATCAAGTATGCAGAACAGAGAATGAGCCCCATCCTGCCTGTGAATGGTTTTGAATAGGAGGAAACATCAAATTTACCACGGCTGGTGAATGACACTGAATGCTTCCTGATGTGACAACAGCGGCAACAACAGTCGGATTCAGTTCAGTATGATGATGCAGGACCTTCAAGCTGGTTTGGAAATAAATTTAACCTGAAGCATCAGAACGGGGAAACATGCTCTTGGTAAAGCATTTGCATACTGATGTGAAACATCATGTAACCGGAACATACACTAATACAGTAAATGTCAATGGGTGCTCTTGCTCAAGGAAGCTCAGTTTTATGCTTCGAGAATAATGTCTGCAAAGCTGTTTAAGGAGATGTGGAGAAAAAAAAGAAAAGTCTCCCAGTTCATTTCCTGTCACAGGTGTCTTATTTAGTCAAGCATCCTTATCTTGAAATTAAACCCCATGGCAACAAGCTAAATGACACGCTCTGCTCTAATCATCCACAGTTCAGAGATCTTTGTGGCTCACTAAATCTGGTAAACACCTCACATCCTCAACTTGATTTTCAGCTATGAATATGTACCAAAACTTAAGCTAATCAGTGTCATAAACACATAAAACTGTTTTCAGCTCTGGTTTCATCAAATGGTTGGATGACACAACATAAGAGCTGCACTTTATATTGTTTGAAAATGTAATTGCAATGTGAGAAGGTGCTATAGTCCTTTCTCTTACAGAAAATAGGCCCAAAACTATGCTTTCAGGGCTTAGAGCAGTGAAGAAGGTTACAGCACAGTGGTGGAAGCCTAATGATATTTTAAGTACTCACTAGCTTCACTGTTTTTTGGACATTTCTTTCCTCAAACTTTCTTTGGCATGAATTATGGTCAAGAAGGAAAATAATTTACAACCGGAAAAAAATAAAATCTAACTTGCAGAATCTACTTTCTAGTTAAGGATCTTTTCTGGGAAGTTGATGGTTTGTCTGTGGTTGTCACTGGGCTGGGGTTAGGGTGTGAAGTGGTCAAAATTGTTGAAAATTTGATCTAGACAAGACGATATGTTTTCGTTTGGACTGTTTTTGACCATAAAAAAGGAAAAAAATTGTCACCATTCATTTTTCATCCTTACGTATCGCCTGCTCCTTAACCCCACATCATTCCTAAAGGTTTATGTGCAAAGAAGTTTAAGGGTGCGAGGGTGCAAACCCTACACCCCAATGCTCCGGAAGCAATGGACACAACCCCTTTCAGCTGCACTGTCAACTGCTGGTGGCAGTGCACCAGGAAATCAGCTTGCATACACCCAGCTACCAAACCAACCTCCAAGTATTTTTCATTCAGGACTTGAACCAGCCACCCTCCGGTCCCCAGCCTAAGCCCTTATGGTTGGAGCTACACTGCCACCCAGTGAATATATTACAGCAGGAAAAAAAATGGGTTATAGATATTTCTCAGTATTGTTAACTCTACACAACATGCTAACCTGACAAACCAGATGGATCATTTCATATATTTCACTAGTCCATCAGAGAAAGAGCCTGTAGAAAGCGTTTGGGGAGGACAGGACCTTTCAAAGCATATCCGGATTGGACAATTGTTCCATCATTACAAGCCAATCAGATAATGTAGCAAGTGGTGTACAGTACAAAATGTGAGCCACCTCGTAAAACAAACCTAAGGTAAAATATGTTGGAAGTAAAGTGGAAACATCCTTCCAATTGAGAAGTTTGTAGTGTTGTTATTTCCTTTCGTTTACTAAAGAAATTTGGTCAAGATCTGATAAAACTGCTACTGAAGCTGTCAGCACCTATGCTAATCTCTGTCCAAGTAGTCACTTCCAGCTGTTGTCTCACTCGTAGCTCCCACCTGCTCAAAAAAACTCTGATTGGGCCACCCCACAAACAAGTGGAAAAGGCACTTTTGTGCTTTGGGCAAAAATGTAAGAATCCCCCACAGACTTCAAGCTTATTTCCTCACTCACTGCACCAAACTCTGAGGAGTAGGTGGACAAAAACAGCTTCTCTCATCAGAGCTTGACATGAACTGCCCTTCTGAAAGCCTCCGCTGTGACTGACACCTCTCTCATCTTTGTCTTCGCCACTCCAATTAGCTCGGTGACAGGTGCATGTGGAGGAAGAGACAATCAATTACCATCCCCTCTCCTCTGTGTCTTTATCGCACTCTGTCCCTCGCCTCCTCCTTTCTCTTATTCTAAATTTATAGTCTTCCCCTTTTCACCCTTTTTCCATTCATGTCTTGTGTGGTTTATCATTGTCTCCTGTTACATCCTCTCTCTTCTCCTTCCTCTCTGCACTCAGTATTACTGCAGTGTGCCTACAGTCAGGGTGATGAAAAGGAAAGAAGAGAGAACATGTCATCCAGGCTGTGAGGCATGCGCCTGCTTCTACACGCAAACAAACACACTCAAATTTAAGCCAAATAACAGTGCGACTTCATCACTTTATGGAGCAATAAACCTTGATAAAGCCTCAATAAATGTGACACAGCCCTCTGCAGAATCCTCACATACAATCTGTCACTTTAGGAGAAGGCAGACCACTTCCTTTAGTCACTCTCAGTCTCACTCATTCTTTGGCTAGAGACCGGAGTCAAATGTTGCAAGAAAATAATGTATTCCCTTGGTTACTTAAAACACAGATGTCACTGCAGGTTTAAGGGTGGGCCTTCTCGTCTCGATGTTCACAGTGAAAGTTTGCCCCCTGCTGGCAGTGATCATAATTCACTCCAGTATACTTGATCAAACAACCATGTCGGCTTCTCCAAAAATACAAGCCCTCTGATATTTAGTGCTTCTAATACCTGCTCCTCCTTTCTCTTCTGCTCTTCTCCAAAGGGAGAAACAATAGAGGAGTTGCATATCAAGTTATGCTCTAAATCTCTTGGCTAAACACTGCAAAGGTCACAAAGTCACCTATAAGTTTATATTAAAAGTTGTCGGGTCATTTTGTTTCTGACAGTATGTTGTTTATTAAATTAAGTCAAGCTTTCAGTGATGTGTTAATATTGTTTAAAACACATTACTGCAACTTAAACTCAATGATTAAACAAATCTATTCTTTTAGTGAGAATTCCATGGAATAAAAAGAAAAAAAATATTGCCCAAAATAGGTAAAGAAGTTTAAAACCACTACTTTTTAACGTTTTTTTCTTTTCAGGCTTTTGGACAGGAATAGATAAAACATTTTTTTAAATAAATAATCAGCCAGAGAGATTGGGGGTAAATGTGCAAAAACAGCAACAGGCCAGATTACAAAACACATTAAGAAGTCTATGGTTTTCCTGTAGTTTTAAGTTTTCCATGAATAAATCTTTGTAGCACTTCGATTGTTTTTCTCCCGTTTGTTGGACTGTGAACTAAAAGTTCCACCAAACATTTCTTTTTTAATCTTAAGTTATGTTTGTCTTCATTTGGTCCTTCACATTTGTTTAATCTTAAAATATGAGAACCATCTGAACAACTGACCCTTTGTCAAGCCACGCCCTTTTCAGGAAGTGATCAAGCCCCGCCCTCCTTAGTAACTGTTACCAGGTTGGACAAAATCTGCTGTTGCTGGCCACTCCCCCATTTAAAAAAACTGAAAATAACGTAATGTAAATAACATTTATTCATGTTTAATTTATTTGATTGTTTTAAATTTGGCCTTGGTGAAAGACAAAGCTGCAGCAGGGTGTATGAAGAAAATTCAAAATCTTTATGGATCTGATAAAATAATCAAAATATAACTAGTGCATGATGTTAGTGACGTCATCTACATCAGCTGTTCACATTAACACAATGCTTTTATTATTTCCACTAAATATTCTTGTCAGTATAAACATGTTTTCTCTTACCATTAATTACGGATATGTTTTATTTGTGATTTAAAATGTTTAAGTTATACATTTGTAATAACAATTTCACCACTATGCATCAAATAGACTCTGCCAACACAGGTATTGTCTGACCTGGTGACATATGCTTTGTTAAGGGGCTCTTCCAATTCTGATTGGTTGGGTTGATGAACCAATCAGAGAGCCAGCAAAGGGTCAATATGATTAGATTTCAAATTTCACTTAAATTCAGGGTAGAGACCCCCTGTTTGTGTGAGGGGCAACACTGCATTAGAGCACTTTTCTTGGAATAATACCTGCCTGAGTGCAAGCCTGCCTGATTTTTTGCTACCAAGTTACCAAGTCTAAGCTCAAAGCTCCCAGTCTCTCAGCCCCTCATTGCCACAGTCTATAGACCTTGAGCTCCGCAGTGACCCAGCCTTACCCCGGTCTTGGTAGAATTCCATCTATCTCAAGCCCCAGCAAAGAGCCACTGGTGCCAGTCCCCATGCTGATTGCCTCTGGCCCCCTGCTCCTTCCTCAAATTCACTGGAGACCTGACAAGAGGTCTTTCAGCTCAAGTCCAAAAGGGAAAGTTTCTGTGGTTTGAAATCAAGAAAGTCTGGAGGAGGATTAGGTCCTCTTCTCTGACCCTGCTGATGTGTGGGAAGAACTGGCCAGCTTCAAAACACCAAGGAGTTGCATCATCTCCTGGGATTTACCTCCAGGGAGGATTTGTTAAACATATTTCTCTAAATGAAGAAGCTGAGCTTGGTGTGTTCAGCAACTCTATTGGCAGTATTACTCACCTGACCTTGTGGAGTTTGGAGTTTATATAGAGCCAAGGACTTGTACACGGCTCTGTGGGGGGCTCGGCGCTTTAAAGTGCCAAAAACCTTAAATCGACTACAGCAGTGCTTCCAGTTGGCAAACAAGAAGCAGGGTGATGAACTATTCGGTCACTATTAAAACACCCACTGGGCTCTTACACCACCCAGCATCAGTTTCATGTGGGGGCCTGGATGGTGCATGTGAGTGTGGACATACTTGGGCTTTTTTTAAAGTTTGATAAGAGTTCGTCCTGAGAAATATTCCTTAACAAACCAAAAGCAGTGGAGCAATCTGTGTATTTTGCTGCTTTAGTGTCCTGAAAAGATGGCACAGTGATCAAGAATGGAATTTTGAGGTGCAGGAGTTTGTAAGGTCCAACAGCTGATGAAACTGGCAAAGATAAGGATAACACCACAAATGCTGGGCTTCGCTGGTTTTGATTAGAAAATAAATGCTGCAAGTCCAAAAACAGCATCTGTGGATACAGGCCCTCATATAATTTATCCACAAGTCAGAAATAAACCTAGAATTCTGTACTTCAGATTAGGGAGAGTTAACGTGGTGCCTGTGAGCACCTGGTAGCCCACAGGAAGCCTCTGAGTTGTCCCCAGGGGGATTCTAAAAATAGCATGTTATAACCAAAGAGCTTAAAAAAACACCTTTTTATTTTAGTTTATATATTTTGCAAATAAATCATATTCATATCAGTACAAAAACCTGCAAATTTAATATATGTGTACTATTTAAATTATCTATGTTCTTTAAATTTTGACCTGTTGGGGACAAAGTTTGCGTTGATGCACCTACATCACCATTGACGTAAGCTAGACCCTTTTAGTGCTACTTGTACAAGAACATTACAAAAGTGTGACTGTTTTACAATTAAGATGAACAGATAAATAAAACATTAAAGATGCATTTAAGTTTAATGGTCTCACACGCGTCAGTCAGGGATCCTGCTAGCACTTCAGCTAACGCATCATCCAGCTTGCAACAAAGCACCCTCACACGATTAATATTGATTAAAAATGAATGATATTTAATTGTGATTAACTGAAATTAATCCACAGCAACCCTGTCATTAATCTGTTTAAAAAATTTAATCATTTGACCGACCTAATAAATTTTTATTACTCCAAAACATTAAACAAACAAGTGGCCCTCCATAATAGTCCTCATATTTTAGGTAGCTCTCTCTCAAAAAAGTTGGTGACCCCGGCTTCAGACTATCTCAAGACTTTAAAATACAGGAGGATTGATCCATTACTCAGAGTTTGTGTGACTGAGGCAGAAAATACAGCCCACAAGGTTGAGACCATGGACAAAGCATGCAAGAAACATGTAAACCACTAAATAAAGAATATCTTTTTACGGGGCTGCAGACCAGTCAGGGTGGCCAGTGGTCATAATACTATCTAAAGATGGCAGGATGTCATGTGCAGTGTGGCCTTGATGAAGAAGCTAAGCCTGTTGAAGCATTAATAATGCAATTATGAACTGAAATGATAAATTATTTGGTCTAAAACTGCAGCTCATGGATCTGCTGGCACAATAAAGGAGGTTTGCATTAATATTTATAGGAGGTCTACCATACCTATGTGACTCCATTGATTCTATGTTACTAAATATTGTGTAGACAACCTGCCTTTAGCTCAAGGATTTTTGGGTTTTCTGAATACTTTAGAAAGAAGAGGTCCAATCTTCTCTGATAGTCCTCCAACCTTCTGAGAAAGGATGAAGAGAAATGTAAAAAAGGAGTAGAAGGCACTCGAGACAGACACAACTGCCTGAGGAGCAAAGAAGGCAGTAAAAAAATAAGTTGTAAAGCAGGGAAAGAAAGATGAACCAAAGACGCAGAAATGGAGGGAAACAGTTTAGAGTATAGCACAAGCTGGAATAGAGATTTAAAAGAAAATTGAACCTACACTTCTTTAGATTACTCTACGGTCATGTTAGAGTGTTACAGCACTCTCCTGCCTGCTTCAATTCATCCCTCTCCACTGTGCTGTCTAAGAGATAATATGACATCAAAAAGGAGTAAGGCCCTCTCGCTTCCGCAGGGGGGCTGTCCAGCAAATTGATACTTCCTCTGTCCATTAGCACACCCTCATTTTCAAAATTATGATAAAGCGGGGGGGATGCATTATGATCCTGTAATAGCTGGTTATACTTTATCGTTAGGAAGCTCTCTCTGTGTGAGGCCTGAACCTCGGCAAAGAAAGAAATGATGAAGCCCAATAATGGCCGAGACATTTTCTAAAAAGTGTGCCACCCCTGCAGGAGCATTAATATGTTAATCCCTCCATTCGTATTCGTAATTCATTTATGGTCAGCATGATGCCACAGTCGACTGAATCTATTCATCTTTATTCAGGTTTTTCAGTCTTCAGAGTTGAACTGTGCTTTTGAGTGTGTGTCTGCACATTCACATGATTGAAAAATGACTAGTTAATGTTGCAGTGACAACTGTATTAATGTGAGGGATGTGAAGTGATACCAATGCCAGTATCAATTCTGCTTATCGATCCGATTCTTTAAGGATTCTTTTTCATATTTTTGGCCTGGAAAAGTTGGCCCACACAGGTTTTCAGCACCAAAAATGTCAAACATGTTCCTCATGATTTCTGCCATGCTTCACAGATAACTGAGAAAAACTGAGCCACAGTTTTTACCACCTCTGCCCCCCGTTTGCCTTTTGACTTTTATGTTCTCATGCCTCTGATTAGAGCATGGCGTCTTTGATCTGCAAGGCATGTGCAAAAAAATTGTAAAGAATTGATAAGGGAATTGTTGCACAAAAACACTAATGATATCAATTCCTTGAGGGAATTGTTATTGATTTTCAAGTGGAAATGGTTTTCAATTCCCATCCCTAATTAATATTGATGTGCAGAATAAGAAAACTAATGACCATACTAAATTCATTGCCTCACATTAGCTAACTGGTTTGGGATCTAATAAGATAAAGGCTTGGGAAAGTGATTGAATCATAAAACATTTTTAACTGCAGCAAAGCTGTAAAGCCAGAATGAATGATTAATTGGGCTCATGACAATATAACCTGGTCAGTACAACCTTAAAAAATATGCAATGTCGACCAGAATGTGCAAAAATTAAACTGTTTTAAGGGTCGACAATTGTTTGAACCAGGAGAGGCTTTAAGAGGGGTGAACATTTATTTGTGTAATAAATGAAAGATGATGTTCAAAATCTATGGCGAATAGGCTCCATACTTGAAGGGATAGTGACGCCACAGGATAGGATAGATACCCCCCTGTGGAGTCAAGACATCAGTGGTCGTGATAGAGGGACAGAGTAGTACTTTTGCATGAAGCGAAGGTGTCATTTATACACTGTGAACACATGCTGCTAAAATAGCAAGTAATAATGTTCTCCCGTTTGCACCCAGAGGTGTATTTGTCTAAAAAGTGACTGAGGACTGGTCAGGCACAAAGATGTGTTCCTCCTAACCTGAGGATGCAGAAAGTGACTGCACCTTAGACCTCCTTAAAACTGGTCTTAAAACACAAAGCTTCATTGTCCAGAATCTTTCCAATATTTTGAGGATGCATTTGAAAGCTTGACACACATCCGCAAGATCAAAACATACTTTACTGAGCTTGGTTCACTCATATTGGATGCACAAAAGCACAACTCTACTGTTATATGTCAATACCTGAAAAATTCAATTTAAAGTTCACAACAGGGCAGATAGCTGAGAGGCAATGTGGCTTCGTTGCAGTGCTCATCTGTGCAAAATTCCTGTGCACCCTAGAGTGCGCAATACCCCCAGAAACAAACACACAACTGAAGATTTTCTAAAAACATTGAGCTCAATGTCTAATATTTTGTATTCATACAAATAAATCTCACCAGTAATTATGCTCATAGATAACAAAACAGGCAGTCCAGTGTATTTTACTAAAGCAACAGAGAATAGAGCTAAGGATTTCTGCAGGAAAATGAGAAAATGAAAAGTTTAAAGCCAACAGATATTTTTTGTACAGTAAGCAGGTCTATTATAAACATAAAGCTGCCTGATCCTGTCAGCTTTAATCAAAGCAGAATGCTTACATTAAAACGATCAATGACTCTGCTGAGAGAATGTGGAGGAATTTTGGCAACAGAAAAGCTTTGAACTATCTTTCTGAGTCTTCTACGAGTTTTCCCATGTTACAAACTATAGCCTTGTCCATTTCAACTGATCATAACATAAACAAAACAAAACTGCTGTGGAGATCCCTGATTGGAAAGTCAATACTACAGCACCTGTGTATTTAGCATTTGTGTTGAGTACCAGTGAGTACTTGGTGACAGCTTGACATCAAATGTTGACTGGATCAATGCTCAGACCCACAGGGGCCCGTTTACCCTACTTATCCCCCATAGATACATTTTAGAGAGGAATGCCAGCTCTGTGGTAACCTCACATCCAATGTATCAAACACAAAATCAGGATGTAGAGCAGTCAGTAAAATCTAGGACACAATCTGAGGACAGATTTCCATTTCACTCCACGTCCCCAAGATTCCTGTTTCCTTTTTCTTCTGTTTTTAAGTTTTTTGCCTTTTGGGATTCTGATTCTGGGTTGAAAATCTATTGTTTGGTGTGAAATTTACCCCTTCCTCTATGATAAGTCAAGTGCATTTTTAAGTATTTCTGTCACTAATAATAGAGATGTGCATGGAAAAAGAAATCTCAAACCAGCATCTACACTTTTTTCCTCGCTTTGAAGCTATTTAGGGGAGCATTTCAGTTTTTACTTGCACAATTTCTCTAACCCTCAGTCATCTTGATATTCATTCAATAACAGAAAATGTTTGAAAGCAGGAAATAATATCTCAGCCTGGAATCGTACTCAACCAGGAGAGCAAGTTGTTTCCTATCTGATCAATTACAGGAGACTCATGTCTTTATGGGAAAGCTGCCGTTTGCTTTAGTACTGGAGGAGAAATTCAAAGAAGATCCAGCAGACAGTGTGTGCATGTCTTTAAGATACCAGAGCTAAAATATATGTTTAAATTCTTAGGGAGCAGTGATGGTTTCATATTTGTCCTTTTAGTGTTGTGTGGGTTTTATCTTGAGCTTTCCTTGTCTCTTTTCTGTTTTAAATTCTAAGAATAAACCTAAGGTTATGTAACATGCTATCTTAGTATGTTTTTCTTTTGATTCAATTTCCTTAAATTTCACGTCGACCCAACACTTCTATCATAGGAAATCAAAAGGGCTCATTCCTTGAATATTGCTCCTTAATAAAACTAAACAACATAGATAAACAGTATGTACAAACGAAAAATGGGTGCTTTTCCTCTAGTGTTTTTGATCTTAACTCAAAATCAAATCCTCCTGAAAACCTGCAGAATTGTTTTCTGTTATCTGAATAACAAAGTCAACCTAATATTACTTCTTTGTCCTACTCTTCCTGTCTCCTCTCTTACACTGCGTCCTACCTGACATGAGACATGAGAGTTGGATGTTACTACAAATCATGCAGGGTGGCACGCCTACTGTCAAACACTGCATCCAGTAAGAACATACTTCTATGCCTATATTTCCCCCTCAAAACAGTGCATAAAGTGCCTTAACTGTACATGTGCAGTGCTTTGTATGACGAGTGATTGACTCAAAGGCTTGTAAATACACAGCTCTCTGGGCCAAACAAAGCTCCGCTCTTAGTGTTGGAAGTGAAAGTAAATCATGTCCTTTCATGAAACAGATAAGCGCTATATTATCTCTGCTATGTTAAATTGATTAACAAGCTCTGATGAGTAAGAAAAGTAAGAAAAGTCAAAGATTATCAAGAAAATCCCTCATAAAAATCCCTTTTTCATCACTCCTTGTCAGCAAAGATGTGAAGGAAGGAGAGGAATAGCATTCCAACTTCAGCTTCACAGGGAAACAGCATGAAGACAAAAAACGCTACACCATGGAGAATAAATTTATTTTAAATTGTAAGTGGAAAGTTTAATAGGAATAAATTCATAATGAGACACAGATATACCTCAAGTTACAGGCTGAAATTAACTTATCGCCATTGACAAACAGTGTAAAATGCGTCTTTAGCTCTTATTTTCACAGAGGGAAAGACCAGATGGTGTTAAATTCAATAAAGCTCAGGGCAAATACGAGGCCACCCACAGAATGAAGAAATGTTCATGATTCATAACCATAACAAGAGCAGACAAGTCTGTAATTAAATCTATTTACTAATCTTATCTAATGAACATATGTCTTTCCATAAAATCACAGGGCTGATCCTGCAGCAATGTCAAAAAAAAAATTAAAAATTATTTTCCTGATGATGAACTTTGGTGTTTTCTGAGCAATTTAATTAGCAGAGCTATATACAGAGCTATTAGCATGGCCTTTATGGGGCTTCTTTTTGTTTCCTTTTTTTTTTTAATTTTCAAGATCAACTAGCCAACACACACAAAAATGAAAATAATTGACATTTAAAAAACTGTTTTCATCTCTGCTCTGAAGAGTTTGTCCTCTTGGGCACTTAACACACTTGACTGTACTTTGTAGGAAAACTTTAGGGCGTAATTGTGGGTATTGGGACAGGGCAACTATATCAACTCTAAAGAAACTTGCACAACTTAAAATAAAGTGAAGGTCAAGTGCTCAGTCTTCCACTTATGGTTTCTAAAGTTGTGAGATTTGCCAAACATACAAGCAGAATTACTTTTTTAGTTCTTTACATACAGATATGTAAAATAAAAGGCGCTTCCTACTCATAAGACTTAAAACTTTTGTCAAATAACACAGAAGAAAATGTGTTTCAGCAAATTTAAGACAGAGAAGGCAGGACAACAACCAGTTCCCCTTCAATAGATAACTGGACAGGGAAATAGAAAGGTGGAGCTGATGGGAAGCAGGAAACAGATTCATGGTGAGGAAACTGCAGCCTGAGAATTGCAATTTACAACAGTAATGACTGTGGCGGGGTTGAGCCCCTGAGGAGGGTTAGCCGTAGCACTACCACGGGGCTTCAGATAAGTGGGTGTTCATAGAAATCGTCTAAAGGAGAAGGCAGCAAGTATGGGACAAAATAAGGATAACAAGTGTGTACAAAGGGCTCATTCCTCTCTCTTAAGTGTTAAATAGAAAGTGATGGGCTGTCTTTCCTCTCTGTGGACGTTTTATTACGAAACACTGTGTGGATGTTGTGTAGTATGATCCTGTGGCTACATTTTAGCTTAATAAAAGTTCAGTCATATCTACCAATCAAATTCTGATCTGTAAATATTCTGCTCTGTGAGGAAAGGTGTGTGCATGCGTGTTTATGCAGAGTTCCAGCTTTTCTCTGCCAGAGAGCCCACACACCTCCACTGCCTGTCTGGCTTCAGTGGCTTCACCCTTACAACATGTGGGAGGTGTTATTCAACAAAACAAACACCTATTGCTTCCCGTCCCCCATCTAACACCCCGCCTCTCCCCATTACCATAACTGGCAGGGCTGCTTTATAATACTTCTGCTTGAAATCATCACATTAGCCCTGATAGCATTATCCCTCTGTTGACTGGACCTGTGCCAGTATAAAGAGGGGACATAGTGGGGGGACAGACAAGGTTAATAAAGGCAGATGGACGGCTGTCTGATTCGAACAGTTGCTGAGGTCAGTTTTTTCCCACATTAAGGCAGAGACTTCATCTCCACTTTCATGAGATCACTGTGATTGTGGGGGTCAGCTGATTTAAAAACAGAGGTCTGAAAGTCAGAGATTCATCAGGGTAATGTCAGGCTGCCTGGAATGACTGAAACACAAATCTAGCAACAATGTGAACTGCATTATGGGCCCTATTTTACGTGGTGTCACCCCGAAATGATCATGTGCTACCGTTTGCACTCAGGGGTGTTTTTGTCTAAAATTGTGGAGTGGTAAGTGTGCAAGACTGGAGTGTTCTCTAACTAGCAGATCAGACATTGACTGCACTTTAAGTCTCCTCATGCCTGGTCTAAAGTCTTCAGTCTGTGGCACAGAGTGTTTCTGCAATGATAAGGATAGAATGGCACACATTCGCGAGATCAAACACTTTACAGAGCTTGTTTCACTCACACAGGATTCACAAACCTTTACCATTAAATAAAGGAGAATTTGTTGGAAAATCCAGTTTAAAGTTCATAATGATGTCTCTTTTGGAAGTTTCTGAGTTTTCTTTTGGATCATTTCTTATGATCTGGATGCTACAGTTAAAAAAATCACTTCAGTATGAGCATTAACATATTTCACACAGTGTTCTGTGTTCGTTCTTTGAGTATGGCGGCCTAATAAAAAGAGAGGAAGTTAATGATTTAGACCAAACAACTAAAGGGCTGCCACCCTTAGACAACACACTTTGTGCCATCATGATAGGGCCCTTTGTTTCTTGCTGCAGCAGACTAATAATGCTTCTATATAAGAAATAGGCAACACCTGTAAAGTGGTATTGTCAGGATGACAGAAAAAAGCAGAAAAATTGCAAATGTGACCTTTTGGACTTCAGTGTATTTTAAAAATCATATAAAGTCACAGCTGCATTTTGACAAGTTGATCTGAGGTCAGTTCAACGCTGTGGTATCAGTTTAACCTGACCACCTCAAGGGGATTATTGATTGGCTGACAAACATGTACTCAAATAACTTTTAGCAGTATAGAGGGTACTTAAAATGTTGGTACATGTCCACTAAATTTAATAGATTGATCATGTAATATTTCAGTATGCTAAAGTGATACTCAAATACTGATTGTAAATCTCTGTGGCCCGTTATAAATGCATGTAGGACAAACTGAACTGTTTTACTTATTTGTGGCAAAAACGCAGATCCTAACCCTGTGACACCCATCTTTCATGCAGTGCCAGACGAGACATTGCTGTCAGCAAATCAGGAAGAGGATGTAGCTTATTTCACATTATTGGCCAGTCAACTAATTCTTAATTTCACTCTAAACATGAGTTCCCCTCGGCCACTGCAGCTAATTAAGACTCTCAATCCTTTTTATCTCCCTCTGGTTTAACTTTGGCCACTTACTGTGTGGTCTGTTTTTTTTTATTTGTTATTCTGTCATCACAGACAAGGAGCCTGTGTGTAGAGGCTTCTAAGTCAAGTCACAGTGGCTACGTTTATATGCAGTCAATATTCGGGTTAAGATCAATATTCCGGTTTCTGAAACGTTAGGAATAACCCAGTTTACATGCGTGAGCAAACAGGGTTATTCCTCTATTCATAGTATCCCGAACAAAACAGCGACACATGGAGAACGTCATGATGCAATGCACGTCATTTCCGCTTCTTCTTCCTGTATCCAATAGCAAAGAGAATAACAGCAGCAACACGGCGGATAATGAACGGCCCGGAGCAGCTAACAGGCACTTTGGTGCTGTCACCCATACTTGACACTATTCTTTGTCAGTTTCTTCATTAATGGAAGATGAGAACATGGAGAATTAGGAAATGGAGCCGGAGCTGTGCCATGTCACAACAAGTACTTCCTGTACTCAAAAGACCAAGATTCCTTGCGAAAAGAACATGTGCAGAACACAACTTAATGTTCCTTTCGATGAGGATATCCCGATCGGCGTATACATGACCAAATATTCGGGTTAGAAAAGGAGTAACCCAGGGGTGATTTTTAGATTTTTAAAAACCGGAACATGAGCATATTCCGGTTTTTCTAAAGGTTTTTTGGTGTTTACATGGCTGCACACAACCTGGTTATTGCTAACATTCCAGTTATAAAAGGTTTAATGACTGCATGTAAATGTAGCCACTGACAGACGTCCAACAATTCAGGTTTCACTCAACACACCTTGCAGACCGTTTTAGTCAAAAAAGGACACTTGTTTTTATTTCTTTGCAGCTCAGAATGATCCACAACCTATCATGGGTCAGCAGCCCAATGGTTAGACTCTTTTCTGGTCCACAATCTGTACTATTTGTGTATTGTGTGCTGTGTATTTTGTTTTGCCCTCCTGCCTCTTGGCATTTTAACCAGAGAGAGACAGGAATTGTTCCTACATAAAATGTCATTCGAGATGCTCACACCTTCCCTGCGGTAAGATTCAGCTTGACTTGCATCTCTGCCATAAAGACAAAGAGTGTAACATTTGACAGCAGCATTGCCCTGCTGAGATCAGGATTGTGCTCAGGCGCTTTGTGTTCAGCAGTAACAGCTGTATTATGGCCGGTGAATATGGAGGAGTGAGTCACTTCAGATATACTTTTCACACATCAATCCTTTTGAGTCACTCACATGAACTTTATGAACTTTATGCTGTGGCAGGCTTGCCTTTGTGTTTCATCACATCTGAAGTTACTCTACCTGCTTTAGGTCCTCCATATTGTTCAGCATGATCCTCAGGGGGTAGTTCACTGGCCTTTACTGTTGACTTCAATGTGGCCCATTAGACCTTTCAGTTCTACCTGTCCAGCAGAGAGAAAGTAACATGTTCACCAAGACACTGTGCCTGCTTTCCTCTTGGCTGCCTTTACCTTATCGACAATATGACCCAATACAGTGGTTCTCAATTATGTTCTGTTGTGCCCCCCACGTAAGATAAATACCCCAAACCCCCGCCACAACCCACAAAGTTGCTTAAAGGGGAAGTTAAGATTTATCTAAATACATCCAACTAATGAATATTACTTTCTCCACTGACCTCCATTCCATCTTCAAAACATTTAACAATAAATAAATAACTTCTCATATAATTATTTTTTTTCAAGAAGCAAGGGAAATTATTGAGTCCAAAGCCCATGGTTACACAAATTCCCTTATTGAGTTTTACATAAATGCCACCTCCTCTCAGTTCAAGCAGTCAAGTGACACAATGCAGAATTTTGGATCGGCACCTTGGGTGGCCAATCAGAGTTCTATGACCCAATTTGGCCGCACCCCTGCCTGGACAAGCTGTGCCACTTTGGAGGTAGAGGTGTGCAATATGATGATATTAGAACATGAATAACTGGAATGTATCTGTAATTTGCCAAAGCAGAGAGACTGTAGGATTGTCCGTGGGGTTTATTTATGCTCTTTTATAGTTCTTTGTCCCCCCACCTTTCCCCACAGCAAAAAATATATTCTTTTTGTCTCTTGATTTATAGATATTCAAAATCTGTAGGGCAAAATAAGAGCAGAAACTCCAGATATTTTACATTAACATACTTTCAAATGAATTCTGAAATGTTTATGATAATGAATGAAAGAAGATTTAAAAACACAAAAGAGGACAAACAACTAAATTATAATCCTAAAATTCTGCAAAAATGCCCAAATTTGTTCAATTATGTTGTTAATAAAGGGGGGAAATAGTTGTTTCTCTATTGTAGGAGACCTCCACACACAACTAACCCAGTAGTTCCAACTGTAAAATGTCACATAATTTTAATAATGAATGCATTTACCAACATGTTATTGCTGAAGACAAGAAAAAGGTTTAAATGTGTAGCCTTTGAATTATGTTTTTTAGTTGAGTATTTGTGCATTTAAAAGTATACTTATGGATGTAAGTTTGGTTCTGGTTGGTAATTTGCAAATAACTATTGGTACAATAGTCCACCCTTACTTGGAGTTTGTGCCCAACTTTTTGAAAAACACTGCAGTACCGCTCTATATTGCTTCACCTCATATCAATTGATCAATTAATCTGTATTTGTATAGCGCCAGTTCATAACAAATGATACTCTTGTTTTTATAAATAAACATAAATTTACAAATACACACACCCAGAGATGTATCCATCCAGGCAGAGACAAAGGGGCAAAAAATAAATATGTATGATAGCAACTAACCCATATACCCATGTAAATCTGTCCTCATCATATTTGTCTCTGCTGAATATAGATTTATTTGTTAGCCCTTGAGGTGTGGCTTCTTGTTTTCAAGAGAGTCCTCGTGTCTATGTGGTTGTAGAGGTATTTAATGGAGGTATAATCAATCATGGATAGAAAGGTCATTCTAATATTCATATCTATAATGATTATAATCTGGAGAGGAATAATGTTGATTACAATAGCATCATCTAGTTGAACTGCCATTAAATTGGGTTTAACCGGTCTGAAAGTATGAATTTATGTTGACTGATATCATTTCTGCTGATGGTTGACGCAGGATAAAGCAGTTGGAGTAGAGCAGGTCCACAGCAGCAGGTCATCCAGGATTGTTTGTGTGCTGTTTGCAGGAACTAGCATGTATTTAATTTTGTTGAACACTCTGAAGTTAATATCAGGAACTGTAATGATAAAGGAATGGGGCTAAAGGAAAGGCCAAATATTTGTAATTGTAGCTACTAAAGAATTTGAAGGTCCACAGCAGCAGGCCGTCCACACCAGGATCCCAGGCTGCCTTCATTGATGAAGACAAGCCTTATAAATATCATTATCAAAATAAATCGAGAGGACGAGGCCGTAAATTTACAGCAAAACAGAAGAGACTTATGTCTTTATTCTCAGAGTAAAAGTCTGATATCAAACACATGTCACATTTGAAGGTCTTTGAAAGTGATCTCTCTATTAGGATAAAACACTTCATTCTCTGCCAGCTTGTCTCTATTTCCATTTCTCTTTTTGTCTCAGTGTTATGTTGGTAAGAGGTAAACTCACCGTGTAAACAGGGAATACACCCTTAACAAAGATGAAAGCACAGAAGAAAACAAGACTTTCTCTAATTATTGAAATTCCTATTCCTCTTGTTGTTACAAGCAACAACATCAGAAAACAAAACAAAAAGGCAATGAAAAGAAAATCTAAATGTTCCTAAAAATATATTTGTTTCACTTTCCTGCCAAGTGATTTGTTTAAAGATTCATGTTTGTCTTTGAAGCTAATTGGCTGCTTGAAATAGCTTGATATTTTTTTATTTGGATTAAACCAAAGTGTTCCCTCTGTGTTTTTGTTTATTCTTTTACATGTTAATCGAGGCTTCAAAAGCTCAGACATTTTCAGTTTAAGCAGATAAATGTGAAATACAACCACATTAACCTTATGCTGAGCTGGGCTAAAGGGCAGCCTGCAGACGGGTATCCATCCTCTCGATCTATCACTGAATAACTGTATTCCCCAAAGACAACAACAATGGACAGTCTTACCATCCTCAGATACTTCCCGGGGCTGCTGCTGTGCTCCCAGATCTTGGAGGACTTGCAGGAGAGTTGAGTGGCACCAACATTCTGGCTACGGTTCAACTCCTGGACGGCTGCCACCGCCGCGTATACTGCATCAAAGAGCAGGGCTGAGGAGGAGAGCTGCACAGGGAAAGGGCGAATACATTATGCATATACACAAAAGCTGAAAACACGCACACAAATACTCTAAGCACACAAAATTCAACATGTCAGATGTCAGCGGCGTGCAAGGGGTTAACTTATCCCTGGAGCAGGAGTGCGATTATTCCATTAGATCATTAGAAAGACTCTGATGTGCTGACAGCGCTGAAACTCTCTCTCTCTCTCGCTCTTAGAGAGACTGTCCTTCTTCCTTTTCTCCCCAATGAAGTTGGCACACCCTGATCATCCCAATTAACGCCCACTTCTCTCAGGAAACAGAGGGAAAGGCAGCTTTTCCCCTTATCTACCCAGGACAAACAAACTTACTGTCACCAGCTCTACACTGCTATGTGCATTCGATCAATATACATGAATAGAGGCGATAGGAGGGGACAGTGTTGTACGTGTGTAATGGAATGAAAGACAAAATGTCTCAGATAATTGTTGGATATATTGCTGCTAATCTGAGAGACAGTATAGTTCAGAGAACAAAGAGAACTGCTGTAGGCCATTAAGCTGAAAGACTGTAAAGAATTATCACATCTAATTGGAATCTATAATTGGTAGAGTGTGCTCTTAAAGGGCATCATGGTGTAGATAAACAGCCCATAAAGACATTACAAGTAGGAGGCAATGCTCTTTATTCTTCACACATGGGAATAACATCTTGTCAGAGGAAAGTCACATCATTAACAAAGATTTCTAAGTCAACAGCAAAATGTGACATCAGTGATAATATTCCTTGTCCTCTGGTATCTGATAAAAACTACAAGAGACTTACTATGTGATATTTACACACTGTCATTACCGTTTGTTCCTTGCTAGCTCGTTCATTTCTTCCTTTCTCTTAGCGTCAAGAGATAATAGAGTTTATATTAAATGACTTGCTTTGAGAAGGATCTTTCATTTATTTTCACAGTGTTAAAAAAATGGCTGTACGGCCCGGTTTGATAAAATCAGCCATCAGTCAGGATGATGCAAGGAGCAATGTGGGGAAACAGAGAGCATTACATTACATGACTCAATCCTGAAACCAGTGCAGTAGTAGCTTCTTTAACAAGGTACCTGCTTTACTAATGAAGCCTGCTGTTAGCATTTACACACTGACAAATCTGCCTGTAAAAGTCGCATCGCTTTCACACCTACAGTTCAGTGTACCCAAGCCTGCCAAACACTGGGTGATTTCCTCCTACCACTAGTTGGAGCTGTAGATGCAGCTGCAGTTGTAATGTGCAATATGTCTTAGTGGTCTTATATGAATAGTTCTTGAATGTTTATTTTCTCTCAACTGTTTACTGAGGCCATGAAAGGCTTTAAAGTCTGTGTGTGCTTCATTTCCAAAAGAGGTTAAGTGGAGACTCCAAAACTGCCCTTAGGTATGAGTGAGAGTGAATGGTTGTCTGTCTCTCTATGTGGCCCTGGCAACCAGTTCAAGGTGTACCCCGCCTCTCGCCTAATGTCAGCTGGGATAGGCTCCAGCCCCCTGCAACCCTGAAAAGGATATGAGGTATAGATAATGGATGGACGGAAGGATAGTCTCAGTGTTAATTTTGTTGACTAATTATTTTCGTCATAGTTTTTGTCAACAGCCTTTTTCCCCTGATGAAAACTAGACAGTAACTAATAAAAACAAGTCCACATGGACAAAAACTAAAACTAAATTTACTGACATTTTCACCAACAGATAAAAACTAGACTAAAATGTTTTAAAGAGACTTAATCCAATCAGACCTAATTTAGCCATGTAGGAAGTAAGGAAAACTTAGGAATAGATCCAATCACAGCTACTTTGGTTGTGTGGAAAGACTGGATGAGTCAAGAGGGACATCCAATCACAGCTGCCTTAGCTTCATGGTGGTGGGATAAGTTGTGGAACGATCCAATCAGAGCTCCTCTCTTTATAAATTGATATATTCATGTAGAGCAGGTTCACTGTTTGTTGTCAGTTCTGGTATTGTAACTGAGATGCTCTGCCAGGTAGCCTAAATAAAGGTGACTACATTTCACACAAAAGTTCAATTTGTTTCTGTTAATTTATTCATTCAAACTTTGAATGGCCCATCTATCTCTTATTGGTGAATAAATCATTTAAAATCCACTAAAAACTGTACACACATCACTTTGTGACACCTTCCGACATCTTGTGACACTTTGTGGCACTGCCGTTAATAGTGTGTTTGGAAAGCCAGAGACTGCTTCAGATAAACATCAGGTATGTCCCATTTAAAGGAAAAGCATCGAAAGTTGACACCAAAAATAGACAGTTCAATTAGGACTGGACTAATGAGTGTGCACACATAGTAAATGCAGTGGGAAATCCCATGTGCTTGCTGTGTTATGATACCTGCTTTGTGAATAAAGAATACAATGTACCGAGGCACTTCAAGACGACTCACGCCACTTTTGATAACGACTGTCCACTGGGTTCAGATGCTCGCCAGACAAAAATTAAAACAATTGCTTCAAACTACCAGCAAACCTCTGCCGTCTTCTCCCAAACTTGCAAGCTGCAGCACAGGGTGACCATAGCTTCACTCCGGGTAGCATGGATACTCACGAAAAAGAAACAGTCATTTACCGACGCGGAAATGGTGAAAGAATGCATAGCTGCCGTTGAGGAGGTAGTGACAGACAACAAACTATAACAAGAGGTAAAATCAATAAAAATATTGAAAATGTGGTGGCGCTTTGTGTCAATTCAACACGAAAGTAATAGAACGGGGAATGTCCGTTCCAATAACCATAGCCTTCAGAGAATATGGCTCACAGCTGTAGTTGAAATGCCCTGGATTAGAGCAATGTGTGAACACTTTACGCACTGACATGAAGAACAGGGGGCTGGTAGTTGCTAGCCATTCAAACGTTAGCCACACTCTGCTTGATATTGTCCATGAACACAACATCAGATTTCTTACTTTGTGATATTTGGCCAAATTTTAGCAACAATTCGATCTGTTTTGGTTCTCCTGCTTGTTTGCTTTGGATAGCTTTCAAACCTACTGTGAACCAAGCTTTGGTCTACTTGGAAGCGAACGGAGACCCCTTTTATTCGGGCAGACCAGGGTTTGGTTCTTTGGTCCAGAGTATGTGTGAGCTTTTATACCACCCAGCACGAGCCAAACTTTCCCAAAAAGCAAACAGACATTGTTTAGTCCAAAGCTTATACGTTAGGTTGAAAGCATCCTTGAAACTAGCATGGCAAAATTGTCTCATGTCAACCCTTGTGTCCTTTCTTTACTATTTCAACATTTAGCTACCAGCTCTAAGATTAACTTTTAAATGATTAAAATCAATTGCATGTGTTTTTCTGTACGTAAGCCTTATAGTTAGATTTTCTCCAAACCTGATTACATTGTAATTCAGCGTTAGTCAGAGCTGCATGTCATGTTTGTGCCTGTCTTAATGAGTTATTGTCTTGCTGTACCTTCATTAGCCTTTATTGTCTTTAGTTATAAGATAAGTAGTCATAAATCTACAGGCTCTGAAGTATCTTAGTGACCCGCTGTACACAAAACACAGC